>JARHVA010000735.1:3917500-4613587 GCA_037957365.1 Torreya grandis | reverse complement strand
ATAAACTTGAGGTGTTTCCATGTTAAATAAAATTTTGAAGGCTTAAACTACCTTCCAAATGGTGAAAATTTGATTGATAATAGTTTTGGCATGCCTAGTAGGACATAGGTCCAAAGTTATGGAATAATTTTTAGTGTTGTTCATCTACCTATCATCCTTTTGAGTCAATCAAAATATTAATGGTGACCTTGTGCATGATCAACTAGTTATATAAGTCTGATCAACTATTTAAATTAATTTTTGTTTCATTTCATTATCTTGATGAGATTTTTATGGATGAGTATGAGATGAATTTTAGTTTCATATAAGTTGGTGAAGTATCTCATCCATATGGTTATCCATATCAACATTTTTATAATATTTATCAATCTTTTCATGATCCATGTCATTTATATGGTTATAATACATTCTCTCTACATGACCATTATGTTACATATGATCAACCTTCTTAAGCTTAATACGTCCCTAGTTACTCCTCAAACCAATCCATTTCAATTTTGAAAAAAAATATCTTACGCTATGATAGGTACATGTTAGGATTTAATACATAAATATAATATGGTCAAGATACCCTTATTCACCTCATTCATTACATAAGAGATTCATTGCATCTAATTAAAAAATAATGGGCACCTATTTAGAGAGAAAATTGGTAAAGCTTCTCTGGTAAGATGATGGATGTAAGTGGTCTCATTAAAAGTGTTAAGGATAAGCTAAGAATATAGAAAGAATAGTAGGCCCAAATCCATCAGCCTTATGTGTTTCTATACACACCACCTCAACCCTCATATATACCACTCATCCTTCCTGAAGAGACCTTTTCAAGTGAGATGCAAAGTTTTCTAAGTCCTTTATGTGTTCCTTAAAGATTCCCTTCTTATAATTCAATCCAAGAGAGAATTTAAAAGAAAGAAGAGACTATTATTGTGTAGCTTTTGAAATCCAAGATTATGATTGTATTCCTCAAGAACCCCCTAAGAATTATTTTGATATTCCAAGTTGGATTAAAGTGGTGAATTCCTGGATTGATCAAGATGAGATAATTATATATTTGGGTTTTAAAGTCAAATAAGAATATAAACCTATGCAAGTCTCTATCATCCCTCCTCAAGAGTTGTCTTGTAACTCATACCAGCCATCTTGTGTCCCTCATCTTCATGAAGAAACTAATCACTTTAAAGAGAATATATTAAAAGAGAAGATAGATAAGTAAATAAAAGAGTTAGAGTTGAATATTAAAGGACTTGAACATATCAAAAATCAAGAGGTTAAAGACAAAGAGATCTTTGGGCCTAATCAAACCCCATTTCCCTCTCCCCAAGAACCTATAGCTTGTCCATCTTGGAGGTCTATCAAATAATGTTTTCAATAATAGAATGATATTCAAATTTATAAGGTTGAAGAACCTCAATAAGGCTATGAGAAAGATGAGGTGATTGTTGAATAATATGTTTCTTCCATTACCCAAGTAAATTTTATATCTCTTTAATATTTCCTTCTGTAATCATCCATATCTAAGTTTTCATCTTTTAATAATATCCCCTACATTCCAAGACCCATCCATGAGTAATCTACCATACCACATACTCCCTCTCAGACTCATGAGTTTTCCCATCACCCTCCTACCACATCCCTTTTTGAAGAGGAACATTTTCTTTGGGAGATAAGTGAAGAGGATCAAACTATAGTTTCATCTGGTGAAGATGTTTCAAGTATCTATGATTAATAATTCACCCTTGGTACTCCCTTTATTGAATACAAACACAAATAAGTCTTCTTGAATGAAGAAAGAGATGATCTTGATGAGGTTTCAATTGCCCATGAAGATAATGCCAAGATTGCTACCTTGGCCAATGAATAGGTTGATCAAGACATGGAAGAAAATTCTTTTGAGAGGAAGATCATATTAACTAAGTTTGTTGAGTCTCATGATCAGGTCCAAGGAGATTTAAAGGACATGTGGTAGACATATTTGAACATGTTTATGGAATATGAATGTTTTGAGAAGACAACACCTCTATGAGAGCAAAATCAGATTATTGGTGAGGAATGTAAGGTTATCAATGAGTTAAAATGTCTTGAATAACACCACCAAAGTATTTAAGTCCATGATGAAGCAATCTATGATGCTCTTTAAGATGATCAAGAGATTGAATTTGAAAAACCAATAGAGGCTAAATTTGTTGCTACCTTCATAAACCAAGATGATATGTGGTAGAAGTTCAAAGAGATTTATGATGAATTTGAGACTCTTAAAGGGTCTATATATTTTATTAGATATATTGGGGATGTTCTAGAGGATAATTTCATTATTAAATGACAAGGTAAAAATCTCCAAGCAACCATGTTTGAGGCTACTCCTATAAGCCAAAAAATGGCCATGTTTGAGATAGACACAAACGTCAAGAAAGAGTAGGAGAAAGATCTTGATCCACAAGGTGAATTAGCCTTTATAGGTGATTAGTTATCAACTCTAAATTCACTTTAGAACATGCCAAAAGGGTTGGTAAACAAAGATAAGATGAAATCAATAACACCAACTATCAAAAGACAACTTTTTTCATGTCATTATTCATCTATTAGAGAATTTTTTTTTACAAGCTTCCCCTTTGATCGAGGAAGAAGTTATTTTCAGGCTAATTTTATATAGTTGGTTTTCTTATGTTGCTGTTGTGTGCCTAAGTGCTTGATAATACATGTGTGTGTCTTGTCACTTTGATTTATGTGTGCTGTCTTCATTTTATGTATTTTAAAGGTTAAATAAACTTGTCTCGTCTTGGTTTAAGGTCTAGTCAGGTCTAAAACTAAGTGTAAATGACTTCATTTCCCAATGAAAGGATAAGGATACTAGACCATTTAGCATTGAAATCATGTTACCCCCATGAATCACCAATATTTTGACCAATTTTGACCTCCAAGGTAAAAATATTAACCACTATAGATGAATTTTTTTGGTAATATCTTGATAACCTAGTTTAAGGTCTTGTCATGCCTTATATAGCTTTCAAAAATTCTTCGTAAAGCCTTAATAACATTTTTTAAGGTTTATTTAGAAAAATTAAGGCAAAGTCCTATAGTGGTCTTGTAGTGGTCTAGTCTTATCATGGAGTGATGGGAGTTAGTCAAGAAGTGGTATAGGTCCTTAGTTGTCCTTAAAGGTAATTTTATGTCTTAATCACCTTTTTATAATATTTCATGTTGATTTGTAAACTTTAAGGCTTATTTGTGAACTTTAAGGTTCATTTGTGAAATTTAAGGTTTATTTTTAAACTTTAAGGTAATGTTTAATGAAGGAAAAATAGGTTTTTTAATAACTCTAATGTATGAAAAATATTCTGAAGTGAATAATATGTACAAAGCACTTACTAAGGACCTTGGAGTAGTTACATAACTGCCACACCTATCAACAAATTAGATAAAAGTTAGAATCTTGAGTTTCAACATGAAAGAAGGAAATTAAGTTACTTTTATAGACTTATTTAGATCACTTGTATGTAAAAATGGTTTTATAACATCCTTTTATCTTATACAAGTCATATTTCATCTTGGGATATTATTTCATGTCTTAAAATTATAAAAAAATCTCTCCTCCATCGTTCCCATCACAAGCTTATGAATGCCAAAAAATAAATCATGGTATAATTCGTACATGTAGAGTTGGAGGCTAATATTTTGTTTAAAATTTGGGACACTTATAATATTCCAATTTTTTAATTGGTTTTTAGATTGAGATTCTTATCTTTATGAATAATCTCTAATGAGATAAACTACATTTTTGAAGCTAAAATACTCACAAGCTTGTGTTTTTCACCACTTTATTATAGGTTGAAGTTTTTTTGAAGCATGAAAAGTGTTTTGGAAGGTCTTAATAGGAATTAAAAATCATATCATTCTCACCTTCATCAATTTGGCACATGTGAGCCTTCATATCACCAAGAGGAACCTTCATGCTAAATGTGTCATTATATGCACTTGGGGCTTTATAGGATTTTGATAGTCTAAATATACTCAAGGGAGTTTTAATATGTCTTCCATAATCTTCCCAATTCATACAAGGATCTCCAACATATATGGTCACCTTATACCAGCCTCTTTATGGAGTTTCTAAACTGACTCCTAAACACTATGCATAAGGGTTTGCCTATATAAATGTGGTTTCATAAGGCTTATTTAGACTATTAGAAGCATGTGAAGGTTTCCACATTATTAAAATGAAGGTGGAATATTTTTGGATGACTCAAATCTCAAAATACTATGTTTGTACCTTTAAAAAATCTAGAGAAACTTGTCTATAATATGTTTGTACCTATACGTCTAAAATTTTAGGAGAAGTCCAATAAAATGTATCAATGCTTGAGTTTTAGACCATAGTATGCAATAATTTTAATGGATTCATGTTTAAAAATTTATTAGAACAATGAATATAACATGACATCTAAATTAAAAAGGGAGTTGATGATATAGTAAATAAGCTTAATGCTTCTTCATAAGACCATGTCTGGAGGCAATGAAGACATGTTTTTGAAATGATTTAAGAATGATATATGGATCTTTTAATGTAGTAGAAATGAAATTTAAATGAGTTATGAATGATTCAAAATTTCAACATGGAGTTTATAATACCAATTTCAAGACCACATATTCAAACTCCCTTCAAATGGCCACATATAGTTGTAAACGTCTAAACAATATAAAGAGGGCATATGTTGTTAGATGCAAGAGCTTACTCATGATATACAAATTTAATGAGACTTGTATACTAGTGAGAAATAAATTAAATAAGGTTTAAATATATTCAAAGTGTCATGATGCCTTAATAAGGCCAAACTCAAAACCATATGCTGAAACGTCTCTCTAATCAACACCTATAACCACTTTTAGAGAAGGTAGAGTATATTAAGGTTAATTAGGTCTGAGAATGGTAATATGGGTGGCAATTAGACTAATTGAAATAATCATAGATAAATTAAAACATTAAAATCATATGGATTTCTCACTCATCTTGTCAAGAAAGGTATTTAAGCCCTCATGAGTCAAAGTATAGTCAAAAGATCAAATGGTGTTATGTAGACAAGGTAGGTATTGAGAGGCATTTATGAGTTTTGGTGAAGATTGAAACCTGTCAACTAGTTTTAATAATTTAGTATATTATCACATATAACAAGGGTCCATTGAAAACATATATTGATGGCCAAAAATGAGGGAAAATGTAGACCTACACGTCTACAGACCTATAGGTCCATATTTTGCATCATGTACATGAAGAGGTATATGCTTGGAGCATATGGCACCATAGTATTGGCACATAGAACTTTGAGAACACTCAAGTGAGGTATTTTATGATATTTTTAAGATACTTTAGGTAGTGGGATGCTATGAACACCTCAAAATAGGTAAATGTACAATAGAAGATTGAGTAGACTATAGATAGGTCTGTAGTTTTTTAAGAACATTTGTAGGCCTCAAGAAAAGATTAAGAATATATGACATTGAAGTAATGTATAAATGGATGGATTTGAATTGATGAATGTTATAATAATCTTTTAGGCCAATATGATCACCTACAAGTGGTCTTAAACCTAGAAACTTAGTCAAGGCCTATAAAGCTTAAAAACCTTTCATAAGTCCTCAAGCTTCCAACTCTCCTCTTAAGGTAGGATGAATTTATTAAGAAAATATGAACAAATTAAGTATATATAGGAACTTCATGAAAACATTCTAATAATTATAAATACCCTATAGTGATAAATAATATCTCAAATTAGTTAATAGGGTTTCTTGCCTTATCTTGCTTAAGAACCCTAGGTATGGACTAAAGACAGTAAGGAGACCTAATGTATAAAAATGGTGAATATGACCATTGAAAGAGGTTATAATAAATTTAATATACCTATATGAGTCATCTTTAAATATAAATAAATACCAAAATAACTATTTCACATAAATTTTACTTTATATTTTAAGAAGAAAGTTGTAAAACTTAAATGAAGGGTGAGGTTAGTAGAACTTAGATTTGGTTTGCACTCTATGATCTAGATAATATTAGATATTCCTCTTTGTATTGGGAGGAATGAATTGTAAATAATAAATAATTAAATAAATGGTTGATTAGTTAGATATTAGGGTGGATTTCCTAGTGAGCTAGATCCAAGAAGCACTAGCTTCCTTGGAGTTTATCAATCCATACTTTTAAACTACCAAGTTCTAGAAATGAAAGATAAATTACTTGCATGAATAGCATAAGATAATGAAATCAAACAAAATAATTGATTGAACATTAATGTTAAATAAATTAGATATGGTTTAGAAAATAGGATGGTGTTATGTGATTAGGCAAAAATTCAAAAAGAGGGGTTTGGTTAAGGTATGATAGGTGGAATTAGCTTGCTATTAGAATTGACACATAGTGACCATTGATGATTAGGGGTAAAAAATTAGCATTTAGGTGACAATCAGTAGGTAGGTAACCATCAATGGTTAAGGGAAAAAAATCATTGGTTAAGTGACCATCAATGGTTATTATCAAATTTAGCTTAGGTAAGGTTAGGTCTATTTGTGAAGGTGGATGAGTGATTTTGGGAGGTGGTTTTAAGTTGGAGGATAGTTTTGAGATAGATAGGAATATTTAGGGCTATTTATTTTATAGGCTTGGTTGGAAGAGAAGTAAAATAACTAATTACTAAAAAGAGATACTTATCTTTGTTGTTGATGATCTAAAGAATGTTGAGGTGTGTGGATAAAAACTCATTGGGGAGCCTAGAGAAATTCTAGTAGAGTGTGAGTATTTTGGATATGATTGATAAATTGAAGTGCATGTGCTCTCTATCATGATAATTAGAATATTTCTTAAATTCATTAGAAGAAGACTTGAAAAATAAGTTATGATACAAGAAGCTTTGATAATTACTAATGATCTTAGATGATTATTGATCCCTCCTTTTTTCATCTCCTCTTCTCTTTATATAGGAAAAAGGGAGTGGTGAAAAAAGAGGTTAAAAAAATGGTTCAAGAAGTTGTCTATTTTTAGTGTCAAAATGCATTTATTATACCTAAGGATAAAATAGCTAAAAATAAAAAAAGTAAGTTAGAGTTGAGATAGAGTTATCCCTCAAAGTGGTTAAAGGATGACTATCAATGGTTGAACTAACCATCAGTGCTTAGGATTTGACCATCGATGATCAATAAGATAAGGCTATAATAGTCAAAATTAGTCATTTTGACTTTAGTTTGTAGTGTAATGGGTTGCGAAGTGGTCCTAAGGAGGTCTAGGGGTGACCCAAGGGTTAACACAACATCTAGAGCTGTAGTGTATAGTTTTTTAGTGTCTATATTTTTCCCTTTTTTATTATACACTTTGTATCAACAAGATACAAAAAAAATGGATAATGGGTAAAAGGTTTGGCTAGACTAAGCATTAGAGGAGGGAGGAGGTATTCACCCTCAAATTGAGAATCGATGAGGTAAAATAGAATTAGATATGGGTTTGAAAATTGGTTAAGTGGGTGATAACATTGGTTAGAGTGGGAATCGAGGAACAAACATGCACACAAAATGTGACTAAATATGATAGCACATATCACTCATAGACTGGACTACCATGGTTAAAATATCCAATACTAGAAGGATAAGTGACAAGTAGACCAAGTGACTACATTTAGGAATGATGGTTAGGTTTTAATTTTAAATGTAAGTCTTAAAATCAAGTTCATTGTATTCATAGGTATCCAAGCTAGGAAGTGCTCTCAGAAAGACATAATTAGTTTAGTGCACAAAAAGTAGCATGGGTTCAAGTTGTTCAAGATGGTAATATAGTCGTATTAGTCAAAGTGACCATGGCAAGGTAATCATAAAATATGTAGAAGTTGGACCAAAATGACTAATTTAGAGGTTGATATGGTTGGTTTGCTTGGTGGAGTGAGTAATCTCCATTGGTATGTAGTTGGTAATGGCAAGGGCATAAGTGGGTAACAAATATTTTAATCATGGTTAAAAATGATAAGTTAGGTTGGATATTTTTTTAAGGAGGTCAATTGTAAATGGTCAGAGTCAACTTTTGGTGTTTTCCTAATGACCATTGGTAGCTGGATGTCATATTTAAAAGGGTGAGGTTAAAAAACCACTAAGGATTTTATTTGTTCATTTAAACATTGAAACCCATCGTGATTATCTATTGGTGAGTGTAATAAAATAGTGATGGTTGGAGTGATTATTAGCAATTGAGTGAGTAGAGTGATTTTTGGGTGATTGGTCTTAGACTAGGGTTAATTAGTTCAAGATATTGACCTGAGAGGATGTAATGAGGATGAGGGAGAAAATAGGTTATGGTAGCGGTCCTAAGGGAACCTCCATGCTGATGATTATAAAACAAGGTAGCTAGTGCACTTGTATTTGGTAGTTGTAGACTTGAACTTGTTTGTTTATTATTTTTTTGTTTAGGGTTGTGGATGGGTAGATTTAAGCATTGTGAAAATATGTGGGCGGGAGGTTTGAGGGTGAGAATGTGGTAGATGGGTGGGAGTTAGGTAGAGGAAGCATAGAATGGTATTGAATTATTGTTTTGGTTAATTATATGTAGATAATAAAGGGTGAGGGTTAGGGTTTGCCTACTATTGATCACTATATAGTGACCATCAATGGTCTCTATTAGCCATCACTAACCATTATTGACCATCATCAGTCAATAGGTGACTGTTGATAGGTCATAATGTAGTGACCATCAGTGGTTGGTGACCTAACTATTGATGGTCGATGGTGTGGTTGGTGATGGTTCTAAAAGGAACCATCATCAGTCAATAGTCAAACATCAATGGTTGATGGTGTGATCGGTGATAGCTCCAAAACTAATTGTCATCAGTCAATAGTCGACCATTTGTAGTCAATGAAAATAGGGTAAATTTAAAATTGTTTGAAAAATGGGTTGGGGGTTGGTTAAAGTTAAATGGTAAATTAGGTAATGAGTAAGGTCAATGGGTAAGGGTGTAGGTTATGAGTTTAGGGAAGGGTTAGGTAGGTGAATATGGGTAATAGGTAAAACTCATAGGCAAAGGCATGCTAAATTATGTGAATGAAGGAATTAATATCAAACCTTGTAGGTGAGGGAGAAACTATAGATGATAGATCAAGTGCCATAGTTTCTAGATGAGGTCCATCAAGTGATGATAGACTAGGAGTGGGATTACTTGTCAGTAGTGGGCTTGGGTAGTATTAGGTATTATTAGTACCTACCTTAGGATATAACTATGTTAGTGTAAATAATTAAGAGATGGGACCCAACCACTAACACATTCCTTCTTCCTATCGGGGAGATGATGATCTTATTGGAGGACATTTACCAGATCATGTAACTACCACTATGAGGTGAGTCAATAGAGCACATTGATGGCAAGGAGAGAGACTAGCTCATGGGTGTGTTGTATCATGATGATGTAGTGCATGTGAGGTGGCATGCTAGGGCTTAAATTATGTACCTTTATATCTCATGAATAGGGGAACAAGATAGGTTGTCACTATGAAGATGATGGTAGTGACTTATTATGCACTTCCTAACTCGAGTAGTGATAGGTTTCCTTCATTGTTATTAGGTGTGTTGATAGGCATGGTGATGGATTAGATAGTGTATGATTTGGAACCTGTCTTTCTAGTGAAGATATATCAAGAGCTCTGGGGCTACAAGGCACATAGGAGGTATGGTACTAGTGTTGGGTTTGTGCTACACTATTAGGATCATAAGCAAATTAGATTTCTTTGACCAAGTGGGATACCATGAAATAAATTTATTCATATGGCCTTTATGGTGGAGTTTATGTGATTAGGGTATGATTATGCACTCATAGAACTAGGAGTCAGGATACATGATCTAGTTTGGTACATGGACCAATTAGATGCACTAGTGGTGGGTGACATGATTTAGTGACTGTATGTATGATTTATTATATGGGATGGTCATATGAGGTAGATTTTATCACTATAGAGTTATAGATGGATCTATGAGAGGTGACATATAGAGGTAGAGTCGATCCCTTTCAATAGGTTGAGGAGATAGTTTGACCTTATTCAGGATATCCCAAGGTAATTCCTAAGGTATCAAAGGGAAGATGCAAAGTTCTCATTGCCTACCCTAGAGATAGAAGATGTATTCATTGATCAAAAGGAGTTTCCATCAAGGGCTGATATTGATGATGTAGGTTTATTTGGTGAGTACCCTCAATAGTTCTAGGCACATTACAATGTGACCCTTTTTGAGGTGATGAGGGCCTATGGGACATGGACATGGATATAGAGGTGGGGGTGGCAATTAGAAGGATGAAGATACCTTGAATAGATATTCATTGATTAATGAGAGGGATCAGGCATGGGTAACACTAGCCATAACACAAGTATCCTTAGTAGAAGTTACCTAGGAGAGGGACATGGCATAGGGGTAGGTGGAGACACTGACTAGGGAGAGGGATCAAGCCAGGGCTCAGCTAGCCATGGTTACTTAGGAGAGATATTTTATCAAGTAGGTAGGAGGAGGAGTACTAATAGCTTTGGGACCACTAGGGACTATCTCAATGGAAAGATATGTAGAGATATTCAAAGAGCTCTAGTATTATGAGGCCTTGGTTTTTAGATGTCTACTAGATGAGCCCAAATGGGGAAAGTACAAAATTGATATCACTGAAGGGGCCAACAATGCAACATCAAGCTAGTGGGTTGCATCTATAGGTGGATAGGTAGGCTTAGAAGGGTAGGCTCTAGAGGAAATGGTGCTCTAGGGGCTTATACTATTATGAGACATTGTGTTTTTGATGTATCATATGATTTTGATACTGGCTTATGAGTCAATGTAGTGAGATGTATATACATTTTTTATAAACATATACATTATTGTATATATGATCATTATTTTGATTATGAGCTTATGATATGTAGATGTGATCATGGTTTATGGTTTGTGTTGTTGCTTATGGATGTGATGTTATTTATGATGATTATGTTCATATGATTAGCGTGTTATAGTTTATGTTTACTCACCTAGCTAGGCATGTGATGATGTGGCTATTTAATTTATGCTCATGATGACATTCGATATTGATGGATGTTGTTTATGATATGAAAATGTTTATTCTTTGTTAGATGTGAATATGATGTAATTTATGTACATGACATGGTTATGGGTTAATGGATCATAGTTTTATGGATGTGATAGTTGGTATGATGATTATGATGTTATGATTAGGTGATGGGATGTTCAAGATGTAATGATATGATGATGTTTTTTATGATTAGATGTTTTGTTGGATGTGTGGATGAAAATTTGCTTTATTACCTAGATAGGCATGTGGTGGATAGCATATGTGGATGATGTATGATTGAAAAGTGATAGATGGTTCATGATTATTTGGTGTTGGATATTTCAATGAGATGATTGTGATGTGATGATGTTATCTATGATTAGATATATATTTTGAGGTAGATTGACATGTGATGACTTATGGACTTATGATGTGATAAAAGGTAGTGTTATAATGATTGTATGTTTTTTATGATTGGTTATGATGGCTAATATGTTCTTTTGATTAAACAAACTTAAATAATGTAGAACATATAATAAAACACATAATTAGTTTTTAAATATTTTTAATGAGCTGCATATGATTAGATGAAGGTGGTTGAATCTTAAGACACATAAAGTAAGTTAGATTAGAAAACTAAATGTGAGGGAGAGAAGATAATCAAGAGATAAACTCCATATTGAATGTATCAACAATTAGATATGAGAGAATAAAAGGAATACATGATTTTTATTCTTTGGCAAAGATTAAAAATAAATCAAAGTACAATTAGCTTACGAACATAAGTGCTTTGAATGCTTTGCATTAGCACCTATTAGTTGTTTAAAAAGGTGTCTTTCTCACATAATGTTAAGTAAGCTCAAAATAACTTATTTATAGAGTGTAAAAAGGGGATATGGATGAAAATGGAACCTTTTTGTGAGACTAGCATGCCTCTTTGATAGGTTAGCAAAAGATCTAGTATAGAAAAGTCCATGTCATACAAAGTGTAGAATGATCAATGCGGGAAGTCTACTTATGAATTCAATTGTCACTTCCAAAAATAGTTTGCCTTATTTAATTTTTTATGATGAGTCTTTGCTATTTTTTTATTGTTTAGAGGGATGGGGGAAGCTGATCGATGCAAAAAACTTCCAAGAAATTACTATGCTTTACTTAGCCATCCTTCAAGGGAGTGGTCTTAGTTTGTGAGATTTGTTTAAGGATTTTTATAGCTATCATTCAAGGGAGTAGTCTACCTTATATTGAGTAATTTTGATATGTTTTGGTAGCTTTCCTTCAAGGGAATAGTCTACAAATGCTTGGAATGACCTATATGAGTTTTGGATTTTTTTTAATTCTTTGATTGATTGTGTTTTTTTATATTAACATGGATTTACTTATATAGGCTCAAAAGGTTCACCTTTATGAAGGTAAAACTAGAGAACAAGAAGGTTGATGATGGGTAAAAGAGGTCTAAGTAAAAACAACCATGGTAATTCATCCTATAAGGGGATGGAAAGTACCATGAAGACCATGTTATGAGTAGAGCCATGGTACCCATGTTCAATATTTGATGAAGGCTATAATGGATAATCACATGATTTAGATTTAATCAATTATCTTTAAAATAATGGGATGTATGTGGGTAAAAACAAATGATGGGATTAAGTTAAACAAAAGGTGAGTTCAATCCTATTTAACAAAAGTAAGGATGTAGATGCGAAGTATTGAGGGGCTTAGGTTCTAGTTTCCCTTCAAGAGAGGATAACTATTAAGCTTGTGATCTATACTTGTGCATTATGGTATAAGGTCCAAGCCAATTGAAAGTAAACTCATCCTACTTTCTTTTCTCCATATTGGTTACATGTTGATTTCCTTTAGGACAAAGCTTTTGATATTGAATTCTCACACTTTGAGGTATTTATTATAAGTGATCTTGATTCTCTCTTGATAGAGATGAAGATGGGTAAGTGCAGATAAATGATTTTTGTCAAGTAGCTCAAGCTGGGATAAACATTTTTGATGATAATCATTCATATAAATGATATCCTTTAGGGATATATAAAGAGAGGTAATTTAGAATTTGAGAGGCAAGAAAACCTCTCATCCAAACACAAAAGAGAAAGGGGTAACTCCCATAGGGATTTAAATACTAGTACGATATGCCCATAAGGCAAAAAGAATGTGCAAATGCCAATCTTGACTAGATACATTAACCATTTTAGTTAGCATGTTATTAAGAATTTTTTTAGAGGCTTCAACCTATCCTTTTGCTTGTGGATGATAACGTGATGAGAAACATAACTTGATACTGAATGCATCACAATTACCTTGGACTTGTTTGTTTTAAAAAGATTTACCATTGTCAATGATAATTTCATGAGGAATACCAAATTGATAGATAAATGATGTTTGATAAAATTGATAATTTTTTTTGGATTTGGTTGAGAAGGGAGGAATAACCTCTACCCATTTGGTGAAATATTCTATTATAGTGATGATAAATGATGTCTCTATAATAAATGGGGGTTAATTTCTCTAATTAGATCTAGACCCCATTATGAGAAGGGACATAAATATTTGGATAGTTAAATAATATGGCTAGGTGCATGAAGTAAAATGGTGTGTGTGTTGACATTTAACACACTTTTTCACATAATCACAATAATCTTCATTAAGGGTGGGCCAATAATATCCAAGGTGAAGGATGCATTTAGTGATGAATAGGCCACTAAAGTGTCCCCCATAGATCCCATCATACATTTCTTTGATAGCATGAGAGGCTTCATGACTGCATAGGTGATGGAAGAGGAGACCATCAAAACTAAGTTTATAAATAATTCCCCTAGTATGGTATAACATGAGGTGATCTAGATAAACTTTCTTCTAGTATTCCTAGAATGGTTGGAAGGGATGATGGAAAGGTTGAGATAGTCGAAGGTCTACTAGTACAAAAGGTTGGGTTGGGTTTCCTCCACATTGACGATGGTAAAAGAGTCTGATTTGATATAAGAAGAATAAAAAAATTGATGGATAATTGCATATAGCTTAGACTTAGAGGGTATAGATGGAATCTAGGAAGTGAGAGAAGCCATCGTATCAACAAACTTGTTTGTAGATCATGGAGTGGTTTAGATACGATAGTGTTCAAATAATGTTAATATTACATTAACTATTTTTTTCTAATATTTCAAAACATCATTATTATATTCATAAGATATGTTAATTTGACTGACCATAAGTTGAGAGTCACTAAAAATGATGATCATTTTGATTTTAAAGGATAATATAGTTTGGAGACCTATCACTAGGGCTTCATACTTAGCCATATTGTTGGTACATTTGAAATCTAGCTTGAACGATAAAGGAAGAGGTTCACCATGAATGGAGATAAGGATGATGATATCTCCCCCACCAATAATAATGCTATTAATGTGAGTTTGCATAATGTACATGGTAATGAAGATGTGAGGATTTGGATCATCTAGATGGATAGAGGATATTTATAAATCATTAAAGGTAATAAGGTTAGAAAGTTAAAGAGCTATAAGAAAGGATTATATAGGTTATGGGTCTTTTGGTTAGACCTCTATAGATTATAGAGCCTCTATAATTTCTTGGTAGTGATGGAGTGAGGTATTGATTAATTTATACAAACTCATCTTCATCAATTTTTCATGAAGCTATTTTAAAACTACTCATTGGATTGATTTAGAAGTGTTGGATTAAGAGGGACCCAAGATGGACACCTTAGGTTTGGTTGAAGGAAAGGTGCCTCATATTGGTTGGGTGATTGTTTAATGGAAGAGGGATATTTCTATGGGATGGACACCTTTGCCTTTCATTTATCTTTTGGTTGAGCATGTGATCATGTGACCACATGGATGGTATGGATTTGAGAAAGAGTCAGGATAGAGGACTACTTTGGCTCCACTTCACTCTAATATGGGAGTGGGGGAGTAGGTAAGTGTTGGTTGATGCCTCTTGGTTATTAGGTTAGTGGTGGGCTCATAGTATACTCATTTGACAATAATTCATCCTTATGATATAGCTGATGGATAAATGCTTGGAGAGATTTATAGTTCTTAGTATCATGCCTAGGTGTTTTATGGTAGGAGAATACTAATTAGTCATTATACTAGGATGGTTTAGGGATATATATATATATATATATATATATATATATATATATATATATATCAAATGGTTTGATAAGTGGAAAGGTTAAGAAAGATGTTTGTAATAAATTCTACAAGAAGGTTGAGTAAGACTCAGGTGAAGGTGGCAAAGGTGTGGAGGTTTTAGGTTTTTTAGTTGAGGTGGAAACCTTTTTAGGAATATGTTTGATGGTAAGAGATTTGGGTGAAGGAGCATTTTTTTTGGATGGTTTTAGTATGGATTTCTTGAGGGTGAAAGGTTTTAGGGTAGTTGCCTGAAAAGTATGTAGTTTAGTTATAGAAGGTTTGGTGAAGATAGGTGAGGATGAAAATAGGAGTGATGGTGTAACCAAAAGTGGTAGTTATATTTAGGTTTTGTCTAAGATGGTTGGCTTCTTTACTTAGGTAGAAGGGTGAGGTCCCAAAATTGAAGGCAAAGTGGAAAGGGGAGGCAGTGTTTTTGTTTGTGGAATCTTGGGTGGTTTCACCTTTTTTGTTAGCTTGGTTTGGGGTTTGTTTCATAAGTTTGGTGAAGTTAATTCCAATTTCAATGATGGGTGAGTAATGTTATAAATAGGTAATATGCCAAGGTTTTTGGTGGGTTTGGTTGGAATGGTAGAAGGTGAATTGGTTATTTTAGGTGGATTCAGTTTGAATAGTTTAGTTATAGTTTGATTGGTAGAGGTTTATTATGGTTTAGTTGTGATGATAGTGGGTTCAATAGTGGAAATAGATGGTTGGGATGATAGTGGCATAGGTTGAGGCTCTTGCTTTGTTGGGTAAGGAAACCCAAGACAGTGCCAAAATGTGTCATGATTTGTGCTAGGTTGGGATAAGTATTCCAAGTTTTGAACTAGTCTAGAGAAGGGCCTATAAATGTATTTGATCCCTTTGATTTGATCTCAAAGTTAAAACCCATGGGTGGAGAGAGAAAATTTATTACCTCTTCCTTTTCTTCAATCAAAGGTTCCAGGGTTTGGTAAGATGAGTCTCATATGAGAGAGGTAGGTAGAGTGATCTCTTCCTTAGGGATGCTTTCCAAATGAAAATTGGATTGCTATATGATGGAGGATAAGGATACAGTGGTAATGGCTACCTCTTTTGGTATGTCTCCCAAATTAGAGGTTGGTGTCTCAATTACCTTGATGAGTGGACAAAGGGGAATAATTGTTTCCTTGGTCTTATTTTCCAATGGAATGGAGAATGACTCCACTAAATCAATAAGTAGAGGGGCATGAAAGGTGGTTTGGGAAATGGTTTCCTAAATAATGAATTAACTAAGAACTATGTTAATGGTATGGAATTTGTGGTTGTCATAGGATTCCACTCCATTATTTTCATTTTTTATGGAAGGGGCATGGTTGGTAAATGGCTATCTAAAAATTTCAAGTGATTGATTTGGGAGTGCATTGTGCTTATCCAACATAAGTTCCCCCTTGTTGATGATATTTTGGATGATTTTCTTGAAGGTATCACACCTAATAACATCATGTACAATGACATGGTAAAAGGCACACAATTCATTCTCCTTATACCAACTAGGTACAAGAAAAGAGGAGTCAAATTGCTATAGAGGTTTTACTAGAGGAAGTTATATGGCATTCACTTTTAATAACTTTTATAAGACCAAAGAATATGACTCCCTTAGCAGAGTAAATTTCTTTTGGTTATTTCGGTTTGGGTTTCTATCATTTTGATTGGAGGAACTAGAAGAGTTGGGTTGGTTAACAACAAGTGGAGGGGCAGTTTTAAGGATAACCACATTCATGGTTCCATTATTTTTGGTGTTAGTATTGGTTTGATTATTAGGTTTGGAGGAAGGGGCCTCATTTTATTTGAAGGTTTCATTCTTGTTTCTCAATTTCACCTTCCCCTCATCAATGGCTCTATTCTTTAACTTCCATGCCATGGTGAAATCCTCATCGAAGGTCCTAAAAGTCTAATCATGAAAAGTGGGATAAATGTGTTTGGAACAAGCCCAATCAAAGAGTTCAAACATAATGGGTTGGGGAAAAGAGAAAGAGAGTTGATTTATAAAGATTCTCTAATGGGATACAAAGATGATGATGGACTCATCATCAAATTGTTGAATGTAGTAGAGATCGGTGATGGAAACTTTCTTAGTGATGTTTTATGGAAAAGTGATCTAAAAAAGTCTAAGATAGTTTTGAAAAATAAAAGATGGAGTGTTTTGTAATAGCACTATACGATTATAGTTTTGGACTTGATAGAGACATGGGAAAGGTATGACGAAGGAAAACATCATCATAGGAAATCAAATAGCAAGAGTGCTTAAATGCTCTCAAATTATATTGAGGGTCTTCCTTGCTCTAAAATTTTGAAAAGTTTGAAAGTTACCATGGAGAAGGATAAGGTTGAATGGGGGTGAATGGATGAATTAGTTCATTGAAAATTTGGTCATAAGATAAGAGGCTATCGGTACCAAAAATAGATACTCCAAAGTATTCATTTTATCCATTAACATTTTGACAAGGTTTATTTGTGGCTATGCACCCCCGTACTTGTAGGGTAGATTATGTTGGGTTTGGGTAGGTGCAACATACAAATAGTTGGTAGGGGGTTGAAAAGATACCACATATTAGTATGTGGACATGGGTGGTTGGGATGTTTCCATATATAAATACATAGAGATAGGTGGTTGGGTGGAAAGTAGAGGTACATACCCTTGTGGGTTAGGGATGTAACTTAGTTTTGGTGTAATGGACACATGTTGAAGGATTAATATAGGTAGGGTAGGAGGTATGGTTGGGTTAGTAGATAGAGGATAAGTGGTAACCTTAGTACTGATGGGTAAAAGGGTAGAATGTATGGGAACCACCAAGCTCTAGAATGGAGTGGTGGTAGGTGGATTAGAAATAATAGGAAGGGTGGTGACACTAATAGAAGGCAATTCCATGGTAAGTAGAGTACTAGTGCCCAAAGGTTATGTTGTTCCTATACTAAAAGGGTTGTTGGTTGGGGTAAAAGGTGTTTTTGTGTTAGTTGCTTAGGTGGGTTGGGTTTGCATGGTGATATTGGTGGGATTATTGATATAATATGATTCTTAGGTGACCAAGGGTTACACGGAAATGGTGTCAATAGAAGTGTTGCCCATAAGGTGGCATGGCATGTCATAAGGTAGGTCAATAGGTAGAACTGAAGTAGGGGCGAGATGAGATATGGTTTTAAGGTAATGTTGGAGGGATATGGGGTTTTTATCTAGAAAGGTGGTGAAATTTGAATCACCTTGGGTGACTATCTAATGGATATTAAGACTTTCATAAGGATGGGGAGAGCTTTATGTATCTAAGATGTACTCCATGGATGAGGGAGAAGAGGAAGATAGATGATTAAAAGGTGGATCTCGATTGGCTTGGATTCCTAGTTGTTGCCTAGCTAAAATCATGAAGATAAGGGAAAGAGGAAGATACAAGTATTCTCACAACTCAAACAAAGAGAAGACAAGAAAAAGTCAAGGAAATGAACCACACACTAAAGCATATTAAATCTTAAGCTTCTTTTTAGTCTCCCTTGTGGCTTATGCCTTAAGCTTTAAGAATTGTGTGACTCAATTTGGATTATAGAGAGGGTACTAGAGAAGAATTATATGGTTGGTTTTAGGTTGTGTTTAGGCTCTCAAAGGGATCTGTGTTGAAAATTAGTACATGGCTTGATATTGGGGCTTATCGCCTCACTTCACACACTGTAGTGATAAGGGTATTGGATGCTTAGACAAGAGATACTAATTGCTAAAAATTATACATAGCTAAGGAATTGAGTTGGTTCTCCCCTTGGTGATGAAATCCAAGTAGGATAGCTTGGAAAAGGGACTATTAGGTGATAAAATCCTAGTCGGGCCTTATATCAATGTTTTTATGCTTGATTATGTATAAGTGGTTTGATCTTGTGTGTGTGGTAAGAGTGAAGCTATGATTAATTAAAATAATTAATTAAGCTATGTTAGCTAAAATAAGGAATCAAATAATGTATGTAGTCAATTTTAAGCCCAAAATGCAATTTTGATTTCATTGTATGAGCATAAAACAAGAAAAAACACCTAGATGCAACTATGAACCCAAGAAAAGACTCAAGAGTCCCACCAAATGTGCCATAATTTTTCACATAATTTTTTATTTATTTATTAATAATAAATTTGTAAAACTTAAAATAAGGGTGAGGTTAGTAGAACCTAGATTTAGTTTGCACTCTGTGATCCAGATAGTTGTAAATACTCCTCTTTGGCTTGGGAGGAATGACCTACATATAAGAAAACATTAAATAAATGGTTTATTAGTTAGATAGTAGGGTGGATTTCCTAGAGAGATAAATCCAAGAAGCACAAGATTTATTGGAGGCTATCAATCCACACTTTTAAACAACCAAGTTCTGTAAATGAAAGATAAATTACTTACATGAATAATAAAAGATACTAAAATCAAACACAAGAAGTGATTGAAAGAGATGAATTTGACTAATTATAGTAATAAAAAAGTAAAAATTAATGCTAAATAGATTATACATGGTTTATAAAATAGGTTGATGTCCTGTGATCAAGCAAAAAATTAGAAAGTGGGGTTTGGTTAAGGTCTGATAGGTAGAATTAGCTTGTTGTAGGAATAGACACATAGTGACCATTGATAGTTAAGGATAAATTATTGATGGTTAGGTGAACATTAGTGGTTAGGTAACCATAAAAAGTTAAGGGAAAAATATTAGTGGTTAAGTGACCATTGATGGTTATTATCTGATTTGGAATAGGTAAGGGTAGGTCTAGTTAGGAAGGTGGCTAAATGATTTTGGGAGGTGGGTTTAGGCTAGAGGATGGTTGTGAGATAGAGAGGAATATTTAGGGATGTCTAGTTTAAAATTTTGGTTGGGAGAGAAGTAAAATAAATAATAAAGGAAAATAGATACCTAGCTTTGTTTTTGTTGATCTGAAGAATGTTAAGGTGTGTGGATGAAAACTCATTATGGAGCTTAGAGTAATTCTGGTAGAGTGTCAGTGTCTTGGCTATGATTGATGAATTATAGTACTTATGTTATCTATCATGCTCATTGGAAGATTTCTTAGATTCATCATAAGACCTAAAAAATAAGTTTTGATCATAAGACCTAAAAAATAATTGCTGATGATATTAGATGATTATTGATCTATCCTCTTTTCACCTCCTCCTCTTCTCTTTATATAAGAAAAAGGGATTGGTGAAATAAGAGGTTAAACAATAGTTTAAATAATTTTTATATTTTTATCATCAAAATTCATTGATTAAACACATGTGTAAAACATCTAAAAATAAAAAAATCAAGTTAGAGTTGAGCTAGAGTTAGCCTTCAAGGAAATTAAAGACTGGCCTTCAGTGATTGATAAGATAAGTTTAGGATAGTCAAAGTCAGTAATTCTGACTTAGGTTTATAGGGTAATGGGTTTTAAATTGGTCTTGAGGAGGTCTAAGGGTGACCCATGGGTCAGCTCAGCATCTAGAACCATAGTGTATGGTTATCTAGTGTCTATAGAACACTTTTAGACCTATTCTCTTTCTAGGCATCACAAAATGTAGTCTATTAGCCAAAGGTCTCCTAAAATGTTCATATCTTCCATGAAAGGATGAATTGTGGTTAAACATATTTTTAATAAGATAAAAACCATGTATAATAATGATTCATAACATTTGGATGTTAATCCAAATCCTGTCCTTTATGAACCACGCTTAAGACCTTGAGGCACTCACAAGTTGCCCGAATGGGCTACTTTTAACCTAATGAGAGAAGAGGATTTATATGCATAAAAATTATTTGGTTGACCTATTAAATGACATTAATTAATGTCTAAAAATATATTAATAATCACATAATTATATTATTTGGTACTTTTAGGTACAAAATTGTATAAAATAAGCCAAAAAGGACTATTTTAAGCTACTTGGGAGGTTTGTATAAGGTGTCAAAATTTCAAAATTTATATGGATGATATTAAAGTAATTATGAAACTTAATAAACTATTTATTTTAGGTTTCACATGTGTGGGAATCTTTTGGATCCAAAATTCAGTCTCTAGGTATGGAGGCCTAATTGGGACCAAGTTAGGAGAGATAAAGAGATGAAAAAGACACTTCCACTCACTCTCAGGACCTAAAACTTGGAATGGAGATGTAAAGCCACATTATGTCTTAAAATATTCCTTAATTTTCTCAATACCATATACACACTTCTCTATACAAAGAGGTTTACATGATTTTAGGGTTATAAGGAATGACTCCAAATGAAGGATTTTTGTGTAGAATGAGTTATTGGGGGTAGTTTGAGACTTATAAATATTTTTTATAATTTATAATATGATTTTAATATACCATAAATGGATATATAGTGAATTGGATAATAATAATTAAATTTTTAACATTTGTGAGCAAGATTGGCCAAATGAGATGAAGAGACTTTTAGATACCTAGCAAGAGAATGAAGTGATGTGTCAAAGAGAACTTGAATATATTAGTTAAGAGATTTCAAGAGTATAGAGAAGGTGTAACTCAACATGATCTGACTATCAATAAGGACCCTTGTCATTTCACAAGCCAAGGTAAATGGTAGTTTTGGAGAGCTAATCAAGGTGTAAATAAAAGTTTGAAACTTCCATGCCACTTAGAATAGAAGAGCATATTAAAAATAATAATAGTTGTCTTTGAGGACTTGATGGGGAATTTTCAAACTCATTTATTCTTTTAACTCATTTTTACCCTTCTCTCTCTCTCTCTTATGCCCTTCTGTCCTGCTCTCACTTTAACTATATATTGAGCCTTAATTAGATAATTTTGTATCCTCCACCTAGGTATTTTAAATCCCCTCCCATTTGAATCCTTTAATAAATTAATAATAACCTATTTTTACCTTTTTCATGAATTGGTTTCAATATGCATATTTGACTAGTTGATCTTGTTAAGTTATAATCTTACTTCCTTGCAATGCTTATCATGGTTTAACATTCATGTTCAGTTTGGAATCCTTTTTGAAAGTCTCTTGAAGTGTTCGAATGGACTTTTTAGTGGTTTAGTGAGTTGTAATATCACTAGTATCATGTCATGACCTCTTGACTAGTCCTTATAGCTCAAGATTACTTCACAAACCTTCATGATAAACATCAATGTAGAAAGGTAGACTTGGATTAGTGTCATTTATAGGTTAGTCTCTTATTTGGAGTATAATTTCAATTTGTTAGTAGTGATAGAATATATTTTTTGCATCATCTCCATTATAATAGGTTTTTCTCCCTTTTCCTAGTAGGTAGTATACTAGTGTTTGAGCTTAAGTGATTCATCAAGGGGAGCTAGCCCTTTAACCTAGAGATTCACCTCTCTAATAGGGTACCCACAAACTTGAGGTATTTCCATGTTACATCAAATTTTAAAGGATTGAACTACCTTCTAAAGGGTGAAAATTTGATTGATAAGAAGAAGGTCAAGGGATAAATGTTAAACCAGGAAGAATGAAACTTGTTCACATATGCTTATTTTCAAAACATTAATTCAACATAACTAATGACCTAAAATAGAAAACCTACCTTGGATAGATGTGATAAAATTGGATTATAATCAAGGAGAATTAATTTTCAATCATAAGGTTACATCAGCATCTTAATAATTTCACATAGAACACAAATATGGAAGAAGGTAAAATAGTATTTTCTTCGATTCAAAGGAAATTACAAGTTCTCAATTGGGAAAAGTCTTATAATACCAAGTAGAGGGGTCTAAAATAAGGTAATTACAACCAATATATATATAAATAAATGAGAGATAATGGGGGAAAACACTACAAGACTGCATAAATTCAGTTGTTATAATATAATGAAGCCCATTAAAGAGAGAAAACAAGTGGAAATTGGAGACATTAATCCCTTCTTAAATGCATTAGTATATGCTTAATGATATATAATGGTGGTGTAGTGTAGAGGTAGATTAAAGGGACTATTTTGGTCAACCACCTCCCTGTTTTGTAGTTACAATCATTGAGCATGGCATATATTTATCCCCATAAAGGCACAATTCTATCTACAACTCTCCCATGCTTGACATGCTTTGGGAAAGGTATGCTAAAAATACCCTTCACCCTTAAATGAATTGAAAGGAGAAATACCCACTCATTTTGAGGAGTTTCAAATTTCATTTATTATTACATCCCCCACATACAGTCTACTACACCATACTTGGCCCCTAATGCCCATTGAATGTGCACTCCATGCCATGGAAAGTGAGATTGAGGTTTAAGATTTTATACCATCATCATTTATACCCATAATAACTTCCAAATATGTAACTCAACTTGTATTCTTCTATACTTGACCTCCTACTCAAGGTTTCTAGTTTGTTTGTATCCTCTTGTACTAGAGATCCTAATATAATCATCACAAAAGAATTGCATTATATGCTTAAAGCATGTAACCTTTAGTATTTTGACATAAAATATATTAGTTTTGGATGAATATACTTTATTATACTCCTAATATACCTTTAATTATCCCTTAGATCTTTATGGATCATTTTTACTCCTTTGGGATACTAATAGGCTTGTACTTTATTTGATAGGATCATGTAACTTGCTCATTATCTATAGTCATCACCCAAACTCCTAAAATACTTTATAGTGATGCTATAATCCTTGAAGAGACCTTAATAATTATATTTAAATCATTAAGTCTCTCTTTTTATCATGAACACATTTTTATAGATCTACATTCTACATACTTTCACTCTAATACTTGAGGTATGTGAGATACTTAAAGTACCAAAAACTTGTCAGACATGTTTGAAATCTCACCCCACCACCATATTAATTAGGTAAATAATTTTTAAGGCCTATGGATGAAATTTTAACCTAATTATAAACTTTAAACTCACTTTTGAAGATAAGACACTACTCAAATCATGAATTTTTACATCTTTTCTTAGTCATGTAGTTTCCATATTTTAGTAATTTTGAAACCACAACATCATATATCATGATTTTATAAGAATTTTTTGAAGACCATAACTATCTATGGGTCTAAAGATAACTTCCATAACATATCTCTATATTTAAAACTTTCACTATAGATTTACATGAACACTTTGATGGCTCAAATGAAAAATATATTCCATTATTGCATATATTTCTTAGTCCTCTTTATTGATCTAAATCCATTATATCTTTATCTCCATAACCTTATAATTGTCTATTAAAATGACTCAAACAAATCCTTAAATCATCATCAGACACCAATTTGACATATATGAACTTAAACCTACTACTTTAAACCTATAGGTGTTTAGCTTTCCATTTGATCCCAACCGATAATGCAAATTGGTTCATTTTTACATCCTATTTGTACATAGTTTACAACCTTCATGGTAAACTAAAGTATAAATTATAACCTTCATGATCCATTATTAGCTTGATTTATTTACCTAGGATGTGGTCATTCTCATATCTACATGTTGGTGACCCCACATATCTTAAAAATAAGGTCTAGGGTTTTAGGTGGGAAAGGGAGAGTTTTTAAATGGTATGAAAAAATAATAATGATGAGCTCATCAAGATTGAGCTCAATCTAATTAGTATAAATAACTTTATCTTGATTTAATTTCCTAGGCTCCTATTATGCTTCTCAACATGATCCTTGTTAATTTCCTTATTCTTGATTTAAGCCCCAATGCTTTTCTTTCATCTAATCAAAATGGTTCATGCAAGACCAAGCTAGTTCATAGACCCCCAACAAAAAACTACCCTTTAACACCTACATAGTTCATGTGGGACTAAATATATCAATTTAATAAGATTTTTGATGAGTTTTTTGAGCTCAAGCTCATGTATTACATAAAAAAGTGACTTTAGTCCCATATTGATGGAAATAAAAATGTTTATTTAGATGATATATGAAAACCTCCACCTTAACACTTGGTCACAAGACTAGACTATGATCAATGCTTTGCATATGCATCATCCTCATGTTGGATAAATCTCCTTGATAGATTACTGATGTAAGGGCTTGATCATGATAATGCAACTTGGGTTTGGCCATAACAATGCAACTTAGGTTTGGCCATGAAAGTGTAACTCAATCAAGTTTGATCTCAAAAAAATATTTATAAAACTAGGATAATTATCCCACATGCACCCTTATTATCACTATTGAATCCATAAAATATAAACAAGATCCTTAAGTATTGTGAATAAAGTCAATAAATCCCCCCACCTAAAAAATGGCCCTAACCATGAGCATCCAATATGCATGTCAAAGCAGAGAGCTAAGGAGGCAAACACTGCGCATATCTGGAAAAATAAGGTAAATTCCAAGCCCAAACCCATCCTTTTACCAGTTGAAAATTTTCATTTTTGACCTCCAAACCATTTCAAAACCCTAATTTTATTCTTTTTGCCTCATTACTTGATTGTGGATTCTTTTTCCTAATTCTTTTGAAGACCTTAAAATTTTGAACCATGCCTTCATGAAACTCACCAAACCTACAATTGTATTTTTATTTGAAGGTCCATTGCTCATGATTTACATCAATTTCATCCCCATTACTTACATCAACATAATCATTTTCTAGGATTATGTCCAAATTATGCTTCATTTCTACACTCTACAATGTATTTCTCAAAGGTATTTGAATGTTAGAATAACTGTAACTCAGACATATGATATAAATCCACTTGTGGGTTTGATGATGGACCTTTTCATTCTTGTAATGTATAAGTGGGATAATGGAGGTCATGAGAGGAAATTATTTTATTTTGACTCATATTGAACCCCATGAATGCTTTTAGAGTTCCCATAATCTACAATATCTCCCTTTGAGGCACTAAAACTTGTTATATTCTCTACATGTATTGAAGGATCAATACATGTTTTTGATATGTTCACTCTTTTCATGATTCAAAATGAAACATAAACATACTTCCATGCTTGTAACCTACAATACACTCCTTCATATGGCATATTTGAATGCTAGGATGGGATATAAATCTTAAAACATGCTATGGGTCTGTTCATGGCTTGATAACTCCCATAGAAGTTATATGTGGGATCACGAGGGGATGAAAGGTAAATGAGGACTAAGTCAACACTATTTATTGAGCACTGTGCAAAGATTTTAGGTTTTAATATAAAGATCTTTAGGTTTGAAAATGACTCAAACATGGATCTTATGAATGCTAGATTTCTCATAACCTGAATGAGAGACTCAAATAACATTTAACAAGCTTTGAATTAAGGAGTAGCACATAAACAATTTCAAGTAATGAATATTGACAAGATGAGTGTATCTTCATAAATACTTCTAACATATTTTGCAATGTTATTATTAGGACACCTACAAATCTAAGATGGATTTTTTGGCCTAACAATGTTGATATAACCTCTTCTAGACACATCATTCATTGAAATCCATACTCAAATAATCTTATAAAAGGATAAAAACATATCACAAAGTATTCTTTATAACTCAATTAAGTCTCCCATAAGGATAATGTGACATTAAAAAAAGACTCTTGAAGCATATGCATGATTTCCCCTTTTGACACACCCTAATAATGAATTTTGCATTCCTTCACTGATGAAATGTTACAATGATCATGTACTTGTAATGATGACAATCATGGAAAGAAATGAATAAGCTTAAAAATACCTTATATCATCCTAGGTATACCCTCACCAAATGTGTAGGAGCCCAAGAGACCTATGGTGACTGAACTAGTCAACATTCTAGTAACCTTCTAGGGGTGTTTTCCTATCTAAACACCTAGACTAGTTGCATTGATACATTAATTGGGAATAAAGTCTTGAAATAAATCAACACAATCATTTTGAAGATGGAAACCTAACTATAACATGCTGGTATATCATTAAATGCATTGAATAGAATAATTTTCTCCATCAAACACATGCACAATAGAGAAGCAAAGAATAAAAACTATGCCTAACATCACTTAGGGAAACAAGGGAGCAAATAACCTACCCAAAAAAAATATGTAACAACATTTAGGGAAATAAAAGACATTTAACCTAATATATACAAGGTTTCAAAAATTACTCACTTAGCCTAGATCAAAATAAACTCCCCTAAGATCTTCTATACTCAATGCAAGTATGTTATCATATGGTTGATAAGAGTAAGAGAAAGTTGGTTTTGGAAATTGATCACTTAGCATATTAGGTCTCAAGAATGGTTCTTTGTCAATAAATATTATCCCATTTTTCCCTTATTTGATCACCAATCTAATTTATCACTCTCTAACTGGTTAATTGAGCCAAGGATGCTCTTTGGATTGACAAAGCCTCCTGAAAACTCATTATCCTTCAATGGCATAATCTGGTCATTGTATCTTCCTTACAACTTTGAGTAGTTTTTGAAAATAAAATCAATCTCCTTTTTATATAAATAAGTAATTTTGAAACTATAATTAGGACTAGGCCATCCTTCATATTTACTTGGGACAAAAAACCTTATTATTGATTTGGAAAGTTGATGTTGGTCTTCTAGAGTTTCTTTCAACTTGCTAAGTTGAGGAATGATTGTTATGCACTAACTAGTGTCTTCATGATTTTATTGAGGTTTATTTAGTTCAATAAGGGTTTTAAATTCTTCAAAAATATCATAATATTGTTACCAAATCTCATTATATTCTCCTTGAGTTTCCAAGGTTCTATCAACCCTTTATTGATCCCTAAAAAGAATCATCACCTTCATTCACTAATGTAATTAATTGTACCTACTCTCATATATTGCCTTTCTATGCCATTTTGAGTTCCAAATACTAAAATAACATTAATACCTTCATCCTCATTTTTTCCTCTTAGAAATGTTGGTCCCTTAAAAGTCTCAAACTCTTCAACAAGCTCAAAGAATAAGTGATAAGATTTATCAAGATACTCATTTGGCTCTAGAACTTCTTTGAGAATTTCTCGAGGATTTAAAAAAAATGTAAATATAGATTTTTATTCATTCATACAATAAGATATTAAACCTATCTCTTCCTTATGCAATATGTAATTACCCATATAAGTTTCCTCAATGAGTTTATAAGGGTCATGCTCATGATGTTCAATTCCAAATTCATCAAGAAAAATATCAATAATATCTTCAAGGAGTGTGGTTGGTTTATGGTTTCAGACACCCTCTCCTCAGTCAATAATTATGAAATTAACATTGGAAAGATTGGGGATATAATTTTCTAAGTTATATTGGGTAACTAGTTCAGACTTAATGATGACTCTAGTACCATACCTTGTACTAAACAACAAATGAGACCAATCAAATGATAAGTAACCTCCAATATTAGATTTAAATTACTTAGATAGGTATAATACAAAGTAGGGAGGGAGGTCTATAATGAAATATTTACTCTACTGAGACATTAAGACAAGTATGCAAAGTAAGACTCAATCCCTTGACTACATCAACTATCTTGGTGGTTATACCATCTAATTTTAACACTCCTCTAGTGTTTGGTTCATATGTTAGAGGTAAAATCATTGAGAGGGGTGGTGGTGAATCAGTGAGCCCGGATATTTAAATTTCAAGTCCAATCCTTTTAAATTATTAAGTAATTAGTATATACCAATTGGATCAAGCAAACATAACAAGAGAGCTCATTCATTCAATGCATACACAATATCATAAACACAACACATAGTTTTCTATTGACAACCCTCATGGGGAATAAAACCAACTATAAATCCTATAACACATGGATTACTTGTCCTATAAGAGATTAAAAATAAGAGACTAGTTAAGTCCTTTAGACCAAAAACCTTGATAAAGTCCTCCTAACCAAAGGTCTTTAGTGAAACACCTATTTCACAAGGAGAAACTGCCCCTAAGGAATATCAAGTCATTTAGACCCTCCTTTGAAAAGAACACCTCCACCTTTAAATTGATGTCTTCAACACCTGATGATAGAAATCTAATTATCACTCTTCACCTTCACTCTCTCATCCAAAAATATCTATTGGCCAAAGTACATTACATACTTGAACCAACACATAAAGATTAATTAGGACACATTACATATCCCAACTAACCCCACTCTTCAACTCTATTCTCACACTCAATATACAAACCTACAAGATCACTATTAGGACATAATAAATATGACCTATAGGTCATACACACCATCATCAACCTAATTTTACCTTTAAAACATCCACTAGTCACACACAGCCTTCACCTTACCCTTGCTCTCCATACACTCTCTCTCAAATAGGATCTTGACAATACTCACTCATTTTACCTCTTATAGGCTTATTAGGTCCAATGACCTATGTGATCACCTTCATCACCTTGATCAGATAAGAATTTTTTATTCTTTTTTCTCTCTACTAGTCCTTACTAACTTTTAACTTATCTTTCAAAAGTTATATCCCTCACTTGGATCCACATTCACATAAGCCCTTACTTCGAGGACCTACTCATAAGTCTCTCATCATATCAAGAAATCAACACATTTGATTTCACCATTTATATATCTATCATTATTATCAATATCATAATATTTATTTTTAGCCACAACATATGCCTTCACCTTTAAGACATCTAACATGGGTCACACTTAAGTACAACTCTCTTCAAATAGGCCTAAGTTACCTTTTAGGTCCTATGGAGACCCATTCACCTCTATGAAACTTATTAAATAAAAATAAGAACATATGAACACTTTATAACACATTAATCCATGAAAAATAATCTATAGTTCCCCATTAAGTACCAAAATTGATCATAACACCCTTCTGCTAAAGCTAAATTTGTTCAAACAATGTTTTGTGCACACAATCACCATGAACAAATAAACAATTGAGTTATAAATATTTTTTAATATTTTATATTATTTTAAGACCTTAATAATTCATAAAAATAATCTTCATGGATTTTAAATCACTCCTAATCAATATTTCATCTTAAAACATCAAATTATCAATGAGCACAATGTAAATACCCTTCTTGGGTTACTTGTAGAACATACATGAACACACAGTAAAATTTGAACCTCAATATATGTGACTATAAAAAATTTAAAATATTAATATTTATATTAAATATTTACCTTGGAATATTATATAGATTCACTTTTTATTGCATGGTCAAATTCTACATAGATTGAAAGTTATGGCTCGAAAAATAGACAATGGTCTTTCCTTTGTTAAATTCAAATATTTAAATTTATATGGTCACAATTAAACTTTGAACACCATGATATTATCTCATGTCCTTGATTTTTATATTAATAATACACCATTTATATTATTTGAAATTTAATTAGGCTATACTATTAAATAAATAACATGTTGACCTCATCTCATGCATTGTTGTAATATTGACTCAATGAGCACCGTTGATCTCTATGGATCAGCCGGTCCTTACCATGCAGTGCTCACCATTTTATATTTATTATAACCCATGTGATCATGAAAATTGGCACAATTTCATACCTTCTAAGCACTTTTATTATTTAAACATCAAGATCACTTGCCCTCATCTCTCTACTTCCTGAGAACTTGGAACAAACACACTCTATTGATCCTTTTGTAAGGAGCTTGATCTTTAAGTTCATTAACAAATGAAAAATTTGGCTCATTTGAATAAAAATGCACCATATATATACATTTTATGATCATATACAATCCATTATATCTCCATGTGGTCCTGATCTTTAACATTGTGCAAAATAGACTAAGTATGGGAACCATTGCAATTTGTGTGGAAGGCCAACTTTAGACCTCAATAACTTTTATTGCACTTAGATTCTTGATATAAAATTTGGAACATACTATCTCATCACATAGGATAATTTATTAATGTATCATATTGATCTTATAACTTTTGAAAATTCAATATATAATTCCATTAATATGCTCATTCATATTTTTTAACATAGAGCAAACTATGCCTAAAACTGCTTGGAAAGACAACTTTACACATGCATATATTCTAATGCACTTTATCACATGATCTAAAAATTATTTAATATATACTAGGAAAAAAATTAAACAAACCCATATTATCAAATTCTCTTGAAACTTAAATATGTTCTAGACATAACTTCATTAATATGCTTACTTGACTATTTCTTGACACATGCAAATTTGGCTAAGATGGGAAAACACTGTCAAACTACCTGGGAGCCAAAATTTGGAAACACATATGTTTTATTGTGATTAGTTTAATGACATAATATTTATCACAACTATATGACCAACTCCTCCTGACTCATCCACATGTGGTAATGGTGATGTTAGCAAACTGCCTACTCAAATTTTATGCCACTAGATCCAAAATGTATAAATGAAAAAAATGATTAACCAAATGAAATACACTCATACACACAAGCACTCAAATAATTATTGACTCTTGATATTACCCCTTTCACATCCTAAATTCACCATACTCGTCCTTGAACATCTCTAACCATGCCAAAACTAAAGATCAACCAAGCCTCCTTCAAGCATACTAGGACAAACACATTACACACTTTGGCATTGCCACTTAGACTATTAAAAATTTTCATCCACTCACTTTGATACCTCAATGACATCAACATGACATTATTAATAATTATCTAACAATATCCCCCTTTGTCATTGATGTCAACACCCATCAATATATAACTCACCTTTCTTCTCTCTCTTCAAACACTCTCATAAATAACTTTCTCCCCCTTTGACACAATGCCAAAGTGGGAAAAACTAATCCTAAGGACATAAAAATAATACCAATAGGATAGGACCATCCTATAAAGATGATACAAACTCCCCCTTACCTTGAGCCTACCTCTTCTTTGCCTTGACAACTTCCTCTTGCTTCATGTCAATACTCTCTTCAATCAAGCACTACAACCAATGAATAAATAACACACAATTATTAATAGGTTTTATAAAGTCATCATACCAAAATTATTTAAATTTCATCTATATTAGATATCACCATATCTTCAATATGATTGAAGCATCTCACATATGCCTCCCATCGCATCATGCAAAGTTTCTCAAGCCATTCAAGCTATCTAGGTTAGCTCCCCATAAATATGTGCATACCACCTTATAATTATCAACCATGAATTAAAATTTGATGTAAACAAAAAAATAAAATCTAAGAGGGACTCCCCCTAAGATCTCTGAGCCATTGCACCTCTTGAGCATCTTTAGATATCCACACACCATGAAGAACCACCACACAAGATTACTAGCCTTTTCTTTCAAACCACATACGAGACCACCAAAATAAATTCATGATACTCAAAAAATAAGAAATATGCACTAAAAAATCCTAATAAATCAACTTGAAATACATATGCCTTACTCTTTTAGAGAAACTGAATAAAGAAAAAACACTCTTCTTCTCACTAGACCTGTGTAGTCTCCTTATAGCCCTACCTAGAACTTGTAGAGCCCAAAAATTTCAATATAAAAATCATCAAGACATAAAAAATAATATTTGGATCACTATCATATTCCCCCTATATTAAACCAACTTGAAATAACTATCTCATCCTATGTAATATACTTCCTTTACAAACTTACTAGCCAATTAGGCCTCTATCTTGACAAAAACATGAATAACATTAAAACCACAAACCTTAAAATCTATGTGTATCTTGATTTTAAAATCCATTTATCCCATTCAACCTATTAATAATACTTATACCTCAACTCATAAGGCAAACCATTTTTCTAGTAGAGCTCAAAACCCTAGAATCTCAAAACAAACAAGGTCAACAAACCTTCTTCTAGTCAACATCCACCTCTAAAACTTCCTATACTTGGAGACAACCATTACATGATTTTAGACCAAAATTTTATCCTCTATAACTTTAGGAACTTTGACTTCCAATAACCCATTTTAGGCTTGCTTGCCCTTAAACACAAACTAGGAAACCCGAGAGAAAACAAAAATTCTGCAATTACACATAAAAGATATTTAAAGATTAAAATCACTTGAAACACATCAAAAATAAGTATGCAAAAAATTTTGAGCATAAAAGTCTTCTTGAAATTTCATAAATATAAAAATTCTACCTAGAAACACTCATTCTAACCCTACAGACACTTCTCATCATAGCACTTCTCCCATCTTGACATGCACCAATCTAAAAATGAACTTATCTAATTCTTAGACATAAAAAACTACTCACAGAGCTTAGAAAGCTTCTCTTTGACTCTGTATTGATTGAATTTTTTTTTAATCTATAGAAAAAACACTTACTTCCACACTTTGAAATCTCCATATGCTGCTTGTAGACATAACTTCATTCTTCACCACTTTGATAAACTAGATCATCCTTTAAATCATTGGACTTATTCATGTCCTTTAAAAATAGGCCAACACATCTTTTCGTGACCTTATTTATCTTACAACATCAATCAAGACCCAACCAACATACACCATGCTTATTCTTTCTATAAAGTGTCTCCTTGAAGATTAGAGAGAGACACCCCTTTGACATAGAGAGACTAAAATTCCCAAAACACCAAAGAGTCCCATATATCCATAATCTCATCTAACTTGTAGTCCTACTTAAATTTGTATGAATCCATGACTTCATTCTTTTCTTTGGATTTATCAATAAATATTGTCAACATATAATCTTGATTTTCCTTTTTATCTATCATGAAAAAAAAACCATCCTTGGTTTCAAACTAATATCTCATAATAGAATTAGGTTTCCAAACTCATATTTGAGCTCTTCCTTGCACACTAGGAGCTCCACACACCTTTTTTTATTTTAAGAAATCATTAATCTTATTCTTGTAGTATCTAGTAATGTGACCAAATTTATGAAATTTAAAACAAACAAGATCATTCATACCTTTTACTTGATGATGATTATGATCTTCCTTTTCTAGTTGGATAGAAGATAAATTCTATATCTTCTTCATATCTGATTCCTTCTTTGTTGTAGTCGGTAGTCCACCTTGATCATGATTATCCTTCATAGTCTTTGGTCTCAATATCATTTAGTGATTGTTGACCATTTTTACCATAGTCAACATGGGTGAACCCCCTATAGTCAAAATATTTAATATGGGGCTGATTATAATGTCATAGGGTGTGTTGTAGTTCATCTAATGCCATTTCATATGCCATTCTAGTTTTGGTTATTGTCTAGTCTAGTCTTTGTGTCATTTGATATCTTAGAGTTCATTTGAGAGTCATATTTGGAAGTGGCAGGTCTTTACAGTGTTCAAATAGTTCCATAATTAGTATGAGTTACATAGGTCTTATAATTTCATATGGATCCTTCATAAAATCAAGTAGTGGTTGCTAGAATAGTCCATAATAACTTGTGGGCTCAAAGGTTTGTTTGGTACTTGGGAAATTTTCCAATTGTCTAAATACAAAATTCTTTTAGGATATTTATTTTTAGTTTTTAACTAAGAATAAAGAATTTTATTGGACATTTTGTCTAAAACAAAAGTCCTAAAGACTTGAATTCTCTTAGATATTTTGTCCACTGTAAAAGTCTTGAAGGGTATATCTTCTGATAAAGTGTCCTAAAGCAATGTTCTAAAGGGTATTTTACTTGGGAAAGTGCCATATATAGAAGTTTTGAAAGGTCCTTTTTCAAGAAAAATGGTCCAAAAAAAAAACTCAAAGGATCATTTCTTTGATAGAGTGTCTTGATATAATTTTCCCGAAGGGTCATTTCTTAAGAAAGTGTCCTACACAAAATGTCTGAACATAAGTTCTGACAAAGCAAAATTATTTTGGATAAAGTGTCTAAAGAAAATGGTCTACAATAAATAGTCCAATTCAAAACTCTCAAAGGCCACATTATTTGGGAAAGTAGCTTAATCAAAATTATGAAGGAAATCATTTTGGATAAATTATCTAGCACAAATGTCTCAAAGGAAATTCAGCCTAAAATAAAAGCTCACATGCAAAAGCCTCATAGATATAATTCCTTTAGAGAATTTATTTTTCAAAGGAGCTCAAATAGAGTAAAGTAGGTAGTTTGATGATATTATATCTTGCATGTGTGGTAGTTTATATAGAGAATTATTATACTTTTTTGTTCAATTTTATCCCAAGAATATAATATCTAAGTTTTGGGTCATGCAATGAAGTGAGATAAAAGTTATACATAAGCAAAGTTGTCTCCTCAGACAAAATTCGCTAAATTTTCATACTTAGCCATTTTGAACCAGACCATCCTCAAAGTGTCATGTATAATTTCATAGGTGAGCTCACTTGAACATTTTGTAAGTGCATGTAGAAATATCTTAGAGCCAATGGATCAAGTGAGCATAATGTTTTTGTCTTAAGAACATCTCCAACAAATTTGGCCCCTCCATGATTTATTTTGTTCAAGATATAAATCCTCAAATTTGGTCAAATAAGGTGATATGTTCATGTAGAAGTTGAATTTAAATGACTACAAAAATCTATATAAGCAAAAATTTGATGGTTTTTGGGATGTTAAATACATCTATGAGGATGTCAAAACATAGTCGCATAGATGTCATGTTTTAGATAGAGTAAAGGAAATCCATTAGAGCTTAAATTTTATAATCTATGGGATGTCAATGATGGTCATGTGAATGTAAAATAAAGGGAATGAGGATATCAATTTTAAGATCATGAAGTAGATGGTGGGTTTTAAATAGTGGGTCCCAATTGATTTAATGATCCATGTTGCATCATACATCTTGACCCAATGGTATAAGATGGGTCAAACAATTAAGGAGCTCAAGGGGTTGAAACATGGTGTAAGTGAATGAAGATATAGAATGATAGTGAATCCTAATAATCAACATGAATTTGACATGTGGCATAAGATGGAACCAAGTTGACATGTTAAAAGCAAGATCAATGGTGGGTGCTTGATTATATAGATTGAGATCAATGGTGCAACTGAGAGTCAAAGGTCAAAGATATCTGATCAAATTCAATGTTTCCAACTATCATGATCTTGGGACTTTGGGTAAGTGATCGATGGCTAGCATTAAAAGTTAAAGAAAAGATATTCTAGAGGAGATCGACAGGTCAAATATGATTAGTTTATAGATGGACAAAATGGACACATGTCTAAATAGTGACAAGCATATTTTAGAATGGAATGAGCAATGTGGAAAGGGAATGATACATGGAAAATTATGTATGATTGAGGATTATAAATAAAATTGGGCTCTTTACACTCATGCACTACCATGAGAGCTTAGATGAGGTTTGGGATGAATAATGACTATCAAATGTGAAGAACAAGGTCCAAAAAAGTAATGAATGACTATAGGTGGTGAATACAAGTGTATAAAGTATAGATAGAAGTTATGGGAATAGGTTATGACTATTATATCATGTTTCAAACACCCTCAAATAGTGCATATGTGTTGAATCTCTTATTTTAGTTTTAAATTCTTGAGAGATGGTTCATGATGAAAGTAGTTTCACAAAGGTTAGTTAAAGAATCTCTAAACCATTTTGGAAAAGTTTGACATAACTTGTAAGGAAATATATCTTAAGAATCATTCATGATCCATTTTACACTTAGTTTCACTTGTAACATAACTAGTTCTCATGCTTGGACATGTGTTTTAGTGACTTTTGAACTTTTTTCTTTTCTTTTCTCTCATAAGTTCTATAAGTAGCTTCCATTTGGGAATTTTTAGATTGATACCACACCATGTATAGTGAATCCATACTAGATTCATGTCATATTTTGAATTTAAACATTAATTCAAGTCTGTTTCTAATTTCTCAAATAATTTTTTGTGTGTAAATGATTTATAATGATAATAAGTGATAATCCTCTACCCTTCTTTCCTTTATCCTTCCATATCTAAGAAAGAATTCTAAGTCTAACAAGTCATACAAAGTTTAGTTAAGTATGTCAAAATATTTCAAGTGTATAATTGTCCTTAGAATGTGTTATTTTCCTTCTAGTCCATTTGTCTTATGTTGTTTCACACATCTCACCTCTATATTGAAATACTCATGTTAGAACCTTTTAGAGCTTTGAGACTGAATTGCATGCTTTGCTTTATTATGATTTGAATGTGATGGTCACATGGAGATAATCTTGGTTCATCATCCCACATATAATTAGGTTCCATTAATGTAATTATAACTATTTTGCCCATAAGCAAGTAGTAGTTTAAGTGATAATCATTGCATGATACATTCATGGAAGTAACCCTTTAAATCTAGAGGCTCATATCCAAAATAGGTACACACACATACCTATAAATGTTCCCATGTTGCCCAAATATAAAAGAGGATTAAACACCCTCTTCTAGGGTACAAGTTTTGGTGACAAAAATTTTGACACACCCAATGGGACTTGTCTCCAAAATAACTGGTTAAGGCTAATGCTAGTCTTGACAACATCAACTATAGGTTGATGTGTTAATCATTATTTGGCAACTCCATCAAATTAAATTTGGTTTAAGTTTATTTGTCTATTATAAAATTGATTCCATAATTCATGGTTCTCACTAGGTCAACCTTTAAAGGAGTTCTTAATCCCATTGACCCACTCTTTCTATTTGAAATTCCCCTTGGAGTTCAATACCCTCTTCCTAATATACACTTTGGAGAACCAATAGATTTTGCTAGAGAGGAACATGTTGAAATTGAGGAAATTGAAGATACTAAATATTTTGAAGAATAAATGGCTAGACCTCATACTTTCCATACATTCAATAAATAACATATAATTTTCCTTAAGTCATATGATGTCATTCCTCCTAATGCCACAAAAGGTTTGCCCTTATTCAATGATGAGATTCATGTTACACTGAGTGAGCACATTTGAGATGTCTCTAACTTTTGTAGCTTCCATAATATCACTCAAGAAAATATTTTCATTAGGCTTCTAGCCATATCCCTTACTGGGAAGGATCTTGATTGGTATCAAACTCTAGAAGGTGGATGCATCATGACATGGGATGAATTTGGAGTACTATTCTTCTCAAGATTTGGAAATGAGAGTAACCATGCCTCTCTCATACACCAAATTAATGTAATCAAGAGAGGATCTAAATAAATAATACATGATTTTAGTGAGAGATTCTAAAAAACTTGGAATAGACTACCTCCTCATATGAGGCCACCTCCCAACTTTGTGTTCCTAACCTATTTGAGAGATATTGTCACTGAAATTATTTTTAGGCTTCAATCCATGGGTGGTTCCACCCTCCCTAAAGCATATGACCTTTCTATCAAATCCAAAAATAATCTCATCTAAGATGGAAGATTTCTACCTAAAGTGTTTATGCCTCCATTATCTCATACTTATGATAATACTCCAAATGTATCCCATGTTCCTAATGCCAATGCTTAAATTAAGGTTACTCCTATGTAGGAAAAAAATAATGTTGATTGGAAAGAAAAGTTCCTAACCTTAGAGGCTCAAAATATGAAAGGAAATATGCAACAAGGTGTCCATTATAATTCATATTCTTATCAATATAAATATGGAAGAGGAATAGGCTAATGTCATCCTAATACAATTAGGCCCACCAATGTGTACAACCCTAACTCTACTACCAACACAAGGGAGATGATACCTATGCACAATAACTTGGTGCAAGGTGAGAGATGGAAGCAGGGCCAATTTATGGATGCTAATGAAGGTAGATAGTATACTCTTATTGGGCAAGGAGAACATACCCCTCTTATCTACTGAGTATGAGGTTATGATACAGACAAGTGAAGGTGGATAGCCTCAAGAAGATATCTTCACCAAATTCCTAGTTGAGGACACCTTCATGCTTAATCAAAATGTATACACATAATATTTTCAAACTTTTATTCATCAATGACACTTTGTATCTTATAAGAACCTATCAAGAATCAATATTTCTAAGTCCATGCCTTAATGGGTATACCAAGAAAGGGTTGGGTAGACCATTGGTGCTTTGTAATATTTTTTTTCCTTTTACCACTTTGCAACTACACATTTATCTCCTAGAACCATTTACCCTAAGATTATTCTTCTCAGTCCTACTTCCTCCAGTATTTTTCCTCTTTCCATCTTCCTTTTCTTTCCTTAGCACCATTTTAAATAGTCAATTATACTAGGTCAACTTGGTTGACCCAGTATAGTTTAGGGGTATTTTTCACTTTCTTGGCTTGTTAGTATTTTGGTTGAACTAGGTCAAACCTAATGAATTGTCTATGAAAACATAATGGGTTGACTGACTCAACCCTGTATAGCCAACATTATAGAGAGGATTTAGGGTAAGATCTACCTATATATAAGTTCATTTCCCACCATTTAAAAATAATAAGAATTATTAAAAAAGAAGTGTGAGTGAACATTTGCTTACTAACCATTCTACTTGAGGAATGAATCTAAGGGTTCCATATTTTATTTAGAGATACAGATCTTATCTTGTAGATACATCTTTTATATGTTTAGATAAGTTGTGTATCCTAGAGTTGATTTATCTTGGTTATCCTTGTATACCACAATAATCTCTTACTAAGCACCTTGGCCAAGGGAGATATTGAGGCTTGATAGGTTCATCTTCAAAAGTAAGTGTTCCTAACTTTATTTATTCTTTGTAAGAGTAGATAGATAATGCATTTGTAATCTTCTCTCCATGTATTAGGATTTCATATACATTGATGTTAGTATATGTCTTCTAATACATGTTTAGTTTAGTTTTTTTATTTGTTTGTAACCCCAACTTTATGCCACAAACTTTGGTGTGCACTAGATTATATTTTTCTTTCTTTCTTTAGAATAGAGTGAACATTTTAAACCTTAGGAATCTATTAGGGTTGTTATGCGATTGTGTTAGACTATAAGATTTGGAACCCTTCCTATCATGATATGATATGAAAAGTTCGCTAATCGAGTCTAGTATATCCCTATATAATTCATGCTACCACTTAACAAGTGTATCCTAATCAGAAGTGTAGGTATGATCTATCTTATCTAATCTAGGATTAATTCATAGACATGATGCATTTTTGATTGCATACATTCTGATGAACCCAACATAGACTAAACCTTATAATATTTACTCACTTTTAATTAATTTATTTCATTATTTTGATCATCATTTTGATCATATATTTTGACTTACTAGATCTATTTTATCATCGTAGCTATTTTTCTCTATGTGCATGTTTCCAAGAACATGCAACTAGATCAACCCAATTGACTCAATATAGGTTTCTATCCTTTCAGACACCTAGTTCAACATACTAGATTGACTTATTTGACCCTTTATAGGTTTACCACTTTTTCAATAGGTTTTTGTACGACTCAATTGATTCTATCGATCCAATTTGTAGGTTTCTCAAGCATACTTCAATGTTTTTCATCAATAATCTTCTTTCATTGCATCTCTAATCTACCAAAGTTCCTTTCTACATATCTATTTATTTATTTTCTATATTTCCTTTATTAATTTGTAGTATTTAAAACTACCCTTTCATAGTCAACTAGATCGACACTATCAACCAAGTTTTGTGTTCTGTGTTGTCTAAGATAACTGGATCAACATTACCAACCTAGTTCATTTTTGGACTTTGCTTATGTATTACAAGTTTCACCCTATCAACCTTGTTTTTTATTTTGTGCATATAGTATCAACATTATACCTTATTTCAATTTTTAATTAACCTCATATCTATTAATAATTATCTCACACCTTTCTTTTCTTGTTGTTTGCATGCTTAGTGTAGCTCACATAGTCTAATTAGGGGATTTTTAATTAATCACTTAGTTTCACTATTTATATTTTATCTACACATGGCCAAATCACATAATATAAACAAGCACTTTAAAATTTTTTCTACCCTAAGTGAACCTACTTGGATTTCATCAACATGGGGGAAGCTGACCTAATGTTATGGTCAAGTATAAATCATGGTTAATGGTATATTTTGGCTAAGCATTTGACACCCTTATCATTATTGTGTGTGAAGTGATAGGGTAAGCCCTAATACCAAGCTTGTATAATTTCAACTATAATCCCTTTCATCCCAAAATACCTTAAAACATCCTTAGATTGCTATCTAGTACCTTGCTTATAGAAAAATTCTAATCACATTTAAAATCATTCTTACTAATCTAATTAAAAATTAGGTTAACCAATTAATTAGCTTTACTTTTCAAGTTTTTTGCTTGCTCCTTATTCAATTGTGTGCACAAAATCTTGCATTAACCAGCATTTGTGCAAGATTTTACTTTGTGTGTTTCAATTGGACTGGCTAGTGTTATTCCAATTGATTGTCTATTTCCTTTTAGTACTTACTACTTTTCATTACTTGCAAATTTATCATGCTTCATCTTGAAATTTGTCTTTAGGCTTCTTAAAATCCTTTATTTTCTATACTAGATCAACCCAGTCAACCCAATAACTTTATTTCCTTCTATACACTATATTGGATCAACCTATTTGACCTTGTATAATTTTATAATCCTTGTTTTTATACTGGATCAAACCAGTCGACCCTGTATAGTTTCATTCACTTATTTGACCTTTGATTTCTCATCTCTCTTCTTTTCCTTTCATCATTGAATTTATTTTGGATAATGACACTGAGTTATAGTCAATAAACATGATGAACTTTACCAATTGTAATAGGGTCTCCCATAGATAGAGTAGGGATCCTCTTTTTAATTCTAGTAATGTTCATATTTCCACTCACATAGTGAACTATGGGGCCCCTCCTCATACCTCTTCATAACATAATCCTCTTTTATCGTTAGAATACCAACTTGAGTTAGAGTATACTCCCTAAAATCTTTTCTTTATCTCTAAATTTCCTCAACATAGAGGAAAGGATCCTTATACCATTTACAACCTCATGATTAGTGGTCAAACTAAAGAGCCTCATTCACCTACTCCTACATTAAATACAAGATTTGGAGGTACTAATTTATTTGGTTCTCAACTTTTTCCTTTAATTTCAACTCCTTATTATACCATGACATCTTCTTCTCTAGCCTCTTCTACCTCCATGCCTAGTATCTAAACTAACATGGTAGGTTCTACATCTAGTGGGACTTTCATAAGATCCACTACCCTTAATCCTTCAAATAGTTCATTTTTTTATACCCAAGTAAATCATTCTTCTAGTGCTTCTTCCTTTTAACCATTCACTAGTCCATATTTTGCTTCATAAACAACATTTTCCACTAGTGCCTCACATTCTCACAATTCTTCTCAAGCTCATACCAACACTAATAGTGGTACCCAAGCCTCTAATACTAACACAAATACTAATTATAATGCTTATAATGTTAATCAAACACACCAACTATTATTACAAACTCTCAATCAAATGAATTCCTTTAAATCTCATAACATAAATAAAATGATGAGAATGTAAAACCACTTGCTTAATATTCAATCTCATACACAACCAATGTCTTGAGGCAAACATAACCAGCATTTTCCCCTTCCTACTCTTCAAATTTCTCAAGTAAATTCCATTCCTCAACCTCCTTTATTCAATAATACCATTAATAATCTACAAAATGAATCTCTCACTACTAAAATTGCCAACATTGATATAGGAAGTATAACACCTACAATTTCTTATAATGGGTTAACTAATCCTACCCATCACGTCAAAACATTTTGAAATATTTATAATGATTGGGTAAAAATAAACACCTTTTCTACTACCACGATCCTAGCTAAAACTTTGACAAGTGATGCCTTGGATTGGTATAATCAACTTAGAGCTCATTCCATTTCTAGTTTGGAGGACTTAGTAAATGCTTTAGTTCAAGAATTTCAAACTAATGATCTTCATAAAAACACTTTGGCCCATTTCATTAATTATAAAAAACATGAGAATGAAACTTCCCAAGATTTTGTTAAGATATGGAAGACTTTGTCAAACAAATGTGAATGTAACATGCAGATGATAATTTTTTCATCTCTTTACAAATGCTCTCTTTCCTAAACTTCAATATCGAGTATGCACTCTCTCTCCACATAACTTAGAGGAGGATATTGACCAAGATAAAAGACAAGATTTTCCAATGCATCAATTTGAGACACCCTAACCTTATATGGGTCCTCGTGTATTACTTAAGATTGAAAACTACAATATCACCAATGATTATGTTATAGATTCTCTTAACACCATTAACAATGTTCAAGCAATCATTCCTAAATCTTCTTCAGAACCAACTCCTTTTTCTCAAAACTATAATAATCCTCATTTATATTCACCTAATAACATTAATGTTTATAACGCTCTAACATTGGTTAAATTACTTAAGCATCTATCCAAGCTTATTCCATGAGAACTCAACCCTACCCATCCTATGAAATCTTGGTATGATCCTAACAACTTTTTTTGGTTTCATGTTAGTTGGGATCATTATCATGAGACATATAGACAAATTTGTAATTTATCTATGTATTTTCTTCTTGGACCTAATTTTGATCATGATTCCATTATTCATAAGAGTCAACAAACCTACAAGATTACTTTCAAGGACTATAAATCAAATGACAAAACTCAAGCCTTGAATCAAAAAAATGCTCATTTGGATATATATAAAGATCATTTACCTAATCATCAACCTATCCAAGATAATAAAGACAAACCCACCCATTCCACTAATAATGTAGAAAGCCTTATTTAACCAACTTCCAAAGAGAATGTGGTTAACATGACTAATATATGAAGGCTGGTGGCTTTCATTGATTCCTAACCTTTGTACACTCCTTCTCATAAGACATATCATGTTATTAAAGATTCTTCTCCAACTCATTTAAATAAGTTAGGGTAAGAATATCTTATCACTTTTGATGATATAATTTTCATTTCCCCCTTGGATAACACATCCCATTCTATCTCTACCTCTCTTCCATCATCTTCCAATACTAATGATAATCAAGCTTCTACTAACACTTCTTTTTTTCCTTCTCAAAATGAACTTAAACCAATTATTTAATCATCTCAACATGATTTATAACCTTGTTCCAAACCTTCTTCTTCTTACCAATAAAAAATCCAATTTACTTTAGCTCCTCCTTCTGAGGATATCCTTAACCATTACAGACCTATATCTAATAACATTCTTATGGGCTATGATGAGTGGGATCCCATTACATAACTCATTAATCTCCCATCCCAAATTCCATTTCTTGAGCTTATGAAGACTTCCACACATCATATAAACTACCTCATGTAGTTCCTATTTGAGATGAATGTCCCTTATCCTCCCCTAATAAGATGGGAGGTATCTTTATCTAGTTCTCTTTCTCTATGATTTCCTATCGCATATATGATTATCGATGAGATTTTGTTTCATGTAGATGATCCTCCCTTTTTTATTAGCATCCAAATCAGTGATATCCAATTCAAGCATGCATTGGTTTATGAGGGTTTTGGAACCTATGTCACTTCTCTTGATTTTATTAAGACTCTTGGATATTTTGAATGTAATCTTAAGTCTAAATACAACACATACCAAGGATATGATATAAGTTAAATGCCTCCTCTAGGTTGTGTATGGCTTCCTATTACCATCCCACCTATCACCATCCATGTGAAGGTGATGATCTTTAACTTCCCCCTTTCTTATAACATCTTGTTTGGTAGGCTATGGACTTATCACATGAAATCTATCACTTCATCCACCTACCAATGCATTAAATTCCCACACAATGGAGACATTTATAGGATTCAAGGTGACACTAGCACTTAGAATTTAAAACAATTCCAAGATCATGGTTTCTTTAAGATTCCTACTCCTGAGCCTTTACTAAGTGTTCCATTCAATGAATCTTAACATCTCAATTTTCATATTAATTCAACCCATGGTTACAATGGGCATCCTAAGCTCATTAGAATAATTCCTCCCAACCTTTTATATTATAATGATGATGATCCTAATGAGATTAAATTCGAGATCAAAATTTCCAATCTCTCACCTAATCTCATCTCACAACTTCTTGCTTCTTTACAGCCTTGTTCTCATAAACCTCCTTGAGATGACATTCTCATATTCTTAACCAAGATGAGGCATTCTATTCACCATGATTCATAATATTACAAGGTTATCCCTACTTATATCATTGATCTTCACACTTTAGATTATTATGATGGTTATTCCTTAGATGATCCCTTGTTAAGTGGTTTTCTCTAGGCCCATGATGCCAAGATTGTCTATTATCATTCTTATTTGCTTGAGTCTTTTCATACATATTATCATTCTCCTTCACTTACAGTTTATATTTTTTTAATTTTACCCCTTTATCATATGGTAAATATGGAATCGACACTTCAAGTTTTTGAGGAGCCATATAGGACTATTCTCATGGATCATGTTATGGCTAGGCCTTACCATTTTGTTAGGTACCCTGACCCTCATAGTTGGTTTACCCCTGAGGTTAGTGAAAATCTCCTTAGACCCTCTATATATCCCACTCCTCCCTTAGTAGATTTAACTATAGTTGATAATCTTCTTTCTTCTACTATAATTGATCATATTTCTACTCCTACTATTGTTGAGTCTATCCCTACTTATGATGTTATTTTTCTTTTTATTGAGATTAGTTCCATTCCTTCCTCATCATCACCTTCACTTGGTGATGTTTTAATTCCCTTGCCTAAGATGGCTCCTCTATCCACAAAATGGTCCAATGAGTGTTCTTCAACTTCTTCCACTCCTATTTTACCTCCTTCCATGAGTTCTTTTACTAAAACCACTCACAAACATATCCATTGCTTCCACAAGATAGATAACCATTATTCCACACATTTTTTCAAGTTTTGGTAATATCTTGATACCTTTCATCCTTATTCCCCATCATCAAACAAAGCCATACCTCCCTCAAAGGTGCTTCATAAATATTTTTCCAAGTATCGTGAGGTATATTATCTATGGAAAATTTGCATCTTTTATCACACTGATTGTTATTTGCATTCCCTTCCCTTTTCCCTAGAGTTTTTTCAAAACTTTCTTTCTTTTATCTTTATGATTGTTTTACTTTATTATCCTTATTTTTCATAGATAATTTGTCATGGTGATTTGGTTATACCTACCATTTTATCCTTAATTTTTATCTCCCTTTACCATGTGATCAATTAGAAAACAATCTATTTCATTATTATCTCCTTTCATTGGTCTATTTTGGATCTCCTTTTTCCCTCTTCCTTTTTTTGAAAATTAAGCATATACATGGTTGAGCCTTTATATCACATGCTAGTTCATTGTCAAGACTAAGTGTCCTAGTCAGCATTTATCTTTGGTTACTTATCTTCATTTATCATTAGCTTACATATCATTCATGTGTATCAATATCTCTATCATGATTGGTCATTCCAAATCCATTTGGAGGAGGAATCGTAAAAATCCCTCAAATTAAAGTTAAAATCCAACTCATTTAAAAAAAAGGAAATGATATTAAAAGGCATAATTATTTTTAAAAGTCTAATCTCACTAAAAGACATGATTTAAAGCACATCTTTTTCTTCTAGTTGAAGCTCAAACTCCACAATTGACCTCATGGTAGAGCCAAGGTTATTTGGGGTATAGTAGGCTAGTAGACTAGAAGAGGAGAGTAAAAAATATTTTAGTGCTACCTACGTTGTCATGCAAGTACCCAATCTTCACAATAGACTGACAAATCTATAAGGGGTCCTAAAGAGTGGGAACACATCATGGGAAGGTAGGTCCATTTTATTTTCTTCTACCAATCTACCTTCATGAGTTGATTTTAGTAGCGTGCCTATTTTCCTACAAATCTTTGTGTATATAGCAAACATGTTTCTTTTATACATAGATGACCACTAGTCACTTAGTGTTTTCTTATGTCCTTTGTATGCCTCTTGCCTCCTAAGGTCTTTTAATAAAACACATAAGTTTTTATTTTTACACTTCCTTTTTCATTCCTTATTTCCCTTATATTCCTCTTGATAAATATTATCTTCTCTACTTATCACTCCCCTAGGGATTTCATGTATGAGTTACTTTGTAAGACTATGGATAAGACCCGACCATCCTCACAAATTACCATTTTTTCCTTCCTATTACCCATGTCTTTGATCACCCAATTTTCCTATTTATTCCATCCCAATGGTTTTATCTTTGTTGTGTTATAGTGTAAGACCATGGATAGGACCTGACTCTCTTAAAAAATATATATAATACCCAAGTCACCATCTAAATTACATGTGTCAAATTTGTGATAAGATTCAATTGACTATGAAGTTACACATCATTGTACATGCTTCCCATCTTGATTTTTTAAGTTTCATGTTTACTTCATTTTTCTTTCACCTTTTTATCTTCTTATGTTCTGAGTGAGTGTAAGATTTCAACCATTTCTTGAATTTTTCATACTTCCTAGCTTGATTTAGTATGATTAATTTAAGACCAATCTTTTTGTAATTTTGTTTTTCTTTCATACTTCCTAGTATGATTTAGTATGATTGATTGACTTAATTAATTTGTTTTTATTACCATTTGTGCCCTTCTACATACCTTACATTTAACTACTATGTTTTCCATACTTATTAATGTAATATTAGTATGATTTTACTTGTTTTAATTTGGTGAAAAAAAATTTCACAATGGTTTTAAAACAAATTCATTGTTACCATATTGTTTTGTCATTTCTTGGTTATTTATACTTAATCACTTTTTGTTATTACACATGTCCCAGCTTGAGATAGTGTGTAGTACATTTTCTTGATTGATTATATTTTTCCAAGTCTTTTTTTTATTTATTTTTTTTTAACCATGCATGTTTTTCATAATGATAAAAAATAAACTACATCTCATATATTTCCTATAACATATACAACAAAGATAAATACATGATCTATAAAGAAATATATCCTAAGCATCCATAGCCTCAACCATCATAAACAACCATAATAAACCATAGTGACAACATACACATCTAACAACAATATGCCAAAATGATATATATATATATATATATATATATATATATATATATATATATATATATATATATATATATATATCATGATTTTTATACACTAAATGCAACCATATATAATGCCTTGGCTCTATGGTTGGGTCCCATACTATCTATCTCATGGACTAGCCATGCTACCTAATATGGCCTTAGTCTAACTCCTTTTAATGGTATGTTTTAATGAGGCCATTTGAGATCTCAATCCCTCTACCTATCCTTATAGGTTTGTTTCCCATATCTGTGACTTCACTAGTTGGGTCTAGATCTCTATCATCTACACTACTATAACAAAATACACTACTCTCTCATCTACTAGGCCCTAAAATTATTATAGATACCTTAAAACCATAATTTTTGGTGGTTACATCCTCTCTCTTTACACCCATATCTACCTTGTAGCCTCTTCAACTCATCTGAATCAACTCACCTAAGCTAAGGTAGATGGTACACTCAGATCCTCTAGTGTCATGGGATCATATGGATGTAGAGTCTCATCTAGGATGTCATGGAGTGATCCACTCACCAATGGCCCATATATCTCCTCTTCATCCTCACCTATAAGTATAAAATCATGCCAAATGGATATTATATCTCATAATATCTATCTATCTATCTTTCAAACAAAATATAAGAAATAATTTAACCATCTTTTTTTACCTATGTTTTAGCTACTATGGTCTCACTATCTAAGCGGCCACCTAATATAGTCTCCCCATATATAAAACCTCCTAGCAGCTCCTTTATAGGTTACATCCTTATCTCAAACCGATCTATCATGGCTCATGTCAATCTTAGTCTATGTCTAAGTGATCTATATGTCATCTCCTCTAACTCACCTATAAGGTCATCTAAGATGGTAATAATCTCCACTCTCCTCTACTTCCTACCTCCATTAATGTTATGTCATTGATGGCCACAAATAATCTTGATGAGGATCTAGTAGTGGTACATCTGGTATCTATGCCTCCACATCCCTATCTTCCTACTAAGCTCCTCATCATGTTTAATTAGTTTATGGTCACTTTTGATGTGGCCTTAGTGTTATCCTCAATACTAGTGGCCCTAGTCATCTCCTCCCTCATATCTCCCTCACATGATGAACCCAATACTTAGGCATCAATATCGATGTTATTGAATAAGGTAGGCCCATATAACCTGGTACTTATGCAATTAGACGTGGATCTCTCCATCATAAATAGTGTCTAATAACCTTTATGCTCTCTATTATTGGTGCAACTATGTCCCATCTTACCCATGTAGCTTTTATGTGCTTGTATGGATTCCCTATGATGTTTGTACATCTCACTAACTACAACACTAGCATGTGGGGCATGGCATAAACTACCTGGTCCTCCTTCCATCTCCACACCTAAGGTAACCTATCATCAACCACATAGTCAAACCTAATTGATCAATATATAAGACACCTCTCATATATCCAAGATATTAATAATATGATTGGTCCCATGGTCCTCTACCCTCTAACAAGCATCTCATACATATCATGTACTAATTGGGCCCATATGATGGATCTTAGGTCATATATAACTTGCTCTTCTAAGATCATCTTGCTCAAGGCTATCGTGAATAGTGGTACCTTACCATATCACTTATGATATAACACCTAATATGCCATAAGGCTTATCATATCCTTATAGGTATCCAAAATATATGATGTATAAACATAAAACATACTCACTCTCCTACCTACTAATATCATCTTTGATATTGTAGCCCACATGTCTAAGGCTCTCCTCTCCTCTAAACTCTCTAGTATCCCTATGATCACTTGCACTCCTATTATAGGAAACCCTAGGATGGCATGGACATCCTCAAGCATGATATCCACCTCTACTATACACCCATCCACCTCCCATCTAAAGGTGTTAGTTAATCATTCCCAAAAATTGAGGAACATCACTAATAAATCAACACCAAGGGGGATCTAGCACATCTCTACTATCCCACCTAGACCTATGGATCATACTCTAGCCCTATCTAAATCTGATAACCTATCTAACAAATTAGTAACCATGTTACATCCAAAAGTCTCCAAAATATTTTTCATCCTTGTACCCAAGAAACAAGAAAGGATGTATCAATTATTCTCTGTCATGTATAGTCATAATACATTTTTTTTTACATTTTAAAGAAAAAATAAGCCTAAAATTACTTTATTTTACTCTCTTTATCTTACTTGTATCCTTATCAATCCTTCTTGATCTCACTTCGTAATTTTGATCCATTACAACCCTCTTTTAGTCTTTTGCATGCTTTCTCATATCATTTTATCTCTTTGGTCAAACTAATTTGACCAAAAATTTCCTATATTTTCACTTGGTTGACTAAAAAATTGGAGTCAACCCCCTTATTTTCCCCTCCCTAGTGCTAAGTTTCTATTTTGGACCTTTTGGACCACCTATAAACTCTAAACTAGGTCTTCAACTTGTAAACTATATAGGGTCAACCCATACTGGGTTGGCACTATGAATTCTACATATTTTCTAACCTACTAGGTCAACTGGGTTGACCTAGTGCTTTTTGCCTATTGACCCCTTATATTTTTCAAAAAAGTGCAATTTTATTATTTTCTACCTAAGCCATATAAACCCATTTCCTATCTTCCTATTTTCTACCCCTAGAATCTAATTTTACCTCATTTTGACATATAGAAATGCTTAAAATTCAAAATTACTAAAAACACACTTAATACAATACAAATTTCAAAAGTTAGTATGAGATTCTTAATTACATACCTGTAATGCACTTGTTTCTACCTCTAGATTGTCTCCCTATCTAGCATGTTGTCTCCTCACCATCTTAGATTGTTTTCTCTCTAGAGCTCTCTTTTCTCTCCTTTAAAAATCAAAATGATTAATGACTTGTCTTTTCCTTTATTTTAAAACACTTTTTTAAAATATAAACCTTTCAATTGTTATGTTATAGATTTATTATTCTGATTATCTTTGTTTCTACTCATATATTTTAAAAACCATAAAATTCATTGGATTCATGATGATGTAGAGAGTCTTTTCCATTATCATATGCTTATATTCCAAAAATCTTGATTTTTGGCTATTTTTTACACTAACTTCTATAGTTTCATCTAGTGTTCTCTACATTGGACACCTTCACATCTCTTATAGTCTACTTCTTTATCTACAATACTAAGGTAAGTTAAAGGTATGCATTTTTCAATTTAGTTATTTCATTTATCTTATTTGTTTCTTACTGTACTTTACTTAGCATCAACATTATGTGTTATCATGTTTTATCTTGAACCACCATCTTGTGTTTCACTTATGTGACACATGTTACACTTTGAGTGGGGTATATGTATACAAATAATATTTTCAAACTTTTATTGATTATTGACATTTTGTATCTTATAGTAACCTATCAAGTCTCAATCTCTATGATTGCATTCCTTAAGGGGAGCATTGAGAAAGGGGTGGGTATACCATCGATGCTTCTTAAGATTGTTGTTCCTTTTTCCACTTTCCATCTACAAATTTTTCTCCTAAAATCATTTACCATAAGCTTATTCTTCTCAGTCTTACCTCCTCCAGTATTTTTCCTCTTTCCATCCTCCTTTTATTTCTTTAACACCCTTTTAGACAGTTGGTTGTACTGGGTTGACCTAGTAAAGTTTAAGGGTATTTTTCACTTTCTTGGCTTGTTAGTCTTTTGGCTAACCTAGCTTAGACCTAGTGAATTATCCCTAAAAACACACTAGGTCAAATGGGTTGACCCTTTATAGCCAACATTATCAAAAGAATTGAGGGAAAGATTTGCCTATATATACAAGTTGATTTCCCACCATTTCAAAAAGATAAGAATTATCAGTGAATAAGTATGAGTAAACATCTATTTATTAACCATTCTACTTGAGGAATAAAACTTTAGGATTCATAATTTCCTTGGAGATTTAGATATTATCTTGTGGAGAAGTCTTTTAGATGCATAGATAGGTTGTATATCCTAGATTTGATTTATCTTGGTTATCCTTACATACCACAACAATCTCTTGTGAATCACCTTGTCCAAGGGAGAGATTGAGGCTTGACTGGTTCATCTTCAAAGGTAAGTATTCCTAATTTTTTATCTTTTATAAGAGTAGATAAATAATGAATTTATATTCTTCTCTCCATGTATTAGGATTATGTATACATTAATGTGAGTATATGTCTTCTAATACATGTTTAGTTTAGCTATTTTATTTGTTTTTAACCCCCACTTTGTGCCACAAGCTTTATTGTGCACTAGATTAGATTTTGATTTCCTTAGAATATAGTGAACATTTTAAACCTTAGGAATCCATTAGGTTTTTTATTTAATTATGTTAGATTGTAGGATTTATAACCCTTTCTAGCATGATATGATGTGACAAGTAATACCCTACTCAGGTCTAGTGGATCCCTAAATTGGTCATGCTCCTGCTTAACAAGTGTATCCCAATCAGAAGTGTAGGTATGATCTATCTTATCTAATCTAGGATTAATTCATAGATATGATGCATTTGTGATTTCATAAATTCATTAAATACATAAAATTCAATTTTCCTTTAGGCATATGATGTTATTCCTCTTAATGCCATAAAAGGTTTGCCCCTGTTCAATGGTGAGAGTCATGTTACATCGAGTGAGCACATTAGAGACATCTCTAACTTTTTTAACTTTGATAATATCACTCAATAAAATATTTCCATTAGAATTTTGGCCATGTCCCTAAAATGGAAGGCTCTTTATTTGAGTCAAACTCTAGAAGGTGGATGCATCATGACATGGGATAAATTTGGAGTATTGTTGACCTCAATATTTGGAAATAAGAGTGACCATACCTCTCTCATACACCATCTTATTGTAATCTAGAGAGGATCCAAATAAATAGTGTATTATTTTAATGAGATATTCCAAAAAACAAGAAATATATTTCCTCCTCCTATGAGGCCACCTCCCAACTTTGTGTTCCTAACCTATTTGAGAGTTATTGGAACTAAAATTGTTGTCATGATTCAATCCATGGATAGTTTCACCATCCATGAAGCATATGACCTTGCTATCAAATCCAAAAATAATCTCATCCAACCTAGAAAATTTCCACCTAAATTTTCTATGCCTCCATTATCTCATACTTCTACTAATACTCCATATGTAACCAAAGTTCCTAATATTAATACCAAAACTAAGGTTACTCCTAAGTAGGCAAAAAATAATGTTGATTGGAAATCAAAGTTTCTAGATTTAGAGGCTCAAAATTGGAAACGAAATATGCAAGAGAGTGTCCATAAAAATTCATATCCTTATGTATAATAATATGTAAGAGTAAGAGTCCAATGGTATCCTAATCCCAATAGTCCCTCCAATGCATACAACCCTAACTCTACTACCAACATAAGGGATATGATACCTATGCACAGTAACTTGGTGCAAAGTGAGACTTGGAATCAAGGCCAATTTATGGATGTTAATGAAGATAGATAGTAGGCTCTTTTTTCTCAAGGAGATGTTAATCCTCTCTAATATGCTGAGGATGAGATTATGATAGAAGTAAGTGAAGGTGGACAGCCTCAAAAAGATATCTTCACCAACTTATTGGTTGAGGACACCTTTATTATTAATCAAGGAAACTCAGTCATAGACAACACTAGATCAAAAATAAAATATATAGGTATAGATATTAATGTGCCTACAAGTTCATCCACTCATCCTCCAAATTAGCAAAGCATGGCTATGAGTGGGATAGTTCTAAAGGCTCCTCCACTTTCATCAAATCAAAATGTTGGAAGGATTGTTTAAAGCACTCTAACTCCTCAAGATCCAAGCACTTAATTTACTCCAATAATTAAAGATAAAGTAGGTAATTATTATATAAAATTTTTATATTCATTTAAAATTTCTAAAACATCCATTTCCCTTTGGGATGTTCTACATATGCCTAATTAGAAAGAGCTCCTACAAAAATAGTTATCTACTATCCCTACTAGTGTCCTTTCTTCAAATGGAAGTCAAATTAATGTTGTCCTTACAATTTTCCCTAATAAAATTTTTGAACCATACACCAAAGCTGAGAAACCTCCCCCATTCTATCTCACTCTCATAGTGAGGGACAAACTCGTCCATAACTACATAGTTGATAGTGGAGCTTTAACTTTGGTCATGCCCAAAGTTATGGCTGACAATATGGACCTAAAATATGAGACACATACCAAAATGGTCCTACAATTATATGTTAAACCTTCCAAGATAGTAGGAATAATTAATAACTTGAAATTTTTCTTCCATGATTATCCTAGTTTCCACATCTTGCAAGACATAGTTATTGTTGATCTCCCATCCTACTTTGCAATATGCCTATCAAAGAAATTCATAGCAAGATAGGTGGCTACCTCTCAACTTATTGGTCATTATTAACCTTTAGAACAAGGTATGGGGAAAAGGTGGTAATTAAGACACAACCTCTTGCAAGGTTTCATATTAAACCTTACATTGAGACAAGTTATAATTTGAATTATGGTGTTCATGAAGGGAAGGATTATATTGTAGATGATGACACTTCTTCCAAGATTAGAGGAATTATAGATATATTTATTGATGAATATGGTGATACCATTTATGAGCATGACCCTTATGCTCTCATGGAGGAAACTAATCTAGGAGTATATTGTATATATGAAGGAATACCAACACCTCTAGTTGCTAAGGAAGAAGGTGAAGAAGTTTCCTTGTATTCAATACATAAAATCCAATTTTCCTTCAAGCATATGATGTAATTCCTCCCAATGCCACAAAAGGTGTGCCCCTCTTCAATGACAAGAGTCATGTTACATTAAGTGAGCACATTAGAGATGTCTCTAACTTTTAAATCCAATTTTCCTTCAATCATATGATGTAATTCCTCCCAATGCCACAAAAGGTGTGCCCATCTTAAATGACAAGAGTCATGTTACATTAAGTGAGTACATTAGAGATGTCTCTAACTTTTAAAACTTCCATAATATCGGTCAAGAAAATATTGCCATTAGACTTCTAGCCATGTCCCTTAGAGGGAAGTATCTTAATTGGTATTAGACTCTAGAAGGTGGATGCATCATGACATGGGATGAATTTGGAGTAATTTTGAACTCAAAATTTTGAAATGAGAGTGACCATACCTCTTTCATATACCAGCTTAATGTAATCAAGAGAGGATCCAAATAAATAATGCATGATTTTAACAAGAGATTCCAAAAAACTTGGAATAGACTACCTCCTCCTAGATTTGTGTTCTTAACCTATTTAAGATATATTGGCACTAAAATTGTTATCATGCTTTAATCCATGGTACTTCCACCCTCCTTGAAGCATATGACCTTGCTATCAAAGCTAAAAATAATCCCATCTAACTTGGAAGATTTCCACCTAAAGTGTTTATGCATCCATTGTCTCATAATTCTATTAATACTCCAAATGTATCCCAAATTCCTAACACTAATACCAAAACTAAGGTAGCTCCTAGGTAGACATAAAATAATGTTGATTAGAAAGCAAAGTTCATAGCTTTAGAGGATAGAAATAGGCAAGGAAATATGCAATAGGGTGTCCATCAGAATTCATATAATTTTCAATAGAAATATGATAGAGGAAGAGGCCAATGATAGCTTAATATTAATAGGCCTACCAATGTATACAACCCTAACTCTACTACCAACACAATAGAGATAATACCTATGCATAGTAACTTGGTGTAAGGTGAGAGTTAGAAGCAAGGCTAATTTATGGATTCTAATGATGGTAGAGAGCATGATCTTGTTTCTTAAGGAGAATTTACTCCTCTCCTATCTATTGAGTATGAGTTTATGATACAAACAAGTGAAGGTGGATAGCCTAAAGAAGAGATCTTCACCAACTTCTTAGTTAAGGACACCTTCATGCTTAATCAAGGAACCTCAATCATAGAAAACACTAGAGCCAAAAAGATTTATGTGGGGATAATAATGTTCGTACAAGTTCATCCAATCATCTTCCAAAGTAGTAAATCATGGCTACAAGTGGGATAATTTTAAAAGCTCCTATGCTTTCATCAAATAAAAATGTTGCAAAGACTATTCAAGACAATCCAAATCCTTAGGAACCAAGTAATTCATTTACTCAAATAATTTAAGATAAATTAGTTATGGATTCTTTAAACATTTTATATTTATTAAAGTGTACTAAAACATCCATTTCCCTTTGGGATGTTCTACATATGCCTGGTTAGAAAGAGCTCATACAAAAATATTTATCTATTATCCCTACTAGTGTCCCTTCTTCAAATGAAATTTAGAGTCACATTGTCCTTAAAATTCTCCCTAATACCATTTTTGAACCATCTACCAAAGTTGATAAACCTCCCCCATTCTATCTTACTCTCATAGTGGGGGATAAATTGGTCCATAACTGCATAGTTGATAGTAAAGCTTCAACTTTGGTCATGCCCAAAGTTGTGGCTAATAATATGGGCTTAAAATATGAGCCACATATAAAATGGGTCATCTAATTATATGGCATATCTATCAAGACTTTAGGGCTAATTAATAACTTGAATGTTTTTTGGCATGATTGTCCTAGTTTCCCCATCTTGTAAGAAATAGTTATTGATCTCCCAACCCACTTTATAATCTACCTATCAAGGGAATTCAAATCCAAGATAGGTGGCTACCTTTTAGTTGAATGGTAATTATTTGCCTTTAACATAAGGTATGGGGAAAAGGTGATAATTAGGACACAACCTCTTGCAAGGTTTCATATTGAACCTTACATTGAGACAAGTTATAATTTGAATTATTTTGTTTATGAAGAGAAAGATTCTATTGTAGATGATGGCACTTCTTCCAAGATTGAAAGCATTGTAGATATATCTATTAATGAATATGGTGCTAAAACTTATTAACATGACCCTTATGCTTTCATGGAGGAAACTAATCTGAGAGTATATTATGTACATGAAGAAGGAAGACTGACACCTCTATTTGTTAAGGAAGAAGGTGAAGAAGATGAGATGTGGAAAATGTTTTTGATGGTTTAAGAAGTAAAATTGGTGCAAGAGTTGGTGTCATGTTAGTCTCCCCATATAAACAATAATAATATGCTTCATATAGATTTCATTTCAGTTGTACTTGTAATTTGGTTGAGTATGAAGGTTTAATTCATGGCAATCAATGGACAAGGAGAAGAGGAAGCAAGAACTTATAGGTATATGGGATAGTGAATTGGTTCATTAGGTTATAAATGTGGTTACTACTAATAACCCTTTTCTTAAGTCATAAAAGTATAAAGTATGGGATTTTCTTGAATATTTTAATGCATTAAACATATAGTTAGTCATAAGGGAGAAGAATAATCATGTTGATAGACTAGCTGCAATAGGTTCTCAATTTGATACTTTAAATACCATAAAAGAGAAGGGGATGTAATACCACATTAATATCATTATAAAAAATTATATAGCTGATAATGAAATGTCTTGGAAAGTGTTTGATAGTGACAAACACATTGCATACTTCCTATAAAATTAGGCTAAGTTTTCTTCAAGGAATCAAAAGAGACTCCAAGAACAATTGGGTGATTAGATTATGAAACAAACAAAAAATAAGATACCTAAGGGTTTGTTGACCTTAGAAAGTATCTTCATTGAGAATGATCAAAATAAGAAATAAAAAGTGAGTATGTCTATAAAAGAAGAGAATTATGAAAGAGTCTTAATCTTTAAAAATGGACTCTTCAAACTAGGCAAGGTATGTTCTACATTATAAAAGGAAGCATTCATTTATTTGTGTAGAGAGTTTCACAATATCTTTGCCTAGGATTATAAGGACATAAAAGGATTTGATCATATCCTAGCACATCATACTATTGATTTGGAACCTAGAGTTAAATTGGTCAGGGAGAAACAAAGACCCATTAATCCTAAGGTGGACCAACTTGTGATGTTACAACTCACTAAACTCCTTGAATCTAAAATAATCTTTCCTATAAATAATTCAACATGGGTATCTAACCTTGTGCCTATTATAAATAAGAGTGGGGAGATAAGACTTTATGTGGACTTTAGGGATCTTAATAGGATCACTCAAAGTTCACTATCCTTTACCCTTAATGAAGTAGATTCTACAGATTGTTTCAAGTTTTCAACATTTCTCTCTTCTAGATGGATAATCAGGTTATAATTTATTTGATTCAATGAATATGATCAATTTAAGATAGAATTTACCAATAAATGGGGAAATTTTTCTTATAGGAAGATGTCATTTGGTTTGTCAAATGTTGGTGCTACCTTTCAAATAAAAATGGATATAACATTCAAAGGTTTGATTAATGAGATGTTTTTAGTTTATTTAGATGAAATAAAAATGTTTTCCAAAGATGATAATGAACATATGCATCACTTTAGGGAATTATTTGAAAGATGCAGATAGTATGGAGTATCTCTTAATCTAAATAAATACATCTACATTGTCCATGAAGGTAAACACTTGGGATACATTATTTCCAAATAAGGTTTGGCTATTAATCCTAAATGGATACAGGCTATTCTTAACTTTTCATTTCCATTGAATAGTAAAGGTATTCAAATTTTCTTAGGAAAGATAAATTTTGAAAGGAGATTCATACCTGGTTTTGTATATTTGGTGAAACTAATCACAACCATGTTAAAAAAGAATTAGGGATTTTCTTGGACCAAAAAAAGTAAAAGCAATTTTGAAGCCATTATAAATCAATTGCACAATATCGTATTCTTGTGAATCTTAACTTCACTAAAGACTTAATGTTGTATTCATTTTCTAAACTTGATACTATCTCAACCATGTTAATGCAAAAGAATGATGAGGGTTTACAATAGTTGATTGCATTCTTTAGTCAAGTTTTAGAAGATTATGAAGTCAAGTACACCTTTTTAGAGAAACAAGTCCTTAATATTGTGAAAGGGATAAATAAGTTTAGTCATATGGTTTCAAATAACAAATTTTATGTTATGGTTTCTCATCCTAGTATCAAGGAATTTTTGTTGAGTGCATACCTTAGTGAGAAGAGATTAGGGTGGATCACTAAGGTAATGGAATATGATGTTGATATCAAAGTAACAAAGTTGATAAGAGGTAAGGGACTTTGTGAATAACTAGATTTAGATATTCATGAGTCAAAATAAGAATTTATAGTCAATCATGATTATTCACAACCAGTTAGTTCCTTGCCTGTATAGAGTTGGACACAAGATGCAATCAAACTTCTTCAAAATGGTATGCTAATGGCATGAGTAGATCAAAAAAGAGTATTTTATATTGTAATCTATTTCATTTTGTATTATTGATGGTGTGATTTTTAGAAGAGAAATTAATGGTGTACTATTGATATGTGTTGATAATGATCAGGTTGGGGTGTTGCTTGAGAATTATCATGATTCAACAATAGGAGGTCATTTCTCTCCAAGAATCATAGCTACCAAGATCATGAGGGCTAGTTATAACTGGCTTAGCCTCTTCAAGGACTTTTATTCTCTAGTGATAAGGTGTGTACAATGTGCTTTCTATATAATAAAATAGAAGCTTACAACCCTTCCTTTGAAGCCAATCCAAGTAGATCAACGTTTCATGCAATGGGGTCTAGATTTCATTAACATGATAAATCCCCCATCAAGTGCTAGTAATAAATGGATACTCATAATAAATGATTATTTTATAAGATGGGTTGAATCAATAGCATTGAAGGACGCTAATGAAAACTCTATCTTGGACTTTTATGAGAGAATCATTATAAGGTTTAGAACTCCTTATACTATTATCTCAAATAATGCTCTTACTTTTATGGGTGCTAAGATAATTGATTGGGAAAATAGTAATGGAATATTTATGAGTAATTCATCCAACTATTACCCTCAATATAATGGGTTGGCTGAATCTACTAACAAGAACTTGATCAAAATAATCAAGAGAACCTTGGATCATAACTAGAGGGATTAGCACACGAAATTGAAGACAACTGTATGGGTTGATAGGATAACTCCCAAGAGGTTAGTAATGAATTATTATTTTGTGTTTATCTATATAAGAGATTCCAAGTTATCTATTTCTCAAGATCTACCTACCTTAGAATTAGCACATTAGTTAGAGTTATGGGAAAACACTCCTATGGAGGTAATATTGATAGAATTAATGGAGTTATAGGAAACTAGAGAGAAGGATCATCAAGCTTTGGAGCATCACCAAGTATTGATGAAGAGGCCTTTAGATAAGAAGGCAACTCCAAGTTCATCTCAAGAAGGTGACATAGTGTTGAAATGGGATGAATATAGATAAAAACTAGAGAGGCATACAAAATTTTATACTCTTAGAGTGGACCATATGTCATAATCAAGTGAAATCAAAGTAATTATTTCTAGATAGTAAGGATGAATGGAGAAGAGTTTCCTAGCCCTATGAATAGAATACATTTGAAACCTTGCTATTGAGTGGTAAATTTTAGTTCTATAAATAGTAGAGTAGGTATGTGTTTTATTTTAACTATGTGTGTTGTGTTCCCTAAATGTTCTACTTGGACATACATTTATTTCTACTTTGTTTTTTGTCCTTATTATTTTATGTTGTTAAAGGCATTTGTGTGTTCATATATTATACATGTGACTACATATCCCAATGGATAGGATTAGGAAACTAGTCAAGCATAGCAAGCATGCCAACCTTGGGAAATCATCAAAGATGTTCACCATTTTTACCACAATCAACTTGGGTCAACCACCCTATAGTCAAAATATTTAATAGGGGACTGATTATAATGTCATAAGGTGTGTTATAGTTCATCTAATGTAATTTCATATACCATTATAGTTTTGGTCATTGTCTAGTCTAGTCCTTATGTCATTTGATATCTTAGAGGTCATTTTAGATTCATATTTGAAATTGGTAGGTCTTCAAAGTCTTCAAATAGTTTTAGAATAGGTATGAGTTGCACAAGTATTATAATTTCATCTAGATCCTTCATAAAATCAAGTTATAGTTTCTAGAATAGTCCAGAAGAACCTACGGGCTCAAAGGTTTATTTGGTAGTTGGGAAATTTTCCAAATGGCTAAATATAAAATTCTTTAAGGACATTTATCTCAGTTTTTTGACTAAGTGTTAGGTATTGTTTTGGACATTTTGTCTAAAACAAAAGTCCTGAAGAAATAAATTATCTCAGACATTTTGTCTACTACAAAAGTCCTAAGGGGTATATCTTTTGACAATGTATCTTAAAGTAAAGTTATGAAGGGTTTTATTTTTTTTTGAATGTGTCCTATACATAAGTTCCAAAAGGCCTTTTTCAAACAAAGTGGGCTAAACAAAAATCTTGAAGGATCATTTCTTTAATAGAGTGTCCTGATACAATTTTCTTGAAGGGTCATTTTTCAAAAAAGTGTGCTACACAAAATGTTTAAAACATAAGTTATAACAAATAAAAATTATTTCAGATAAAGTGTTCAAAGCAAATGGTCTGAAATAAACAATCCAATGCAAAAGTCTCAAAGGTTGCATTCTTTTAAGGGAAGTAGCTGAATCAAAAGACTAAAGGAAATTATTTAAAAGAAATTGTTTAACACAAATTTCCCAAATTAAATTTATCCTACAATAAAATCTCACATGCAAAATACCCATAGATATAATTATTTTAGAGAATTTTTTTTGAAAAGGATCTCAAACAAAGACAAGTGGGTAGTTTGATGGTATTATATCTCACACGTGTGGTATTTTATATATAAAATGATCATATGGGTTTGTTTAGTTTGATCCTAATAACATATGAACTAAGTTTCAGGTCATGCAATGAAGTGAGACAAAATTTATACATAAGAAAATTTGGCTCCTTAGATAGAATTAATTAAATTTCCATACTTAGCCATTTTGAATCAGACCATCATCAAAGTGTCATTCAAAATTACACAAGTGAGCTCACTTGAACATTTTTTATATACACTTAGAAAGATCCTAGAGCTAGTGGATCAATTGGGCATAATTTTTTTATTCTTATAAACATCTCTAATAAATTTGGCCCCTCCATGATTTCTACACTTGCAAATATAAATCCTTAAAGTTGGTCAAATAAGGTGATACATTCACATAGATGTCAACTTTAGGCCACTACAAAAATACATATGAGCCTAAATTTAATGGTTTGAGAGACATCAAATACATCTACGAGGACATCAAAAGATAGTCACACAGATGTCAAGTTTTAGACAGAGCAAAAGAAATCCATTGGAGCTTAAATTTGATGGTCTGTAGGACATCAATGGTATTCATGTGAACATCAAATGATGGGATCAAGGAAATCAATTTTTAAGATCATAAAGTAGTTTTTTGGTTTTAAATAATGTGTCTTAGTTAATCTTAATGGTTTACATTGTATCATACATCTTGATCCAATGGTGTGAGATGGGTGAAATAATCAAGGAGCTCAAGGGATTAACACATGGCATAAGTACATGAGGATTTAGATTGATATTGAATCTTGAGAATTAATGTGCATTTGACATATGGCATAAGCTGAAACTGAGTTGATAAGTCAAGAGCAAAATTGATGGCTAGTGCTTGATCATATAGATCAAGATTGATGACATGAGTGAGAGTCAAAGGTTAAGGAGATCTAATCAAATGAAATGTTTCTAATTGTCATGATCATGGGACTTTGGTTCAGTGATTGATAGCCAACATAAAAATTTGAAGCAATGAAATTCTAGAGGAGATTGATAGGTCAAATTTGACTAGTTTTTAGATGGACAAGATGAATACATGTCCAAATATTGACAAACATATTTTATAATGGAATGAGAAATGTGGTATGGGAATGTTACATGGATAAATACATAGGATCAAGGATTCTAAATTAGAGTGAGCTATTTAGACTCATGCACTACCAAGAGAGCTTAGATGAGGTATAGGATGAATAGTGACTACCAAATGTGAAGAATGAGATCCAAGAAATTAATGGATGACTACAGATAGTGAATATAGGTGTCTATAATATAGATAGTAGTTAGGGGAACATTTTATGATTGTTATATCATGTTTCAAACTCCCTCAAGCATTATATATGTGTTGAATCTCTTATTTTAATTTTAAATGCTTGAGAGATGGTTCATGACAAAATAAATTTCACAAAGGCTAGATGAAGAATCTTTGCACCATTTTGGAGAAGTTTGTAATAGCTTATAAGGACATATATCTTAATAAACATTCATGATCCATTTCACACTTAGTTGTGCCTACAACAAAACTAGTTATCATGCTTGATACCACATAATGTATGGTGAATCCCTGCTAGATTTATGTAATATTTTTCCTTTAAAAATTAATTCAAGTCTATTTCTAAGTTTTTTAACAATTTTCTAAGTGTGTAATTGATTTATAGTAATAATAAGTGATAATACTCTACCCTACTTTCCTTTATCCTTCCATATCTAAGTGAGAGTTCTTAGTCTAACAAGTCATATAGAGCGTAGTTATGTTTGTCAAACTCTTTCATGTGTATAAATATCTTTACAATGTGTTATTTTCCTTCTAGTCCATTTTCCTCATGTTGTTTCACACATCTCACCTTTATATTGAAATATTCATGTTAGAACTATTTAGATCTTTGAGATTAATTTGTATGCTTTGTTTTATTATGCTTGGAATATGATGTTCATGCGGAGATAATTTTGGTGCATCACCCCCATAGAATTATGTTCCATTTATGCAATTCTAACTCTTTTCCCCATAAGCAAGTAGTAGTTTAAGTAATAAGCATTACATAATAAATTTAGGGAGCTAGCCCATTAAATCTAGAGGCTCATTTCCACAATAGGTACACCCACATACTTGGACATGTTCCCATGTTTCCAAAATATGGAAGAGGCTTAAACACCCTCTTTTAGGGTGGGAGATTTGGTGACAATAGTGACTTTTAGGGGCATCTTTTTTCTTATAAAAATATGAGTGCATCTTCAAACTATTCTCAAAAAATTTAGAAATATGTCCTACTTTATTTAAACTATATCAAACAATATCATTTAACATACCTCTTGACTGATTTAAGTTATGACTTCTCCAACACTAATTACTCCTTCTTTTAAGGTTGCATAAATGTCCATACTTGACTGAATTTCTTCTACAATTCTGATCTCTAATACCATACTTATTATATATATAACAATGACCATGGAATAAACTAGAACACCTTGAAGTATTTGTTTTTTTAACATACCTTTTTGCATTGAGTTCAAAGCATGTAATCTCATTTACATACTTAGGATTCTCATGCTTATTTTCTAGCTTATCCAACTTGACTATAACGAGCTCATGTTCACTCTTCAATGACTCCTCAATCTTTAGTAGAGTGTACTCATCTTCTCTTTCTATCAAATTTTCATTTTTAGTCCTTAATTAAACCTCAATAATATTGATATTCTCTTCATCCTCTTTGGCCTTGTTGGCCATGTATTTCAATCTATATGCTTGCACTTTAATAAACTTGATATGTTATTGATATTTATTTTCTTCTTTTTTGGATATGCCTAACAAACTTCCCTCAAGAGAACTAACTTGTGATTCAAGACCTTTGATCATATTCCTCATTTATGATTCCTCTTCTTCTACTCATTTACTTCACCAAGAGTACTCATAAGCTCAACTTCTAGATCAATTTCTTCTTCCTTGATTCCATCTTCTCTATTATTATGACAAGATTTTTTATCAGACATTATGTCTTTTTATTTTGAACATAAACTTCACTTGGAATATATTAGTTGAACCTTGATATCATTGATAACATTATCATCCTCTTTGGCATCTTTCTTCAAAGTACATATCTAATCTTCAAGTTCCTTGATCATAGCTTTCCACTATTGATTATCTTTCTTTAACTATTTAGCCATTTGTATACCAACTCAATATCTATTTCAAGTTATTAAGCTTCATCCAAAGGATTGGCTCTGATACCAATTGTTATAGGTACTATCACTAAGAGGTGGGGTAAATCAGTGAACCCAAGTATTTTAGTTTCAATTCCAATCCTTTTGAAATATATAAAAATCAACATATACTAACTTGATCAAGCAACACTAACAAGAGATTTAGTTGATTCAATGCATGCACAATATCAAACACACAACACATAGTTCATGTGGGAAACCCTCATGAGGAATAAAAACCACTCTCTAGCCTACAACATATGGACTACTTGTATTATAAGAGATTAAAAACAAGAGACTAGTCAATTCCTTTACACTAAAAACCTTGATCAAGTCCTCTTAATGAAAGGCCTTTAGTGAAACACCTATTTCACAAGGAGCAACTTCCCTTAAGGAATATTAAGTACTTTATACCCTTCTTTGAAAATAACACCTCCACCTTTGAAATAATGTCTTCAACACATAATTATAGACCTTTGATTATCACTCTTCACCTTCACTCTTTCATCCAACATTCTTTGTTTTTAAAATAACATTAAATACTTGAAAAAATAAATAAAGATAACTTATGATACATTACATATCCCAACTAACCCCACTCTTCAACTCTTCCCTCACTCTCAATATTTAAAACTATAATAGAACTATTATGAAATTATAAATATGACCTACAGGTCATACACACCATCATCAACCTACTCTGACCTTCAACCCATCCACTAGGCACACACAACCTTCACCTTGCCTTTGCTCACCATACACACTCTCTCAAACAACCTCTTGAGCATACTCACTCATTCTACATTTTATAGGATTAATAGGTCCAATGACCTATGTTATCACCTTAATCACCTTGATCATATAAGAATGTCTAATTATCTTTTCTCTCTAATGGTCCTCACTAACCTATACCTTCTCTTTCAAATGTTCTCTCCTTCATGTGGCTCCACATTCTGACAATCCTTCACTTTGAGCACCTACTCACAAGTCTCTCATCATATCAAGAAACCAACACATTTAGTTTCACAATTTATATATCTATCATGATTATCAATATCATAATATTTCCTATTATCCACAATACATGCCTTCACCCTTAAGTCATCTAACATGGGTCACACTTAAGCACAACTCTCTTTCAAATAGGCCTAAAATAGACTCATTCAGATATTTGACACTTATTTAATCAAACTAAGAACATAAGAACACTTTATAACACAAGAACCCATTTCAAATGATCTATAGGTCCCCATTAGGTTCCAACATCCATCATATCACCCTTCTACTAAATATAAATTTTCTCAAACAACATTATCTACACATAGTCACCATGAATGAATACACAGTCAACTTCTAAACCTTTGTTCATAATTAATATGATTGGTAAAACATTAATAATGAAAATATATCATTATTATACATTATAAAACACTCCCAATCAATATTTCATCTTAAAACATTGAATTACCAATGAGCACAACTTAAGTACCTTTCTTGGGTTACTTACATAACATACATGAACATAGTGAAATTTGAACCTCGATATCTTTGACTGTACACAATTTAAAATATTTAAATTTATATTTACACATTAATATTTGAGTCCTCTACAAATTAAATTTTTAATACATGATAAATATTTGAATATATCAAAAGTTATGACTCAAAAAATAGACATTGGTCTTTCCTTTATTAAATTCAAATATTTGAATTCAAATGATCACAGTTAAACTTCAAAAACCATGCTATCATCTCATGTCATATATTATTAGATTAATCATGAATAACTTATCTTATTTTAAATTTAACTTAGATATACTATTAAACATTGAACATGTTGACCTCATGTCTTGCAATCTTGTAAAATTGACTCAATACACATCATTGATCTCTACAGATTAGTGTGGTCCTTATCATGCAACAGTCACCATTTGATCTTTCTCAGAACCCCCATGATCATGAAACTTGGCATGATTGAATTAATTATAAGTAATTTTACTATTTAAACATTGAGAACTTTTACTCATCTCGTTGCTTCCTGAGACCTTAGAATAAAGATGCTCTATGGATCCTTTTGTAAAGAACTCAATCACTAATTTAGTTAACTAATGAACACTTTAACTCATTTTAATCAACATGAACCATAGATATAAATTATATGATCACTCTTTAGACATTATATATCCATATTTTCATGATCTTTAACATCATGAAAAATAGACTAAGTATGGGAACCATTGCAGTCTGCCTAGAAGGCCAACTTTGGACCTTAATAACTTTTGCTACACTCAGATGAATAATCTAAAATTTGGACCATACAATCTCATATAATATTATAATATATTCATGTATCAACATAATCATATAAATTTTTCATTTGAAATATATAACTAAATTAATCTTCTCATTTGTATATTTTTGCCATAGAGCCAACTATGCTTAAAACTTCTTGGAAAGCCAACTTTGCACATGCATATATTTTGATGCACTTCATCACATGATCTAAAAATTAGAAAATATAAAATAGGAACAAAAATTAATAAACCCATATGATAAAATTTTCTTAAAATTTTCACGTGTTAAATATAACTTCATCAATATGATTACTTGGTTATTTCTTGCCACATGCAAATTTGACTAAGTATCGAAAAATATTGTCAAACTATTTGAAAGCCCAATTTTGCACACATATATTTTTTCATTCTTATTTTCATGACCTAATATTTAAAACATATAAAATATGTAAAAATTTGATCATAATCACATAACTAAATCCCCTTGACTCATCCACACATGGCAATGGTGATGTTAGCAAATTACCTACTCAGATTGTCTACCACTAGACCCAAAATGTGTAGATGAAAATAATGATCAACCAAATGAAATAAAATCATGCACACAATCAATCAAATCATTCTTGAAATTTTATATGCCCCCTTTCACATCCTCAAATCACCATACTCATCTTTGAATATCTCTAACCATTCCAAAACTAAAGATAAACCAAGCCTCCTTCAAGCATATTAAGATAAGCACATTACACATGATATCATTATCACTTAGAATATCAAGAAATTTAATCCACTCACTTGGAAACCTTTATGACATCACCATGACATCATTTAAAATTCTCCAAAATTGTATATCAATCCTATTTTATTGGCCACCAACTTAAGAATTATAGAACTACTTGCCCCTAAATAAATCATGCAGTTATGTACCAAGCAGTCACCTATGATAATAGAAAGGTAGAAAGGAGGAGGCTTATTTATTAAATTTTATTATCCTCCCTTAGACTAAGATGCATCAATAAGGACTGATTTTGACTCATTTATAGTATCAAGGATTAATTCTTCATTTGTTGTTCCTACTAAAGATGAGGATTGGATAATGTTTCTTGTAACAAACTCTTTTATCTTAGAATGGATAATGTGTCCCACATAGAAATATTGAAATTTTCCTTCTTCATTTTTTCAATGATGTTTAAAGGAATGCCACTACCCTTTGGTTTTAATTTAGGATCAAAAACACTTTATTTGGCTTGAATGGATGAAACTTGATCCTTGGACTACAACTTATTCCCTTTGGACTAGTTTTGGGACTGGATTTTCTTAGGGATACCTTGATTGGACTATAATTGAGATTCTCTAGCCAATGTTATTTACTTGGATACTTTATAAATAATTTTTAGGGTAGTAACTTAACCAATTTATGGTTGAGTTCCCTTTTTGACATCTTAACCAACTTGCTCTTTATGTGCTCCAATAATGTTTATCCCATTGGTTGTTTCATCAAGAATGGGAGAGGAAAAAACTTGACTAGATAGAGGAGATGGATCTTCATCCATCACCCTCTTATTAGACATTATGTTATGAGAAACTGGTTTACTCTATTTGTATACCACCTCACTATAATTCATGTCATAAAAATTACCTTATTTTTAATTAATCAAGGTGGACTCATTTTATGTTTGAGTTGGTTCAAACACTCTTTCAAATTTTAAGGTTAAATCACTAGTTTGCTCTTGAGAAGAGACCATATTTAAGACCATCAAGGCATGATTAATCACTCCATTAGGATATGTGGTCTGATTGTGTGGTTGGTTTCAAGGATAATTATTAACACTCTAAGTTTCACTCTTTGAAGAAGATGGTTTAGTTCTTTTCAAGATTTGGGTAACATGGGATTGGTATAAAGGTTATGGGTGACCTATAGGAAGACAAAACCTCTAGTTTATGGGGATATATCCCCTAGTACATAAAATTAAGCTCAACTCCTAAGTCTTATTAATTTGGTATGAAAAGAGATAGAGTGAAAACATGAAAAGAAACCTATTCTAAGGATGGTGATGAACTAATATTTATTTATCCTCTCTTGACTGGTCTTAAAATAACCCTTTGTGAATCAAATTAAAGAATAATGACTAAAAAAAATTATTTATTAACTTATAAACATAAGTGTTTCATGTGAAGTCTATGTGGAAGGTCTCCAACCTGAAGTCAATGGAAAAGAGGCCTACTTGAGGCACTATAAACTAGCTGACTATCCAAATACAAATACCACACTCTAACACATCACATGACCTACATATGATGACAATATAACAAATAGGTGAAAGAGAGGAACTAAAAAGGAGAATGAACATCACACTTTTTTCAATTCAACAAATGATAACACACTAATGTTAACAAAGAAGTTTGCAACCAATTCTTTCTTATTGATTCTCAAGGTTCAAGATACAATTTAGCAGAGTTTTGCTACACCTAATTAAGGGATGAAAACAAAGACCTTAAGTCATGAATATATAGAACTATAACCAAGATATATAAGATAATATTGGCCTAAAAGGGGAATGAAGAGGCCATAATGGTCATAACCCACTTACACAATAGTTGTAATAGTCCTCCACACTCTTCCATGCATTACATAGGTTGACTAATGTCTTAAATGAGAACTTTGGGATGCTTGAGTCTATTTTAAGCAAGGGTTGACCCATAAATATCATATTCATACCATACTTAGTCAATTACCTCTCCTCTCATCACCTACCAAGCATTGAAAAGGTCTGATTAGGCCTCCTCTATGAAGCATTAAGTAGTTGCCTTTTCTTACATATTGGTCATCTTTAAGAATCTATCTAACTCCTCCATAATGACCAGAGATATGGAGATTTCTTGCCTCAATGGGTAGTTATATATGTTTTATGATGAAGCATTAAATCCATACTAAAATTCTACACCTATGAGCTTCATCATTTTATTGGTTAAGTAGGTTTATAGATAAGTAGCCTAGTTTCTTACCCATTCACTATTTGGATGGTTATGATAGTTGAAATAGACCTTGAAGATATCCGAATGAGCTTGAATTAAATTTTAACCAACTTATATATAAATATTTAGGCTTTATAAATAGTTCACACTTGTAATATTATTCTAATTAGGTGACTAGGTAACCTCCTTCTTACATTTTAAGACTACCTATTTGGTCGAGACTTATATAAGAATTTAATGTCATATTTAAGAAAAATTTATGATTTTATAAAGTAAAAAAAGTCTTATAGCACATCTTCCAATGATATTTAACCCCTAACAAAGTCTTACACTTCATTTTGTATTCAAAACCTTGTAAGCTTGGAGTTTTGGGGTGTCCATACACTATCCATATAGACCAGTACCATAGCTGAGGTTTCCTCTAAGTGTATTATATGATCCAAGTGTGTACCAAGTGATTTCAATGCATTTGGATGCATTTTTATCTAAAATATTCCCAGTCAAGTCCTTATTAGGGTTTTAGGGAGGTTTAAGAGAGTTATGAACTCTTAACAATGGTTTATAGAGGTTAGGGCCTTAACCTATGAACTAATGATGCTAATATCTTTTAAATAAGGCCCTTAAACTCTCAAAAAGTTATCATCTCCCCATGCAATCATTCCATACAATTATGATATTTCCAAGTTGCCTATCAGGTGATAAATGAGCATTTTGAGTAGTTTTAAGACACTTTCAAGCCAAAATGACCAACTATGGATTTGCTAAAATATATAAATGTAATAAGGATGGATATAGAAGATATTTAATGAGAAAATCATAACATAATGAGCCTATGTCAATAAACACAACATAGGTATTTATCTTAGGAAAAACCTCAAAGAGGTAAAAAAACCCAACAAAGTGATATTAGATAGTGAGAAACAATAATAGCCCCAATACATCAAATCTTATTCATCTCATTCCTTCTCAGATAAATTCTTCACAAGTTTGTCTTAGACAAGTATTTTCCACACATAGGAATATTGGAATATTTTTGTGTTTGAGAGATATTTTAATATAGGGGTAAAACCCTATTTATAATGATTTACGAGGGGATGTGACCATTGCGAAAATAATGGGTCCATCCACCCTGGTAAATCCAATTAATAAGAATTTGGCAAATATTAAATAACTATAATAAGATTATTTATTTTCTTGAAGTTTACACCTCAAGTAAATAAATAATATTATTTAATTAATTAATTACCAATGTAAGCTAAGGGTTAATAATAACCACTTAGACATTACTTATTCTAACACTCCCCCTTAATTCTAAGTGGGGATAAAAGCCATAGTCAACATAAAGGAATTATACTATGTGAAAAATTTGAAGGATTTGAAAACCTTCATCATGACAAAAGTCAACTTTTGAAATAAAAGGAATTATAATCCATTAACTAATCAAAAATAAGTTTAGGCTAGCATGATTATGAGATTGCATCTCATTATTTCTCATGAATAATCACTAAGTATATTTGGATCCTTTATTAACATAAAGACCTCCATTAAAAATTATGTTTTTAAATGTATTGGGGTATATATGTAAAACTTCCACACAAAGTTTACTTAAATAAAATAACTTCCACACAAAGTTTTTAAAAATCTTTACAAATGATAATAGGTATAGAGAAGAAGAAAAAATGAATGGTCATTAGGAATTGGCATTGTCATGCAGACTCCCCCTCAATGATAACTCTGAGATGCCCAAGATTGTACAAAATTGACAAAACTTGGTATCACCAAGTGGTTTTATGAAAATATCTACCACTTGTTCATCTATAGGATAAAAATATAGATTAATATCACCATTAAGGAATTTCTTTCAAATAAATTGCATATAAACATCAATATGTTTAGTTCTTTAGTGTTGTACTGGATTTTTTGCTAAAGCTATATAACTTTAGTTATCACAATGAAGGAAGCTACTCTGAGAAACATCCAAATGAATTTTTCCCAATAACCTTCACAACCACATGGATTCATTAACAACTTCAATAACACTTCTGTACTCTACTTCTGTAGAAGAGAGAGTAGGTTGTTTTTTACTACTCCAAATGATAACACCTATATCAAACTTAAACACATATTCAGAAGTAGATTTGCAATCTAAAGTATCACCAACATGGTTATCATCATAATAACCATATAATTTAGCATTTTCAATGGAAGAATAAAATAAGTCATAATTAATTATTCCTTTGAAATAATGAATAATATGTTTAGCTATTTTTTAATGATCCAAATAAGGATCTTGCATAAATCTAGAAGTAACACTAATAACATATAAAATATCTAGATTAGTAATGGTTAGATAAATCAAATTTACAATAAGATATTTATATAAAGTAGGGTTAGGTTTTTCACATGCAGGTTTAAGATCAAGGTTAATACCAATTTTAATAGGAGTAGTGGTAGAATTACAATCAAGCATGTTAAACTTAAGAAGAAGATTATGTGCATATTGAGATTGTGATACAATAATTGAATTTATATCTTGACATATAGTAATTCCTAAAAAATAATGTAGAATAGATAAATTATCCATTTCAAACATTTCAGTTTATCCTTATATTTATGAATTAAACTAGTTAAATCACCAATAATCAACAATCCATCGACATATAATACAATTAGAATCAAATGACTATTTTCAATTTTAACAAAAATATCATTATTTTAATATCAATTAGAACAACCTAACTTTTTGAAAAAATAAGTTATCTTAGAATACAAAGATTGAGGAGCTTGTTTTAGCTCATATAAAGATTTATTTAATTTGCATACATAATGTTCTTTGTTAGGGTCATTGAAACCTTTGGGTCGAGTCATGTATATTTATTCTTATAAATCACCATCTATAAATTCATACTTGACATTAATTTTGTGGATAACCCAACCATTTTGAGCTAAAAGTTTAGTAAGAAGTCTAATAGTACTCATTTTTTCTACACGAGCAAATGTTTCAACATAGTCAATCTTGGGTTTTTGAGTAAACCTAATCTAGATTTAAACTTGTCAATTTTATTAATTGAATTATATTTGATCTTATAAAGCCACCTACAACTGACAATATGCCTTTTAGTTGGAGGAGGGACAAGATCCTAAGTTTGATTTTTAATTAAAGTATTAAATTTATCTTTCATTGTAGTATTCCATATATCATCTTGCATGGCTTCCTCAAAATATTGAGGTTCACATTCATACATACTCATTAATGCATGATAATAATGTTGAATTCTAGTTAATTTATTAAGATTATCAATATTAGAAGATTTGAATAGGAATTCTACCCATTTAGGTCTTTTAGATTGAATATGAAACTTAGGGGGTTCCTCAAACTCTAAGTTATCCATTACTAGATCAACTTCCTCAAGGGTATCCATTTCATCATAAAGAGAAACATGAGAGTTAGGTTCATCAATAGAAGAATACTAAGGAGGATCCACATAGGGCTCATAAAAATATTTTTCAAAAATAAGAATATTCCTATTCTTAATGATCTAATGTTCAGAGGGATAATATACTCTTAAACCTTTAGTCTTACCTCCATATCCTACAAAAAGGAAAGAATAGGAAGTGATATGAAGCTTCTTCTCTTTAAATTTAGGGACAAAGATAGAACCATGACTACTAAAAATCCTAAGATGAGCCACACTAGGTTTCTTCTTAGTCCACATTTCTAAAGGGGTAAAAGATGCAAGGCTTTGGTAGGGACTCTATTCAGAATATGAATAGTAGTGTTCATGGCTTTTGATCATAAAAACATAGGAACATTTGCATATTGTAACATTGTTCTAGCCATTTCTATGATGTTACAGTTTTTACTTTCAACAATACCATTTTGTTGAGGGGAATAGGGATTTGTTAATTCCCTTTTAATACCACAACTAATGTAAAAAAAATAAAACACTTTACTAATATATTCACCATCATTATCAGTTCTTAATCTCTTAATAGACAAATCAGATGCGTTTTCAACATAAGCTTTAAATTTTTTAAATTTAGAAAAAAACATCATATTTCTTTTTAATGAAATAAGACTAGATCATTTTAGTATAATCATCAATAACTGTAATAATATATAATGAACCATTAAGATAAGTAACTTCCAAAGGACCTAAAGAATCACTATGAATTAATTCTAAAGGATGTGAGGAATTCACATCACGATTCTTATGAAAGGGGTTAGTATGTTGCTTACCCTATAAGCAACCCTCACAAGTTTCAGGATGAGAGGGGATAAAAGGACATCTAACAACAAGATTATTTACATACATATCATGTAAACGTCTAAAATTAACATGTCCTAATATTTCATACCATAACTGAGATTTATTCTTATTATACAATGAAAGTAAACATGTAGAAGGAGATAAGATATATAAACCATTCTTTTAAATACCTTCAACAATCAAGGAACTAGATTCATTTCTAATGGACCAACTATCTTTAAGCAATGTTACAATGAAATTATCATTAGTAATTTGAGAAAAAGATATAATTTTTTTAAAATCTTAGGTACATAGAAAACATTATTAATGACAACATTTAAAAATTTTGCTTTTCCATGTTTAGTTACTTCTAAAAATAAATTATCTCCTAAGTAAATTCTCTTAGAGATATCTCTAGAATCATACAAAATATCATATAAGCATGTCATATAGTGTGATGCACCACTATCTAAAATCCACTCATTTTCATTTAAAGCAAATAAAGTAACATATAAAGCAATAATATTTTGATCCTACATAATTTAGATGCTAATCAAAGAAAAAAAATTGAAATAAAGTTACACAATTTTAGGTGTCAAAAGAGTCGCCCTCACAATGACCACCTAGGCATAATTAATAAAAAAGGTATCAAAAATAAAAAATAATTAGTTTAAAAAAAATTTGACTACACCAATATGTCCAGAACATGCCAAAACCTTAAGATCGACTGGTTGGATGACTATACTTGCCTAGGTTTAGACTAGATCAAGTGTCAAAAGAAGGACATGTTGATAGGTTAGGGATTTTTCATGTGAGAAGGAAGACATGAAAACCAAAAATTTAATTCAAATTAAATTAATTTTGACTAGAGTCAATAAGAAGATAAAAATAAAAAGTCTAATGATAATTGAACACTAGACTTATCTTTTACAAATTTTTACCAAAAAAATATAATCACAAACTTATAGATGAGTGAACTCAAAGGTTTACATGAAAAATATTATATTTAATTATTTTTATCTAATTTTTAAAAAAAACATATAAAATAATATTTATTTATTGTGCATGTAAATAAAAGTAAAATAAAATTACTTAAAAAAAAATAATTGGTGAAATAATTTAATAAAAGGTAAATCAAATTTGTAAAATAAAAAAATAAATTATTTTATAAATATTTGAAATAACTTTATACTTACCTTAATATTTCCTGTAGGTGGAAATGGTGTAGGTCTAGGAGGAGAGTAAAAAACTTGAGGGAGATAGAGGCCTTCAAAATTTGGAAACCTTCCTAAAATCCTCCCACAATACCAACAAGAATTTTTAAAAAAACAAATTGGTGCCAAAAATAATTTTTGCTAACCTCCAAGGATGTAGAAGTATGTTAATGTAGGAGAGAGAAATTTGAATAGGTTGGTCTAGAAATTCTCAGGGCTTGAAAAATTGCATGGGTCCTTATCATTACAAAACTAAATGGATAAAACTTTTAAAAGGAAATTTGATGCATAGAAACCCGAGTTTCAATTTTTTTAAATTGGCCAGGTTATATAATAGCATCCAATTGTGTAGGATTTAAATAAATTGAAATATAAATTCAATTATTCTATATGTTTGCTGATCAAAATTCTCTCCACTAGCTCTGATAGCATGTTAAAATATATAAATGTAATAAGCATAGATCTATAAGATATTTATTGAGCAAAGAATAACATAATGAGCCCAGATCAATAAAATACAACACATGTATTTATCCTAGGAAAAACATCAAAGAGGTAAAAAACCCAAAAAAGTGATATTCAATATTGACAAAAAATAATAACCCTAATACATCAAATATTATTCATCTCACTCTGATAAATTATTCACAAGTTTTTCTTAGACAAGTATTTGCCACACACAAGAATACTTGAATATTTTTATGTTCAAGAGATATTTTAAAATAGGGGCAAAACCTTATTTATAATGATTCATGAGGGGATGTGACCATTTTGAAAATAATGGGTCTATCCACCCTGATAAATGCAATTAATAAATATTTGGTAAATATTAAATAACTATAATAAGATTATTTATTTTCCTATAGTTTACACCTTGAGTAAATAAAATTTATATTATTATTTAATTAATTACTTACCCATATAAGCTAAACATTAATAATAACCACTTAGACATTAATTATTCTAACATGCTTCTCCCTAACAAACCAAAGTGGATCACACATCTAAAACAACATGATGAACATTTCCATAAAGGTCTAAGATGTCATCTAATCCCCTTTTTTTCCTATGCTCTAACTCTCAAGCAACACTGTCTTAAGGAAGGTGATAGATCAATAGGTTTGAATGCAAGGTTTCTATGTTTTGTCCCTAAGATTAAGTTTTGAATCACTTGGACACTTTTCATAACATTATAATAACCCCTAAGGGCCCTTAGAGTATCTATACCAATTTAATTATCTATTTACTTCTTTTTGTATGTATACAATCTCTCACTTGGGCACCTAGGCCTATCTACCAGTGCATATCAGGCATAGAGGCCACTATAAGTGGAAAATGTGTAGTTATTTGAGACTATATATGATTCCATTTATGATGAGAGATAAGAGTGTTGGAAGGTGCAACTTGATATGGCTACTTAGAGTAGTGGATCTTGAGAGATGACTAAAACTAAAATGAACTATCTTATTGCATTCCCCTACTTCAAATATATCCTTCAAGAACCATAGAGACATTATATATCTTTTATATCCCTTGAGTTTACTTTGGGTTTTTAGATTTACTACTGAGATGGAGGTGGGGTTTTAGGACCTAAATATGTCTTTAGGCCTTGTATGCTCAAACTGGATGTTGGAACCTCCACCCACATGTTAGTATAATTATAGATTCAAAGTTTTAAAATAATATTCCTTGGTATATTATCCCTCTTATTCAATTTTTCTCATTCTCTCAGACCATCTTATCAACCCTTCTCTCTCTTATATCTTGCCTTAAGCATCACTATCTAGTGTAATGGTTTGAAGTGGTTGATATTGGTAACTATTGTCTATTTTGACCACAAGTCAAAATAGGTCAACCCCTTATAGTTAAAAAATTGATATATGGGTTTATTATAATGATACAATGTGTGTCATAATTAATTTGATGTGTTTTTAGCCTTGGTCATGGTCACATTTAGTCTTTGTGTCACTTAGGGGTTATATTTGTGTCATAAATGAAAGTGCCATAGTTTTACAAGGTGATCAAGTGTTCTAAAATCCTTCTCAATGTCCCTCATGTCAGTCCCTATTAGATATGTTAGTTTATAATTAAAAAACTTGTAGGTGTTAACTAAAATCAAGAACAAGTGATAAGAATGAAGTTTCTAAAGTTGTGCAACCTATGGAGTAGAGTGGCACATCGGAGAAGCTTATGAAGTGACCCTTCAACTTTCCTAAATATATTTCCATACTTTATCTACTTTTTAAGTACCAAAAATGATAATAATCCATTTATATTCCTGATCATTCCACCAAGTAAACAAAATTGGTTAATAGGTCTTTTGATGGTACGATGAGTAGGAGGAATTTCAGTTCAAATTATCTTGGTGGTAGATAATACACTTGGTCTAATTCATTTTCATGTTTGGATTTGGAAGAATGGTTTCTTATATTTTATGAACCATTCCTAACAAATTGATTTTCTTGTTTTACATACTAATCCCCATACCCTATGGGTTTTGCTTCTATTTGAGCATGTCCATAAAATCTAGTTGGTGAAATGGTTTTTCAAAGGATGTGAACTTCATTATCTCTTGGTTTATATGTTTGTTTTCATGTTTATAATTGATTGGATGAGTTCAAACCTCTTAGATTGTAGGAGTATGCTAGTGAGGTTGCAATCAGATTTCACTAATTACATAAGGTTTATTTCTATGCAGTAGGTTTTAAAGCAATGTGTGGTGTTGTGTTTCATTCCTATAATGTATTCTTGAACCCATTTACTTCAAATCTTACTATCCAATATTATCATCATGAAGATTATAGTCAAAATGTGAGACACAGTCAACTCTCTATTCACTTTCACTAACAGTCATGGCATATAAAGGTCCTTAGAACATTAATGGAGGTATAATGAAAGGTTTAAAGGTGTTTTACATCATATTTTAACATGATATATCAATCAAAAACCTCAAAATGGCACATAAGGGACTGTGATAACCAATTCAAATTGTACACACAGTCATATACCATGAATGAGAACCTATAAGAGATCAATTAGGTTAGAGTAAGGACACTTGATATAGTTTGAATCATGTCAAGGTTGTAAATATTTATTTGAACACCTTTGAGAAGTTTAAAACTATTTGTAGGCACATACACCATGCAAATTGATTATTTCAAACCCATTTCCCTATATATTAAGATGTTCACCTACAAGTGGCACTGACAAAGACTTGGAATTACTTAATAAGGATGTTAAAAAATATTTTGAGACATTCATAAAGTCTGAGTAAGATGGAGATACCTTGAGAACCATTTATAAGGTTATATAACATACACATTTCTCAAGTCTTACATTCACTCCATTGTCTCCAACATCAAGGCATACTTATAGGTGTCCTCAAGATATAACCATGTTGAGATAGGGCATGTGACTTATTTGAATGTACCTCAAGATTGTAAATATTAGTTAGAGGATTGATATGAAGGTATGGAGCTAGTTAGGGAAGAATACATCATATTCATAGTCCACATTCTACCTTCATTGCCTTATATGTTGTTGTGTGTGCATCTACAGGCTCCCACAGAGATTTAAGAATGTTTTATAGAGAACATTTGACATGATTTGAAAAATTCATGAAGTTTTTGGAGTTGGATGAGACCATGAAAGTCATGAATAAAACATTAGATTGGTAGATAGAGTTGAGAAACCATGTTCAAGTTGATAAACTCAGTTTGGGGATAAGTTACCTAAAATCACCAAAATAGGGCTTTATCCACTTTTGGTATCACCTAATGATGATGTGACACAAGTATAGATGAGTCCAAATGCATCCTCTCTTTTATCCCTATCCTAAGGGTAGAACCTTTCAAAATAGAATGGATGTGTGACTAGAAGAACATGATGTTTAGAGGCATCCATTCTTGTATTTATTTATTATAGACATTTAGTGTTTTCTATAGTATGTTGGGTCTCATATGACCTCATAATCCAAGGTGACCTAGTAGGAGTATATATTCATGATAGGTGATCATATGAAGGTAAGGAAGGTAGTAGTGTTTTGAAGGACATAAAGGTGAGATGTAATACAATGTCTTGGTATTGATCACCACTTACAAGTCATCATTGCTCTTAAGGAGACTACCTATTTCCTGACTCTAGGTGCATATAGTACCATAAGTCAAACCTTGGAGATTACACTTGCAAACATGATCATTGGATAATTTAATTTGGTTCAAAGAAATCAAATGGATCATATGAGACTTAACACATGTTTTCAATATTGGTAATTCACCTACAAGCCCCTTTTTACCTCAACAAGGTCAACTACAGTTGACTATAGTAGACAATAAGCTAGAACATGGTGCCTAGATGATGTCATAACCAAAAAAACATGAATCTAAGTCCAAATGAGTTATAATATGACCTTTGGGACTCTAATAAGGCCTTTAATAATTGTATTCAAGGTCTAATAATTCAAGTATATACTTATAAGTATCACTTTTTGAGAAAGAAAGTACATTCATCATTGACTGTCAATTAGACTAGTTAAGAGAGGATATTCAATGAAGATTTTAGTAGAGTGATGGAGTGTTTTATATATGATAACACCAAGAAAATTAGAGACCCTCATATAGTATAAACAAGGTGTGGAAGGGCTCTAACAATGTAATGCATAGTCCATATTCAGGATCCTATACATAGTGAGATTATCCATGAGTCTGTCTTAGGTTTTGAGACACTTTAGGGTGATAAGTATGTGACTAAGACATGAAAATTAATATATAGGGTCCCACAATTTTTAAGACAATAGGGGAAGTGCCTTTTGTTCTATCTCAGATAGATGGCACTCCCATGGTGTTGAAATTCTATAAATTTAACAAGAAAGGGTGAGAATGATGATAAAGACTATTATAACCTTATAAATAGATTTGGAATGATGTGATAGACATGAAAAACCATGAAAAGGTGTCAAAATTTTAGTAGGGTGGTTCAAACCCATATGGAGGTAGTCAAATCCCACTAGGCCTAATGCCTAAAAGGGTTAAACTTCATTTATAGTCTTAGGAGAACATTCCAAAACATTGAAACAATTGAATGGGGAGTCATAAGGAGTGTTTGAACTATTTTAATTCAAAGAAGACCATAGGTAAGCCATTTCTTGGGTTAACACCATCATAGGGTATGCATAATGGAGAGTAAAGCTTGAGAGGCTAGATTAATATGCTCACACCTACATGGAGGATTAAAATGGGAGATCAAAGAGTTTGGAGATGTTGAAATAGGTCTTAAATAAAGACTTTGTGGAATTTATTTATGGTTTCAATGGAAGACCTTTATGAACAAACCTTAAGGGTCAAAAGTACTCAAAACCCTCCAAAACCCTTATTAAGGACACAATTGGTAAAATCAAGGAGGGGCATCTAGATGAGTTATGATTAGAATTAAAGTGATTAAATATTGTATAAGACTCTTCAATTCCCCTTCCCACCCATTTATATTTCACCCTACTTGTATGGATATGGTGGAAAATAGATTTTCTTAACTTTTTTTGGTTTTGTGTAGGCATGAAAGGGTTTACAAGGATGAAATGCACTTTGATAGATAGCTTTGGACTTAATATAACCTCTAATTTCCATTTCATGCTTTATATAAGTTCATAAATATCTTTTCAAATAGCTTCATCTTAGCTAGTCCAAACTAGCATAGTGAATAAGTTAGTGAGAAGGTGAAAAATTCAAGTGGGAGGTCTTTTAAGGTCTACCTGATGTATCTAAGAGCATGTGGGTTATTTATCAGTTTCATACACTCTTCTTTATGGACTATATTGTAATACTAAAGTTAAATTTTGTACCAAGTGTGAGAGGTGAGAGAAAGATGGGTGATTATGACTACCGGTAGTGATAACTCATGTCTAGAAGAATATTGGTGATTAGGGATGTAACTAATGAATGCTGAGGATTGTTTATAATATCTCACTCTTAGTGAAATTAGGATATTTACCATAGTATAATTTTTGATGTTCAAGGAAAGCCAAATGATGAAGATAGTTTATAGGCATGTAAATGAAGAGTCCTACACCACATTTTATGAGTTTCATGCCTTTGAGGGACATTTGTGCTATGAGACATTGCATGATATATCCCATATTACCTTCTTATGCATATTTAACTCCTGTTACCTTGACACATGTTCTAGTAACTCTTGGAATTCATTCTCATCTCTCATCTCTCAAATTCTATAAGTAGTAGCCATTTTAGATCTTATAAGATAATACCGCACCATGTATGGTGAAGTCCTACTAGTTTTGAAATTGTATTTTTCCTTAGAAAAATAAACTCAAGTATGATTTTGATTTCATGAACATTTTTATAAGTGTCCAAAGTGATGTATGTTGATGTTAAGTGATAATCTTCTATCCTTGCTTCCTTATCCTCTTATGTTTATGCAAAGTTCTTATTCTAACAGGTCATATAGAGTGTATCTAGTGTGTTAGGATCTTTTCAAGTGTAAAATTATTCTTAGAGTGTTAAATCTACCCTCTAGTTCACTTACCTTGTGTTTCCTCATGCATATCATGTCTATATTGAAACACTTATGTTATAACCTCTTAGGACATTGAAACTAGTTTGTAGGTCTTGTTTCTTAGTGAAAGAAGTATGATGGTAATGTGGAAATACTTCTAGTGTATTACCCTATTAGATGAGTTTCATTTCATGAAAACTTATATCTCTTTTCCCACAAATAATTACTTAAGTAGGTGATAAACATTTCAAGTTAAATTTAGGGAGCCAACCTTTAAACCTAGAGGTCTACTTCTATTATACGTAAACCCACATATGTAAGAGTATTCCCATGTTTCCCAAATATAGAGTAGGCTTGAACAACCTCCTATAGGGTGAAATATTTTGTGACAATAGTAACCTAATCAATCTCCTTTATCTCCTTATATGTATGGTATTAGGGCTTAAATATCACATTTCAAGTCTTGACCATAACCTTTAGTTTTATCTTCTCTAACTCTGCCAACAAGGTTCATTTACATAGTCATACATAAGTCTTGTGTGTCCCAAGAATGAAACTTAGAAAAAAGAGTCACCCTATACTAGTATCATCATCAAGTGAAGGATTGAGATATACATGTGTATTTATCACCTTAAAATTCCATATTATATGCTCTTGGTACTATCATTCAATCTAATCATGTATTCTAGGTTGACTATATAAGGTAAGTTAACTATATATGCTTGTATCATTCTATTTAATCATTTGATTAGGGCATCTTATCAGCCCTTCATGATTATTGTGATTTTATTACTAACCAAGTCTTATTTGTCTCCTTTCTATGGCATAGTTGGCCTCATTTCAAGGTGGGACATAAACCATAAACATCCTTAGAGGTAGTGGTCTATGCATGTTGACTATTAAGAGTGATTTTAGGTTTGTATCTAAGTAAACATATGTCTTCAATTCATGTTTGAGACCCCAAAGGGTATTATTTGAATCTAAAACCATATCTTTATGGTATAAACTTACTTAGTCATGGTCCCTTCCTTGTGTTTAAGTCTCATCTACATATGACATATTGAAGGAATTTGAAAAGTGGATATGGTTTTTTCCTATAGGTGATGATTTTCTCTCTCAATAGGGCTTATAACTATATAGGTTCATTTATCATGGTACTAATGGAATTTGATAACCTTATGGAGTATTTAGACCTTATTTATATGTCTCGGACTTGGGTATAAGGTTTAGACCTATGGTTGATGATTAGGAAGGTCACATGGATCTTGAAACTTGGAACTTAGGCCTATAATGAGGTAGGTTGAGAGTGATGAGGCCATCAAATGTTAGAGGTTGTTTGAGTATTTGGATTAAACTATGAAATCATACTAAAAATGATCTATAAGGACCCTAGGCATATCTATAAACATAACTAATAGAATAAAACACTTTGAGGTCATCAATGAGGCATATGCAATGATAAATGAAAACCTAAGACTCTCTACAAACCTCAAACTCTATTAAATGACCTTTGTTTCTACTAAATAAGACTGTGAAGGTGTTTGAGGGATAATTTTATTGGCCTATGTGGACTAAGATAAGGTTTTATCATCCCAAAATAAGGGAATTTTCATATGGACATGGTATTCACTTTTTACCTCTATTTCATTTTAATGACATTCAATAGCTATCTACATCAAACATATTATCCTTCCTTGCAATATAACCCAAACATGTAGGTTGTCTCACTTGAAATCATTATTTGAGAGAGTTAGAGGTTTATCTAACCATTCATATTAAATTAAGAGGATCTACACCCATTTAAGTCATCATGACTAAACATAAAATAATTTTCTTTCTCAAATATATATACTGAATATCTTTTCCCACCCATGAAAGTCTACTTGTAGCCCAAATATAGTGGAATCTTGGATTTTTCTTGCTCCCATAGGCTCACACATGTAAACCAAGAGTGGAGGATTCCATGTAAGTACCTAAAATATTGGAGAAGACATGAGCGACTACTAGTTTGATTAGATAAAATAATAATGCATTGAAACCATCTGCCTTTTTGGACTTGTGTAGATGAATATGGTAACTAGGTTGCTCAACTTGTTAGTGTTTGTTCATACAACAAGAAGACTAATATTAAAACTAATGCCCATGACTAGAAGGTCATTAAGTATCTTTTTTTTATCCAAGAGCCTAAACCCTCACCCTATCCATCTTGTATGAATTAAACAAAAATGTGAAGTGCTCTCCTTGTCTACCAAAGAGCTCAGTGGAGGAACTATACTAGTTTTTCGATCTCTAGGTTTTGATAAACTTGTATTTATTTATCATATTCATATTTTCAACTCCTCTTACATAAACTTGACTCCAATTGAGAAAATTTGTACTATACAGATCTGTACAACCCTATAAACCCTATAAAAGAGATTGATTTCTATGTTTTCTCATGTTTTAGACCATAAATTACCATTGGTGGGTAGGAGGAGGTAAAATATGGGTCAAAAAATGTTTCAAATCACATGGTATCATTTTGGGAGTTGAAGGGACATGTTTTCACATGTGTGGGGCCTATTTAGTGGAAATTGAAGGTGTTAAGTTGTGAAAAGGACAACATTAGCATATGAAACCTCTTGGTTATGGAAATGTGGGGATAATGGGGGTCTTTAAAGGCATATTTTATGGATTTAGTGATATTTTGAGGTCAAATATCATCACTTTAGGGTTGAATACTCTCTTTTAAGATAATATGTATGGATTTAAGTGAAGGTTTTAATTATATGGCATTTCAATACCTATTAAAAATCCATATAAGATGCTAAAATAATTTAGTTAGGTAATCATCTAAATTCAAAACATTATTAATACTCATGATCAATCCATAACCTACATATCTTCAACATACTAGATAGATTCATGATAAGTCATAAGTTGCCATATCTAGTCATCTTTATATTAAGCAGGATTATATTATTGAGACCATACCAAGGCATATTAAGTGTATTAAAACATGATTAATCATAAGGGTAACACTTAAAAATTTAAATTAAGGAGTAAATAAAACCACCATGATGTTTTATTGACATGAGAAAACACTTAGATTTATTATCCGTCACATGAGAAAAAGTGATCTCTTTTGAATTGCCTTGGCTCATCAAGAGGTATGATAAGAGTGAAGTCTTAGGTGGACTAGGGTAATTAAGAATTATTTTTAATATTTTTATGCATAAGGGTATAAATTAGTCAATATTTTTGGTGACTCTAAAGGCTTGACCTGTCTATTGGTCAAGAGGACCCAAGATCTCTTTGCCTATCATTCATTCCTAGATGAAGACTCTTGACTACACTACCAGTTTGACTAGTACCTTAAAAAACTTGAGGATTGAAAAAAATAAAAAATACACAAAAAAAGATATAAGAAATAAAAAATACACATAATAATATGAAAATAGACAAGTAAACAACTAACAAAGCATATATTGCAGCACTTGGAGGAAGGAAACTATCTACTATGTATAAGAGATATTTATGATATAATAACAATACTTGAGGAAATTCTAATTAGAAAATGATAAGGATTTAATCACCACTAATTTTTTAAACCTATGTGGAATTTATCTCCTTAAAAATGGTAATGATATATGGCCCACTCCAACGACTACCAAAGGTTGAATGCTTACTTGGCTTGACACGGTCCTCATCCCACTTAAGTACAATGTCACCTTGTTGTAATAAATTTGAAGAGGCTCTCTTGTCAAATGACATTTTTACTTTATATTTTTTGGACCAAATGGAATGTATATCATCATCCCTTATCTCTTCCAACTCTCTCAACTCATTCATCCTCACCTCCATTACATCATTCTCCATGAGTTCAAACTAGTGTGCAAGTTCTAGGGCTAACAACTCAAGTTAAATGGAAAATATTTATTATTTTACATAAATAAATATATGTTGATTTAATATTATACCTCTTCGTAGTAGTAATATATGCCCATAAGGCATTCCTTAGGTTGGTGTGCCCTTTGGTTGTCCTCCATTATTCTTTGTATGATCCTAATTAGGATTTTATTGGTGGATTCTATTAGTCCATTTCCCTATGGATAATATTTAGATGAATAACTAAGGTATATTCGATGATTAAGGTCCTAATAACTCAAATTTTCACTACTAAATGAAAATGCATTGTCTGATTAATGGTGGATGGGACCTCAAATCTAATCAGTAGGCTATCATAAAACTCTAAAACATAGTTCTCATTTGCCTACTTGAGTGTAGTTACCTCCACCCACATATAAAACTAATTATTATATGTCAAAAACCACTTATCTCTATCAATATATGGTGGATGAATCATACCTATAAATTTTATGCCCCATTATATGAAGGGTTGCTCAACTTGAATAGGCTTTAGAAGCAAGGCAACTAGTATTTGCTTAACAATAAACATATAATATTTTATACACTTCCTAACCCAAAAATTGGAGTAAAAAATATCCTAAAATTATGATATTTTATGTTTTGGTATTGGATACAAAGTTCCCTCTTACATGCCCATCATGAAACTATCCTAAAAGCTTGTCAACTTGACTAATCTCTACACACCTCCAAAGCATGCCACCAAGGTATTAATTGAAGAGTACCTAATAAAAAAATATATAAGGAATGGATTTTAGATTTAATTACCTTTTCCTTATCCTATTTAAGGATATACCACATTCTCCCATTTTGAGGAACTTCACCATGTCTTAGATCTAGCTAGAAGGAGACATAGTTGTAGCCGCTTGTTGATTATCTTGGAGTGCAAATACCACTTCTTTATCTTCCTTAGCATCTAATTAAAAGTTTTAAACTATTCCTATACCTATAAAAAAAATTAAAATTCATATATATATCATACTCCATTAATTTTTTCACCCAACCATCCCTCTTTTCACTCAAGTCTCTATTGTAGATGAACTCTTTGATATTAGGGTGAACCACCATAACAAAGATCTTGTTGTTAGATACCATGTGTTTAAAATTTATTATGCCTCTAATGAATTTAGTAATTTAAAAAAAAATAAATGTATACCTCTCTTAATAATACTCCAACACTTGGATAGATAAGTCTATCGGATGATCTAGGCCTTCATTGTTTTGTTACATGAGCATAACAGAAATAGTGTCACTTGTAGAGAAGGCATACATGAATAAATATTCTATAAAATTAGGGTTTATTAGGGTGTAATATTGGGAAATATACTTATTTTTTTCCTCCAAAATTATCTTACCTTCCTTGTTCCATGATAACTCCTTGTGTTTCTAGATCATATGAGTTAGAGGCTTCACCAATTCTAAAAATTTAGGTATAAATATTCTAATGAAGTTGATTTTACCTAATAAACACAACAATAATTTATTGTTTTTGGGTAGTTATAGGTAAATTATTTCATCTAATATTTAATGGTCAATGAAGAGGCCATATTTTAACATAACATGTCTTATAAGTCTACCCTGTTAGACTGTAAATATACATTTTTTGGAGTTTAAGGAGACCACAAACTACCTGCACCTATCAACACCAACCTTAAATGTGTCAATTGATCCTTGTGATCCTTATATAAAATAGTATTTCATAAAGGTATATGACCAACATCTCATTTATGATCCCTTGGAAGGCCACATCCACTGCCCTTTAGAATGTATCTCCTATGTTGGATAGTCCAAAGTGCATCTTTTTGTATGCATAAGTGCCCTACTTGGTTGTGAAGCTAGTCTTGTGTTGATCTTCATCCCTTAATAATAATTTATTTTGACCTAAATATCCATCAATTATGGAAAAAATTTATGAACCTACAAATCTCTAAAGATTCTAATCCATAGATGGTAGAGGGTAGTGGTCTCTTAGTAACACATTGTGGAGATCTTTGAAATCCACACACAACCTTATCTCCATAATATTATTCCTCATAGGCACAATATTTACCACCCATGAATAATTTTTAATGGGAAATATAATTCTTTATTCAATAATATTTTTCAACTCCTTCCTCATAAGGATCTCAATTTTGGAGTTGATCGGTCTTTGCTTTTGTATCGCAGACTTAGCACCTTCTTCCAAATCTATGGTATGTTGAGATAAAATAGGTTCAAAAACCTTCAAATTGTGATATTTCCAAGAAAAATTAGATGAATTTTTTTTTGCATAATTCTATGAAGGATTCCTTCTCCTCTTTGGTGTTCACTTTTCCTAGCTTGAGTAGTTTGTCTTTGAATATGATAACCTTTTCATAGTGTTCCTCCTTAGTGGATATTCTTACCTTATATTTCATTATCTGGTCATACTCATTGAATATAATTTATAATGTTACAAATCCCTTATGTATCTTATTTTTCCTCAATTTGAAAATTTGGTCCCCAAAATGCTATTGTAATTTGCCTTAGCTCCTTGAGTAGAATTTTGCCTCGTGTTATAAGAAACATGTAATTTGATTATAATTTTCAAACACTTGACAACTCACCTCATTTTAAGGGAATAAAGGTCTAAATACCACCTTTATTTGGTACTATTATTTAATATTCTTGACCCTAGTTGGTATGTCATAATGTTCTCTAATGGCTATTAATCAATCTGCATGTTGATTAGACTCTCTAGGAATGGAGTGAATGTGAAAATCTTAAAAGTCCTCTAAGAGGTCCAAAACCTTATGTTTTTAGGACTTAAAGAGTGGATTTTTTACTACACTTTGACCTCTTACCTAATGCACCACTAATTTCACTATCTCTCATAGTTTGTAGGAGCTTGATGCCTCTCTTTCTTTCCCATTTTTGGCCGTGGATGAGGGTTTTATACTTAGATGTATTGGAAGTGAAACTAAATTGAAATAGTAGGGAATAACAGTACTTTTAATTGGAAGGGGAGACAATAATAACACCTTACCCACTTCAATTCTTGGATTTAGATCCATCAAATAATAATTTATATACCCATTCATGATATTGGCTTGTGCTAGTAAGACTTGGTATGGTAGCTCCTTCTTCATGCATGCAATACAAACCCAAACCTACCTCTTAAATGATTTTATATGGATCATAACTATGATTCTCTACTTCCCATTCATCAAGGATAAAATATGATATGCCTTCAAGTGGTTTAATGGGATTTTGGTCTTTGGGGTTCCCATCCTCATCTAGGATAGTACAATTAACATTTGATAGGTCAAGAATGTAGGGTTATAAGTGGAACTTAGAGATAGGTTGACCTTATGGTAATATTTTCCCCATACCTAGTCCTAAAAATCATATAGGACCAATTAGAAGAGAGATAAACCCCCTTATTTAAGTAGTGAAATCCCTATATAAGCATAAAAAAAAGTAGGGAAGGAGGTAAACTACTATCACATCTTGAGATATAGTGTAATTAAGACAAGAATCCAAGATTAATTTAAGGTATTTAAGGAAACCCATAGTCTTGGTAAGAGTCTTATCTAACTATAAAACCCATTTTGTGTTTCATTCATACCTTAGCCCCAATTTATCCATAATAGACTTAGGCATGATATAAGTGTTAGCCCCAATATCTATCATGAAATTATGTATTATGGAATCACCCATGATGATTAAGAGATAGAAGGGAGGTGGTTTGACTACTTTGGGTGCTTAATACTCATGAATTTGGTTGGAATTGGTTAGGATTGCACCTACCTTTTCTGCTTGTTTGTCCAAGACATCAAGTTTGGAAAACTCTTCTTAAAGGAAATCCTTCTTTCCCTAGAATGAGAAAGGTATCCCACATAGGGATAGTAATGTGGTCCTTCTTCATCTGAGCCAAAATAATAAAAATAGGGTTGTATAGCTTATAATATAACTTAGGATTAGAAATATTATTTGGAGGTTGTTGAACTAAGGAATGAAAGGACCTATATGATTCTACCCTTTCCCATCTTGTATTTGTTGATTTGTTGGTGCCTTAGGATCTTCATATCGAGTAGTAGTCACTTGAGGTGTTTAATAAGGTGGAGAGGCTCCCTTATCAAGTCCTTAACCATCATCAACTACCCTTATTTTATCCCTTGTATGGGTTACAACTGAATTGTCTACCTTGGCTACATTATGACCCTGATTGACTGCCATTTATTCAAATTAGTTTTCACCTTATTCAAAGTTAAAAAATGGTAGTTTTAGATGGCACTATAATTCCAATAGACCCTTATTACTTGGAATATCATCTTGATTCATGAATGGAGTGCCCTTATGTGACATAGGAGGACCTTCCTTATGGTGTGTAGGAGGTTGATTGTCATGTGTTGGAAGAGTTGAACCCTACTACATGAAATATGCTTAACACACATCACCACCTTGAGATATTAAAATATCATGTTGTTTCCCCCATTGAGTAGGCCATTGACCCTCTTGAGCATAATTATTATAATTTAGGACTAGGGATCTAGAATTTTTAGTAGAATTGGGGTTATAAGTGTTATATATCCTTACTTGAGTAATCTACCCTTGACCTTGTTGATTAGGTTGATAGGGAGTTTTTTTATACTGGTAGGGCTGATAAGAGTCATGTTATGGTTCTTGATAAGGTCAATGGGGTGGGATTCACTACCTCTCCAAGGCTACTATCTTATGTTAGTGGGACTTGAGTAACCCTTCAATCTTTCCTATTCTATCTATTTGATTGACATTTGTCTGATCATGATTGGTTAGTGTTGGTAAAGGATAAATGGTAGGCATATGGGGTTGAATATCTAATAAGAAATGCATGATGGGTCTTGGGGTTAGATTACCTTATTAGATTAGATAATTTTCTACCCTTATGGCCACCTCATAATCTTCTGGTAGAGTACTTCCCCCCATGGACTATATCATGACTACTACATCAAAATTAAGATCTCTTAAGTAGTATAAGAATGCATATTTAGGGGTGGGATTAATGATTGTGGGGATCCTATCCTAGGTTTTTTAAAACCTGTCTTAAAAATCTACCATAAATTCTTGAGGAACCCTTTTAATTATGGTGAGTTACTCCACCAAAGAGATATGGTCACTCCTATCCTCAAAGTGTTTACACAAATGCTCCCCAAATTCATCCTAGGTATTAATGGATGCAGTTGTCAAACCCATATACCATTGAAGTGCATTACCTTTCAAATAAATTACCAATAGTATCATAGACACATTCTCTTGGATCACATTATAAACTGAGCATAAATTGGTTGTCTTCAATATGTTCTACAGGGGTAGTTGAGTTCTATCTTATGATTTAGGGAAGGATTTTGAGGGAAATAACATGTATGACATCAAACTAATTAAGGTTTAATGGGATGCCATCATTACAAGGCATAAAGGCTTGAAGTCTAAGCCTATCCATTCAAGGTCCAAGGTTCGTATTAGATTTTTTTTTAGTAGAATGAGTAAATTTATGGGGTGTAGGATTGTGATTAAACCTATGATATCTCTTTCTCATATCAATGTCTAATGAGAACTCAATAAATTCAGTCTCTTTACCTTTTTAGGAAGATCTTGTGACTACTTTTTTCATATAACTTGACTAAAGATATGCCACTATATTACATGAATACCTTTGATGTTTTCTAAGACTATAAAATCATGATCCAATTCACTTGAATGCTGGTACCACTAGGCATGCCATAATTGTTAATAGTCTAAGTTGAACCCTTTGAAGAATATGATTCAATTCTCTTCAAGCTTGGGGTAACATGAGGTTGGTCTAAAGGATGTGGGTGACCTATAGGAAGACCAAGCCTCTAGTTTATGGGGCTAGCTCCCCTATAAAATCAACTTAAGTTCTCTTCCTAAGACCTATTGATGTTGGAATGAAAATAGATAGAGAGAAAACATGAAAATAAACCTATTCTAAAGATTGTGATGCATCAATATTCATTTATCATTTATTGACTAATCTTCAAATAAAAATTTGTGAATCAAATGAAAGATTAATGACTAAAAAATATGCTTGATGAAATCCTAAAAATAATTGTTTCATGTGAAGGATATGTGTAAGGTCTACAACTTTAAGGTAATGGAAAATAGGCCTACTTGAAGCACTATCAACCAATTCACTCTCCAAATACAACTACTACACTCTAACACATCACATGACCTACATACAATGATAATATAATAGCTAGGTGAAGTAAAGGAACTAAAAAGGAGGATGAAAATCATACTTTAGACAATTAAACAAGCCATAACACATTAATTTTAATAAAAAAGTCTACAACCCATCTTTTCTTATTGATTTTCAAGGTTCAAGATACAATTTGGTAGAGTTTTACTACACCCTATTGAGGGATGAAAACAAAGGTGTTATGTCCTAAATACACATAACCTATGACCAAGATAGGTAAGATAATATTGGCATAGAAGTGGAATGAAGAGGCCATAATGGTCATAACCCACTCAAATAGTAGTTACAATAGTCATCCACACTCCTCCATGCATTTTTTAGGTTGACTAATATCTTGAATGAGTTATTTGGGGAGTTAGAGTCTATTTTTAGCAAGGTTTGACCCATGAAGATCATATTAACACCATACTTGTTCAATTATCTCTCCTCTCATCAGATACCAAGCATTGAAAAGGTTCAATTAGGCCTCCTCCATGAAGCATTAAGTAGTTGCCTTTTCTAGAATGTTGACCATGTTTAAGAAACTATCTAACTCCTCCATAATGACCATGAAAATGGAGTTTTATCACCTTAAGTGGAATTTATATAGGTTTTATGATGAATAATTAATCCCATAGTGTCCTTATATGCCCATGGGTTTCCTTATTTTGTTCGGTAAGTAGGCATTTAGACAAGTAGCCTAGTTTCTTGCCCATTTAATATTTGGATGGTTATCAGAATTGAACCAAACCTTCAAGATGATTTAATGAGCTTTATTAAAATAAAAAACAACCTAGTATATAAATATTTAGGCTCTAAAAATAGTTTACACCTGAAATCTTACTCCACTTGGTGACTAAGTCACCTCCTTCTTGCATTCTGAGACTATCTATTTGGTATGGACTTGGAGAAGCATTTTAAATAATATTCATGAACACTTTATTATTTTAAAATGTAAAAAAAATCTGATAACACCTAAATAAATTATATACAACCCCTAACCAAGTCCTACACTTCATTTTCTACATAAAACCTTGTAAACTTATAGTCTTGGGGTGTGTCTTTATAATGTCTGTATAGACCAGTACCAAAGCTAAGGTATCCTCTAAGTGGATTATATGTTACAAGTGTTTACCAAGTGATTTCATTGAATTTGAATTCATTTTGTCTAAAATATTCCCAATTGAGTCCTTATTATGGTTTTAACGAGGTTAAAAAGGGTTTTGGACTCTTAATAATGGTTCATAGAGGTTAGGGCCTTAACCTCTAAACCAATGCCACTGATCTCTTTTAGATAAATCCATTAAAATATCATAAAGTTATCAACTCTCCATGAAATCATTCCATAAAGTTATGAGTTTTCAAAGTTGACTCTCAAGTCAGAAATGAGCATTTTGAATAGTTGTAAGACACTTATAGGAAAAGATGACCAACTATGGCTTCTCCCTTGCAAACCAAAGTGGATGACACATCTAAAAAACATGATAAACATTTACATGAAGGTCTAGTATGTCATCTAACCCCTTTTTTCCTTTGTTCTAGATTTTAAACAACATTGTCTTAAAGAAGGTATTAGATCAATAGGTTTGAATGTAGGGTTTATATGTTTTGACCCTAAGATAGAGTTATTAAGCACTTATCCACTATTCCTAACATTAAAATAAACCTTGAGGGCCTTAGAGCATCTATATTATTTTAATCAACTATTTACTTAATTTCGTGTGCATACAGTCTCTTAGTTGGGCACTTAGGCCTATATATTAGTGCATATAAATCATAGATGCACCTATAGGTGGCCAATGTGTATTTATTTTAGACCTTAGTTCCCCTATTATTCTTCAATAATATATGGTACATGTATATATTTCTCAACTTATTGTACACAAGCTTAAAGTGACTCATTGAGGCCTGATCTGTATAATGCACACCCTACACATGCCAATTAGTATGTCATTTAAATGCTTAGGGGAAATGATAATACCATTAAGACCCTTTCATATCCCAATTAATTTATTTTAATTCATTTGGAGGTGTATTTTATTCATTTGGTCTAAGCCAAGGTTTGGGAAGGGTTTTAGAGGTCCACCATTTTAATGATGGTGCATACAATATGGACCTCCAAACCAAAACTTGTTATCATGAAATTTTATCCTAATAACCCCTTAATCTCTCAAAAATAGCCTTGGGTCCCATGAAAATTATACATGTATATATGAAAAAGAAATGGTGTGTCTCAAGCTCTGTATTATACAATTTGTGTAGGTTACTTTCTTAGCATTCATTTATAGATATCGGAACCAAAACCCAACTCACTCATTCATGAATTTTTAGTCTATAAGGGTTACTAAATTTCCATAAAATACATAGGTTTTAGTCCTTTTATGATGATATATATGAGTTTTGGAAGGTGAAACTCAACATGGTCACTTAGATCAGTGGAGCTCATGAGAGGGCTAAAACTAAAATGAGCTATATTATTTCATTCCCTTAATTCAAATACCTCCTTCAAAACCCATAAAAACATTATATACCTTTTATATTCCTTGAGTCTACTTTTCGGTTTTAGATATGCTAATGAGATGGAGGTGGGGTTTTAGGACATATATATGTCTTTAGGCCTTGTATGCTCAAAATGGATGTTATATTCTCCACCCACCTATGGGTGCATTTTTAGCTTCAAATTTGTCAAAGCATACTCCCTAGTCTATTATTCCTCTTTTTCTCTTTTTATTATTCTATCAAACCATCTTTTCAACCCTTCTCTATCTTATAGCCTGCCTTAAACATCACTATTTAGTGTATCAGTTTGAAGTAGTTGATATTGGTAACCTAAGAATTCTCTTTCAAATCCTTATAGGGATGGGATCAGGTATAAAACATCACATTTAAAGTCTTTAACATATCCCTAAGGTTTATCTTCTCTAAATATACCAACAAGGTTCATTTAAATAGACATACTTAAGGCTTGTGTGTCATGAGTATGAAACTCAAAGCAAACAGTCACCCTAGACTAACATCACCATCATGTGAAGGATTGAGATATCTATTTGTCATTATCACCTTTAGATTCACTCTTATATTATTTTGGTACTATAATTTGATCTAGTCATGAAATCTAGGTTAATTCAGTAGGGTTAGTTAACTATATATGCTTGCATCATTCTATTTAGTCATCTTCTCTTGCCATCTTGTTAGCCCTTCATGATTATCATGCTTTATTATTATCCTAGTCTAAGTTGTCTATTTTCCATGGCATAATTGGCCTCATTTAAATGTGGGACACAAACCATAAAAAACCCTTTAGGTAGTCATCTATACATGTTGATTGTTAAGAGGGATTTTTGGCAGGTCTTTAAATACACTTGTGTCTTCATATCATGTTTGAGACCCCAAGGGGTATTACTTGAAACCAAAACCATATACTTAATTTATACACTTGCTTAATCATGGACTATTACTTATGTTTAAGTCTCATCTCCATATGACATATTTAAGTAATTTGAAAGTGGATTTGGTTGTTTCTTGTAAGTGATGATTTGTTCTATCAATATGGCTTATAACTGTATAGTTTCATTTCTCATGGTACTGATGACATTTGATAACCTTATGAAGTATATCAAGATTTTTTATGTGTCTTAGAATTAGATAGAGTGTTTATACCTATGAGTGATTATTTTCTAGGTCACATGGAGCTTGAAGCTTAGAACTTAGGCCTAAATGAGGTAGGTTGATAGTGATGAGGCTATCAAATGGTAGAGGCTATTTAACAACTTGGATTAAATTGTAGACTCATAATTAAAATGATATATAAGTAAAATAAGAATATATACACACATAAATTATATAATAAAACACTTTTAGGTCATCAATGATGCATATGCATTAAGAAATGGAAACTTGGGACTCTCCAAAAACCTCAAACTCTATTCAACAACCTTATTTTCTACTAAATAAGACTATGAAGGTGTTTGAGGGATAATTGGTGGTTTCTTGGCCTGTGAGGACTATGATAAGATTTTATCATCCTAAAATAAGGGAATTTTCATTTGGATATAATATTCACTTGATACCTATATAGAATCTTGATGGTATTCAATAGCTATCCTCATCAAACACATTGTCCTTCCTTATAATGGAATACACACATGTAAGTAGTCTCACTTGAAATAATTATTTAAGAGAGTTTGAGGTATATATGACCATTCATATTGAGCTAAGATTATATAAAACCATTAAAATTATCATCACTAAACACAAAAAAACTATTCATTCTCAAATATATATATTGGATATCATTTTCCACCCATAGAAGTCTACTTGCATCCTACAAATAGTGGTAGCTTGGATGTTACTTGCTACCATAGGATCACACATGTGAACCAAGTGTGGAGGATGCCATGGAAGGACTTTTGAGTACTAGAGAAGACATGAGAAACCACTAGTTTGATTAGACAAACCAATAATACATTAAAATTATCCCCCCTTTTTAGTCCTATACAGATGAAGATGGTAACCAGGTTGCTCAAATTTGTAGTGTTTATGCATACAACATAACAATAATATTTAAATTAATTCCCATGATTGGAATGTCATTAATTCTCTTTTATTTTCCAATATCCTAGACCCTCACCCTATCCCCCTATACAGACTGAGCACAAACCTAAAGTGCTCTCCTTATCTACTAAATATCTTGATGAAAGAAGTGAACTAGTTTTTGGATCTATTAGATCTAAAACACTTAGATTTTATATGCCTCTATTTAAATCTCCTTATATACCCATAAGTACATCTAATAAAATCTATATTGTATAGATCTGTATAACCCCGTAACCCCTAAAAAATATCTTGATTCTTGTGTTTTATCATGTTTCAAATCATAAATCACCATTAGTGGGTAGGAGAAGGGAAAATATGGCTTATAAAATGTTTTAAATCACATGGTATGGTTTGGGGAGTTGAAGGGACATGTTTTCACATGTGTGGGGCCCATTTAGTGGTAATTGAAGGTGTTGACTTGTGAAAAAGACAACATTAACATATGAAATCACTTGGTTATGGCAATGTCATGATCATGGGGGTATTTAAAGGTGTATTTTATGGCTTTAGTGGCATTTTTAGGTCAAAAATCATCACTTTAGTTTTAAATACTCTCTTTTAAGATAATATTTATTGCTTCAAGTGAAGGTTTCAATTAGATGGCATTTTAGTACCTATTAACAGGTCCTCAAACATGTTAAAATACTTTAATTAGGTTATCATATACCTTCAAAACATTATTAAAATTCATGATCAATCCATACCCTACATACCTTCAACATACTAGATAGATTCATGATAAGTCATAAGCTACCATATCTAGTCATCTTCATATTGAACAAACATAGATTATTTGGACCATACCAAGGCCTGTTATGGGTCTTCACACATGTTTAACCATAAGGATAACACTTAACAAATTAAAAGAGGGAGTAAAGGAAACCACAATGATTTTTTATTGACATGACAAAACACTTAGACCTGATGTTTCACATGACAACGAGTGATCTCTTTTAAACTACCTTAGCTCATCAAGAGGTGTGGGAAGTGTGAATTCATAGGTGGAATAGATTAATCAATACTTAGGTTGACTACTTCTTAGGCTTGAGGGTAGAAAGTATTCAACAATAACACCACTCATAGTCTTCCACTAGGTTTTACTATATAAACATAATTGCTTTGGAGGCATTGGAAGCTTTAGGATTATGACTTTGATAAGGCCTAACATGAGTCACTTGTCCTTGAGATTGAGCATTACCTTGGTATGGCTATCTATGAGGCGGATATTATTGATTATAAAGTTGATATGGCCTAGTATTTTACACTTTATACCTTTTAAGAGCAACCAATTCATTTCCAAATCTTTGTAGGAGTGATTTGACCTCATGGAGTTCATTTGAAAGGGTAATAGAGGTAAATTATGGACTATTTTCAGTTGGAGTAGGTGCTAAGGTAGGCTAAGTAAGTAGAATTATAGGCTATGTAAGGAGTGGTAGTTTTGGTAAAAATGGAAAAGGTGGCCTTGAAGTAATTTTACTAATTTGTATAAGACAATTTTCATCCCTAATGGCAATGTCAAATGCATCAGGAAGGGTTATATATTTAATAGATTATATCATCATAGTTATGTCACTATTCAAAGACCTTAAATAATATAAAATGGTAGTATTAAGAGTGGGTTTAACCAACTATGGAATCTTATTACACATCTTTTAAAACCTAAAATTATAGTCCACCATGAACTCATGTGAATCTCTCTTAGTGGTGGCTAATTGCTACATGATTGACAAGTGGTAACTCTTTTCTTCAAACTATTGACACAAATCTGGATAAAACCTTGTTGTATACCTATATACCACTAAAGGGCTCTCCCCTTCAAGGATGTGGCTAAAATCTTGATAGTTAAATTGTTTTAAGTGACAACTCACAAAAACATATGTTTTATATGTTCTAATCATTCTCATTTAGCATTGTGGTGTTATCACCAGTGAATGATGGGATATTATTCAAGGATTAAAGTCGTATTTCATCATACTACTAAAGCTCTAATGGATTGCCTCTATTTAATACACCAAATATCTAGTTATTTTTGATATCCATGTCAAGATGTTGATTGAATTTCCCTCTAAGTCTTAGAAATATTCCAAACAAAGGTGTAGACTATGCTCTTAGGGAATTTTTCCTAGAACCTCTCTCTATCATTTTACGTGATTTTGAAGTAGTCATCCTTCTCTTAGGAGTTTAAGATAGATATATAAACTCAAATTTTTTACCTCTAATAGAAGACCTTATCTCTTTTGGCATGAAACTAATGGACTATTTTGAAACTAACAAATCTTGGAGCCACCAGGTAACTTTGAAATGTGTTTAATTCTACTATAACCTATTGAGTACATCATCGAATCCTCAACTAGATTTAACTATCCCTATATAATTTATCCCATTAGGTGTGAAAAAATATTATCATGTTGAAGTTTTAGCCTTTGAAGAAGTGGTTTCAAGGCTTCTCCCTTTAGATGATATGTTGGAAACACTCATCAAGTTATGGGTGACCTTATGTGAGGAGTGAATATCTATATAGGGTTGGTTCCTCTGCTAAATCACCTAAACTATGACATTTTTACTATTATAACGAATAAAAGGGAAAAAAGGAAACACACATAAACATAAACTAAAAGAAAAGATGTGATGTATCAGAATGTAGGTCTCTTATACTTGTTTAAATCTTACATAATGAAAATGAAAATGACTAATACACCTACACAACTCTCAAATTAAGCACTCTTGCATAAGTATTTCATAATAAGGTTAGGAGCTAAAGGTTGCATTATGAGGTATGACACTTATACATAGTTGTTTGTTTTCCAAAAGTTGATTGCACATAACCTATGAAATACAAGAAAAAACCTACCTTGAATATAAGGTTGGTTAAAATTGGAAAATAGTCAAGGAGAAACAATTTTTCAATCACATGATTACATCAACAACATCATAATGTCACATAGAACACAAGTATAGAAGAAGTTAAATTAATTTTCTCATCGATTCAAAGCTAATTAAAAGATATCAAATGGGCAGAGTCTTATCATATCTAGTATAGGGGTCTTCAATAAGTTATTTCCATTACATTATATAGAAATGAGATGTTAGAGAAGGTAAAATCACTACAAGACTACATAAATGTAGATATTACAATATAATTCAGCCCATTCAAGAGAGAAATGTGGAAATTATAGTCATTAAACCCTTATTAAATGTATTAGTCTACTCTTAATGATATCTAATGGTCATGTCGCATAGAGGTGGATTATAGGTTCTATTTTGGTCAACCACCTCCATTTTTTTCAATTACATTCCTTGAACATGGCATTTCTTTGTATCCATAAAGGCAACATTCTATCTATAGACATCTAGAATTGGCCACCAATGGATTCATATCACACTTTAGACTAATTCTTACCAACCTTTTTAAATCTAGCCTATGAATCACTAAATGTCTCAAATTTGGCTTCATAATATGAAATTTGGCCCAAAAATTAATTGAATAGAGCAAATGCACCCATCAATTAATTCAAATCTGGCAAAGTGTAAAAATGCCTAAACATAATTAATTAAAATGTGAAACCTAATAAAATGCCTAATTGAATTAATCCATGAGAAATTAAATAAATTATCAAAAAGTAATTTAAAAAATCAAATAAGATACTAGGAATTCATAATTACCTTTTTGTGAGTTGTCAAATATACAAAATATCTTAACATGCCTATTCATTGCTAATCATGACCATTTCACACCTTTTTACTCTAATAGGTTTAATTAACTCACAAAGGTTAGGTTTGAACCTATTACAAGTTCTAACTAAACCTTAACTTAACATGAGTGGGGTTAGTTTCTAAACCTATAAATAAAAGAATTTTCCTCTCATTTATGATATCTAGGACATAGTAATGTTATAATGCTAGTTTATGACAAGATTGGAAATAATAGAGTTATAATCCCAAAATTATGAATCATAAGCCAATCCAATTTGAGCCATGAAGATAAATAAAGAAAGCATGAGCCAAACAATGGTGACAAGAGGAGAAGGAGCCACACAACTCCATTTTCCAAGGACTTCTTGAGCACAAGCTGATTAAACCAGCAAAGAGATCTCTTGGAGAATTCAAGGAAGGTAAGAAAGGTTATTTTTCTCACATCTTAGTTATGATTTATCAATTAGTTTTCTTTGCTAAGCTTCCCCTATGATCTAGGCATGGAGGTATTATGATTTTTTAGTGTATTATTTTCATTTTGATTTCATTGAGAAACTAACACTTCATCTAACATCCCCTCCATCATCAAATTAATATCATCATAAATGGCATGCCCAATAAAAGGGAATAAATACACCCCACATAGCAAGGAGATGAAGATATAAGTCAAACTTCGAAAAAATAATTCTCGAATTCTTTAAAATTTGTATTTTTACCTTTGATTTTGATATATTTTTAATTTTTGATTTAACTCAAATCTACACAAAGATCGACATCGGTCAGGCCTAACTGACATCAATTATATGTGACCATTATTGGTTAATCCCAATGAGGCTTAATTCTATCTAACCATCATCAGTTAGTATGCAAGGCAAAACATGATTTATAAATATTTCATTTTGAAAATTTCTAACATTACTTTTCATCATTTCTTGGTCTTAGTAGCATTTGAATTCTTTATTTAATCCTTACCTTGTAGGTTTTATTGATTTTTTAGCTAATCATTGCCTAGCCTAACATTTTAATTTGATATGGTTTTGAATTCAAGTTCACAAGTTGAATAACATTAGTCTTAGTTTATTGGTATTAGTAATTTACTACTATCATTAGTTCCCTTTGAGACTGACCAACATCAGTTGCCTTGAACCAACATCAGTCATTTTTGATCGAGCACGTTCACTGTGGTTTCAAAATTAAAACCTGAGAGAGAATTTTTCAAAGTTAATTTTATCATTATCAAAATTAATTATAAGAAAAAGGATAATATATAACAATTTCAGGTATTAGGCTTGATTTGAACTCAAAATTACAAGTTTAAGTGGTTTTAACATTTCATTTTGGGTACGTAAAAGGAATTAGCTAAGTAAATCACACTTTGTTCTGGTGTTGAAATGAACATGTTAGATCTTAAATATTTAGTCTCTAGTGTTTCAAATGAATTAGGATGGATAATTATTAGAAACACTTCATTTTTTGGTTCTTAAAATGAATGCTAAGTCTCAAACACTTATTCTTTGATGTTTAAAAATGAACTTAGGCTAAATCTTGAACATTTGGATTTTGGGCTTAAAACAAACATAGATGGTTTTGTTTGAGTTGGTTTTTGTGAAAAAAATATTTTAAGATTTCTCACTTAAGCCAAGGGGCTAAGTAAATAACATTTTCACATTACAATTTTATGCCTAAAATCAAACTTCAATCACAATTACTTCTAAACTATTTATTGATTATTTGTTTTCACAAAATGAATAGAATGTGTATGCTCTCCCCCATCCACTATAGGTAATTTAGGTGATTAAAAGTGCCTTTCCATTTCATTTTTGCCTATTCCAAGAAATAAAAATAATTTTTTCTAGGATATCCCTAAAACCTATATGGTATTGGGTGATCTAAAACCAACCCTAAAGTCTTTTTACTAGTATTTTCTTTTCATGCAATTTGGCTTATAAAGTGGATGTCATTACCTCTCATGAGCTATGTATTGAAGCATTGACCGAGGGGTTAAACTATTGATATTATTTCAAACCCAATTTATGGTTGGGTATACAAATTAGGTTATGCATACTTCTAAAGCTAGGAGGTTGAGCAGCTAAACTCTCCTTTAGTAACGAAGGCCCAAGTTAGGTTTGGTTAACCAAGGCATTCCACTAAGTAATCCATAAATAGAATCATCATGAAAAAGAATATAACCTTGTATGATAAGTTGATTAGTATGAACTAAATTGACATGATTCTTCTCTTATGTTATCCACACTTGGGATCAATCTAGATTGTCATAACTTATAAGTTTAGTCAACCCCACTTACCACACCTTGATCGGATATAGGATGATATACTTAGTTGTATTTGGTATTTTTCCTTTATTGCTTACTATTTTGAGTCAAATTTTTTTTTATTTAAAACACATTATGAATGAATTTATTTGTCTACATTACTCCATTGTTTGAGGAGGTGTTATGACATTCATTTGATACTTTGCTTTAACTTAGAAATTTTTTGTGTAAAAAATGTTGAGTATGGAACTTGATTGAGATGGGTAACATTATGATACCTAAATAATTTAAAGTATTATTCCTTATAATTATTTGAAAGAAACCATAATTACATATTATGGGAGTGATAACACTATTATGCTACCCAAATTATTTCATAGACTTGTCTTGTCTTATATCCAAGTTTCACATTTGAAACCCAAACCATGTGTCTTGTCACATCATTATTTTAGCATAGTCATGATGTTCAAATTTTATTAGATTATTGGTCAACTAAGTAATTTTTTTTGTAAGTTTGTTGTTCAACTAACTTTTACAATTTTGGATCCAAACATTGATTGATTTCTATTTAGGCCTTGACATGTAGGGGTTGATACACAAATATTTCTCTTTTAGTTATGTAACTTAGGTTAATTGATTACCCAAAATTTAAAAATTATATTGTTTATGCCTTTGTTTAATATAATATGTCTATCTTCAATTGCCTTTTTTTTAGTGCCTTATACCAATTTGATCATGTTTATGTCTAGAATCAAGTGTCTTGTTTATGCCAAAGTGTTTCAAGTTTTTTAGATTAAAAATCATCTATTTATTTGAAGTTGATCTTTTAATGTTGTGTTTGGACAAATTCATAGCATATGCCTTGTTTGATCCTAGGTTTTGATGATTCATTTTTACAAAAGTCCTAATGACTCTTTTTCCTTTCTTAGTTTAGACATATTTGGAACATCTTTGAACCTAGACTTTAACATCTTTTTTTTAGTTCATTTTACTTAACCTTTTTTGTGTAAGATATTTAATGTTAGTCATTTGATGTTATATGATTTTTACCAAGTCTTATCATAGAATTTTTGGAGATACAACTCCACCCAAGACTAAGTTAGATAGATTTTAAACCTCTTTGTCTTTTCAAACATAATTTTTTAAAGTTTATAGAAATCTAACCCATATTATTGTGAAAATTTTGTCATAGATTTGACCATGTCTCAATATACATGTAATGGAAATATACACAATCCAAAATATGGAAATGTTTTCATGAAAGATGACTTTTTTAAAGATCCTTATGGATATGAGGTTGTTTGGGAGACCAATTCTTATCCACCAAACAATATTCAAATAGGAGAATAGAGTCAAGATCCTTTATCCAATTATTTGGTTAGCATAGCTCCCTACACAGAGAAAAACCAAGAATAGATGGCCCAATATTTATATAATGTACCTATGGTTGTGGAAAATGTCCAATAAAAACCTTTTTTTGGTATTATTCCATCAAATTATGATGTAGGGGCTCAATCTCTAGCAAAATTTGCTCATGATAACATGAAAAACATAGTAAGAGGGAATTACAAAATATCTTATAATAAATGGGCCTCTTATAAAAACCCTAATGCCATAGTACTGATGCTATATCAATATCCTCATATGATTGTCACACAAAGGGGATTCATAGAGGACCAATTTATTCAAATTCAAATAACATACTAGACATATTGAGACCTAGTGTATAGCTTTAATAATATGACCTTGTTAAATGATCCTCTTATTGACCTAGCTCCTCTAACATGAGTTTTAATAGAGTTGAAAAGATAATAAAATTAGGGTATAAACCTATTCACATAAAAACCTTTAGTATAAAACATGTTTAATAACCCAACTATCAAGAAAGTGTCTTATTATTCTATGTAGAAGAGTAAGCAAATAATAGTGGACAATGTGCAAGCAATGCCCAATTTAAACCAAAGTGGTGTTAATGCATAAATAAATATTTAATAACAAAATGTGACTTTAACTAGAACCATTAATGGTTCATAAACTTAGGGAATATGAGTTTCTACTTCCAAACCTTAACTAAATACCTCTAATCCTCAACCAGTTACTTCTTCAAGCACCCCAAAACAAGGATTATGTAGCCAACAAATAATAAATACATTACCACAACAAAATTTTATGAATATTACTCCAACCCAATAGGTGATGAGTAATATTTCATAATAAAAGGCACAATCTAACATACCTATTGGCCATTTTTTCCCACAGGCCAAAATGGGTCAACCCCCTATAGTCAAAATCTTTTATAGGGACTTTTTATAATGTTATAAGGTATGATACAACTCATATAGAATTATTATTTATGAAATTATAGTTTATTCATAGTTTAAGTTGGTACTTGTATCATTTGGTGTCTAAGGGACCATTTTATAGTCATTTTATTCAAGTGGTATGTCTTCATGGTGATAAATGTAGTTAGGGCATGGATTAGGTTGTTAATGGATGAGTAGATGGAAAGTGTTGTAGATATCCTATGGATGCTAATAAAACATGGAATGACTTAGGAAGCTCTTATTTTTCATTTGGTTCTTCATTATATTCATCTAGACATATTAGATCTAGTGGCAAAATTTTGAGCAGGGCTTTGTTGATGTCATAGTTACCATGTGAGGATGAATCCGGGAGAATCAATCATATAAGTCTATTCAATTTCATGCTAAGATCATATACACCAAATCTCAGGTCCCTCACCCAAATGCATCCAAAGTTATGGAAATTTAAAGTTGGCATCTCAGCCACTTTCTACATGTTTTTTCACACTTAGCCATTTTCTCAAAAGGTTCAAGTAGAGCCAAGTGAGAATCTTCATGAAGATATATATCACACATGTGGAAATTATAGGGGAAGATGGTCACATGGGTTTATTCATTTTGGTCTTTGGTAATTACATGCTAAGCCCTAGGTCTTCCACCAAAGTGAAAATGAAGTTATGCATGTGCAAAGTTGGGTTCTTGGTCATTTATGCCAAGTTTACCATAATTAATCATTTGTGCATTTTTAATTAGTGCAGTAAAGTATAATGGTCATTTGTAATACATCTTAGTGTATCACCCCCTTAAATTATATTTATTTCATGCAACTTATAACTCTTTTCCCATAACCAATCATTAACAAAGGAGTAAGCATTTCAATATACATCTAGTGAGCTAGCCCTTAAACCTAGAGGCTTACTTTTCATTTAGGTACAACCGCATACCTAGAAGTGTTCCCATGTTGTCCAAAGTTTGAGGAGGCTTGAAAACCCTCTTCTAGGGTGAGGTTTTTGGTGAAAACAATACCCACATAGTAGAGGCAAAACATTTTCCCACCTCAATAAGGGGAAACCAATCTTCCACCTTGTCAAGTAGTATAAAACATACCTCTTTAGTCATAGAGTAACGTGTTGATCCAAAACTAAATGATGTCTAACCAATAATGTCCAAATATTAGTCATTGATAGATTATGAATCTCCAACATGCATCCACTTCCAAATAGGGATTCATGTAACCAAGAGGTTATAACGTTCTTCAAGTACCTATTAGGAAAAAATTTCCTTTTGTGTAGAATGTGCCATAAGTTCAAAGATAGGGTATTATTTCACAAGTTACCCTAAATTAGAAAGGTATGAATAGTTGGTATCATGTCCCTATTCAACCTTAATAGGCATAGTATGACCATATTCCTCCATCTCAGCCATAGTATTCCCAATATCAAGCCTACATATCCAATCCCAACTAGAATATCACACCACAATAGGTTAAATTTCAAAAATCACACCATAATCCATGTATACACCTTCCTAGTCCATTCCCTAGCCAATCCAACATTCCCTATCAAATATCTCCATCATACCTCAGTCAAAATAATCAACAATTAACCACCCAACCTCCAAATCAATCTAATGTTCCTACTGATTTCCTCCATAAGAGATACATTAAATGAAGGATGTAATTTCCCTCATTAAATTAGGGAAACAAACCAAAAAGTCTAGATTAGATGATGTGTGTTCTTACCCTTTAAAAATGAATTAATTGTAGATATTATTTCCTTTAGGGTAGAAACCACTAAAGTTTAACAAATTCAAGGGGGAAGGTGACCCCGATGCCCATTTGATGTAATTATTTGTTACATTCCAACTATTGGCCTATAATGAATCTACCTATCTATTATTATTTCCATGAAGCCTAATAAGGCAATCATTAGAATTTTTCTTAAAGTTGTGCAAGAATTAAGTAGCTAATTTTGTTGATATTTTAGACAAGTTCATGTAGCACTTCTCTTACAATATCGAACATGATATTCCATTGGTATACTTGACACAAGAAAAAAAAACTTGTTAAAAGATTCATTAGCTATTTATAGTAATGGAAAGCCCTTCCAAGCTAATTTACCCATAGTCTACTAGATAAGTAACTAGTTGTTGTGTTTACCGAAAATCTAAATAATGAAATATCTTATAATTTGGAGCTGTAGTGTGCACATACATTCAAAAATATCATTGAAAAAGTTTTGTTGATTGAAAGAGACCTCATTAATAAAGGTACTATTAGACTAGCATAATCTAATCAAAGCCAAAACTAATATTAAAACAATGTCCAAAATCAACATCTAGTCCAAACACAAGCATTATAACAAACCTAGGCTAATAACTATGGCAAACCCAATCAATTCAATCACAACAAGAATGTTTAAGGGAATGGAATAATAGATTCATGACATGTCCAAATGGTGCAAACACTATTTTCATAGCCTATGTCACATATTCACATAAATCTTAACCAACAACATCTTCAATAGACAAAACAAATACAACAATCTATGCCTTTGTAAAACCCTCATCCAAGGACAAATGTGCTTACTCATTGTATCTTTAGTAACCATGGATAACCCATTGAATTAGTGTTTTTCAAGCTCATTGTAGCTAGTTTGAGTAAATGGCTTATTTCAAAAGTGCAAATCCTTGAAATCACTAACATTCAAAATTGGTACAGGCCAAATGAATTCTATGAATATCATTAGGTCAATGGCCATAATTTGTAGTGATGTGTGAAAATTAAACATGTGATAAATAATATTATTAAAAATAGATAGATCTCATTGGATCGTGGAGCTTTTATAGCTAATCAAATCCTTAACATTTATCAAAATCCTTTTCACCAACATAACAATCAATAATACCAATAACAATAACCAATGAAACAACAATAATAATAGTATCAATAACCAAGCTTGAATAAATAGAGCCAATACAACCTACAACAAAACCAAAGGCAACACAATGGATAGAACCAAGGTTAAAATGATGCAAACGACCAACAAACATATCATGTAATTGCACATGACTATAACATAATTATAGGCCATATTTTAAGAGGTCACTTTAACACCCATGTCATTAGTCCTAAGCCAAGTACCAATTAGACAAGACTATTGCTAATCATTCTTAATCAACCAACTTATGCCAGTAATCCATCCTTGACCTAGGACCACATACAGGTAAACTAGTAAGTAGGGATTCCCATGTTTGGACCTTGTATCAATAACTTATAATTAACATATGACCATGTATAAGTAAATTGACAAGAAAGACTTATCCTACCTAGTCCCCCTCCACCATCATTTTTTAGTAATAATGGTCTTATACCTAATCCTAATTCTAAAATCATAACTCGATGGTCAAGGATTACCATACTAGGACCATAACCACCTACCACTGTACCCATCATCTAGCCAACTATTCTACCTTAGAACAAACCATTTCCTATTATCTAATAAAAGATGTTTAACATTATAGAACAATTGCAAAAGATGCCAATATAAATCTCTATTTTATATTTATTGCATACATCTACTATCCATAAAAACATCTTATCATAATTCATTGGCCAATCCAAAGTTCCCAATGATATATCTCTTGAAAAATTTCAATCTTTGGTTGGACACCTAGTTCTAGGCCAACAAATAACCTTCAACCAAAGTGATATGTCATCCCTTGGCCCATTACATAATAACCCATTGTACATCAATGTTTACATAATGAGGCACAAGTGAAATGTGTCCTCATAGACAATGAATTGGGTCTAAATATTGTGTCTCTAAAGCTCATCAAGCTTCTCAAGCACACATGAATAGATCTTTAAGAAAAAATAATCACCATCAAAGCCTATGACACTGAAGAATGAAAATCACAAGGCACTATTAGCTTACCAGATATCATTGGGCCTTTGACCCATGATACACTTTACCATGTGTTATATCTCAATTTTTAATACAATATGCTTTTGGGTAGACATTGGTTACATGAGATTCATGCATTCCCATTGATATCTTACTAGTGTATCAATTTCTTCCATTCAGGGATGGAGTTTATTATTTCTAGAGATTTTCATCCATATGAGTATTAAAAACATCTAAAGGCCAAGTTAGAATCTATAAATACCATTTTGGAATGAATCCAATTACCAAGATAGACAATATAAAATCAATACTTATTGATTTACTAGAGGCTAACTACATTGACCTTGATACCCTTGATTCCATTTCCCACATGCCACCTCCCAAAATGTCCAATCATTACACCATCTTGAATAATAGCCCAAGAAAGTACTTAACCCATGACACCTTTCACATTGTAAAGCTTCCATAGAATCCAAAGTCCTTTGGAAGACCAAAAGCCAAACCAATCATGTAATAGAAAAGAAAGGGAAAGGACCAAAATCATAGTCCATAACCTATCATTTTTATACCAGCCTCTGGCTAAGAATAAGAATCACTCAAAGGTGATGAATCATGGTTGTATGATGACAAATTCACTGATTATTACAAGAATTCCAAATACCTCATTCCTAATCAGATCACAGAGGACCAAGACTATGAAGGAGGAGGGCTCGAGCCAAATCAACAAGGAACACTTGAGCCAATTTCTATGACTAGGTATAAAGGAACATATGAACTTGGATTTAAACCTCTTAGGGGTGACCCCATATATCTTATTTGAGTTCCATCACCAATGACTAGTCATGATGATGATAACAGTGAAGCAGAGTCTGATCATAGCCCTTTTGATGACCTAGACCATACCAACTTGTTTGATAATAATGCCATTTGTACCCTTTAAATAGTCATTCATCATAATCCACTACCATTATATTATCCCCAACTAATAGACTAAGGCCAATAAGAATCCAATGTGTTGATTGAAGAGTTTTATAATGATGAGGCTTTCTATGATTTTTTAGGCCTTAGGGACAATGTTTCATTGGGAGACCACAAAAAAGGGTTCTCAATCAAGTTGGATCATGAAGCCTAGTTTGGAGAGTGGGTGAACACCCTTAGATAAAAATAATTAAATGAAACATTGAGGTCCCAAAGTGAAGACCTCTTTGAGGTGATTTTGGACTAGGGAAATAGTAAAAATAAAGGCCAATCTAGTGGTGAAAACCTATTTTAGGAACCATTAGATGGGGGTGTTCAATATTTTTCAAACATAGACCATGAAACCACCAATGAAAAACTTGTCTATGGATCCAAGTTTAATCTTGATGAAGAATAATATTTTTTATCATATCATTCAAGATAATAATGACAACGAACTTACCTATGGGTCTAAGTTCAATCTTAAAGAATAATAGGCATTTTATCACATCATTCAAGAGTTTTCAACTACATTTGTCACATGGCCATCCCTACCCTTGGGGGATTTTGATTCATGATGCCTAGGATAACTCGAAGAAAAATTCCTAACAAAGGACTTTACTATTACAAACCATTTCAAATCTTTGCCCATTATCCTTGAAGATAGCCCAAACCTTCTAGTGGAAGACATGATAGAGGTAAACATCAAGATTCTAGATGACCTAAAATGGATAAAATTAGGGCATTTTCCTCATTGAGGAGGAATGTTAAGTCCTTAAAACCCTTTTGAGGTAATTTGTAGATATACTTACATGGGCCTATTATGACATGCCAGGTTTGGACCCTGCCTTGGTTGTCACCACCTTATGGTACATCCTGATGCTAAACCTATGAAATAAAATTTACACAAGATGCATCCTCACATTTTTGTATTAGTCAATAAATAGTTGAAGAAACTCTTGTAAGTGATATTTATTAGGAAAATCAACTATTTTGAATGGGTTTTCAATGTAGTTCCATTCAACAAAAAGTTAGAAGGAATCAAAATCTTCACTAATTTCTAGGAAATAAATAAGGCCTATCCCAAGGATGACTTTTTTTTGACAAACATTAACATGTTTATCAACTCTATAGTGGGTTATGATATGTTTTCTCTAATAGATGGATTCTTGGGGTACAACCATATCTGAATAACACTAGAATAACAACATAAAACAACATTCACCACTCTATGGGAACATTCTATTATCAGGTTATGTTATTTGGTCACAAAAATTTAAGGTCCGCCTATCAAAGAGCCATGACCATCATATTTAAAGATATTATGTATGAAATTATTGAAGACTATGTTGATGACATACGAGGCAAATTAAATACCTGGGCCAGTCATCCAACAACAATGAGGAGGATATTTGAGCGACTTTGTGAATACAAAGTCAGGCTCAACCCTAAGAAATGTGTTTTTGGAGTTACTTAAAGAAAATTTCTTGGCTTCATTATGTCTCATTGAGGAATTGAAGTTGATCTGACCAAATTATGATCCATAATATAAATGCCACCACTGACTAATCTAAAACAACTCCATAGTTTATAGGGCAAGATACAATCCATTAGATGTTTCATATCTCAATTGGACAATAAGTGCCACCCATTCACACATTTGTTACAAAATGATGTCACATTTATTTGAGATGATGATTATCAGAATGTTTTCAATAGTTAAAAGAATATCTTATTATTCCACCAATTTTATTGCCTCCTATGCCAAGGAAACCATTCCTTCTATATCTATCAATGATAGATAAAGCCTTGGGGACACTGTTATCACTCTGGAGTGTACCCTACTTGAAGATGTGAAAAACACACTCTCACTCTAGATGATACAATTGGAAATTATTAGAGTGTGGGTGACTCTATGTTGATAAGAAACTCCAAACATGGTTGGTTCCCTTAGGATTTATCAATTAAATCTGATCTACTATGATTTTTTTGGATGGGAAAGGAGAAGGAAACTAAAATGGGAAATCTTATCTAATGGGGTGTTGCACCTAAATGATTGGTATTATTTGAAATATATTCAAATTAAGTCACACATATAAATCAATAGGAATGATTTAAATTTCCCCTAAACATTATTATTTCAGATGAAGAATTGAGAGGATTTTGAATTGCAAAATTCTATTCCTATCTCTTCAAATGACATGTAGAGGGTGAGATTTTCATAGTAGGTGTGGAAAGGAACTAAAAAAAGGGGATATATATCTAAATTATATTATATTAAAAAAATCAAAAATACACTCTATTTTGATCTAAAAATATATATGCAAAAAATCTTCTTTATTTGATAAATGGTGTCAATTGCAATTTCTTCCCTGCCTTCAACAAAATTCTTGAAAAATGGCTTCAAAAAGCCAATATATAATTATAAAACCTTTAATAAAGCCAAATTAGCATGGAAAAGATATGTATTAGTATTATTATAGTTAAAATAATACTGAAATCATTTTAAAAAATTAAATAAAGGCTTTAAATTCTTGCAATTCTTTAAAAATTGTATGTTCTTCTTTTTTGGCATAGAATTGAGAGGTGGTGGGATCATATTGAATTTTAAACCTTCCTTGAATTTAAATAAAACCATAAATTATAATATAAATCCATATATAAAGTTATTTTAAGTTCTTTAAAGTATTTATCTTGCATGAAAAGCATGGGAGATGCATGTAACTAGTCAAACTAGTCAACCGAAGAGATTTGACCCTTAAGGACTAGTTACCTCAACTTGAGCTCAACTTGCATAAATTAAAACTTGTGTATTGAATTGATAATTATATATCAATTAAAATATATATATATTCCATGTGGTAACTCTAAAATAAATTCATTTGATATATTTTCAATGCCATTCTTTACTTGCTTGATTGACCAATTAGGCCTATTAGGCGTATTAAGCCTAAGAGCCTATCTTCTTGCATCTGGAATCCATTAAAAATGATATAATAAGCCATAAAACCTGAAAAAACAAAAAAATCACGTAAAAAATAATTATTCATCACCATAATATTTTATTTTTATGATAAAGCACTCTCCATTTAGTCAACAAGGTTAACTAGGTCTATTTTGCTCTATTTTCCTATAGACTAGCCATTTTGATTGAGTTGGTTGGGATACTTATGAGACTATTTATAACCAAAATAAAATTTTATAATTAATAATTATTATTATTATTTTATCTCCATCAATTATATTTCATTGAAATATCTTGTACTTCATTTTACATGCTTTTTTCCATAAAAACATGATTTCTGTCATCATCCGTACATATCCATGCATAAATTTGATATTTATGTAATAATATTTTATTTTAATTTACATTTTAAAAGGTTTAAATTTTATCCAAGATGTTTTTATAGAAATAAAACAAACTTTTTTCAAAACTAATTTTTTTAGGGTTTAAGAAGGCTGCGAACCTGAATTTTCAAAATATGGTTCATGAAGTAAAAACCTCCAAATAAAAAAAATTATATTTATGTGTATAAAATTTACCCCCAAAAAATTACTAAAAATATTGGATTCCCATTCAAAATATACAAAAAGTTACCATGTAGAGAAATTTGCTTGTGGGTTTTTACTAAATTCTGAGCTGCCTAGACTCTTAATGATTGTTCATAAAGAAGAAAACTCAAATTGTCTCAATTTTTAATTAATTTTAATTAAATAATATTAATAAAAACATACTAATATATTTCATCCAAACTCTATATGTGGTGAAAGATATGAGCATTTAAATAGGAGGCTAAGAAGGGTGTCTAGAACTGAAAAAATAAAAAATATACCAAAATGAAAATAAATCTTAAATTTTTTCCAAATTTATAAAAAAACATAATCATTGGGTCTTTAACATGCTATCAAAAAACTCTAAAATCACATTTTTCTTGAAAAGTACAAAAAAACCCCTTTTAGGCCTTTATGATTATTTGCTTGCAAAAGCCTATATGAGCATGGTTTACTTAAAATTTAGAGTTTTTAAACTATTTAAATGTATAATTATGATTTGAAAACATCATACCATCATTTTCATACTTTTAGATAGACTTATAAACCTTTGTGGCACTCCAGAATGATGCCTACTCTAATGGTTACCTCTAACATACATGCTAAGGACTGTCACAAAACAACAAGTATATCCACTCATCCAATAACCATAAATTTTTTTATAAGGTTATCCATCTCATTATGACCTTGTGTACAAAATTTAAGGTCCTAAAACCACCTATAGCTCCCAAAAAGTTTAATTCTCTCAAAATTGATCCCTATGCATAGATTGTCTACATATTTAAAGTTGACAATGCTATTTTTAAATGATAATGACCAATTTAAAATCCATTTTTGACATTTTTTAAAATCAAAATTAGTACTTTTAGGCCAAAATTCCTTGGTTTGACCAACTACAAATGGATATTGGTGAGATCTAGGAAAGTTTTGAATGATAGGGGTAGTAATTTGACCTTGACATGTCAAATTACTAAAAGGAACTTCTATCTCAACATGCTGAAAATGTAAAATAGAATTCTATGAAATATCTAAGGATTAAACTAGTTGCATATGAACATAATTATGTGCCCATTATAAAATCATGTTTAGTTATGGTCTTCATAGCTTAGAAACTATGACATTACATGTTGAACATTAAGACCATGGTCATTTCAAAAGTAGATTTGCTCAAGTATATATTATCTAAAACAAATTTACAAGGCTACATGGCCAAATAGATCATGATTTTTAGTTAGTTTGAGATATAATATATAAATAAAAAATCTAACAAGGGGAAAGTTCTTGTAGATCAACTTGTTGAAGCACCCCTTGCAAATATAGAGCCACTAACATTCTAATTTCTTGAGGAATCCATTATGACCATCATTAAAACACCTATTGAGGATCAAAATTTGAAGACTTATTTTTGATGGGTCATCCACAACACATGGATTAGGGGTAGGCCATTTATTTATTACTCCATAGGGGGATCTAATACCTAAGTCATACAAAATTAGCTTTCCTTATAACAACAACATGGTTAAATATGAAGCACTTGTTTTAGGGATTTGATAGGTAGTATAATGGAACATAGCACATTGAAATTTTTATGGTGATTCATATTTAATCATCAATCAGATTATAAACCATTTTTAGACAAAGATGATAAGCTAGTTCCCTATAAGGCCATGGTCAACACTCTCAAGCAGTATATTATTGATATCTAGTTTGAACATATACCAAGGGATAATAATAGAATAATAGATGCAATGTCCACCATTGGATCTTTGATTTGACAAGTAGATATAGCCAATGAATATCATTTTCTCATTGAAAATCTATTAATATCATATCATAAACCATTAACCATAGTAATGATTTGTGATGTTATTGGTCCCAGATCTACTTGGTATTCAGACTTATATGCCTATCTTCATGACCATGTCTTACCACTAGACATATCCCAAAAATAATCTAAATACTTAATCCATAATGCCCAATGTTTTACCTTACTTGGACCAACCCTATACTACCATAGTTTTGATGGAACTCTACTTCATTTTTTACCTTAGACATAATATACATTAGCATTATGAAAAGTTCACAAAGGATTATGTGGAACACACACTAGCGGGGAAGTCCTATACAAAAATCTCTTATGTATTGGGTACTATTGGCCAATTATGGATGTAGATGCAACTGCATATGTGAAAAGTTGTGATAAATGTCAATGGCATGCTAATCTAATTCATGTTGTGGCCAAGACTTTAAAATTGATGTTGACACCATGGCCATTTTCTACATGGGGCCTTGATCTCATTGGGAAGATAAACCCCACCTCATTCAATGGCCATAAACATATCCTTACCACCACAAAATATTTCAATAATCGGATTGAAGCTACACCCCTCACTTACATGATTGGAAAGAAAACTTCCAAATTCATCTTTAACCATCTCATTTATACTATGGTATCCCCTATAGCATTATATCTAGTAATGATGGATCATTCAAAAATAAGGATGTTGAATCACTATGTGTCGAATATAAGATCAAACAACATTTCTCTATGGCATATTACCCATAAGGTAATGTCTAGATAGAATAATCTAATAAAACCATTATCAACATCCTTAAAAAGATTGTCAATGATGTCAACCATGATTGAAACCTTTAAATATTTCATGCCCTCTAGACATACCACACTAATCATTACACTCCCATAGGAACCACTCCATACCCACTTGTTTATGGTACTGAGGCCATTCTTCCCATTGAGGTCAAGTTGCCTACATTATGCATCTATTTGAAACATGTCCTAAATGATGAATACTATTGAGTGAATCACTTGAAAGAGCTAGAGTTACATGATGAAAAATACCTAGATGTAGTGAACAACCTTCAAGAATATTAGAATTTACTCCATGGCCACTACAATCGATGTGTGAAACATAGAGAATTTGAGGTTGGTGATCTTGTTCTTAAAGAAAACCAAAATAATACCATGGTTGAGAAGAAACATAAAGGCAAGTTCAAGCCCAATTAGGTAGGTCCTTTCATCATTGTTGCATATCATGGTGTTGGATCATAGAGGTTCACCACACCAGATGGGGATGAACTTGATGAACCAATAAACATTATAAACATCAAGTGTTACTTTGTTTGAGTAAATTGGTGTATTATCTATGAGGACCATTTCAATTTGTACCATATTATCAACATTCTTATTTTTACCATACCATTCTACCATTTTAACCATCCTTTCACTTTACCATTCCACCATGCCATTCTACCATACCTTTTCTATCGACCAACATATTTTGACCCTACCTACCTAACCTATTTGACCTTGGTTTATCCATTGGTTTCACTTTTATCACAAATAATCAGATTCATTTCAGTAGTTGTTTCAATTATTCTATATAGAGGTTATATTTTAGAATAGTATGATATAAGTTTTAGTAGTTGCATCCTTCATTTATTATTTTTTTCTATATCATGCCTTATTTGTGTGGCCCTGATTATAATCACCTATGGGCAAATAAGTGTCTCTCCAGTCTTGCTACTAATTATAACTGCCTATGGGCAAATTAGTATCATTGATCTATGCCATTGTTTCCTAGTATAACCACCTATGGTAAAACTAGGGGCAACATTTGTTTATTATACCTTGACATACCAACTTTACATTATTATGATGTATTGTGCCATTATGCCAAATATGCCTATTTTATTTAAATTAGATACTACACTAGTTAGATTCCTCTGCTATAAGGTGGAACTACTATGACCTGAGTCCATTTTAGGACTATGTGGGTTGTGCTAAACACTTTTTGAGGTCATATCAGTCCCCCTTTTCTACACACTCTCATTTTTTATGAGTAATCTTTAAGTTAAATGCTCTCACCATTTTGTGAGCTTAGACTATTTAGTATCTCATCATTCTCTATCAATTTGAGATGCTCTAAAATTTTCCAAAAACATTTGAAAACCATTTAGAAAAAACAAAACCATTGACCACTTCTTTGCCTTAAGTATTTTGGCAACCTTCACTAAGTCATAAGAAATCACTCATCATTTAGTCTTCCCATCCTCTTTAGCCTTTTATCCCATGCATTTTTTGTTTTACAAGATCATTATCATATTCTTATATCACATCCATCATGTTTTCTCTACCATCATTTTCTTCTATCCCATATCCTTGGAGAATAACATTAGGCCTAAAGTTTTTGTTAGATATCACATCCATGGAACTATGTAGGTAGCTTCCACTTGCCTAGTATATATGGAGACAACTCATCTGCCACATTCCTTTTCTTCTATTCCCTCATCTTTTTTGCTTGTTAAGTTATTGCCTATTTTCTAGTGGTAATGTTCTTCGTCTTATTTGTGTCATTTTGTTTTTACTAACATTATTACTAACTATTGTTTATTTATTTGTTTTGTTTATTTATGTGTCTATTTGTTTGCTTTCAGTATTATGGCTTGATTCAGTCTACATGAATTTATTGGGTGATTTTTTGTGCATTATTATTGAATCCATCCATATCCATATTTCAACATTATCATCATGGTTTTTATCATTGGCACATTATTTACAATTGAGCATTTGATTGAGAGTCAATACATATGCATATTTCAACCAAGTCCTCATTATGTTCTATCATGATGCCTAACATCATGTGCTACAACATAAATCATATTCAAGGAGTCTATACATCAATTTAGTAATGATATCACATTGGAAACAACTTTAACACCATTATCGATCTTATCCAAATGATATTCCAAACACAATAATTAAACAACAAAATAATTTTAATCATTTCTAGTTTGGATGAGCATCTCCCAAATATCAATTTTCCTAATTCATTTTTATCCTCTATATCAATTTGACATCATCATTTCATATCATGTTTCCCACTATCAAGATTCAATGCTTATAACCACCTCTAGGTAAACCATTGTATACCATCCCACTTGCATTCTTAATGATTTTAATCACCTTTGGGAAAATAATTATGTTTCTACTTCTTTACCACTATTGGGGTACAATTCTTATAACCACCTTTTAGAAAACCATTATACACCATCACATTTGCATTTGTAGTGATTAAATCTAAATCAAATAAAATCATTGCATTTCTACCAATTTAAGGGTTAATGATTCTAATTGCCTTTGGGAAAATAATTCACTTTCTTCAACCTAACTAGGGCATCTTTTTATCCACCTATGTTGATGATTATAACTACTAGTGGGAAAATCATCTTATTTACTTGCCCTAACTAGGTTAGCTCTGTATGCCATCGATTATAACCACCTTTGGGTAAATTAGTTCATTTTACCCCATCATTTTCATCTATTTGGTCCACTTATTTCCTTCTTTTGAGGGACTATTTACCAAACCCTTTATCAGCCACTCCCTTGAGGGTTCACCCTATAGTTCATCCATTATCATCAAATTCATAAGAATATAGGACCTTTTCAATCTTTGAGAAGACGTTACTGTGCTCATAGCTTGTAATGCCTTCCCAAATAGGAGAAAACTATAGACATCTAAAATTGGCCACCAATGGCATCATATCAAAATTTGGACTAAATCTTACTAACCATTGCAAATCCATCTTAAAAATCACTAAATGTCTCAAATTTGGCTTCATAATATGTAATTTGGCTTAAAAATCAATTAAATAGAGAAAATGCACCCATCAATTAATTCAAATCTTGAAACATTTTTAAATGCCTAAACAAATTTAATTAAAATGCAAAACCTAATCAAATGCCTAATTAAATTAATCCATGAGTAATTAAATGAATTATCAAAAATGAAATTCAAAAATCAAAGAATATCCTAAGAATTCATAATTACCTTTTTATGAGTTGTCAAATATCCAAAATATCTTAGCATGCCTATTCATTTCTAATCATGACCATTTCACACCTTTTAAATCTATTAGGGTTGATTAACTCACAAAGGTTAGGTTTGAACCCATTCCAAGTTCTAACTAAACATTAACTTACCTTGAGTTGGGTTTAGTTGTTAAACCTATAAACACAAGCATTTGCCTCTCATTTATGAGAGATTGGGCATAGTAATGTTATAATGTTAGTTTTATGACAAGATTAGAAATAATAGATTTATAATTCCAAAATTGTGAATCACAAGCCAAACAACTTTGAGCCATGAAGCTACATCAATCAAGCATGATCCAAACAATGTTACCAAAAGGATAAAGAAACACACAACTTCATTTACCCAATACTTCTTGAGCATAAGTTGAGTAAGCCAATGAAGATATCTCTTAGAGCATTCAAAGAAGGCAAGAAAGGTTATTTTTCTTTCATTTTAGTTGTTCTTTGTCAATTGGTTTTCTTCACTAACCTCCCCTTATGATCTATGCATGGAGGTGTTACACTTTTTTAGTGTGCTATTTTCATTTTTATTTCATTATGAAAGTAACACTTGATCTAACCTCCTCTCCATTGTCAAATTCCTAACATCACACTATCCACCAATCTCTCATGATTCACATGCTTTGGGAAAAGTAGGTTAAAATTTATCTTCATCCTTAAATGTCATGAAAGAAGCATGTCCCACTCCTTATGAATAGTTTTAAATTGAATTGATTATTCCATTCACCCCCTCCCCTAATAGTCTATTATGCCATACTTGGCCCCTAATGACCATTGAATGTGCACTTTATGTCATGGAAAGTGAGAGTTAGGCTTAAAGTTCTATACCATCATCATTTCTTCCCATAATAGCTTCCAAATCTATAATTCATCTTGTATGTTTTAATACTTGACCTCATGATCAAGGTTGTTAGTTTTTTGTATTGTCCTATACTAGAGAGCCTTTTGTAATCATCATAAAAACTTTGTATCATATTCTCAAAGACTATAACATTCAATATTTTGACCTACAAGCTTTTAGTTTTGAATCAATAACATTTATTCCATTCTTAATAGACCTAAAATTATTCATTAGAGCTTGATGGATGCATTTCTCTCCTGTGGGATGCTAACAGGCTTGTAGTGTCTTTGATAGGATCATTCAACTCAATCATTATTTGTAGTCTTCACCCAACCTCCCAAAAAACATTATAGTGATGTTATAAGCCTTGAGGAGACCTTGATAATTATATTCCAACCATGAAGGGTCTATTTTTATCATGAACAAATTATTATATATCTACATACTTCACTCTCATGATTGAGGTACATTAGATGCTTAAAGAACCATAAACTTGTTAGACATGCTTGGAATCTCACCCCACCACTATATTCATTGGGTACAAATATGTTCGAGCCTCTAAATAAGACTTACCTTACCTTTCACCTCTTTTCTCAGTCTTGTTTCTATATTTGGGTGGTTTTGAGACCACAACAACACTTTACACACTTTTTTAAGAAGGTATTTATGAACATAACTATCCATAGGCCTATACATAGCTTCTATACCATAAATCTATTATTAGAAACTTTCACTTTAGGTTTACATCATGGCTTTGATGGTTTAAATGAAATATTTGTTTTATTCTTACATGTACTTCTTATTCCTCTTTATAGATCTAAAGATCTCATGTCTTTATCTCCATAATCTTATAAGTGTCCTTGAAAATTACTAAAAAAATTCTTAAACTCATCACCATACCTATCTCTACCATATATAAACCTCTAACGTACTAATCTATACCTATAGGTGTTTATCTTTCCATTTAAGGTCAGACTATAAAGCAAACTAGTTTGTTTTTTGCATACTATTCATACATAGTTTATAACCTTGATGGTAACTTATACTAACCAAAATGTAAGCCCTGCTGAAACAAAGGAACAAAAATGAATGGAAATGGAGGACTATATTGAAGAAGTTGGAAGCAGTCCTAAAAAGAACACAAGTGACAAAAGGCAGAATGATGAAAGGTACCCATCTACTAGATTGGCCAATTGCAAAGCTGATGCTACTCTTCAATTTGATTTATGGACGTATAAGGAGATAATGGAAATCAATAGGAAAATGGAAATAATGGAGGATAAATAGGAGGTAGTTTGGAACAAAATCAATAACATGGAAAAGCAGATGAGGGATATTCCCATAAAACTCAAAGATTATGAGAACAACCTAAGGGTACTCATAAAGGAAAGTAGAACAAAGATGGAGGAGGTAACCTCTAGCATTTGTGCTACTGCTGTAAACATTGGAAAAAGAGCAAATGAGGAAATCAAAACTTTGGAAGGGCCTAGCAAGAGAACTAGACAAAGCTCAAGAAATAAAGCAATGCAAGAGGGATCTACGCAGGTGATTGCTGCCATCCAAGACACTATTGTGAAAGGTAAGGAAGCAGTAAAGATGATATTGGAACTAAAAGAATAGTTCCTAGTTCTTTTAGTTGGTTCTGCTAGTTGGTTGTGATATCTGGTCTTGGTACCTGGTTTTTTGAACTCTTATTACTATGGAGTTTCTAGGTCTCTATAAAACCTAGGGTCTATCTTTGGTTTTTCATTTGTTAGCTTCAGGTCTTTGTAACTTGGTTTTGTTACTTTGGTGAAGTAGGTTTTAGGCTTGCCTATGGATGTTACTATTTTATCTTTCTCCTTTTGTTCAGGGTTTCAAGGTCCCTTCAAAACCTATTTTTACCTTAATCTAAAACTTATAGTCACCATTTAAACCTTCATGATCCATTGTCAACTTGATGTAGTTATTTGGTAGGTGAGCATCCTCATATATATATATATATATATATATATATATGATGGTTGTATACAAAGGATAATGTAGTTGATCTACAAATTAATCCTATCTTAGAGAAGAAAAATCACACTTACACTTCCACTTGTTGATACATTTAGACATTTGAGGTCATAACCAATATGGATATGTTAGACCTAAAAAATGGGTATCTTGTCAAAATAACATCACTAGAGATGGTTCCAAAGCCTCTAATCAAGAAACACCATGAGATAAACCTAGGTAGGTCCTATGTTTTCATATTCACAAAGTATATACAAAGTAAATTAAAATCTAATCTAGTGCTCACCAAAGTTTGTGGCACAAAGCAGGAGTATAAACATAAAAATTAAACATGCATAAAAGATCTATACTTAATCAATGTATAGGAAATCCTAATTCATAGGAGATAAGTATAAATGAAAATATATTTACTTTAACAAAGGAGGAATGAAAATAAGAATACTTACCTTTGAAGATGTACCCATCAAGCCCTAATATCTCCCTTAAAAAATGTTCTTAAAAATAGGTTCTTGTGGTACGTAAGGATATCAAGGATAAGTTAGCATTAAGCTAAAAAAAACTTATATATGCATCCAAAATACTTCTTCAAAAGAGAAGATCTATATCTATAAGTGTAATATTGTAACCCTAATAATGATCCTCAATTAGAATGGTGGATAAGCAGATATATAATATAATATTATTCTTTTTCTCTTCCTACTAAATGGCAAAAATAGATGTGTATATATGGTTATATCTAAGCCTAAACCTTTTTTAAAGTTTAGATGATAGGGTTGGCCAAATTAAACCTTATATCATTAATTGATTTAAGTAATTTAGGTTATGATTTGGGTCAACCAAGGCTGACCTAGACTTATAATGTGCAAATATTAATTTGAATATAGGGTCGGCCTAGGATGACATTATTTGGTAAATTTCAAAAAGTGTTTTTGGCTAAGGTAAGGGTTGAATAAGGTGGTGAATTTATTAGATGAGTATTTAAGGAAAGAGTCAAAACTTAGGGAAGTGTATAGGAGATGGTTATGTAGATTTCAAGTGGTGGTATAGTGGACAACAATCCTATGAAGTACCAATGGTCTGACCACCCTTTATTGGTGTACCCTTTAAGGAATGCACTTAGAGAGATTGAGACTCGACAAGTTCCTAAAATGGAGAAACCACAAGTAATTGATAAAGTTTTAAAATATTATGTGTATACATATTCCCCACTCAAAGCTCATCATGTGTCATGTAAGTACAAAATAGGATGGTGCTTCAGGAAAAGACTTAGCAACACACATTATTAAAGATAAATAAATTGTAGTAAGAAGTGAATAACATAAAATTAAAGGATAGAATTAAAAAATACATAACTTTAATTCCCTTAGTGTTGTATATAAGGAATTAAGTGAAAGAAATGTGAAGGTTTCTAATGTATGCAACATTACGAAAACTTGTAAAAATTAGCAAAAATTTGAAATTTTTGAAAAATATACATGTAATATTTGAAAATATTCTCTACAATGTCAAGATTCCATAACATTTTGTGGTTCAAAAAAAGAGCTAGTAGAAATAAAGATATGATTGAAAAATAGAATTTGATGGTAAATATTTGATAGGTATATAATTTTTAAATAGTAAATATAAATAGGGTGAAAATCAATTCAATTGTTATTTTAGTATTCTGATAAAATATTGCTTTGAGAGACCCAATTTGAGCTTAGAGAGAGACATGGTAATGAGATGAAAACTATGACATGGAGGATGCATAGTGGCCATAATAGGTACAACACAAGTAAGAAAGCATTAATTTTGAATTTTTGAGAAATTTTAATTGAAATTAAGCTTAATTTATAAAATTAGATGGTAGGAAAAATATAGACACTGAAACTGACCTTAGGAATTTTTTAGGTAAACTAGGGGTAAAATAGGGTACTAGGTAGAAAAATATTAGACTAATAAATCCTAAGGAATTTATGTTAAATTGTCAAAAAGTCACCACAAACTAAGAATAGAGTTGACCTTGTCGACTCAGTCTACAAGGCAAGATAAAACTAGGGGGCGATTACATATCAATGTGATGATGTAGTATCATGAGAGTTGACCAACTACATAGTATTGGGTTTATTTAATTAGAAATAGGAATATGGATGACATGGTACCCTCTAGCTAGTGCATTTCATACTATGTAGCCAATACAATTTGCTAAATAAGGTTGATTACATATTATAGGGCTGATATAATATGCTAAATCTAGAAAAGGATTGATTTATTAACAAATAGGTCAATAGAATTGGAATAACAGCTTAACTATGTACCAGTGGGTCAGCATCATATGACAAAAATGTGATAGGGATGATTTAATATTAAATACACCACTTATGTAGAAAAATTAAAAAACTAGATCATACAAGCTGATGAAATAGTTAATTGATAATTTTTTTGAGAATATTTAAGAATGTATTTTATTATTATGGCATCGATATCTAATACATATTATGTTTTTTAATATTTGAACAAATGTTTTAAATGTTGGTTCCTAGTGGACACACCTTGGCTACTACATTTATTAGAGTAGTTGTCAGATGTGGATAGAGCTTAACTAGTCACCTTGGGATTTGGGTGTATTATGGAGATGAGATGGATCCCATTAAATGTTAATCTCATTATTATGGTCCTAAGAGCATGGGAACAATTGATCAACATTTTTTAATGGGAGGCAAAGGGGGACACTATAAAGGTGGCAATCATATTCAAGGATTTCCATGCATTACTTAGACTTCCTATAAATGGTATGCTAGTGATTTGTGATACACTGGAGTCATAAGATGAGAGACAAACCTTATGATGAAAGGCTTAGATAAAATTTATCCTAGGTTATAAGTGAGTTTTTTTTAATTATCTCATGGACATTATGGATATCTAGAAGGCCATGATAGGGCTTGTGAAAACACAACTACTATGTCATAAGTCAGATGATAAGGTATTGTTATATGAAATAGCCTTATGCCAGTCTATTTTGTATTTAGGAGGGTTATATGATCTTGGTTCTATCATTTGGGTCTAGCTCATGTATGCCATTTATGAGATGTTATCCCAAGGATAGAAGATGATGGTACTTATTATTTAATTAAGCACATGGATTTATGAGAGATTACCTTTATATCAACTAGTTAGGTTTCCCCATGTAGTTGATGATAGGTTATCCCAGGTCATTAAATGGAGGTAGTAATATATAAAATGGGTCATGCCACATGTTATATATTTGTAGACTATCACATGAGTGTAGATAGTGTGGTAGTTTTATACTCACATAGCTATTATATGGCCAAGTTGAGACACTATTATTATAGGTTTAACGCATGTGCATATCATGGGCCACTACACTTCATGGGTGGAGCTTCATCTAGTGGTTCATGTACCTAGATAGCTAAGACTTGCACATATAGTGGTCATTTGAGTAGTGCCTAATTATTGGGCATGGCATATTATAGAGTTGAGAGGGAGAGAAGGTGTAGGGCTACCTATTGAGATACTAGTAATTAGGCTTGGATGAGATATAATATGGGCTAGTCAGGCATGATAGTAGGGGGAACCAATGCATAAAGGATATCATGAAATGGATGAGGATGTAGTGGATGTGGGATAATAATAGGGACCATAACAGAGGTGATAGTGGCTATTCTAAGCTCACCAAAGTTAGAGACATCATCAAAACAAGGATACATTGGCATTGGATTTCATGTAGGTGATCCTACAATATTTTCAAGATACATTTGGTCTATAGAGAGGTCATTTAGAAGAATACCATGATAAGATTGGGTGGTGACTTATAATTTTGCATTGGTGTGAAGTTTATTGATAGAGGAGGTGCTCAATAGGAAAGTAAATGATGATATCATGGTCAATGATACTAGCATTGGTAAGAAATATTTATATTTAATTTTAATTTTTTGATATAGAACACTAGTTTCATCATTTATTATGATAGATAGATTGTATGAGATATATATATATATATATATATATATATATATATATACACACACACATTAAATGTGATGTATATTTGGTTTTAGGTTTTGTAGATCCTACTATAGAGGAGGTTAGGTAGGTATCCCTAATTATGGTTGCACATCATAACATTTTAGATAGTGTATTATTTCCCTATGACCCTATGACTTTGGATGATCATATGGTTCCATCTACCCCAAATCATGCAAGCTAGTTTAAACTAGTTGGAGAGGCTACATGATAACTATAAGCATGAGGTGTTAGGTTAAAACCACTAACATGGTTAGGAGATAGAGAGGCTTAGTCCTGTAAAGCCTTAAGACAAAAGTTATCCATGCACATGGAGACTATAAACTAGCTCAAACATGTATAGGCCCAAGTGGCCAACCTATAAGGATAGATTATTGGATTTATATCCTAGACTACCTCTTTATATCACACCATATAGATGGGTCAATTATAGGCATCAATGGGTAGCATGGATAGGCCATATGATAAATAACATGGAGCAAAGGCTTAGAGCTATAGCTATTGTACTTTGTAATTTTATTATATAGAAACATGATATATATATATATATATTGATGTTGACATTTCACTAATCTTATGAGTTTTACTTGGATTTGATGTGGATGTATCTATATATTTCCTTTTTTGCACGTGTATTTAGTTTTTGTTGAATATGCTATGGGAAATATGTGATATAAGATTTTGTTTCTAGAATTATGTGATACACATTAATGGTTAAAAAAAAGGTAAAAATGATTTGGAAAAGTATAATTAATGAAAACAAATGTAATACACACTATATCAGGATGGAAAATGTGTAAAAACAAAAGATTAATAAATATAATAAACTAAAGTGGTAAAATAAATGCTAATAATTTTTTCAAACCATGTAAATATTTTCACCAAATTAAAATCATGTTATATCATGTTGGGAAGTAGGAAGATTTATAATAAAATGGAAGACACATGAAAACCAATGGTATAAAAACAAAAAAATAATAAAGTCAATCAATCATACTAAATAAAGATGGGAAGTATGAAAATAAAAATAAAATTTAAATGGAAATAAAATTAATCATACTAGTTCAAGATGGAAAGTATGATAAATTTAATAAAATGGTTGTAAACATACACACAATTAGAAAATAAGAAGATAAAATTGAAGGACATATAAAGTAATCATAAAACATACTAAATCAAGATGGGAAGCATGTCAATGATGTGTAACTCATAATCGAACACAACTTATCTCAAATTTGAAGCATGTAATTTCATTGTGACTTGGTTATAATATGAACTAGGTTTTGGAATATTTTGTGAGGAGGGTGTAGTCCTATCCATGGAATTACACTACAACTTACAAAGGGAAAACCAATGAGGTAGAAAAAATATGGGAATTATTTTGAAATATGTTTTTAATGTGGTAATTAGTGAGGAAGGCACATGGTCTTACACTCCAACTCAAAAAGTAAAACCTTAGGGGTAATGATCAGTTAACAAAATAATATTTCTCAAAAGGAAATATTAGGAATGTTGTAAAGAAAGAGGGAATTTAGAAAGCATGACATAGGTGTCTATGATAATACCTTAAGAAATATAAGGCATACTATGAACAATAGAGAGACACTAAGAGTATAATGACCATAAAAATACAAAGGATACCTAATTACAATAAACATAAATCTATATAGGAAAATAGGCAAGATACTAAGATTTATTCATGTTCGTTATATTAACAATAAAATTAAAATGTGCATACCTTGCCATAGCATGTTCCCTATTACTTAGGACCTCTTACAGATCCATTTATCTACTCTAAAGATTGGGTACTTGTGCGATAAAATAGGTATCACTTACACACACACACACACACACACACACACACACACACACACACACACACACACACACACACACACACACACAAACACACACACACACACACACACACACACACACACACACACACACACACATATGTATGTATGTATAATTATCCTATCCCAATCTACTCACCTACCACACTAAAATTAACCTCAACTCTATCATGAGGCCAACTATGGAGTTTGAGCTATGATTATAAATAGGTGATGTGTTATGAATCACATCCTTTAGTGTGATTAGACTTTTGAATTTGTATGTTACCTTTGTAAATCATTGTCTTTCATTTAAATGATTTGGATTTTAACTTTTTTGTATTGTATGATTACTCCTCCATATGGATTTGGAATAATCAATATGAGAGATTGAAGTGATACACAAGGATGATCTCTATAATTTGGTTTAAAGGAAGATAAGCATACAAATATATGACTTACTAAACACTTAGGCTTACCTATGAACCAATATATAATCTCAAGTTTCAATCATATGTATGATTAGTATGTGAAAGGAAGATAAAGGAATAAAGGGAGATCAAAGTATATAGGTAAATAGTAGTACAATGAAAATTATTATTTGCTAACTAATCATATGGTGGAGAGAGATTACTAAGGGAATTAAGATTTATACAATAAAGTCACTATAATAATTATCTAATTTTTTAGTCAGATAAGATAAAAAATAATATTTGTAAAAGAAAAATAATCCTTGAAATAAGTGAACTAAAAAGAATAAGTATGCATTCATGAAAACAACAATGATAATCCATAAGAAAAGAGGAAAGTTATTAAAACCATATAAAACACATAAAGCATAATATAATGACCCATATAAAATAAATAAGTGAAAACAAAGTTGGCACATATTAAAGTGTATAACATATATAAAAATTAGATCATAGATCTAATCCAAAAAAATAATATAGAATGATGTGAAAAAACACCATGTCATGTTAATAAATATTGACAAATTTAACCACAAATATTATCCATGACATCTAAAACATCTTGATGAAGCTAGATTATGATGGCATCTAGAGTATCATCAATATTCATAGAAATTTATGCAAAGGCTTCCTTCTAAATCTATTTGACTAAAAATGTAGGTGCATTTTATGAAGAATCATGTTTATGATGGATATCATGCATAGGATACTCAAGGATAAGAATCGATGTCTGAATGGGAATAATATATGTGGGGCAAGAATGAGGCTCCATTGATGGATAAGGAGGAGCCTTCTTATGTGGGTAACCTATGAAAGGAGGAGTGATTGATGAAAGTGTCAACTATGGGTGATCATGAAGGTGATTTTGGAGACTATGATAGTGATTAGTATGATGTTTACCACACTAGTGAAATATACTTCACCATATTTAAGGACATACTCTGGTAATAGCTTAGGAGGAGGTATAGCCTTATCTTTGGGATGAGTAGTGGTTGGATGCAATGCATCAATATACTACCTAGTTTTCCAAAAATGAGTGGAAGGGTAGTTATCTATCCCATAAAATAAATATATATGTTTGTGAGTAGGATTTAGGGGCCTACTAGCTAAAGAGTTAGAAGCAGAAGCTAGGGGAATTTCATATAACTAGAAATCTTTGGTCTAGTAACTAACAACTTTTTGGATATCATAACAAGGTCGATTTTCCCAATGGGTAGGCATGGGATCAAACTATGGTTAAGGAAGAAGTCCATTACCAATGGAAGGTAAGGTTGGAACATAAATTAGACTAGGTTCATATGAAGGTAAAGTTGGAGAAATAATTAGATGAGACTTATTTGAAGGTGAGGCTGGTCATACAAAAGGCTTAAGAATAATAGTTAACATCTCTAGAGGAACCAAACTATAACAATCCTGGTATCTAAAAAAGTGATAAGGGCTTATCATGGAATGATCCATGAGTATAATCATGAGATGATATACTATAAATGAGGTGTACCATGTGATCAATCCATCTTTAACTTGTGAAAAATAAAAATAAGACTAGTATCAGGTAATATAAAGGAAGGATTGCTAAAATATGAACAAAAAGATTGAACTAAATAAGTGAAATATTGAATAATTTTGAAATTTATAGTTTGGATGTGTCCAAATAAAATTGGGTTGTCAAAATCATATCCATATTCATATTAAGGTGTATGCAAGTCAATGGTACATATGTGTATGACTTTGTTGTTAGAAGATGCGTGATGAATAAAATGTCTAGTCTTTGTTAAGACAATAGGTATATCATTAGCATGTGTTTTATGGGATTGATGTTGCAAAGATGGAGGAAGTTAGGTGATAGTATGAGGGGATATATCAAAGCTTTTTATCTTGAGGCTAATTCCATCTAGCTCATCACCATTGAAATCTAAAAAGTTAGGTAGAATGTACCCAATGAATCTAGTGCGACTATTATAATATCAAGTAGAATTGATTGGATAATTGAAGAGTTGGGATTCCATAAATGGGATAATAAGAAATATTTCAAGGTTAATAATTTTAAATACACCATGTTATTAGAATTCTTAAATTTTTTAAGGGATAGTGTCTTTTTAAATCTTTTAAATAGCTCTACTATAGGGGAATTTAATGCATTATCATGAAAATGAGGTGACTAATCTTAGACAATGAGTTCAAGGTCAACCAAGAAATATGTAATAAAAAATAAAAAAGTTAAAGATCATAAATTTCATGTAGATCATGATAGGAGGAATAGTAATGGGAATTTAAATGTAACCTAGATGAGGAATTTACCTTTTATCATATTCTTGACATGTGTTATATGTAGATTTGAGGTTGCATTTGAAATATCCAAGTGTCTTAATGGAATCAAGGGAGGAAATTTAAGTACCTAAGCCCTCATCAATTAAGGCATGCTTAACTTGGATATCACCAATTTGGATGCTAATTAGTAGAGGCGGATCATCCACAAAAAGTAATATCTCATCAAGAATCATGGAAGAAATAAGAAACTTAAGTGAAAGATAAGTATCCACTATTTCATCAACATATATGGGCATATCTTCACATTGTTTAATTATACTATCTTCAGATCTCAATAAGGTAGATTTTTATCCTACCAGAGGAGGAGGAGGGATGTTCATTTAAAAAAAAATTGCTTTAGATAATTTATATGATGAGGAGAAGTTTTCAATAATTATAAGAAAGGTATTTGAGATGGGAGATGATAAATTAATAAAATTGAATGCCATTAATCATAAACCATGAGAGGATTACTATATATAAGTGTGTAATTTTTCAAGAGATCCTCAAAAGGAGGGTTGGAAGTAAAATTTAACTAGTGTTGATAGGCTTTAGTCAGTTTGGGTTGATTACAAATAGGTTTATTAACTTTAGGTAGTATGATGGTTGTTTGAGGTATTTCTTGGGGTTGGGTTGATGAAATATTAATGGATGTTCATGGAATGACATTTTTTTATGTGTATGAGAGTGGTGCTTTAATGGTTATAAATTTCTCTTTCACCAATTCTATTAGATGAGATGGGGAAGTGTCCTAAATGATGCAAAAAAATTGAGAGGTGTGTTGCATAAGTATTGGATTTGAGTCAATAAAAACAACTAATCTTCTCATGTTAGTCATATTAACCACATTTTATTCAATAGTAGTGATGTCTATAAGACTTTCAACATTTTTTGTAGATGTATTAGGCTTATTGATGTTATCTTGTTGGTTTAAAGATTGATTTTTATTTTTTATTTCATGGGATTTAAAATCTATGACATATGCTTATGGACATGTTTGAATAAGTGTTTCATGATCAAAGTTTTGACCAAAAATAAAGTCCATAGTTAGATTTCATAGTTGTCTACAAGTCACATAAGAGTGGTCCCAACTTGAATGAAACCAACAAAATTTGTTTGGATCATACCATGATTTCATAGGATAAGTGGGGTCAAGATATCATGGTATAGGTCTTGGAAGACAATTTTGAAACTCAGCTAGGGATAATGGTTTGTGGACATTAGTTTGTTCAGGCTGAGGAAATGTAGGATTAGGAGTGTTGTTTGGACTGGGATTATAGTCCATAGAATTATTTGGAGAAATTACGTGAATTTTATGAATAATGTCATAGGTATTGGCAACACCATCATTAGTTGAATGATGTTTTTTTAATGACCGTATGAGTTCCTATTATAGGTTAAGATGGTTTTAATTGATGGATGATAATTTGTTTTCATTTAGCTTAGTCAAGGGATTCTTCCAAAGTTCTTGGAGAGAGAGAGTTGTAACCGTATATTGTAATTTGGGGTATAAAGCATTAGTGAATAGGTGGAAGAGTTTGTTATCTACCATATTATTCTCACATTTTTTAGACAATTTCTTCCATCATTTGATGAAGGCTTTTGACATTTTAGTTTCAAGTCATTTACAATTTATGAAGTGGGCTAAGTTGTTCTCAATATATCACTAGTTTTAAATTAATGGACTAGTGATTTAATTAAGTCTTCAAGGATAGTGATATAGCAAGTTTTTAATTTATTGTACTAATTTAAAAAATCTCCTAAGAGTGTTTTATATAATATTTTGGTAACAAAAAAGGTGTTAAATTTGACCCAATCTTTATAAAAGTTACCAAATGTCCTTGAATGCAATGTAAGATCAGTGGATCCATTATAGGTGATGGTGGGTGTGATACCTCCTATGTTAATATTAGTAATTTGAGGTACTAAAAGTTCATTTTTTCAGATATTTTATTATTTTATTAATGAGGGGTGGTTGTGGGATAAGGTTAATATTAGTGTTCTAGATTTTTTCCCTACCAAAGTAAGGGGATTGTTCATATCTTCCTACTCAAATATAGTCCAACATGGGACTGATCCTAGGTTGTAGGTATCTTAATAATGGATCAGACCTCTGGAGAAGGCTAGATTCCTCTTTTAAGAATATGAAAATATAAATATCATCTTCAAATACTTACTAATTATCATCATTCTCTAGGACAAAAGGTTTAAAAACTACATTGATATGTGATTAAATATTTTCTCTTTTTATGTCATCTGGGATACTAAATTATGACCCAATAGCAACCAACCTATCTATATGCTTGTTCTTATTTCTTTATATGGCCTGCATAATAAAATATTGAAAGTATTAAAATAGGTCCCGTACTCTTTGCTTATAGGACCTAAGCAGTGGATTATTGCATATATTAAGTCCTATTACTTGGTGAACTACTAGTTCACTATCTCTAAAGATTTGTAAGGAATTGACCTTCATCTTTATTACCCATTGAAAACCATGCACTAGTGCTTCATATTTAGTAACATTATTGGAATAACCAAAATTATCTTGAGAGTATATAAATACCTTTGATTTGATGGATAAATTAACATCATTCTAGCTCTAGTGCTATGTTTGTTCCTAGACCCATCAAAACATAGCTGCCACAATCCATCACTAGGCTAACCATCTTTCATCAATGTTGGAATTGGTTCATCATTTTCATGAAGAAAATAGATACCAAGTATTTATTCTTAAATTAACTTGTGGTGATAATGTCCATGTAAATCAAAGGCCCATTCATCAATGAAATTATTTGGGTCTCCATCTAGAGGTGATTCAGTTCTACCTCATTATTTTCTAGTACCTTGTCTAAGATAACACAATTAGTGTTCACCATACTTGTCATATATGGCTTCAAATGAAATCTTGAAATATGTTTAGAATGTATTTTTATCTTAGTACCATAATTATTTTTTAACATTAAATGGGTCTAATCAGCTGACAAATATCCTCTAATATTTGAAGTAAAGTCTCTTGACAAGCACATGGAAAAATAAGGAAGCAAGTCCACTACAACTACATCTTGCTAAATAACGACATTGGGTCAAGTATGTAATTTCAATTATAGGAATTTTATTATACCTACCATATTTTTTGGTGATCCATCTAATTTCAATACTCCTTTGGTATTTGGCTCATAAATAAGACCAAGCTTGTCTACAATTTGTTTGGGCATGATAGTGCTACTAACTCCATAATCTACCATATAATTATAGACTAAATAGTCACATACTATAAAAGAGAGATAAAAGGGAGGGGTTTTATTTGATTTTGCATTGTTTTTGTCCACCTTTGTTATGTTATATATTTATTGATTAGTTTACTTGATTTGTTGGTCTAAATTGGCCAAGACAACTCCTTATTTCTTAGTTGGTTCTCTCGATACATTAAGATATAAAATATTTTGAATAAGCATGTCCTTTTATCTTGTAAAGGAAAGGTAATCCCACATGATAATGATAAATTTTTATTTCTTCATTTGTTATATTATGCTAAAATATTCTCCACTAACCTTTGGCTACAACTTTTGAGCCACTAGTTGTTATGTAGTTAGGGATATTTGGGGAACCTTCACTATATCTGTATTATAAATATTATGTACTATAAGAATGACAAATTGATATTTGATACTCTTTGAAAAAAATAGGAACATTAGAAGTATTGCTCACATCTTGAGCTTCCTCAACTACTCTTCTTTTATCTCTAGTCATAGTTGCTACTTGACCATTTGTGTTTTTAGTTTAACCAGCTTGGTTGAAATTCAATATAATCATCCAAATGTTAATTATCATTGATGGCATCAGGATATCCTATAACTTGTTGAGCTTCTCCATATACTACCATATTCATGTCTTGATACTAACCACCTTGAAGAGAGAAATCTTTTTATCTCATTTATGGCATAGTAATATCTTGTGATATCAAGGCTTGATTCTGAGTGTCATTTGGATTAGAAGGTCACCAACCTAGATCTTGCATCAAGTTATTTTTAGGAACAATATATTTTGAATTGGAAGGTACATTAGGATCAAGGGTTACATATGGCTTGGTTTGGGTTATGGCTCCTTGATGTTGATAAGGTTGCCTATTGCCCTTAAAACCTTGATAAGGAGGTATTTAGTTATTGAAATACTTATAATTATTCTATTTTTGCTATTGATAATATCTACCTTGGTACTATTACCTCTTGAGTTAGACAATCTCATTTCCAAAACCTTATAACATGCTTTTCAGATCACTAATCTCACTAGATTGATTAGGAGGAGCTACAACTTGGAATTTTAGGGATGGAATAAGAGCTATAGATGGAATTTAGGGAACTTGAAGAGGATAAACATGTTGAAATTCTATAAATATGGGAATTAAAGGCCTTGGATCAAGTTTACCAACTTGTATTAAGCTATTTTATACCTTTATAATAATTTCATAGGCATTTGGCAAGGTATTAATACCCATAAACTATATCATGACACTTTTATCAAATTAAGGGCCTTAAGATAGTAGAAAAATACATACTTTGGGGATGGTCTAACAAATTTAGGGATACTAATCCATGTATTTTGGAATCTAAGGTTAAAATCAAACATAAACTCATGAGGGGTAACTTTGTATGGTAGTTAGTTATTCAACCAAAGATAGATGATATGACTTGTCTTCAAATTGCTTATCTAAGTTGCACCTAACTCATCCCAAGTAAAAATGGAGGTCAAAGTAAGATTCCTATATAATTACAATGCTTTTCCCTTAAAGGAAGTAACAAATAATCTAATAGCCACATTATCTTGAGTAATATTATGAGCTTAACATAGATTGGCAACATCTTGGATATGCTCAATAGCAATAGTTTTATCCCATTATCCTAAGAATAAAGGGATAATTTTTAGTTAAGACACATGAATGTCATCATATTAGTCTGAATTCAAGGGGCTACCCCTATTGAATGGGACAAACACTTGATTTCTGATAACCATTTGGGTGAAAGGGATTCGGCTTATGGGGATAATAGATTGGACTAAAATAATAGAATGACTAGAGGATGAATGTTTTTTTGGAGGATAAGGTATTTTACTATTGAGTCTTGATATTTTATAAGAAGTAGAAGGAAATTCAATATGTTCAAAAGGAATACCTTTACTTGATGATCTTGTTGTAACCTTTACCATGAATATGTTGTCTAGAAATGATATGAGCTCTACAACTTGAAGTATATTTAATTTGTGATGATGCTAGATCTATCCTACTACTGTAATTCCTTCTTCTCAATCTTCAAACTTTAATTATACCAAATAAGTTATGTCTAGCTGGGCCTTCCAAAAATATTGGTGTTCTAGATTTGTACCCTAACTGAGTAAGGGGATTGTTTAGATCTTATTACTCAAATCTAGTCAAACATGGGATTGATACTAGGATATGGGTATCCTAATAATAGATCAGACATTTGGAGAAGGAAAACTTCCTTTTGGATCTATCACCTATACTAAACCTAAAATATTACTTGCTTGGAAAGGGAAAGAGATTTTGACAATAACTTATAAATCATGTAAAAGAGGCAATGTACCAATGATTTAATAACTTAAACTCACATAATACACAATATATGACACTTTTAAGACCAAATAATATAAATCTCACATAAATATTTTAGAAAAAGGAATTAATCAGTTATCAAATTAGCAAAAGAGGGTAAATATCCACTGTCAAGCTAGACAATAAATTATAAATTACACTTATAATGACCTGTAAGAACTTCTAAGCACCTCTTGAAGGTGAGGAAACTTAGACATAAGTAAGAAAAATATAGTCACTTAAACACAATACATAAATTCATAGAACATACTTCAATTTGGCTTGGAAAATAGTAGAATTCAGTCTTTATTACATCAAAAGGTGTTATGATAAAAATTTCAATAGAGTTTCGACATACCAAAAAATATGGATAGAGGGATCCATTTTAAGGCATAGAAGCCTATATTTATATAAAAGAGAAAGAGAGAGAGAGAGAAAAATTTGTGCATTAGAAAAGGTCCAAATATTTTGATGGATTAACACTCTGAAAGAGGTTGACTCATGACCTTATCAACAAGGAATAAATTTTGTAAAATAATTAAATATACATTGCCTTTATCCAACCATCAAGTCTCTTCTTATAACTCCATGATATCATCTAATTATTTTTTAATGAGGATCATGTCTTGGGATTGATTGAATTGTGCCACATTTACATTAGGTGGCCATCTATATCTGTTTATTGAAAATGTGACTCTAATGATAGGTGAGACACTTCTGTATGATCACATAAAAATATGTACTAGTTCCAACTCCAACCTAGGTCCATTTTATAAATATAAAACCAATCTTACACCATTGGTTTTCATACAGTCATAATCATTCATGAAAACTTGTAAACTACCTGACTTTACTTTACAATTATTAGTTCCTTGATCTCTGTATTTGGTCTAACCAATTCTATTCCCTATATGGATATCTATTGATAATTCTTGGTCTCTAAAATATGACCTTGAATCAACCCTAGCTCACCTTTGATCTTAGCTCTTTATCATTTTCTTTTCTTGGGTCTAAAAACCTCTTCATCTTTCATCAAAAATTTCCTAACCTCACTTTTATTTATTTGTTATCAATTACCAACTTAGACTATCTACATTGTGCCCAACTATCTTTATGATTATTGATTCCATAGATACACTAACTTATTGACTCTGCTCACTCTATTTATCTTCTTGTTCATGGATGCCTGTAAGCCATTGATATTCTATCAGTGGAATTTGCTATTGACTCTTGTCCTTTATGCATTTGTTCTTGAGATTTACTAAGATTTTTGATCTCTACTTATTGTTAGATATAAATGTATGATCAAATGTGGATCATTAGATCAATTGGGACCCACTATTTTAACCCCAATAATTAGTTTATAGAGCTTAAAATTGACATCTTATAGACTATAGTTGACATCCTACAGAATGTATTTGACATCCTGTAGACCATAAAACTTAAGCATAAATAAATATTTGTAGTGTATTTATTTTAAATTTAGTGTGAACATCTTATGTTTTAGGTCCAAGTTTGAAGGCATATAACTTTAAGTGCAAAAGTCATGGAGGCACCACATTTTTAGGAGATGTTCTTGACTCTAAAAAGAATGAACCCATTTGATTTGCTAGTCCTAGGAGCTTTCTAAGTGTGCCTAAAAAATGATCAAGTTGATTGGTCCATTCATTCCTACATAATGTCCTAACAATGGTCTATTTCATTTGGCTAAGTATAGGAAACTTAATTAAATTAGACTAAACAACCAATGTTGAACATGCATAACTTCTACCACAGTTTAATGGATGATCTAAAACTTAAAACATAGAAACTAGGGACTAAGATGAATAAACCCATATGATTTTTTTCTCTTAAAACTTCCACATGTGAAATATATGGCCTCATTTATATACTCACTTGGTTCTATTTGAACTTCTTCAAAAATGGCTATGGAAAGTTAGCAGATTTTACTTGAGAGATAAACTTTGAGTCTTCATATCTTTTGATGAACTTTGGTGGATGTCCAAAAACTTGACACATTTGTTCTTGGGAGTAAAGTGAAAAAAACCATATGACCAATTCTCCTTAACTCATCCATGCGTGGAAATTATGATGTTAGAAAAGTGCCTACTCAAAATTTTTGCCACTTGACTCAAGATGTCTAGATGAACATAATGAAGGAACATATGAAAACCATGTAATTCCATACTAATTCTAAGAACTCTTGAAACTTATAAAAGGTTTATACAAATCTTGACCTGATCCTTTTAACATTGGGTCACTCTTTAATTAGGATCCTGCTCTTTCCACTAGACTCTTGGACTAGGCACATTTTTGGTATGTAGACCAAATTTAGTCAATAGTTACCATGGGAATTCCTAATGAGGGGTGGGGACATTTAGATTTTTCACTCCTCATGAAACCTATTGAGGGTGGTTTTGAATATTAATTAGATGGTTTTTCATTTGCATCATTTGATTTGCATTATTAGTTTATAAGGTATGCATTTGATTAAGTGTTTGTAATAATAGTTGGTTAGTTTAGACAACATGTTGACTAATGTGCATAGCATATGATGCATTAGTATTTGTATTAATGGATTGAGTTTCACTCTGAGAAGTAGTATGTGCCACACTAGTGTCATGATTAACATTGGTATCAAATGAAGTACTAGTGGTATGATAAGTATTGGTATCAAAATATGCACTAACAGCCTGGTTAAGGGGAACGATATTTTAAATAGGTATAATAGAAGTTGAACCTACCATGTCAATAGAGATACTTGGCATGGAGGTTGAATAATTCATAAAAGAAGATGTCATGATGTGTTAAGGAGTCATAATGTAAGGAAAAGGTTGAGATGAAAATAAAGTGGTTCCCCAAAATTGTGAGAGAAGGTAGCAGAGGGTGAAGGAGGTTCTTATACATAAAGACCTATCATAAGACTATAAAAGGTTGAAGGGTCTTTTACTCTATGTTAAGGGAATTAATTGATGAAAAATATAATTTAAGATATGTAAAATAAATCGTGCTCATCTTCTAGTGAGAATAATGGATTGTGAATTGAGGATGAATGAGGAGGAATCCCATAATTGGTAGTGTGAGTGGAAACATGGACATTGCTTTCATCCAAGGTGGATGCCACAAGTTGTGTCTTGGGAAACCTATTAGGATTGGTAAAAATCAACATGTTTGTCTAATTTAATTTTGTATTATACTCAAATAGGAAATTCATGATGAATTAAGGAGGCTAAAAACTTGATGGAAAGAAGGATCAACTGATAAGATACATAATTAATATAATTGATAGTGTTCTATAAAATAGGGTATAGAATAAATAATAAATGAAACAATCATATAGTTCAACCGTGTACTATAATACATGAAAAAAGGATAAAAAGGAATAAAATTGTATAGGTTGACTATGTATTCAATAGTGAGAAACTAAATAAGTTTAAAAAGATACACAGACGTATAGGGTGACTGTGTACTCTAGAGGGAGAAATTGAACAAGCTAAAAAAGATACCTAATAATGTAGGGTGACTTTGTATTGAAAATAAGCAATACTAATGGTCTATAATATACTATGTATATAAGGATGATAGTGTTATGAAAACAAGTGAAAATTTTCAAGATAATAGTTAATAAAATAAAATGAATCAGACAAGTAATTAGATCAATGTGTTTGATCTAATTGTATCACACATCACAAACTTTGCACTAACACTAGCTACTATAATTTTTGTAATAAAAATTACAATTATAAAATATAAAGAAACAAAATTGAATGTAAATGTTAAATGATTAGTCATTCATGAGTGTTCTTAAATTATAATAAATTTTGAAATTAATGTGATGGGGAGTTGGCTGTAAGAAGGAACCAGAAAGTAATCTATGGATAGTTTTAGGTACTTTTGATAATTTGGCCTCCTAGGAAAAATATAAATAACTATAGTTAAGAACTTTCATAGGGACCTCCAATCTTTTATATGTTGATATAGAGCTTGTAATGGTCTTTTAAATGGTCTTCTTGAAAAAAAAATTAGCATTGTTTAAGGTTTCACTATATGTACTAGAGGTTGCTTGAAGAAGTCCTTATGTGATAACATGTTTTGAGTCATTATATGGTGTCTTAGGTTGTCATAGGTTTTGTGATCAAGGAATATAAGAAGGGTGGTTAGATCATGTGTTATAACAAGTAACAAAACTTGAATAAAAACACACTAACATGCAAAACACTTATTTACCTAGATCATAAGGGGAGAATAATGAACAAAACCAATGAGAAACTTAACTAAAATGCAAAGAATACAAAATTAATTACCTTATTTTAATGCTCCAAAATATTTGTTGTGTGGCTTGAATGGCTTGTACTCAAAGAATCTTTGGAAATATATCTTGGCTATCTCACTCTCTCCTTGGCACCATGGCTTGTGGCTTGATATTGGATTTGGATTGTGATTTTGACATTATAACACTATCAATTTAAATCATGTACCAAATGATACATTATAACTTTACTATGTTTCATATCTTATAATTAATAGGTCTAGGCTTTTATTTATAGGTTTAGAAACTAACCCCAACCCAATGTGAGTGAAGGTGTAGTTTAAACATGGAATGAATTCAAACCTGACCTAAGTGAGCTAATTAACCCTAGTAGAGTTAAATAGTGTCAAAACCTCATGATTTGTAATGAATAGGCATAGGTGATATATTTTCAAAGGATTGAAAACTCACAAAAGGTAATTATGAACACTTATGATATTCTTGTTTTTTGAATTTTATTTTTTATAATTCATTAATTCCTCATGGATAATTCAAATAATAATTTAATTTGGTTTACAATTTCAATTAATAATATTTAGGCTTTTAGCATTTCCAAGATTTGATTTTATGTGTGCACTTACCCCATTTAATAGGTTTATAGGCCAAATTACATGTTTTAATGCCAAAGATGACTAGAGATGAATCTATGAGAGTTTTTTTTGTTTATGGTAGGATACCCCAATTAGGGATGTCTCAATGAGATTTTGAGCTTTGATGATTAATGCATAAACAAATTTAGGATGTGTAGTGATTCTTATGCTTAATTGGTAATGGTTGGTAAGAATTGATCTAAAATTCAATATGAATCCATTGGTGGCCAATTTTAGGTGTCTATAATTTTCACCTATTTGGGAAGGTGTTGCAAGATGTAAGCATAGTAACATCTTCTCAAATAATGAAAAGGTTTTGTATGCTTAAAAATTTAATGGTAATAGATAAACTTTAGGTACCCCCTCAAGGGAGTGGTTGGAAAAGAGGATAGCAATCAATCCCTCAAAATGAGGATAATATTAGACCAAATAGATGAAATGGGGTAGAAGGTACTGATTTTCCCATAGGTGGTTATAATCAGTGGCATATGGAGCTTCCCCAATTAGGATAGACAAATAGGATGATTTTCCCATAGGTGGTTATAATAATCAATATTAGCAGGATAAAAAGGTGATGATTTTACAAATGGTAGTTATAATCATAGAAAAAGGATTAGGGTAACAAGAGGATGATTTTACCAAAGGAACTTATAATCATCAAAAAGGAAAATAATGATTTACTCATAAGTGGTTATAATCATTTGTAGGTGTTTTATTATTTTAAAAAAAAAAGGTATAGTTCCTAAATAATAAATGGTCTAGTGTAAGGGTAAAAATCTAATAAAATACAATAACATATAGATCTTGATCAAAATTAATTACATCAATTACATAGGGAGAGAAGTAAACTTATCTAGAAAAATAGGCTGCGATGAATGATTCAGGGGATGAAATTTCTTGCATAGGACTGGGAAGATGTCTAGAGATTAATATAGATTTAATTTAGTGAAAGGATAGGAGCACAAAAAATGGACACCATAGGGTCTAGTGATATAGTCATTTTTTCCACTATTGTCTTAAAGGCTTAATCTTTCTTAGTTTTGTTTGGTGTCTTAGTGTGAGCTTGTGTATGAAATTTTGGAGGCTAAATGTCAACAAAGCCCATTATATGTCCATTTTAATCTCCAAACCTTGATTTTATATACACACATGAAATACAATATACATCAAAATCATAAGGGGAAAAACTAGGTTAGAGGAAGTATGATTGCATGATCTTGAACCCCTGATGTCTTGATCACTACCTACATCAATCCTCAATACTAGGGTCTTAGATCAAATGTAGTTTTCCCTTAGGGAACATGCATAATAAATGCACATGGTATATGCAAGAAGGAACTATCACCTAGGCCCTTCCTTGATCAATCATGAAAGTATATGTGTGATGCATAATGCTGAGCTATAGTATTGACTAATTTTATTATGTACTATGCCAAAGTAGTAAGTGTTAGATATAAAATAACTTGTGTAGTCCTTTATATAGGAGACTCTTTATTTTGAATTTTGGAGCTTTATTCATATTAGTCCAACATTATAAAACTTAAGGACTAAGAAAATAAAGGGACTAGGATTCATTAAGTGAGGGAAACTGACTATTGGAGATAAAAATGACCTTGGATAAGAGCATTGGAAATGGACACCCTAGGGTCCATCATTGTATTCCAATCCTAGTGCTTGTATCCTACAAGATTGAGACCTATGGGGATATAATAAGCGTGGGAAATTTGACTTGGATAAGGTGGAATGACCATTTAAAAGGTTTGGAATGATTATGAATAGGTAAAATGGTGTTTAGAGCATGAAATGAGACTAGGATGAGTAAAACAAAAGACATGGCTAAATGTGAACAAGGCTCATATTCTCTAGTTAGAGTCTCTTATGAAAGGATCATGAAAAGATGTGATATGTGTGGTTTCTTGACCAATTTAGGGTGTATACATTTACCCCCCTTTTAATCGAGTGATGCAATGAAATGAAGTAATAGAGTAAAATAAAGAGAAGAGAATGCATACCTAAACCTACCTACATGGAGATGAATGTTCTACAAAAGGGTCTAACTCACTTCCTAGCTAGGGAAGTCGATGGAGAGCCAAATAGTGCCTAGATAAATAAAGAATCCTTAAAATGGATTCCTTTGATACTAAAACTAGAAGTGAAATATGTATAAAATAGAGGAGGGAAATGCTTGACCCTATGCTAAATCTGACTGGAATGAGAAATGCTCAAAGACCCAAAACTAATATTTTCCCTCTATCCTACATAAACTCATGTAATATAGAATGTGTGTATATAATATGTATGCTATGAAGAACATAATATATCATACCCCCACTCTAAATATCTGAACTAGAATGGAGAAATGTTGAGAGGCATAAAACTAATGTCTATCTTCTATCCTACACAAACTCGTGTAGTCTAGGTCTAGGTAATATAATGGACCAACCATTGTAAATGGTTATGTGTTCAAAATTGGTGATAACCTAAGTATATATGGGTTTAATCTAAAATTTTGGTAAATGTGTAAGAAGAGAATGGCATGTCTTATCATTCTAATTTATATAATATTGGATGATGAAGAACATGAACATCTATGTCATGACCCCAAACCTGGTATATGAGTGATGTGTATGTATAATCTGGTAATCTATATAACCACATGTGATATGACCTATCATTCCATACCCCATGTGCAAAATTGGAGATCAAAACACTATACTCTATACTATGCCTATTATTTGGTCCTATAACTATGTCATTTGTATGAGTATCTATGTGTGAGATGTGTAGTAATGTACATGCCCCCAAATCTGGTATCTAAACCTAAATCAATATCAAATTAATTGTGAATCCATATAATTTGACCCATTGTATCTAACTAGTCTTTGTATCTATAAGATTAAATCAAGGTGGATCCATATGATTTGAACCATTGTACCTTAATAGTCTATGTATCTATAAACTGAAGGTATGCCCCTCTGAATGTCTTGAGTAATGTTGAGTGACTCATGTAATTTGAATCACTATATATTTTAGCTGATCTAAGCTAAATATGATAATTCAACTACTAGATGTGTACAAACCATGGTGTATCCATCTATGAGAGTGGATAGGCATGTTGGGTAAGTGTAGGAATAAGAAGAATAGGAGTGATACCCTGCTTTTAGGGATATAGATGAGATCCTATGATAGAATATTTTGAGCCAAAAGTGATGACTAGTGGCATAATGATAGAAATAAGGCTAGTATGTTTTGAATTCAATAAGTTGTTATTTGATTTATTAGATTAAGTTTTTGGAATTAGAACAAGTTTTTGATTTGTGATGATCAAGGTGTATGTTTGGGTGTAATATAAATGTAGAGATGTGAATGACATAGTAGGCAAATTATGTAGTAATATAGAAAGGATTGTGTGATGTTGAAGGTATCAATTTCATGATTTTGTGGAATAAAATGGTTTGCAAAATAGAGTTACGGGGTTTAAGTTATAGGAAAAATGGTATTTTTCTTTGGATGAAAAAGTTATTTGATATAGGAAAATTGGATTGATTCTTGATTCATTTGCGCATTGACTAGTTTAAGATTTGGAGCTCTGTGGTGAGAGATATGTTGAGGATATGAGCACATATCATGACCTAATTTTAGTAATTGGTAGCTCAGATTGAGGTTGGTGGTGATGTTAGCCTAATAAGTAGCTGAAACACATGATTTTTGCCTATTTAAAAGCCTATTTTATATGTTTTTGAGTTGTTTAAAGTAGTTTAACATGTTTTTGACTAGTTTCAACACTCCTATCTAGGATTTAATGCTCCTATAATAGGTTTAGTGTTAGTGTCCATGTTCCAGTGCTCTTATCTGATCCTGGTGTTATTTCTATAGTGTTATTATCCACTAGGGTTAGTTTTTTAAGATTATAATTTGTTACCTATTGTTGTTTAGCTTGGTTGTTTAGTTTGGCATGGTTAACTGATATATATATATATATATATATATATATAATTTTATGGTATTTTTTAGGGTGAGGTATAGATGAGGGAGTTTCATAAAGTTTAGGGGATGGAGATATTGAGGTTATTGCCATTGTCTACTAATGAGAGAGTTGTGATGGATAGAGCAAGGTTGGGTCATGTGTGTGACCTCAACACTATGTAGTTGGATAGATATCTGATTACTAACTTTTATGTAAGAGTTGGAATGTAGACACATGTACTTTTTGGCTTCCTATAGGGGAGATTACTATGATAGTGGAAGATGTGTACTATATTTTGCATTTGATAGTTAGTGGATGGTGTGTGACATTGCAAGATGATATGAGTGTTAATGTTATTGATCATGCATCATTATATTTTTCTGGTGTGCCCTCAGACATACATTAGAGAGGTAGTGATAGTGATGTGTTTCTATTATTTATAGTATAGTTGAGTGCTCCACATATATGGAAGTGGGTGGCCATGTTATTGAATTCATTTATTTCTATATATGGGAGTGGGGTGTTGATTGCATATAGGATACATATGATATTTTATATTGTAGAGGTATATGGCACTATGTTCTCATGGGGTAGGACTATGCTTGACCACTTATACAAAGATATTTATATGTTTACTCAGGAGGCATTCAGTGGTGGTGTGAGTGTATCTACCTTATTGCATTATTGGGCTTATGAGAACATTGTAGTTATGCATCTAATTGGGTTAGCTAGGCTAGAGTGGGTACATCCAAGGCTAATTGGGGAATGGTGGATGAGTACATTGGATATCTATTTTCCTAGGATAGATCATTATAGATGAGTTTTAGATAGATTGGTGGCTTATGCTATCATATAGAGGCCCTAAAAAGGATTTCCTAGGTCGGCTAAGGATGGAGTGCAGTTGTGATATATAAGGGTCAATTGTTGGTTACGTGACTGCTAGGTTGGAGTGTAACTAGATATTCTAGGGTACCATAGGATGTGCCCCTAGTATCATGGGTATGAGTGAGGAATTCATAGGAAACAATGAGGGTAGGAGCTCTTACAAGGTCTACTGAAGGTTAGTTGGCACCATTACCTTTGGATACATGGGATACAATTATAGATATTCTTGATGTTGATGATATTATATGTAAAGAGGCATATACCACATAATGGGATAAGCATTAGTGGGTTCCATTGTATCTTATTGATGGAGGGGATGCTCTCAAGTATGAGGATCTTGTGCTAATCTAGATTATGGGAGGTAAGTAGTAATTTTATTTGCATTATATATAATTCTGTGCTTGTTTATTTTGATTTGAAAGTGTATATCTAATGTAGTGTTTTAGTTTGTGTAAAAGTGAAGTGGGAGATGTGCATGTTAAAATAGAAGCTAGGGTAGGGAGTAAAGATGATGGGTTCTAAGAGACCATCATTAAGTTGACACTCTGAGAGCTTACATGGCATGTACCTAATGATGTAGTAGAAGAGGGTTTGATAAAGTGAGTGATAGTTACATTTAGTGTTTATTCTCATTTATTTGATAGAGATGCTATAGTGACAACTACATATGTTAGAGTAGTAGGAGAGAGGAGATGAGATGAGGAATAAGATAGATAAGAATAGGATGACTCTAACTAATTATGGATTGATGAGTACATGGATTATGGATGAGTATATGAAGCTTTATAGGTGTTATGTGGACTTGCATGAGGAACATGATTGGTTACTAGACTGAGATAGTCATTGTAAGAGGTATTTAGTACTTCAAAGATCTATGGACCATCGAGTATTAGCATGGATTATGGGACTAGTAATAATGGAGATAGTGAAACTAAAATTGCGGGCATAATGCCCATTCATGATTGATTTTATATTAATATGGTGTATATATTTTGAAAAAATTGTTACATATATGGATATTGTTTTTATTTTGACTCATGCATATTGTATTATGGGATTTGAAATATATTGTTATATTCATTGTAAATGGTTGATTAGAAATAGTTGATTTGATATTGATGTTAAGTTTGTATATGTTTGGTAAGATGACATTTTGGGATATGTGGTTTGATTATTCATTATATGTTGATAAGTGTGATGTTAGGTTTGATTTGTAATCATATGTGAGAAAAAGAAAAATTGTTGGTTTTATAACTGGTAAGTTGTTTTGATAAAGCAAATTGGTTTAAGATTAGGAAAATAAGATATTGGTAAATTCTAGATTTAGAGAATTTGGTTTGGTTACAGATGGATATTCAAAAATAGGAATGTTAGTTGTTAGTACAGTGGGATGTAAGAGAGAGTTTTATGCTCAATTCCCTGAGAATGGCTCAAGAATATAAAGGCTAGACCTTTGGATCCATTATTGCCTAATGAATTAAATCTATGAATTGATGTTAGTATGAATGTGTGTTATATCACTATCTAAACCCTAAAAACAAACTAAATAAGTACCTATACTACTCTATGTAGGAATATGCTCTATATCTAATACTATCTATGATACACTAACTATAGATATATATGGAGACTCTATAAAATGTAACCTTACTAGATGTGCAATTGAAACTATGTGCTAAGGAGAAGGCTAATCTATCCATAATCATAGTGGATCATTACATAAAATAACACATTTTGGTATCTATTATGATGCATATGATTGAGTAATAGATTGAGATGAAACTGAAACCTATAATGGGGACTCATCTAATCTCAATCATAATAGGTTGCTACATGAAATAAGTCCCTAAATTTTTTGTTATAGTGAATATCTATCTAAAGCAATACTCTATGATGTGGTTTCATTTAATATTAATTGTAATAGTTTGATACATGAGATAGGACCCTATTAATTTGGGTGTAATGAATATCTCTCTAGATCAGTACTCTATTGTGGTGCCTATGACTATGTTGTATATGTATATGGAATTGTATTATGTACTCCTCAAACTACACTACTATATGTAGGTCATTCTTGTTGTACTAGTTTCCAAACCTTTTGAATATGTGGGATAAGAGATCTCCTTTGAGGCTCTATCCTAAAACCAAATTACTTTAATGATGAGTGATCAATGATTCCTATAAAGGAATGTCCTGGGATGACTTAGTCATGGATGAATGAGGTATATGGTTCCATGATGTAGGATATCTCAGTATCCCCTATGTGAATGTTATGATGCCATTATCAACACATTTATTAATTTTATCTTTAAGTCCATAAAAATCATTATCTCTATGTCCATAGATATTATGATAGTTACAAAAGGGATGATGTGGCTATTTATGTAAGATATTTGGATCTCATCAATGAGTATAAGGTAATGTGATTAACCTCCTATTTATTAGTTCTGATAATATGACACATGGACTATCCTAATTTGAATCAAACTATAGTGGTTCATTGTTTTTGTTCTTTGTAGTACATACTATAGGTTCTGCTCTAGAGATTGGATCAATTTTCTTAATTGGTTGCTTTTCTAGTTATGGTCTCCAACTTTGTTTAGGAAATGGTGGATGTTATGTGTTAGGGGATTTAGATGTAGGTACTGCTATGAAATCTAGAGTAATGAAATCAATTGAATTTGCCTCAATCAATTCCAATTTATTTTTCAAGGCTAGAACTATATACCATAAGTGCCTAAAAGAGGACTCTATCTGATATAATAGATTCTTAAGGAGAGGTTGATGAATCGCCTTAATAAATATATTCTAAATATCTAAATCTACTAGTTTATAGATCAATCTTAACATATGCATCTTGAATCATAAGATATATTCACTAACTACCTCTAAAATATTCTGATGCAATGTGGCTAGTTTCTCATATGTAACATAAAGGCCTATGTTTGATATGTAATGTCTAATAAATACCTACTCTAAGTCATCATATATGTGAAATTATCTAATAGGGAGTAGATGAAATAACTAATTATGTGCTTCCCCCACTAATGTCTACTGGAATAATTTTAGTAGAATCAAAGGACTCACATGAGATGGCAAAGCTTTTCAAAAAGCTTGAAGGTGTATAAATGGATTTTTAGTTCCATCAAAGTGAGGCAATGATGGTATCTTAAAAAACTTAGGTAATGAATATTTTATAAATGTATTTAGAAAGAGGGTTACCATGTAAATCATTGGCATCCATCCAAGACTTATAAGCCTTATTTTCCAAGGTAAGGAGATTTACTTGATGTTGTAATTCACCTACTACATGCATCAAAGAAATAATCTCATGGGATGGTATAACATATTGAAGTGGTTCATTTAATAATTGAATTTTATCATTAATTTTAGCCATGGGAATTCTACATTTATCAACTGGATCATAAAGAGGGGGTGTGCTCACTTGAACCTTTGGAGGAATGGTAACTTGGTCCTTAGTGGAGGGATGTGAGCTCCTATTGTATTTAGGTGAAGACTAAGAAATAGGTGCTAATGTAGTGAGGGGTGAATTGGGAGATTCATTGGTATCTTTATGTTTTTGTAAATCACATTTTAATTGAGTATAAAATATGATTTTATCATTAAAATGTGCATTATTTGAAATAGAGTCATGCATAGAAGTAGAAACAACATTTGGTAGTACACTATGTTTAAGAGGAAGAGTGAGAGAAGATTTAGAAACATGAGATGCATTTTCTTCTTCACTATGTGTATAATAATCATCATTGTTACATGAATGATAATAATTTAAATATTTTTCATAGTCACTCTCATTTTCATATTCATTTTCATGTTCACTATCATATTCATAATCACTTCCATTGTCACTAGGGAGAGGTGTAAGAGAAGAATTTAATTCTTTTCTAATATGCAATAAATTATCATGTGAATGTGCATCTATTTTATCCATGGATAGAGTGTATGCATCATTTTTATTTTCACTATGAAAATTAAGAGTAAGAGAGTTATCATTTAGACATTCTTTTGATAAAGTAGAGTTGAGAGCATGAGACGCATAACTTTAACTATGCATTGGTAATTTGATTTTATTGCATTTATATTGTTGTATTTTGAACATAGAAGTAGCAAAAGAGAGAGATATTAGGTTCACATAGAAGCAAATTATCACAAATAAGGGGTTCACTTGGAAGTACATGACTAATGTGTTCATTTGATGCATTGTGCTTAGGATAATGAGGTGAAAAGTACCTTTCCCATTTATCAAAATTATTTTATTTCAAAGAGGGAATAAAAGAGATAGGTTTGAGAGAAGAAGATTCATCTAATTTTTATTAACTCTCACTTTCAGATGTATCATCATATTCCTCATTAAAACAATAGTAATTATCTTCATTGTAAATGAAATCATTTTCCACATTTTTAGCTAATGTGCAAATTTGTAGATTTATCCATTCATTATCATAATTATTATAAAAACTTAGAAATTGATCTATGGGATGAGATGGAAGAAGTGCCTTAATGGTAATTTTATTTCTTTCACCAAATAGAATATGTAAAAGTACTATTAAGCAAATAAATGCAAAAATAACTACTAACATAGAGATTTTGAAAATATGTTTGACAATCTAATAATTTACAAAAAATTCAAAATATTTTTCTAAAAATTGCAAGGAAGGCTTGAGGTTTTAGGAGCTAGTTTAAAAATATAGGGTTTTGGGATAGGTTTTTATAATTTTTAAAAATTATGGAAATAATTTAAATTCTAAAAATAATTTTGAATAGGATAAATACACAAAAATTTATACAAAAATTAGAAATTAGAAATTTAATTTTTGTACAAAATAACTACTAATATTGAGATTTTGAAAATATTTTTGACACTCTAAATAATTTACAAAAAATATAGATTATTTTTCTAAAACTTGTAAGGGAGAGAGGTTTAGAGTTTGAGGACCTAGTTTGAAAATCTAGGGTTTTCAGTTAGGGTTTTAGAATTTTTGAAAATTATGACAATAATTTAAATTCTAAAAATATTTTTGGAATAGGATAAATGCATAGAAAATTATATAAAAATGAAAAAAAATTAAATTAAATTTCTACAAAATTTGAAGGAAAACCCCTAAGGTTACCTAGGGTTTTAGAATTGTTCGAAGTAAGTCAAGTTCACCAAATGTTTTATTATTTTTGAAAAACTAGCATATAGTTCCTAAATAATAAAGGGTCTGGAGTAAGGGAAGAAATCCAATCAAATATAATAAAATATAGATTTTGATCAAAATTAATTACATCAATTACATAAGGAGAGAAGTAAACTTATCTAGAAAAATAGGTTGAGATGAATGATCCAAAGGTTGAAAACTTCTACACATGATTGGGAAGATGTCTAGAGCTTGAATCTAGATTTCATTTAGTGAAAGGATAGAAGAACTAGAAATGGACACCGTAGGGTCTAGTTCTATAGTCCTTTTCTACCACTATCTTCCTAAAGGCTTGAGCTTTCTTGGTTTTGTCCATTGTCTTAGTGTGAACATATGTATGAAATTTTGGAGGCTGAATGTCAATAAAGCTCACTGTAGGTCCATTTAAATCTACAACCCCTAAGTATATCTACACACATGAAACAATAAATACATCAAAAGAATAAGGGGGAAAAATTAGGTTAGGGGAATTATGATTTCATGATCTAGAACCCCTATCATATTTATCATTACCTACACGAACCCTTAATGTTAGGGTCTCAGATCAAATTTAGTTCTCCCTTAAGGAACATGCATGGTAAATGGAAGAATGAACTTTCACCTAGGTCTTTCTTGATTAATCATGCAAGTCTATGTGTGATGCATAATGTTGAGCTATATTATTGACAAGTTTTATTATGTATTATGCCAAAGTAGTAAGTGTTAGATATAAAATGCCTTGTGTATTCCTTTATATAAGAGACTCTTTATTTTGAGTTTGGGAGATTTATTCACATTAGTCCAACATTAAAAAACTTAAGGATGAAGCTAAGAAAGGGGTTAGGACTCATTAAGCAAGGGAAATTGATCATTGGAGCTCAAAATGACCCTAGATAAGAGTGCTAGAAATGGACACCCTAGGGTCCAACACTATAATCCAATCCTACCACTCCTATCCTATAGGCTCGAGACCTAGTAGGATGGGATAAACATGATAAATCTAACCTGGCTAAGGTGGACTGACTTTGAAAGGCTCAAGATGATTGGAAAAAGGAAAAAAAGGTGTCTAGAGCATGAAATGGGACTAGGATGAGTAAAATAAAAGACATGGCTAAACGTGAACAAGGCTCATATTCTCTAGTCAGAGTCTCTTTTGAAAAGACCATGAAAATACATGATATGTGTGGTTTCTTGACGAATTTAGGGTGTATAAAGTATGATTTAAACATGCCCTAGTGGGGCGGATAGGGATAATGGTTTGCCCAAATGTGGTTATAAGCATTATCACCATGAAAACATGCCCCAGTTAGGTAGAAGAAAGATAATGATTTGCCCCCATGTGGGTTATAATCATTAACCCTCAAATGGATGAAAAAATAATAAATTTCCTAAAGGTGGTTAGAATCATTGGTAATGTAAGTGGGATATTACACAATGATTTTCCCAAAGGTGGTTATAATCATTATACCCTGATTATAGAAAACATGAAATGGAAGATGATGGAAAATTACAATAGAGGAGAAATATGAATTAGTCAACATGCTAGTAGGTAGATTCTCATCCAAACTAGCAAGGAGGAAAATTCCTTCATTGTTTAATAACTCTTTTTAGTATATCATTTGGATTAGATTAGGAATGTTGTTGGTGCCAAGGAGTATCATTACTACATTGCCACATAGACTATTGGAGATGATTTTTATTGTAGCAAATGATGGTAGGCATCATGATAGAACACCATGATAACTTTTTAAAAATATGAATAAGTGCTAACACGTAATCCAATAAACAATTGAAAATAATCCACTAATGATAAAAACCATGATGATAATGTTAATGCATGAATATGGATGGATTCAAGAATAATGCACAAAGAATCACCTAATGAATGGACATATACTAAATCAAGGCATAACAAAAAGAAAGTAAATAAATAGGAAAATAAACAAAACACACAAAAAAAGGAAATAAAAGAAAAGAATGAATGAAACAAATAAAAATAAAATAAAATAAAAACAAACAATGGGTAATCATAATGTTAGTACAAATAACATGACACAAAAAAGATAACAAACATTACCTCTAGACAAGAAGAGACAATGAAACAAACAAATAAAATGGGGGAATAGAAGGAAAAGAAGGGGGTAGCTACACTATCTCTAGATGCAGTAGGTAAGTGGATGATACCTACATAGTTCCATAGACATAAGATCTAATAAAAACTTTAGGCTAAATGTAATTCTTCAAGGAAATGGGATAGAAGAAAATGATGAGAAGAAGAAAACATGAGGGATGTTATAGAAGAATATGGTAATGAGCTCACAAAATGGTGATAACAGGTGGGACAAGAGGGCTAATAAGGATAGGAAAACTAAATGAAAATTGGTTTATTATGACTTAGTGAGGGTTCCTAGAATCCTTAAGGAAAAGAAGTGGTTAATGTTTTTGGTTTTCTAAAAAGGTTTTACAAATGTTTTTAGAATTTTATAGGTGTCTCAACTTGATCAAGAATGACAAGACATTAAATGGTCCAATATCATAAAACACAGAGAGTATTTAAACTTAAATGTAATCAAAAAATGGTAAGAGAATTCAAACTTAACATTGCTCACAAAATGGAAAGAGCGTGGCAAATGTTGCTCACAAAAAGGCAAAAGCATCCTAAATTAAAATGATCACAAATAGTGATAACATGGCTTAGGTTACTCATAAAATAAAATGATTATAAGAAAGGGTGATTGATATAACTTCCACATAAATTGAGAATTGCCTACATAGTCCCATGATGGGACATCAATTCATTTTAGTTCTAGATTATAGCAGAGGAATTTGACTAGTGTATCAGTCAATTCAAACAGAATAGGCAATGTTGGCAAATGGCATAGTAAGGCATAGGAATGGCAAGGTGATACTTCAAGGCATGATAAATAAGTTTTTCCCCTAGTTTTCCCATAGGTAGTTATAATTAGTAAATAATGACATAAGTTAATGATACTAACTTTTGCATAGGTGGTTATAATTAGTAGCAAGATGATGGGACACTATTTTCCCCAAAGGTGGTTATAATTAGGTACACTTGGTATTAAACATAATAAAAAATGAAGGATGTAACTGCCAAACCACTATCATACTACTCTAAAAGTACAACCTCTATCTAGAATAATTGAAAAAACTTATGAAATTTGATCTAAATTTTCATGCTAAAAGTGGCCTTCTAACTAATGGAATGGAACCAAAGTCAAACGATATGGGTAGGGAGGTTGAAAATAACTTAGTAAATAAGAAATATATCATATAAATAATGGTGTAATGAAAAGTTTATAGAATATTATAAAGGTGTGATACAAAGAAGAAATTTAATATTATGGTACAACTTGAAATGGTCCACATAAAACATACACCATGTCACTCAAAGTGAAGTAACACTTGAGGTGTATAATTTTTATTAGCTCATCAAGTTCATCCCCATTTGGCATAGCAACCTTGTATGCTCTAGTGCCATAATACACAACAACAATGAAAGGGCCTACCCAGTTGGGATTAAACTTGACTTTATGTTTCTTCTTGATCATGGTATTATTTTATCTTTTTTTAAGTACAATATCCCCAAGCTCAAATTATCTATATTTTACATGCCAATTGAGTGGCCATAGAGTCAATTTTGGTATACTTGTAGATTTTTTACTAAATCCAATAATTTCTCATCAAGTAACTCCAACTCTAATAAGTGGGATAATTGATAGTCTTCATCATCCAAGACATGATTTAAAGAGATGCATAGAGAAAGTAGCTTGACCTCAATGGGAAGAATGGCCTCAGTACCATAAATAAGTGAATATGGAGTGGGTCCTATTTGAGTGAATTTATTGGTATGCTATTCCTAGAGGGTACATAATATTTGGAGGTGCTAATCATGGCTAACATCATTAACAATATTTTTAAGGATGTTGATAATGGTTTTGTTAGATGCTTCTGCATGGCAGGTACCTTGTGGATAATATGTCATAGAAAAATGTTTTTTAATATTTTACTTGAAACATAGTGATTCAACATCCTTGTTCTCAAAATGACCCACCATTATCATATATAATATCTAAGGGGATACTAGAATGATAAATCATATGGTTAAAAATGAATTTGGAAATTTGCTTTCTAGTCTTATAAATGGGGTATAGCTTCAACCCACTTAGTGAAATATTATATGGAGGTAAGGATATGTTTATGAATGTTATATGAGGTGGGTTTTATCTTCCCAATGAGATTGAGGCCCCATTTAGTAATTGGTCATGGTTTTAAAATTGGTTTCAAAATCTTGGCCAGGGTATGAATCAGATTGGCATGCCACTGACATTTATCACATATTCTTACATATGCAGTTGTATTTGCATCCATCATTGGCCAATAATACCCAATACACAATATATTTATAGATAATACATCCCCACTAATTTGGGATCCACATACTCCTTCATGAACTTCCCTTAATTTTAATGTAGATTCTATCAAATTTAAACAATGAAGTAGAGTTTCATCAAAATTGTGATGGTATAGGGTTTTTCTAAGTAAGGTATAATATGTGGCATTGTGGATAAAGGCTTTGTATTTTTTATGGGATAGGTCTAGTGGCATAATCTATTATGGAGGTAAGTAAAAAGGTCTGAATACCAAGTAGAGCTTGGACTGACAATATCATAGATCATTACAATAGTTAAATGTTCACGAGTTGGTACTAGTAGATTTTCAATGAGAAACTAGTATTATTTGGTCATATATGTATGATGAATAAATGATCCAATAGTATCTATGGCATCTACTATTCTATTACTAGACTTTAGTATATGATTAAACTAGATATCAACAATTTATTATTTAAGAGTGTTGACCATGGCCTTATATGGCACAATCTTATCATCTTTGGTCTAAAAATGGTTTATAACATGATTGATGATTAACTGAGAATCACCATAAACCTTTATATGTGATATCTTCCATTATAGTACTTTTGAAGCCCTATAATGAGTGCTTCATATTTAGCCATGTTGTTGGTACAAGGAAAACTAATTTTGAATGACTTAGGGATTAGATCCCCCTAAAGTGTAGTGAACAAAAGGCCTACCCCTGATCCATGTGTTGTGAATGATCCACTAAAACATAGATTCTAGGGCTACTCCTCAATACGTGTTTCAATGATTGTCATAATGGATTCATTTGGAAATTGGAATGTTAGTGGCTTTATATCTATAAGGGGTGCTTCAACAAGTTAATTTACAAGAACTCGCCCCTTAATGGAATTTTGGTTAACATATTCTTTCTCAAACTCACTGAGAAGCATGATCCATTTAGATATGTGACCTTGTATGTTTGTTTTAGATAGTATATACTTGAGTGGATCTGCTTTTGAAATCATTATGGTCTTATTATTCAAAATGTAATGGCATAGTTTATGAGCTATGAAGACCCTAGCTAAACATGATTTTTCAATGGGTATATAATTATGCTCATATGTGACTAATGTACATTTTAGATAGTAAATTACATGCTCCTTTCCATTATCATCATGTTGAGATAGAAGTCCCCCCAAGGCTTTATTTGTAGCTGAGATACAGAAGGAATGGTTTTTCCTAGCATAAGAAGCAATAAAATAGGTTGATTTGCAAGATAGTCCTTTAGTTATTGTAAAGCATTCTAGCATTCATCATCCCAAAGAAATTATACACCTTTCTTTAACAAATTTTTAATGGATGGTTCTTGTCTACCAAATAAGATATGAAGCATTGTATTTTACCCTACAAACTATGGAGTTAATTTAGATTGGTTGGTGGTGACATGTTTGTTATGGCATGTACTTTGGCTGGATTGACTTCAATACCCATCTGAGACACAATGAAGTCAATAAATTTTCCTGAATCAAATCCAAAAATGCATTTTTTAGGGTTGAGCCTAAATTTTTATTCATCCATTCTCTCAAATATCCTCCTTGGTGTTGCTCAATGATTGGCCCTGGTCTTGGATTTACCTAGTGTGTCATTGATGTAGTCTTCAATAATATCATGAATCACATTATGAAATATGGCTATCATGGCTCTTTGGTAGGTTTCCCCTATAGTTTTTAGACCAAATTTCATAACTTGATAATATAATGCTGCCCATAGAGTGTTAAATGTTGTTTTATGTTGGTCTTCTGGCACTATTCCAATCTAGTTATAGCTTGAGAATCTATCCATTAGTGAATGAATTTCATAACCCATTATGAATTTGATAACCATGTCAATTTTTGGAAAATGAATCCTTAGGGTAGGCCTTGTTTATGTCACTAAAATTAGTGTAGATTTTGATTCCTCCTAGATTTCTAATAATGGGTACAACATTGGAGATCCATTTAAAATAGTCAAAAGACTAAATACATATCACTTATAATATATTTTCCAACTCTTTATTCAATAATCTAGAAATGTGAGGATGCATCTTACATAATTTTTTTTTGACAAGTTTGACATTAGGATGCACCACAAGGTGGTGTGAAACCAAGGCAGGGTCCAAACTAGGCATGTTAGAATAGGCCCATGCAAATATATCAACAAATTAAAAAAAAACCACTCAAAATGGTTGTAAATATTTCATGTTCCTCCTTAATGAGGGATGCACCTAATTTGATCCATTTTGGGTCATCTAGATTCTCAATATTAACTTCCATTATGTCTTCCACTGGAAGGGTTGAACCATATTTTAGAATATTTGGTAAATACTTAAAATGGCTTGTAATGGTAGAGTCCTCTATTAGGATGGGTTCTTCAAGTTATCTTAGGCATGATGAATCAAAATCCCCTAATGATAGGGATGCTATGTGATAAATACAATTAGAAACTCTTAGATGATTTGATCAAAATCCTATTTCTCTTCAAGATTTAACTCAAACCCATAGGAAATTTCATCATTGGTGGTCTCCTAAGTTATGTTTGAAGAAGGTTGAGTACCACCATCTAATGGTGCCTGGAATAAGTTTTCATCACTAGATTGGATTTTATCTTTACTTTTTCCCTACTTCAAAAGTACCTCAAAGAGGTTTTTAATTTGGGACCTCAATATTTTGTTCATATGTTTTTGGCTAAGGGTATTCAACCACTCTCCAAAATAGGCTTTAGGATAAAATTTGATTAAGAAATCTTGTTTGTGGTCTCCCACCAGAATATTATCTCGAAGGCATAGAAAATTATAAAAGGCCTCATCATTTTGGAACTCATCAAATTTCACATTTGATTCTTGTTGGCCCATGTCTATTAGTTGGGGATAATATAATGGAAGTTGATTATGGATAATAACTAGTTGAAGGGTATAAATGGCATTAGTGTCAAACAAATTGGTATTGGCTTGGTCATTAAAATGTCTATGATTGGACTATGCTTCACTATTGGCATCATCTTCACTAGTCATTGGCGATGGAGATTGAATAAGATATGTGGGGTCACTTGCATTAAATTTAAATCCAAGTCCATATGTTCCTTTATAATAAGTGGTAGAAATTGGCTCAATTAGTCCTTGTTGATTTATCCCAAGGCCCCCTCTTTCATAGGTATGCTTTTCCATAATCCTTTTTAAAATGGGATACTTAGCATTTATATAGAAATTAGCCAATTTATCATTATACAACCATGATTTATCACCTTCAAGTGGGTCCTTTTATTGGCTAGAGGTTAGTATGAAAGTAATAGGTGCTAGACTATGCAAGTGGCCTTTGCCCTTTCTTTGCCATTCCATGAGTAGTTTGGCTTTTAGTCTTCTAAAGGACTAGGGGTTCTATGGAAGCTTGGTGATGTGGAATGTATCTTGGATCAAATATTCTCTTATTCCATTAGCTGATATAGTATAATGATTAGACATTTTAGAAGGTAACATGTGAGAAAGTAAATAAAGGGTGTCAAGGTTAATGTTGTTTTCTTCTAATGAATCAACAAGTATTTATTTCCCTTTATCCTTATAGGAAATTAGATTCAAGCCAAAATGATATTTATAGATTTGGTTCTCATCCTCTAAATGTTTGTAATGCTCATATGGATATAAATATCTATGGATGGTAACCTCCATACCTTAATGGGAGAACTTGATACACTAGTGCAATGTTGATAGAATTGCATGAATTTAATGTATTCAAGATCTACCCAAAAGCATATTATATTATAATTTAAGGTATAAAACATGGAATAAGGTATCATAGGTCAAGGGCCCAATGATAACTATCAATCTAATGGTGCCTTGTAATTCCCTTTCTTCACTATCATAGGCATTGATGGCAACTATTTATGGCTACAAGTCAACTATCGTGTACCTAAGAAGATTGATAAGATTTAAAGAAATAGTGTTTGGGCCTGATCCATTGTCTATGAGGATATGTTTCACTTTGTGCCACATTATGATAGCCTCTATATATAATAGATTATTATATAGTGGGCCAAGGTATGACATATCACTTTAGTCAAAGTTTAATTATTGGCCTAGAGTTAGATGCCTGACTAAATGTTGAAATTTGTCAGGAGAAATGTCATTTGTAACTTAGAATTGGGTAAGTAACTATGTTAAGATGTTCTTGTGGATTTTAGATGCATGTAAAAAATATAAAATGGAGATTTGTGTAGGTGTTTTTTAAAATTATTTCACTATATCAAACATCTTTTCTTGGATAGTAAGAAGTGGCTTGTTCCAAGCCAAAACGGTTATTTGGATGATGAGTGAAGTGGTAGATATATGTGGTCCTAGTATGGTTATGTTTTACTATCAAGTTGTGATTACACAATGAATATTAAATATAGGATCACTATTTCTAATAAATGATGGTGGACAAGAACTAGATAGGATAAGTCTTGGTTATTTATACACATGTGCATGGTCATAGGCTAATGACAAGTTATCAGTATGAGGTCCAAATGTAGGAATCCCTTATTTTTGGTATGCCTTTATGTAGTATCAAGTGAAGGAAGGATCACCATCATGGTTTGGTTGATTGGGAATGATTGGAAATGATTGGAAATGATATTTTTTGATTGGTATTGTGTCTTGGATTAATGGAAATGGTATTAATGCAACATCATACAATATGACCTACAACCTTGTTGGAGTCATGTGAAACTCCATGGTAGGTATATTAGTTATTGTCATTGTTTTGGCCTTGGTTCAGTCCATTTTTTATGTTGTTGGTTCTGCTACTAGTTTTGTTGGTTCTACTTTGGCTATTGATATTATTGTTGTTGTTGTTATTGTCCTAGTCTCTATTGTTGGTACTACTTATATTGTTATGAAAAGTGGTTATGATAAATCCCAAGGTTCTAATTGGATGTGGAATCTCCACAATATAATGTTGTCTCTATTTTCCAACACATTCTTGGTCAAATGTTTAATTTTTTCATAATGATGAAAATTATGGCCATTAACCGTATGATACTCACAAAATTTATTTTGGTTGTACCAGTCTAGATAGTCAACACCCTTAGGATAGTGTTTCAAAATAGGCTGGTTAATTAGATTAGTTGTGGAAATATTTAAAAACTTGGATTTAATTGGTTCTCCAAGGTTACTAAAGATGCAATGAGTAGGCATAGTTCTCCTTGGAGGAGGGTTTTACAAAGGCATAGGTTACTACATTTTTTACAATGGTCTAGGTTATTGCTCTTGCTACATTTGATGAATGGGTTATTGGTGTTGAGTAATTTATAGATGAATTATTTAATAATTATATGGTTTTTGTACCATTTAGACATGTCATGACTTAGTTACTCCATTCCCTAAAATATTCTTGTTTTGATTGAATTACTTGGGTTTGTCATAATTATTGGCTTGAGTTTACTATGATAATTGCACTTGGACTTGGTTTTGATTTAGTTGTTCTAGTTTTTATTTTGGATATAAATTTATGACGTAAGTTTAATAACCCACTTTTTAATAAGGTATCTTTCAATCAAAAAACCTTTGTCAATGATATATTTAAAAGTATAGCACACTACAACTCTAAATTGTAAGATATCTCACTATGTAAATTTTTGGTAAACATAAAAGTTAGTTACTTGTTTGGTAGACTATGGGTGAATCATCTTATAATATATCTATATCACTAAAAATAACTTTTGAAGCTTTCACAAACCTTCTATTTGGATTGCATTAAATCTACCAATGAAATCTCATGTTCGAGATTGTAAGAGAAGTGATGTATAGACTTGTCTAAAATATTGTCAAAATCAGATATGAAATTCTTGGGCAACTTCAATATCCATTCCAATGCTTATCTTACTAGGGTCTTTGGAAACAATAGTAAAAGTTATATGTCATTATAGGCCATTAGTTGGCATGCAACAAATAATTCCATCAAATGGGCCTTGGGGTCACCTTTCTCGTTATATTTGTTGAACTTTAGTGGTTTGTACCCTAGAGGAAGTGATATCTAAAAGTACTCCATGTTTAAAGGGTAATAACACACATCATACAAATTAAACTTTTTGGTATGTTTCCCCACTTTAATGATGGAAATTTCATCCTTCATTTATTTCAATTATTAGGCAAGGAAACTAGTGGGAAGTTTGGCTTGAGGTGGAGGCTGGTCTGTCAAAATTAGATTACTTTGACTAGGATGTAGTCGAGACATTTATTGGGGAGTGTTATTTTGGTTTGGAAAAGTAACAAGAATACACATGCACAAATTGGGGTGCCATTATTGAAATTACACATGTTACAGTGTGATATTATGGTTAAGATTTGGTATAAGGGCTTGAATTTGGGTAAATTGAGTCTTAATTATTACTTGTGGAACATTGGAACCACTTGGTTTCATGAATCCATATTAGGAAGTGGATGCATGTTGAAGATTTAGTATTTTTATTGACTAATACTTGTATGTTGTTCGTTAGACATCATTTGCTTTTGTATTGGCATGTTGGTATGTGATTGAAGAGGTATGTTCATCACTACCTAGTGAGGTGGAACATTGGCTACCCCATACTAAGGTGGCAAGATGTTTTTCCTCTACTACATGGATATGTTGGACAATGCCTATTCTTGTGGATCTTTACTTATCACCTATTGTGATGGAGTGACATTCACCACATTATATTGAGGCATGACACTGGCAATTGTTTGACTACTCAGTCCTTGGGGTTGCATGCTTGAGGAAGTAGATGGTTATATATTAGAGGTAGTTTATTGATGTTATGAGGTAAAATTTCCTAACCCCTACATTGACAAACCACTTACAATGTTAATTAAAGGTGCATTTTATTGTTAACTAGTTGTTTGTGCATTGTCCACTATGTTTGGCTTATTATTATACATAGCAACAAAAGATACTTATTTTATATTTGGGATATTGAACATTTTTTATACTGAAGTTATTTACACAAATGGGTCTATACCATAATTCCCTTGGCTTATCAATTCCATTAAAACTCATGTTGAAGGAGTTAGCTCTATAAGAGGAACACTTGACAAGGTCATATTATTAAAGTTATGTACTAGGTTTAGGTATGTTTGGTATATTGTCTGCATCTGAATGAAATGGTCCTATAGGAGGCCCTTTTATGTGACAAGCATATGAGGGTCCTAATATGACATCAAAAGAATGAAATGATGGTTTCTATAAGAGGCTTGTTCATTATTTTGAGCATAAGATATGTTGTAAGGCCCTCTTAATATACTTGTAAATTTTTCATGGGGAAAGTCTACCAAAAACTTATTCCCTACCTTTACATCTCTAATTAAGACTTCATCCTTATTCACCATTCAGTGATGATCAAACAAGTATGGATCATAGGCTAATGGCATTATAACATAATAAGGTATATATTGGGCTTGTTCTAAAACCATAGGTATGTTAGCAAGGTATTGGGACATTTATTCTTTGTCCTACTCTAAGTATGGAGGCATGTTGACCAAATACTGGGCCAAAGGATCTTGAATTTGATCCCGTGATTGGGTTTTGTAAGGTGGGTAAGGATCCACCTCACAAAAAACATCATCTCCATAAGGGTCTTGAACAAAGTCCTCTTGTATGCTAAAATTTTGATATTCTAGATTATACATGACTCCACTACATGTATAGTGAGACATGGTCAAATCTATGATGAATATTTCACAAAAAAAGTATGAGAGTTATGTAAACTCTGAAAAAGAATGTCTATAAACACAAAAGGTTCAAAACAGGTCTAACTTGGTCAATGGGATTGAGCTGTATCTCCAAAATGGTTTGTGATAAAATTTGGTATAAAATATTATAATGCCAAATGTTAAATGTCTCACACAAAAAAGGTCGAGTGGATGAACTAAAAACAAAATTCCAAACTTTATGGTCTAAAGTGTTTCAAATAGGTCTAAAATAAGAAAGTTAAAGGTTTTTAGGTCTTTTAGCTAAATGTGGTGTCAAAATCTAGGCTCAAACAAGGCATGTGCAAGGATTTTTGGCCAAACATGATGCCAAAAGCTAGACTTTAAAAAAAAATGATGATTTAATCTAACAAACTTATAACACTTTGGTATAAACTAGGAAATTGATTCTAAACATGAACTTTGTCAAATTGGTATGAGGCACAAAACAAAAGGAATTTGGGGATAGACTATTTTCACCCAAGTAATGATACAAACAAATAGTTTTCTAATATGGGTATTAAAGTAACATAATTTATGCAACCCAAAATAGAAATATTGGTATCTAAACACCAGTTAGACAAGGCCTAAATATAAATCAATTAATTTTTGAATTCAAAATTGTCAAAGTCAATTAAATAATCAACTTAGGAAAATGTAGGATTTTTGAAGAAATAAACTAGACAATATTGAATAGCATAACTACACTAGACAAAGACCACAAAGACATACATGGTTCAAATTGAAACTTGGACACAATACAAGATAAGTAGATGAAACAATTTGAGCAACGTAACAATATTATCACTCTCAAAAGATATAAACAATGGTTTATTTCAAATATTTCAAGGCGTAAATTTGAAAATGATTTAGGAAGTGTAATTTTACCCACTTCAATCAAGTGACACACACAATGCTTTTGAGATAAAGTTTTAAGGTAAAAAACATGGTGTCAAATAAACAACATAACACTTCCACAAAAAAAGGAGTAGTGTGGACAAACAACTTGTTTTGAAATGGGAAGATAAACAAAGTTTTAGACTTAAAAGACCAAGCAATAAAGAAAAAATAGAAAATACAACTAAGTAAATTACCCTAAGCCCTAAACTAACAAGGTATGGTCAAGTGAGGTTGACTAAAACTATAGTTTTTGAATGTCTAGATTGATCCCAAGTGTGATTAACACTAGAGAAGAATAACATCAATTAAGTTAATACTAATTATATTACTATGCAAGGGTCTATTCCTTTCCATAATGATTACATCCATGGACTACTTAGTGGAATCCCCTAGTTAACTAGACCTAACTCAGGACTTCATTACTAAAAGAGAGGTTAGACACTCAAACCCCTAGCTCTCATAGTATACTACCCTAATTTGTATACCCTAATATGGAATGGGGTTGAAAAACTTTTAGGAGATTAATCCCTAGGTCAATGATTCCCTAAATAACACATGAAAAATCTGTGAACTCCCCTGAACAAGTCAAATTAAATGAAATAAATGACTAAGTGGAAAGACTTTAGGGTTATTTTTATATCTCCCAAACCATATAGGTTTTGGGGAGATCCTAGACAAATTTATTTCCATTCCCTGAAATAGGTATAAATCACAAGTGACAAGGCACTTTTGGTCACCCAATTTCCCTATAGTGGATGGGTGAAGATCATACACACACTCTTCATTTTGTACAAAAAGCACACAAGTAACAAATACCATCAATAATTTGAAACCTAAATGAGTGTCAATTTATGCACCAATTGAAATGCTTGATGAAGTTATTTACTTATAACCTTTGATTAAGTTGGAAAGATTGAAATGAATTCCACAAAACAACTTAAACAAAAGCACCTATGTTCATTTTAAGCACTAAAACCAAATATTCAAGATGTAACCATTTGTTTTAGTTGCCAAAATGAAGTGTTAAAAACATTATAAATTATAGGTTCCTTTTTAAGCACTAAAGTCAAATGTTCAATATTTAAAAAATTTGTTTTAGGTACCAAAATGAAGTATACAAGAATTAGCTAAATTTATTTTACATACCCAAAATCAAATGTTCATTAGTATTAAATTGAAAATTCATGCTTTATTCCCACTTTAGACCTACAAGGGTTAGAGATTTTCCCCTAATTTGAATGACTTTTAATGATGATCAAAAAAAATTTCAAAACATAGATCTCAGGTTTTTGTTTTAGAAACATAGTGACTAATATCAATCACCTGAGGTTGATGTTGATTATTATGGAACTGATGCTGATTAGTAATAACTAATATCGATCAATAAGGACTGGGATTCATTACCTTTAAACCTAAAGGAAACACAAGATAAAAAATGTTAATTATCTAAAAAAATGATAGAAACTTCTCAAAACCTATAAGGAGATGATTAGATAGGGAATATAAAGACCAACAAAACCAAGAAATCACAAGTAAGAATGCTAAAAAGACTCAAAATGCAAGTTTTGTAAACCATATTCTACCTTGTAACTTGACTGATGACAATCACCCAAAACCATTTTTGGTTAGGCATAACAAATGATGGTTTAGCAGAATGACGTTGTTTATGCCTGATCGATGTCATTCTCTATGTAGATCCAAGTTAGCACAAAAATTAAAAATGCAGCAAAAACAAATACAAAACTCCAATTTTGATGATATTCAAGAATTCATTTGAAAATTTATGAGTTACATATTTGTCTCCTTGGTATGTAGGGTGCTTAGGGTCCCATTAGGCATGCCATTTGGTGATTAAGGAATCTAAGAAGTCTAGTTAGATCATGTATTAGAATAATTAACAAAACTTGAATAAAAATACACTAACATGCATAAAACTTACTTGCCTAAATCATAGGGGGAGAATAATGAACAAAACCAATAGAAAACATATATAAAATACAAATAATACCAAATTCCTTACCTTCTTTGAATGCTCCAAAATAAATTTTATGTGGCTTGCTTGGCTTGTGCTCAAAGAGTCTTTTGCAATGAAGCTTGGCTATCTCCCTCTCTCCTTGGTACCCTGGGTTGTGGCTTGATGTTGGCTTTGGCTTATGATTTTGGCATTATAACACTATATATTTTATTCATGAAGTGAATCTTGCATTATAACTTTACTATGTTTAAGCTCTCATAATGAAGAGGTTTAGGCTTGTATTTATAGGTTTAGAAAATAACCCCAACCAAGGGTAAGTTAAGTTGTAATTTAAACAACCTAACCTAAGTGAGTTAATTAACCCAAATAGGTTTAAAAGGTGTTAAAACCTCATTATATTTAATGAATAGGTATGGGTAATATAGTTTTATATATTTTCAAAAGCTTGACAACTCATAAAAGGTAATTATGAAAACCTAGGATATTTTTGATTTTTTAATTTCCTATTTTAGAATTTCATTAATTTCTCATGGATAATTCAACTAGGTATTTAATTAGGTTTAGAATTTTAATTAATTTTATTTATGCTTTTAACATTTCCAAGATTTGATTTTATGTGTGCATTTGCCCCATTTAATAGGTTTATAGGCCAAATTACATGTTTTAATGTTGTAGATGACTAGAGATGAATCCATGAGTGGTTTTTGTTGCTTATGGAAGGATACCCTAATTAGGGATGTCTCAATGATATTATAATATTTTATGATTAATGCACAATCAAATTTTGGGAATTTAGTGATTCTTAGGCTTAATTTATAATGGTTGGTAAGAATTGATTTGAATTCTTGTGTGAGGCCATTGGTGGCCAATTTTGGGTGTCTATAATTTTGCCCTATTATGAAGGCATTTAAAGTTATAAGCATAGTAACATATTCTCAAATAATAAAAAGGTTTTGTATTATTATGACTTTAATGATAATATATGAACTGTAGGTGCCCCCTCAAGGGAATGGTTGGTAAAGGGGCTAACAATTGGTCCATTGAAATGAAGAGAGGATTGGACCAAATAGATGAAATAGGGTGAAAGGTACTAATTTTCACATAGGTGGTTATAATCAGTGGCATATAGAGCTACCTTAGTTAGGTAGACAAACAAGATGATTTTCCCATAGGTGGTTATAATCATCAACATTGGTGGGATAAAAAAGGTCATGATTTTCCCAAAGGCTATTAAAATCATCAAATAAGGCATAGGGTAACAATAAGATGATTTTACCAAAGGAAAATATAATCATCAAAAGGGAAATAATGATTTACCCATAGGTGGTTATAATCATTGGTAGGAATAAAACATGCCCTAATTAGGTAGATAGGTATAATGGTTTGTCCAAAGGTGGTTATAAGCATTATTACCATGAAAACATTCCCTAGTTAGGTAGAATAAAGATAATAATTTTCCCCAAAGGAGGTTATAATCATCAACCCTCAAATGGATGGAAACAAAATGATTTACCCAAAGGTGGTTATAATCATTGGTAATGCAATTGGGATGGTATACAATGATTTGCCAAAAGGTAGTTAGAATCATTATACCCTGATTATGGTAAACATGATATGGAAGATGATGTCAAATTGGAACAGAGGAGAAAGATGAATTAGGAAACCTACTAGTAGGGAGATGCTCATTTGAATTGATAACGAGGAAAATTATTTTGTTTTTTAATTAATTTGTTTAGGATATGATTTGGATTAGATAGAGAATGTTGCTGGTGCCAAGGAGTATCATTGCTACATTACTATGTACACTCTCAAAGATGATTTTTACTATATCATGTGACAGTAGGCATCATGATAAAACACCATGATAAAATTTCCAAAATATACATAAGGACTAACATGTGATCCAATAAATAATTGAAAATAATACACTAATGATAAAAACCATGATAACAATGTTGATGCATGAATATGGATGGATTATACAATAATGTGCAAGAATCACCCAATGAATGCACATAGACTGAATCAAGGCACAATAAAAAGAGAGAAAACAAACAAGCAAACAAAAAGAAAAAACCCAAAATAGAAAGGAAATAAAAGAAAAGAATGAAAGAAAGAAAAATAATATGAAATAAAAACAAATAATGGGTAATCATAATGTTATTACAAACAACACAACACAAACAAGACAACAAACATTTCTTGTAGATGAGAAGAGACAATGAAACAAACAAACAAAATGGGGTAATATAATAAAATAAGGGGGTGGCTGAGATGTCTCCAGATTTACTAGGCAAATGGAAATTTCCTACATAGTTCCATGGACATAAGATCCAACAACAACTTTAGGCCGAATGTAGTTTTCCCAAGAAATGGGATAGAAGAAAATGATGAGAAGAAGAAAACATGAGGGATATTATAGAATAATATGGGAATGGGAACAAAAAATGATGAGAGTAGGTCGGACAAGAGGGCCAATAAGGATGGGAAAACTAAATGACAAGTTGTTTCTTGTGACTTAGTGAGGGTTCCTAAAATCCAGAAGTGGTCAATGTTTTTATTTTTTTTTAAATAATTTTACAAATAATTTTGAAATTTTTTAGGTGTCTTAATTCAATTGAGAATGATGAGACACTAAATAGTCCAAACTATCAAAATTTCAAGAGCATTCAAAATTAAATTATCTCACAAAATGGTGAGAGCATGGCTAAGGTTGATCATAAAATGGTTAGAGCATTCTAACTTAAAATGCTCATAAAATGGTAATATCATGGCTTAGGCTACTCAAAAAATTACAATAGCATGAGAAAGGGTGACTGAATTAACCTCAACATAAATTTATCACTACCTACATAGTCACAAGATGGGACCTCAAGTCACTATAGTTTTACTTTACAATGGAATAATCTGACTAGTGTTGTAGCTAATTCAAATAAAAAGGCAAAGTTAGAAAATGACATAGTATGGCATAGAAAAATCAAGGTGATACTTTAAGGCATGGTAAACTAGTGGTGCCCTTAGTTTTCCCATAGGTAGTTATAAATAGGAAACAATGGCATAAGTCAATGATACTAATTTTACCATAGGTAGTTATAAGTAATAATAAGATGATGGGACATTGATTTACTCAAAGGTGGTTATAATCAAGTGTAATTGGTACAAAACATAATAAAAAATGAAGGATGAAAATACCAAACCACTATCATATTAATCTAAAAGCATGGCCTCTCTCTAGAATAAGTGAATCAAATTTTGAAACTTGATTTGAATCTTTATGTTGAAAGCAGCCTTGTAACTAATGAAATAAAACCAAGATCAAATGGGCTAGGTAGTGAGGTTGAAAATAATTTGGTCGATAGGAAATGTATGGTAGAATAGAATGGTGAAATGATAAATTTATATAATGGTATAATACAAATAAGAAAGTTGATATTATTGTATAACTTGAAATAGTCTTCTTCAATAATACACTAGGTCACTCAAGAAAATTAATGCTTGAGGTATATAATGTTCATCACCTCATCAAGTTCATTACCATCTAGTGTAGTGAGCTTGTATGCTCTAGCACCATAGTTCACAACAATGATGAAAGGGCTTACCTAGTTGGGCTTGAACTTGCCTTTATGTTTTTGTTTTATCCAGAGTATTCTTTTGGTTTTATTTAATCACAAGATCCCTAATCTCAAATTATCTATGTTTTACACAAAAATTATAATGGCCATAGATTCATTTTTGGTATTCTTACAGATTGGTTATTATGACCAATCATTTCTCATCAAGTAACTCTAGCTCTTAAAAGTGGGATAATCAATAGTCTTCATCATCCAGGACATGCTTCAAAGATATGCATAAATAAGGTAACTTGACCTCAATGCAAAGAATGGCATGAGTTCCATAAATAAGTGAATATAGAATGGCTCCTATTAGAGTATGGTGATTGGTATGGTATGTTGAGAGGGCATGGAATATTTTGAGGTTCTAATCATGGCTAGCATCATTGACAATATTTTTAAGGATCTTAAAAATGGTTTTGTTAGATGTTTATGCCTAGCTGTTACCTCATGGGTGAAATGCCTAGCTTTAAGTATTGTATGAAACCATTGGTGGAGAATTTTAGGTATCTTATGGTTTTAATTCATTGAGGGAAAGGGTCCCAAATGCCTTTGAAACCTTAAAAGTGGTATATACCTTGTTTGATAAGGTTAAGGTACTTTAGCAAAAATTAAGGTATTTGGAGAAGTTAAGGTTTCTTGTCCTAATAGTATTCTTGATTACCTTAGTTACTCATTGTGGGAGAGTCCTTTTTAGTAATATATAGGTGATATAAAAGTATATTTGAGTCTTGACATAAGGACTAATGATGTACCCAAGGCCATATTCTATAGCCTACTGGTCAAGATTGTTTCAAGCTCTAATTAGCCCATAAGGTCATCAAATATCCTTCAAATATGTCATATGAGTTAACTTTATAGGTATAATCCTTTGAATAAGGTGTCATAGTCAAATTATGAGTTTGTAAAAGTCTCATAACCATTTCAAGTCATTAAAAAGTGATATTATATGCAAAAGGGGGTCTTTTAAAGGGTTAAATATCTTTTCATTTACCAAAAGGGCCCCACATGCTTGAAAAATGACCTTTAAACTCCCCTCCATCCATACCTCTTGGTTAAAAATTGTATTTTATTTCTATTTTCCTCCTCTTATTATCTAATGGGCAACCAAGATCTCAATCATGAAAAAATGCAAGAAAATGAGGTTTTACAAATGTTTCCAAGACTTGTATGAACTATTATGGTTAGGTAAAAGTTAGAGGAGGTTAAAAATATTATTTGGGATCCATTTTAGGCATTTTTAAAAATAAACCATGTCTCAAATTTGTAGAGGAAAGCATAATTGGAAACAAGATCTCCTTCGAGCCCTTGGTAAGCTCACAAGGGCCAATTTGAGTTAGATGGAACAATCTGTACAAAGGGAATCAGATATTAATATCTTATCCATATGTGTATTCCCTAGTAGTCTTTAAATTAGTGGAATTTTTATACATATAAAATCTTTGGGATTTATGAACAATCATTAAGACCCTAGGTGGTCTTAAACCCTTGTAAAACCCTAGTGGCTCAATTTTGGGCAATCCTTATTACAAATAATAAAGTTGTTGAAGCATGAGAGTGTTTGAGAGGGAATAATATATTTATAAACATACATTTTTTGCTTTCATCCACCAAAAGGGGCACATGTGACATTGAGAGTAAGAAAAAAGACTTCCCAAGTCATTTGGTAGATTGAGAATCATGTCATTATTATCTATATGTTTTGATGTTTCTTCAAAGTTAATGAATCTAAATGGTTGTGTATATGATTCTCATATTATTCTCCATCCAAGTCTCTCCAACCACATGGTTACTCCATACATAGTCTTCTAGGTAATGTTCATACTCCCAATCATTTGAAGTAAACATAAACTTCTTGTTTGAAGGTGGTCTTGTAGTGCATTTTCAAAAGGAGAGTGAGATTACCATTGAATTAAAAGATTAAACAAAGGAATATTTATTGTTTTAAGGATAGTTTTTTCACTAAAGGAGACCTATGAGCATGAGAATGTAGACCTATAGGTTTGTAGACTTTTAGGCCTACTTTTGGTATGTAATCATTGAAAAGGCATGAAGGTGAGTGATTATGAAGGTTTGAAGGTAATGATAAGTGAAAGGTTAAAACATATAAGGTGGTCAATTATTGTTATAAAATCATGTATTTGGATCCAATGTTCAAGACACCAAAAGACACAAATAAGCTTGCTCAAGGCTTCAATATTGGTCTTCAAAATTAAGAGGAAAGAGTAATATTGAATAGTGAGTTTGAGGCTTGGGTGAATGAAAAAACTGCATGAATTAAAAAGAGACCTTAGGAAATATTAGGATAAAGTGACCAAGACCAACTTACTTCAACCTTGCAGATATAGTCAATTTGCCAGATACATGTCTATTTCAAATGAAAGGTGTCATTTGGGTTTGAGAGACATTGAAGCCATAAAAGAGAGTTAAGGAGGATTTACAGAGGAAATAAATATTCAAATAACACCATATATATGTATCATTATTTTATATATATTCTCACACCAAATGACCTTCCTAAGACCCCTCTAAATCATTCTACCCAATGTGTGTTTCTAGGCAAACAATTAGCCCTTTAACCATTTTAGGAATAAAACAACATAATGGGAACATAAGGATGAATATGAGAGGATTATAAAATAATAATTTCTATCCAATTAGATATAAATTTCACATATCACTCACATGATGATCAAGCAAAATAAAGAAGTGGACCTAAATTCACCTATAGGCCAATCATGAAAAGGCAAAGTTGTGATTACAAAGCTCATTGGAAGATGGTTTGGGTGGAATAATAATTGTTTATATGCAAGTAAAAATAACATAGATATCATGTTGAAGTAATTGGTAAAACATCAAGTGCTAATAACATGGATGTTCACACTTCTTACAGATGGGCCCATTAAACTTTTAGAGGTAGGGCTTTAGAGAAGAAGGGATAGAGTGATTTGAGATATGAATGGATGAAAGATAAAGGAGTGAGATATAATTATCTTGACATATCTACCAAGTTTTCATAGTCTTATTTATATTATTGGGTCTTTTGAAACAAAATTAAGAGCCTTGACATGATAGTTAGGCCTAGTAGGCCTAAATAGGTAGTCACATACCTAAGCATGAAATGGGAATATAAATTAAATGATTGTGAGTATTTGGAGGATTTAAAAATTTATAGAAGTGATTAATGATATTAAAATGTTTTTACATGAAATTTAACTTAGGTAATCAATAATAAATCCTAATAACCACACATTCAGGGTCAAACTAAACTAGTGGCTTAAAAACCCTAAGCCTATATGTGAGAGATCTATAGAAACTTTGGGGAGTTAGAAAGAGTGCAATCCATAATAATTTGATTATTATAGTTTCAAAGGTCTCATATTTGTTTTTTAATCCAAAATCATACACTATCACACCTTGCACACTTAATGTCCCTCTCTTGACCCTACAACTGCATATTTTCTAGCCTAAGAGGTGTCATCTTTAGTATGATTATCATGAATAAGGTGAATGGATATATATTATGATAGGGATGTTGTGGGAGGTTTTATACTTAGATTTATTGTTATTTTTTATATAATCTAGGCCCTTATATCTATGAACAATCATTAAGGTCATAGATCACTCCTAGAATGCATACTTCAGCCTGAGAGACAACCAACTTTTTCTCATACATTTCTTTATAGTATTCATGGTGAAAATGAGTTTGGATGATTTGGAGGGGTATATACACTCCCATTTTATGTCATTTAGTCATCTTATGAATATCTATACTCTATAAAGAATCCTTAAGGATTGAAATAGGTTTTGAACTACCTAGAGGGTAAGAAGTGACCCAATGGCTAAAAAAGCTATTCTACTAACCTAAATGCAATTAGTTTACCCTTAAATTAACTTTAGTGACATAACTAACTACCATGGTAATATGTGGTGACTAACATTGGCATGTGTGGGGAAAATATGTAGGAAAATAGCTCATAAGGCCTGGTTTTGAGGCTGTTTGTATGTTTTTAGAGGATATTTGAGTTCTTAAGTGAATTGAAAAGATTATTGGGCCTGTACAGAGGTAGAATGGCCTTTTAAAAATCACCTTTTAACCCCTAAAATAGTACACACCATCATAATGAACACACTTGAACCTAACCAAGGAGATAACCTTCATTTTCATTAAGAAAAGAGTGTTGTAATCTTATTCCCATAGTTATGAGACTCTCAAAGGCATAAACATTATTGTACTAACTTTTCTAGGCCACTACCAATCTCAACACATGTTTGAAAGATGACTAAGTCTCAAATCCTTCACCCACTAGGAAGACAAGCATATTGAATGGGATATGAAAGGATATAAAAGGTGGCAAGTAAGAGAATAATGGACATGTTCAAAAAAGTAATTGCCTCTTATAAGGGGTGAATGACTTCTCACTACATGTTAAGGAGTGATGGAGTAGTTCTAATGTGCATGGGATCTTCATGGGGATAACCATGACCAATAATAGGTCATCTACCACAATTCTATACCCAAGGGCTCATTGAATGTCATTATGTAGCCAAGGTAATGTATAGGAGGAGTTATGGGATTATTAATACCATTTAGTATCTGATTAATTGAGTATATGATGGTCATCATTACTTTTACTCCACATTTATACACCACATTCTCCTTCTCCTCCTTTTCATTTTCTATAAATTAGGCTTTAAGAGACATTATATGCATCCCTTTATTGGGTATGAGAAATTTCTACCAAAGTTATATCTTGTAGCCTTTGAACTAATACAAAAATTGATTTAACCTCCTTCTGTGTTGGTATTATAGTGTGTTATACTTGTCTAATTTACAAAAATGGTTATTTATTCTCCCTTTATAGGTCCTTATCTTCACCTAGGTACTTTTGTATTATTTTATGTAGGTTATATGCTGTGTTAAGGTGTTAGTGATTATACTTGTACTAAAAATTGATTGATAGTGTCTTGAATTAGGCCTCTCATTCATCATCCTCAATTCATAGTCATCTAGCATAATTTCCATGTCAAATACTTGTGTAAGAGTCGTTTGGAGAGAGAGTGTGTTGGAAATTAGTTGTGTTTTGTTTATAAGTGTTGTTAAGGATCAAGTAGTGGAGATAAAACATATTGGTGCATCACCTCTCATAGCTTAGGTTTGTTTCATGAATCCTTGTATGCCTTTTCATTGACAAACAAGTAGTTTTAGGAGTTGAGTCTAGATGATTCATCATGAGAGATATCCCCAAAACAAGATATTCACCTCACCCAATAAGATACCCACACCTAGAGGTGATTTTATTGTATCAGTTGTATGAGGTAAGTTTGAACATATTTGCCTCAAGGGTAAAATATAGATTGATAACAAGTAGTTTAGGCTAAAAGTGATCTATATTAGAAATGGTAATAGATTGGTATTGGGTAATACCCCCTCACTTCAAATTCTCATAGTGGTAAGGGTTTAGGGTGATTTTAAAATATATAACATCAACCACATGTTTATACTTGGCTCTAAAACCAAGTGGACTTACCCCTTAGTGATGAAATCCAAGTAGGTATACCTTGGGAAGAAAATGTTTAATGCCTTTTAGTGTTAAGTGATTTTTAAGTGTGTTAAAAAGAGAAAAAAGGGAAATTAAATTGGTAAATTAAAAAATCCACCAAATTAGTCAATGTTTGCTACTCTAAGCATGCAAACAACTAAAATGGAAAGTGAATTAATTACTAGAAAAATAGGTTAATTCCTTTGACTCTGAAGAGTACAGATTCAATTTAGGAAACATTGTATGAAAATAATAAAGAACAAAGTGAATAGGGTCACTATTATTCTACACAAGCAAGATTTAGAAGAACAAGATGAATAGGTCAACTATGTCTTCTAGAGAGAAGATAAGCGATAGAACTATGTCGAGCTAGTTGACCCAGTTCATTATAGAATTGAACTTTTAAAGACTACAAACTTGTGAAAAATAATATTGTAAATGAAGAACATAAATGAGAGATAAGGTAATAATGAACCTTTGGAATTTTTAAGATGCTTGGTTTACAAATTTTATGACGTGTTTCTCAAATGTTGATTTTAATATTTAGTGAATAGGGTCAATAGGGTTGATGTAGTTAATAAAACCTATGTGCCAACATATAATTTGTGAATAGAGTCAACTAGATCAACTATGTATGAAATTATGTAGATGAATAAGAAGACTATGTCAATTTGATCGATCCAACCACCTATATTTGGAGAAGACCTACATAGATAAACTAGAGTCATTTTAGAGTGACTATGTGTTAACATGCACATAAAATGTCAGATTATTTTGAGAAGTTTGATATAGTACTACAAAAATCAGAATATATAATATGATTATAAAATGAATGCATGAAAGAAAGCCTACAAGGATTAGATTCATGTTAGGTTCACCATAATATATACAAGGGAAAATGTAACTGACCTATAAAGGAATGGTATTTTGGAGAAGATAAATAACTCTTACACTTTTGCTTGTTGTCACATTTAGACATTTGGGGTCATGACCAATATGGATCCGATGGAACTAACCAAGAGGTCTATTATCACATTAACATCACTAGAGAGGGTTTTAAAGCCTCTAGTTAAATATTAACAATCCAAACTTCACTCTAGGTGGAGGTTATTCAGACTTACATCTAAGTTTGGGATAACACAGAATTAGCCCAAGGTTGTGGGTGACTTATGGCTGGGATAAACCTATAGATTATGGGGCTAGCTCCCATGGTACATCCATTTATCTCAAATCACTAAGACCTATTGATTTTTGGGGTGAAAAGAGATAGAAGAGTTGTGTAAAATTAAACCTAATATAAATATGGTGATATACCAATATAGTCATCCACTTTATTTTATCAATAGCAACACTAATGAACTAGACAAAAAACTGAACTACTATCCCCAAGAGCTCTTATGCAATAGTGTTTCATATGGAGGATATTTTAGGTGGCTATAAAATGAGGCAATGAAAAGGATTTTTGATCCTAGACACTTATTAGTCATATTACACTCCAAGCTCAATCACCAACACCTTTTTCATATAACGTGACATGCATAGAACACCTACTAGTATATAGGTGAGATAAGGACCTACAAAGGGAGAGAAACCTACCACATATGCATATCAACAAGAAAATAACACATTAGACTAGTATTGGAGAAGTTGAAATGGTCATTCATTTATCAGTCCAAGAGGTCTACAAGATACAAATATAGGTAGAGTTTCCTCAACCTAGGTATAGAACTATTAACACTCCAAATTATACCCTAGGAGGAGGTTATTTAGGACTACCTCCAAGTTTGGGTAACATAGGATTAGCCCAAGTTTATGGGTGAGCTATGGCTGGGATAAACCTATATGTTATGGGGATAGATCCCTTGGTGATTCCATTTAGCTTAGATCACTAAGACCTATTGATTTTTGGGTTGAAAAGAGATAGAATGGATGAATAAAAATAAACCTAATCTAAATATGGTGATGCACCAATATAGTTGTCCACTCTATTTGATATCTAAAAGCACTAATGAGCTAAAAAAACAACTAAAATACTATCTCCAAGATTTTCTATGCAATAGTTTTTCACAAGGAGGCTATGTTTGGTGGATAGAACATGAGGGACATGAATTGGAGGTCTAATCCTAAACACATACTAGTCATATTCCACTCCAAGCTTACTCACCAACACCTTTTGCACATCATGTGACCTGCATAGAATACCTAGTAGCATCTATGTTAGACAAGGACATACAAAGGAAGATAAACCTACCTCATATTCATATGACCAAGTAAAAAACACACTAGACCAGTACTGGAGAAGATGAAATAGTCATTCATTTATTAGTCCAAGGTCTACAAGATACAAATATATGTATAGTTTCCACATACCTAGGTGAGAGATGTGTAAAATGTCCTAAAATATTTGATATATAGATGAATATTAAGAGAGAAATAGTGGAAATGGTGTGGAGGTGACATTAAAGGGACATGAATGACCATAATTGACTCCACCATTAATTACAAGTAGTCATAATAGTCCTCATACTCCCTCCATGCATTGGTGGTCTTTACTGGGAAACTTTAGGTGGTGAAATGGAGTGATGGATGTTGATGCAAAAATGGTTGACACAATTTAAGGCATTTCCATGCCCAAATCTAGTTAATTACCCTCTATTCATGACAATTACAATGCATTAGATTGATTGAATTAGGCCATCATGAGTCAGTAAGCAACCCACCCTTCTCCTTGTATGTTGGTTAGGCTAAGAAACCACCCTTTCCTTCATAATGACCATGGAGAAGTGCCTTGATCACATTTAAGCATCATTTACATGGTGTAATGAATCTATATTAACTCCTACAACATCTCTCTATGCCAACTTACATCTCTTCTTATTAGCCAAATAAGCCATGCTTAAGAAATTAGGCTTGTGGCTTAGTGTTATGTGCTTTGTTTCCATAAAACCTACATAAGACCTTAAGAATAAGTTATTTATCATGAATTAGACCTGAATGTGTATGCTACATCATGAAATGTGCTTAACCAATAGTACATAACCATAATTTTACCCCATTTAGGTGATTAGGACTCCTTTTACTAGATTTTTTGGACTACCTATTTGATGCAAACCTTTAGGTGTGTTTTTATGATGGGTAGAGAGTGGTTATTAGTTTTAATAGGTTGAATATGCCTAAAACTACCATCCCCCATGATTTTAAATTCTCCATCAAGTTTTGTACCCTAAAAACATCAAAAAACCGTATAAAAAAATGATTTTCAAGAGGTTTGTACACCTATTCATACAACTTATAACCATGAATGGAATATTATCTAAGTAAACTATGTTATACAAGTGTCTTAGGACCATTTTAGGGTAATTAAGTGCATTTGTCTCCATTTTTCATCCATCAGGTTTGTCTTAGGTTGTAATCAAGGTTTTGGAGGTCTATCATATTAATGATGGTTCATAGAGTATGGACCTCCAAATCAAATATTATTGCTATGAACATTTATCCTATGGACCCCCTCTAAATTCTTGAAGATCTTATGCTACCATATAACTTATATAGAGTGAACCTAGTGCAAGTTGGTAGATCTCCATTACTTTGCAAGATTTTTTATCATGGTTATAAATTTTGTGATGATTCACATATATAGTCTATTTAAACCAACTATTTATTACCTAGATTTTAAGGTCATATAGGTTGACATATCCCCCTAAGATCACAAGCCCTGACTCCTTATGCTTGGTGAGATATGAGTAATTAAATTAATGGTTTGAGATGGAAGACTAGGATAGTTGGGTTTGAGATGGGTCTTAAGATAAAATTTGACATTTTATTGCTTTACTCTACCCAAAACATTCTCCATATGAACTATACCATTCTCATACACCTTCTTATTTCCATTAATATACTTTGGGTTTTCGGTTATGCCACCAAGATGAGCATGGGGTTTTGAATAGTCAAGACTGGATTTAGGCCTAATAGGGCTAGACTAAGTTACAGGGTTCTAAGTCACCTATAGATGAGTTGATGGCCTCAACATCACCCCATAACCATTATATAATTAATTAAACCCTTATGCAATTATATTCACCAACCAAAAACACCATCTCTGACTCTTTTTCCTATAGGTCTACCTTGAGTCACTGTTCACTATTAAGCCTAAGTGATAGAAACAAATGTGTTGGAGACCTAAATAACCCTTTTAACTCTCTTAAATAATTTTGATGATTTTGGAATAATTTTATATGTTCTCATGTATTTAAAAAACTCCCTAGAATGGAATCCCCTTAACCCTATTCTTTACATAACTCCACATATTTGCATAGGGTTTATGAGTAGATTTGGTAGTCTAACACTACAAGGTAAAATATTAGGTTTTATTTTCAATTATCTAGTTTTGGACACTAATAATAATAAATAACATTAACACTTAGTTACCCTAATATTTTCATCCTCATCATTTATTCAAGGGGTGATTTTTTTTTTTAATTTTTCATATATAGGCTTGTGTATGCCTGTTTGAGATTATTAGGTCTAACTAGGCCATCAAGGATATGTTTTCTACCTTATGACTAAATTTTTAAATGGGAAACACTATAAACTATTTATATGTAAATTTAATACATTTAAACTCCATTTTTGACTTCATTTTTATTATGAATTTCACACTTTCACCCCTTACCAAGGATCTGCTTGTAGGCATTTAATAGGTAGGTTTGGAAGAAGTAGGGGTATCATATTTTATTACACTTATCACTTAATTAGTGAGTGTATCATGAAATATAGGTGCTCTAGAACCTATATATATACCATTTATATCATTATTCATCCACCATTCATGTAGGATATTTCAACTTCTATGCATAGGTCTGCACTACCTACTTTAGGCCTAATATGCCTAATTAGGCCTTAATATATATTTTTATCTTTCTTAGAGGACTAGGACATTCACTATAGATTGATTATATTAAGATAAAATAATATGTACCTATTTTTTATCTTTTTCACTTCACCCCCATGCATGGTTGAACATACTTTAGACTTCCTTTTGCCATTTTGCCTATAGGAGCCCAAATAGGATCTACCTGAATTGTGTAGGTACATTAGAGAGGTAATATGGTAGTTTATTATTTAATTTAGACACTCAAATGTTAATGACACTTAAAAATTATTCATTATAACCTTTTATAGATCTTCAAACCTGAAACTCTATTAGTATTTCCCCAATCTTGCCTCTATAACCTTGTGTGTTTACTTTGGGGTCCTCATTAAGCTTGTCTTCTCTTGGGTTGAGTTTGGTGGGTTGGTGTTGATGCAATGGATTACACCTAGGGAAAGGAGGTTGAGTTCCTACCTTCCACATTCAACAATGGAAACTCCCCTCTCACTTGTGGGACTGGCAAAACTAGAGGTGAGAGTCTCTAGGTAAGGGCTAGCTCCCTTTGATGCATCTGATTTGATTTAGTAAGTGCTCACACACACACACACACACACACACACACACACACACACACACACACACACACACACACACACACATAATGGGGGGTGAAAAGGGAAAAAGAATGCAGGAAAAAAAACTCCTCTAAAGGAGGTGATGCACCAAAATGATCCAACCTTCTCACACTCACACTTAAAATCAGAAAAACACATACATACACTTCAGAGCAAAAGGACCAGGCAGCAAGAAACTTGGCAGGGAGGCTTTAATGAAAATATAGAAAATAAAGATTCACCAAAGGTGCTATGAAAGGCACACTATATAATAAATTCTTCTATTTTTGCACTTCTAAATATAGATCTCCTTATCAGCTATAGAAATGGCACCTTATAGACACCAGGTATGTTGGTGTTGAACCTGTGGAAGCATCAAGAAGTAATGACTAAACACAAACTAACACTTAGACATACACAAAGATATCTAATTAGGATAGAGGTAAAAAATCTGCCCTCAACCTTAAGGCAAAACTCTGCCCAAAAATCTCTCGGGCTTGTAAGGCAGAGCTCTACCAAAATTTTTACCTTGAATCAAAACTTAGCTATTTTTACCTCCATTTTGAGTTTTACATCTTTAGTATGTGTCTATGTCTTGATTCTACGTTAATTCATTTTCTTAATGCTTTTATAGAATGATTTCAACATGTCTGGTGCATATTTTTGAGTTTCCTTTTACATGTCTATCAGAAGTGTCCCTAGAGGAGTGTAGGTGAAGTGGATAGGCTGCTACAAGTGTCTTAGAATGCCTCTAGTAGTTATTTCCTCCTTGTATCTCCATGGACCCCTGACCCACTGATGCAAAGGGTTTTCTCATGTCAGATGAAGTGTATAGGCACTTCTTTCGATGAAAAGTGTATGTTCGGGCTAGGAGGATCATTTGTTGGTGTATCACCTTTTTCCCTTTTTTTTTAGGCTTAGGTTTTATTTTCATCATCTCTCTCTCTCTATTTTCATCCCCCACTTTTTTCATTTTAGTTGTTAGCAGTAGGAGAAACTAGAGCCTAAATGATACATTAGAGGGATCTAGCCCTTATCTAGAGACTCTCCCCTCTAGCTTCGCCAGTCCCACAGGTGAGGGGGGAGTTTCCATTATTGCATGAAGAAGGCACGAGCTTGGCCTCCTACCAAGGGTGCAATCTTTTGCATCAATAGTTGGTCCTTGATGGACCATATTTTATATATTCCATGTTTATTTATATACCCTTATGATTTGCCTTGAGGTCTCTCAACCTTCTACACCCCATACCAATAACCAACACTCTATTAGCTTAGTCTACCTCAATAGGCCTTATGTGACTATAAGGGCTTGTCTTGGCATAATAAGCTGATGATAAGGGTGGTTTTTTCATAACAAAATTATAATAATGAGGTAAAAAACATATAAAATGAACATAATATGTGTATAATTCATGTTTTAACCTATTTTGGTGGATCTTCTATAGACACTATAAAGACACATTATTCACTTGCAAAGAGATCACATAAGACAATCACCTTATAATAGAACTTGAGAGTGTTGTTTGGTCTAATAGATCAACTAATTCTGGGAGGCAGAGAAACCTAGGTGTACTCTAATAAAATATCACACAACCCAAAACATTATACATTTACATTATCATGCCTTGAGGACTATACAATAAGAAGACATAATGTCTACATCCTACATAAGTGATAACATTAAGATTTATGTTTCCAATGGCTTACACATGTGAACTATGGGTGGAGGAATTTTGTATATGGTCTATGAGAACATGTATAAGACATAACAAAACATTTATTACATTAAACATATAAAAATTCACTAAAACCATTACAAGTTTGACCCCTACATAGATGGAGAAGACAACTTGATTGCCCATATTTTTAGCCATTATTCATAAAACATGGGCTATGAATCTACAAAATGATGTTCATGATGGAAAGGTAATGATATACCCTTTCTCTACCAAATATATCAGCTCCTCATTTTCTCTCTCATGTACAGACTAAGAAAAAAGTAGATAGCTTGTCCAAGGTTGCCAAAGAGCTCAATGGAGAAGTGGACCAGATTTTGGCTTGTCTTGGACCCTTTGGATGTGAAATTCTTATGAGACACCTTCCATGAAAATTGATGCAATGTTTGACCTCCCTTTGTATGGACCTAATTATATAAATCCATACAAGCTAGTAAAACTTCACTAAGATAGCTTCTTTTCTGCATTTCCTCATGTTTCAAACCTTGGGATATCATTGGTGGGTACAAGGAGGGAAAATATAAGGCAAATAACATTTTAAAATGGATGGTATGGTCTATAAATTTTAAAGGACACATCTTCCCACTTATGGGTCCCATTTGGTGAGTGGGAAGTGGGTTTGACTATTAAAATAGATCCCTTATGCATATGAAACCATCCTAAATGGCTTTAGAATATAAATAATACCCCTTTTGAGAACCATTAAAATAGAATGTTACTTTAAACATACCCATTTTCAAAGGTTAACAATGTAATATGACATATATAACATGTTTTAAGGATCATTTGATGACTTTGAAAGGTGAATTAATTCTTGAATGAGTATACCATAGAAAATTACCTTAAATATAGCTCAAACTTCATGTTATGACTTAGACGAGGTTTAGACATCTTCTCCATCTTACTAGTAGGGTCTCTTTTTAAGGAATTATTGACCACTTTCTAGTCCCAAACCTATAAAGGGGTCAACCTATTACTTTGAATCTTCATTCATCATTGATATTATGGTTTTCATTCATATCATGAGTATGTGAGGATGGTTCAAATAGTCCATAGTCCTATCATGCTACAAATTTGCCTTATCAGTCTCTATATCTCCTTTCTATCTTGATTTAAGTGTTATCATGATAATCAAACATCCCTAGATGGTCATTGATCACTTTTATAGGTCCCCGACATGTGAAATATGCCATGGTTAAGGTGAACTAAAGAGACAGTTTGATAGAGGCTCATAAACACAATAGTTCTACCTAATAACATGAGGTATGCTCACTTTCGAGCTTTAAAGTAACATTATAAAAGGGTTTTAAGATTCATTTGAGGTTTTTCATATATCATAAAGGTCTTTTTTATGTATTAGCATGATAATTCAATTGACATTCCCTTATAAAGTCATATATTTGTGCAAAATCAATAGTTTTTTGTCATAATGAGACCCAATATAGCATTAATAGACACTAAGTCACACCACATGCCTCTAATTGAACTCATAAACCTCATCAATGCATCACTAGATTATTTTGTGCCTCATTAAATCCACTAGCACCATGGTTAATGCCAATTCCTTCCAAATGGACCCCATACATGCTAAATAGTGACTTTTCAACTCCCTCAATTTTTACCATCAATTTAAAAGTGTTATATGGCTCCTATTTTCCCTCCATAATACCTAATAACAATGTTTTAGGTCTTAAGAAAATAAAATTACTAAGAAAATGGTAGGTTATCGATGTTTCTTCAGTAGTACAAATCTATATTGTATGCACCAACCCAAGTGGAGTCATTATTTTATAGAGGGAGGTCAAAATGTCAAACGGTGAAGAGATAAATTTTTTTTAGTGTCATGGGAGATCTAAACCGTTCCATCCTTCTTTCAATCTCATTTGTAGATTTAGAGAGCTCCTTAGGTTCGTGTGTGTACGATATAAAAGAGAGAGAGTGGGGAGCCAAGATAATAACTAGAGAAAATAAACTCAAGTAGATTCCAACCATGGGCATTTGTATGGGAACTAGTCTCTTAATATTTATGAAAATTCCTTAAGAAGTTAAGGAATCCCTATGATCTTCTCATCTTCATAAGCCAACATGGACTAAATGGTTTTCAAGGATTTTTTTTTAGTCATGTAGTCATATAAAATGTGAAAATTGGTAGCTTGAATGTGGCTTGTGACACCCAACCCATAGGTACCTATTACATTCTCTCATGACCCTTCTATCCATGTTTTCACTAATTCTTAGTCATTCATAGACTTTTAAGACATGATTCCAACTCAGCTAGACTACTTTTACCATGACAAATCCATCCCCTAAGTCTTGTACCATCAAAATAATAGCACCCAAGTTGGAATATAGCACTGGACCCTAGGGTGTCCCAATTTTAGTGCTTTTATCCAATTACATTCCAATCTTAGATGATCATTTTCTCTTGATTCCTCTTCTTTATTATGTCATCCTCATACAAATGCATCTAACCCAAGACCAATAGATATCTATAAAATCCCATTTAAATTTCATCTAGAAGAGGTTAGAAAATATTACAAAAATAAGTAAGAATAAATGTAAGATCATTAAGTAAAATTTACCTATTCTCTGCATATATCCATTTAATACAATTACCAACATATTCAAACCCTCATACCAGTCCCTAACCACCTCAAGCACACCTAGTTTAGCATTTTTGCATCTTCATTACACTATTACGCAAAGTACATCAAGTGGGAGAAATACATATGGCTTGATCCCTCTTCAAAGTATTGGTATGTAGGTAGTGTGCCCATACAAGGGGTGTGGATACATGTTCAGTGCATATCACACACACTAACCCCCCTCTTACTCCAAGTTTTCATTCAATTTAAAGCAAAAGGAAGATCTAGGGTTGGAGATTAAATCAGCTCTATAAGGATATTTGTCACTATTAAAGACTTGAAATTTCATAGATGGACTAATATAGAGACAACAAACAAAACACAAAAATATTAGATCTCTATGACCAATTTGGACAACAATGGTAGGACCTAGACTATATCACCACACCCTAAAGTGTCATGTTTTTAGTGTTCCTATCCTTTCACTAAATGAAATCTAGATCTTGATTTGTGATAGTGTCCTAGTCATGCACAACTAACACCAGCTTGTATCTCAGCCATCTCAATCTTGTTTAAGCTAAGTTACATTTCTCCTCACTTATTACTATTTTTAGAAAGGTTTAAATTATAATCATATTATACTAATCAGTAGCTTAATTATCCCAATATTAATTACTAATTTAATTAAATCAAACCCTTAACTAAATTAGGAATAAAACTTTAATATTACTAAAATGGTTAAATCATTTGGTGAACCTGACTTACTTCATTTGTACATAAAAACCCAAGGGTAAATTCCTTGCTGATTTTAAAAATATTTTTATAATTTTCTACTTGACTATTTAAAACAAAAATTCAATTTAAATTTTAAAATTTCATAGTATTTTTAAAATTTTATTTCTCTTCCAAACCCTAGTTACATACCCTAAGTCCTTTCAAATTAAGAATTTTCCAATAATTTTCTTATTTTTTACCTACATATTTAAATAAAAATTAGAATCAAATCTTAAAATTCCATAATAATTCTAAAAAAATGTTTTTCTTCCAAACCCTAGTTGCACGCACTAGTTCCTTTCAAAATAAGAGTTTTCTAATAATTTTTTTTTTTTTACCTACATATTTAAATAAAAAATTCACATTAAATTTTAAAAATCCTTATTAAGTTTAGAATATATCATTTTCAAAACCCTAGATGCATCTACTAGGTCCCATTACTTTTTGAGGATCACCTTACATGTTTGGGAGTTTCAAATTGTTTTTATGCACCTTCTAGTTGGTTATTTTTAGGAATTTACATTTCCTTTATTCAATACTTTCCTTCCATAGCACTGTGCTTATTATAAAATATTACAAAAAAGTCAATCAATTTTCAATTTGTTTTCCTACTTTAACAATGGCCCAATATACTAGTTTTGACAAAAATGATAAGAGGGAACTTCAAGACCTTTCAACTAAACATCCTAATATGCAAGATGACATACATAGAATACTACAAGAAGAAAAAAAAAAGAGAATAATAGTCAATCTTCTCAAACCATAGAGCAACCAATTAAAAATGATACTATGGGGGAGACTATGTCTCAACAACCCCCTATAGCAACTCAACCTTCCTATGAGGTACCATCAATTATTGTTAGTATATTTTTGTCTCCTGATGTGGCAACCCTTGTACAAAAGACAAAATCTCTTCAATCCAAGGTGCTGCATCTTGAGCAAGCTAATTCTAGACCTACACAAGCCTTGGATTCTTTTGCTTTACTTCATACACCATTGGCATGTCATATTTCTTCTACACCCTTTCCATAAGGTTTTGTTCAACACAAGCTCACTCTATATAATGGCAAGGGTGATCCAGAGACACACTTTGGAGATTTTAACATATCATGCTTGGATTATGTGCCAAATAACTAGTTATTAACTAAGATATTTCATTAAAATCTAAAGTATTATGATTTATAATGGTTTTATAGTCTACCAAATCAGTTGATTAACACATTCAATCCTTTAACAAACATGTTCCTAGCTCATTTTAGCATTAACATTGGTGATAAGGTTTCCTATGCCCAAGTTGCACAATAGAAACAAAGGTCAAATGAGCATCTCACATATTATGTTCTTTGATATAAGACTATCTTGGCTATGATGACTAGACCCATGGATGAACAAGAGTTTAAAGATATCTTTAAATAGATTCTTCTACTAGATTTGCATGAATTAATAATGTTCAAAAGGTTTTCTTCCTTCACTAAGTTATGTCATACATTAAAGGAAAGGGAAGTAAAATTAATATCAATGTGCAAACTTATGTACATGAGCATATTAGAAACAATAAACAAGAGTAAAAAAAATCCCATACAAAGTAAAGGTCAATGATAGCAAGAGTTATAATCAACCTATAGTCAATGTACCTTTAGAGCCCCTTCAAAGAGTGGTTTTATCTACACCTTAGTGAAATTTTTCTAATCTACCAGTTTCTCTAGTCATAATTTTATAGTAGTTATTAGAATGTAATATCATATATCTCCCTCCTATTTGAGAAGGTGATACAACAAATCCTCTTCCATGTGGATATGATCATAATGCATTTTATTATTTTCACAGGGCACCAAGACACAAAACAAATAGATGCATCAGTTTAAAACATAAGATATAGGACTTGATAAATGGTAACATTATTGATCTTAGCACTTCAGTTGAGCCTCCTCAGGAAAAGTAAACATAAGATAAAGATTTAAAAATCTATTTAGATCCTTTCCCACAACATTCTAAACAAGAGATAGGGGATACGTTCACCATGCATATCCTCCATTGGCTACATACTAGGAATATTCATTTGAGTCACATCCTTGGAGTAACATGATTGGTGTGTATAATTATAGAGTTATAGCTAGACCTTACATCTCTTTCTTAGAGAAAGAGATAGTTGAGGATGATTCAGATTCTCATACAATCTTTATCAGAGCTTACATTCATAATCATCCCACTAAAAGTGTTCTCATAGATAATGGATACAGTGTAAACATGTACATTATAACATTACTAAAACATTTAGGATATTTAGAGCATAATATTACCCTAATGGACATAATTATCAATGGATTCAGTGGGCACATAAAGAGTTAATTAGGTGATATTGTAATTCTTCTATAGGTTGGTCTAGCACATGTGGCCACACCATTTACTATTATTCTTAGTGCAAGAGTTTTTGATATGTTACTTGGTCAACCATGGATTTAGAAACATTGAGTAGTACCTTCTATAGTTCATAGATGCATGAAATTAATTCATGCTAATCATGTTTTTATAGTTGTTGGAGTTCCATATGATTTACCATTCCCCCCTTTAGAGGTATCCATTATTTTACAATCACCAGTTTTAGCTCCACCACCAGTTTTAGTTTCTCCACTAGTTTTAGTTTTTCCTCTAGTTTATATTTAGGCATAGTCGAGGCATCCATTACCAACATAGAGAATTCATACACTTACATAGAGGTCTATTTTAGAGCAACCATAGTTATAAAATTTTATAAAACTTCTAGCTATAGTGTTTACACCTAGATCAGTCTCATTGAGGTCTCATGCCTCTACACACAGAACACATGTTCAGAGAGCTTCTCCTACTATCAGATGGGTCTTAAAGAGCTCTATAGTTTTATCCACTTCTTAGAGTTATAGAGGGACCCCATAATTTTTCCCAATATAGATATTTCAAAGCATTTATAGTATACATAGCTTTCAGAGTCATAGTCTTAGCACTTCCATCGTGTTTCATGATCATGCATGATCCCTCTCCTTCATATAGGACACCATGACAGGGTGTTTCCCATGAGACTCATCAGTTAATATCATTTCTTCTTAGTATTACTTGTATATATATTATTTTAAATTTATTATACATAGTATCCTCATGATTTATTATACATATCTTATTTCAAAAAAACCAAAAAATATTTCAAATATATCAAAAATCTAAAAATAATACAAAATTTAGAAATCCAAAAACATTCAAATAATTAAAAAAACATTTCAATTATATGAATTATCCATGCTTTATATTTATACTACCGTGTTAGACTTGCATTTGTTGTTCTATGTTATTGTTTGTAAATTTATCTACATTACCATGCTCCACTTGATCTTCTTTGAGTGTGTGCAGTGACATCCAGATCTTTGATTGGATCACTCTACCCATTGAGGGTGCATCATAATTATACATTAAAGACATACATCAATACATCTATCCATTACAGGCCTCTTATACATGACTACACCATCTAGGTTATGTCATTCCTACACCACACACTCTAGTTATCATGTTGATGCACATTACTTACTAGCTTATACAGATTACTCTATCAACACTCACTAGTATATAACAATTGTGTATTTCTTAGCATATACCTATGATTGTACTCCATGTCTTGCATACATTCACTTCTTACTTTGATTAGTTAGATGTGATTATATTTTAAATATATTACATGCCTTCCTTTCTTACTTTGCATAGATATATATGATTGCATTTCTCAATTATTATTTTTGTCTCTTGTATGTGCCTTAGGATAATTTCCAATGTCCTTTGCTTTTATTCTTGTGTGTGCCTTAGTAAATTTTCCAATGTCCTTTGATTTTACTCTTCTATGTTCTTATGGCCCTCATGAAAAACCTTGCTTGTTTTCAACTATATGTGTATGTGGCATTTGAATATGCCTTGTATGCTTGCTTTCTAGTTTAAGTGACATGTGCCCATGTCCCTTGTTTGTTTGACCACTTGGCCACTCTTGTATGATTCTTTATTTTTGCATTATGTTCTTGTTGCTTGTTTTCTTCTCACTATTTTTAAAGCCATGATCTACATCATGCATTCTCTTGCTTTCTTAGATGCCATGATGGACATCATACTCCATCTCTCCATGACAAATAGCAACTAATAACTAAAATTTTCAGTTTCAATTTAGTAAATTTCACATGTTATTACATTTTTATATCTATATAGGAATACCCCTATTTGATCTAATAATATATAATATAAACCATGCTCTATCTTGAGATATCTTGTCAATTATCTCTCATATATCATGTATTTCATAGCATAACACACTTATAGGTCTATTTATCCTAAGGATAATCAATGTAGGGTCTTCATTCCTCTCCTCAAATGATGGGGAAATAAATAGGGGTTTTTTCATAGATATCTTATCTCCTACCGATCAAAAAAATAGTTTTTAAAACACTTAAAACAACAATCAGAGGTCAAACCAGCTAGAATAGACTGGAAAAATAGTGATGATTCCATAACAATCTTTATTTTTAGCAAAAGATAATAGTACTAAACATGGATAATTTTGCACATATAGACCAGTTTAGATTTAGTAGTTTTAGTATATTTTTTCTCAAAAAATCTAGATGTATGGGGAATCATGCATACCATGATGGCTCTCACTTCCAATTTTAGATTGGGTATTTGGTATAACTTCTAGGTCAAAATCCATGTTATAGACACCAATGATTGGAGGTAATGTGCATGGGAAATTGGTCTTCTCTTATTTCTAAGTTTAGCATATTACTTGGGCATTATTAGCAGTTGCATACCTTACTCTATCTATAAGTGGTTATCATCATTTTAGAGTGGATTTCATATAAGCCTAACCTTCACATTTTTTGAGTGGCTTCTACATAAGCTTATGGACCAATTTTGGAGTGGATTTCATACAAGCCTAATCTCCACCTTTTTCTTGAGTTGGCCAAGATTGGCCTAATTTCTAGTACACTTTCATCTATCCACACCACATTTTCAAGATTTTAGAGCATTCATGGTCTTTAAGAGCCACCTCATATGACACACATTCATATTGTTATCAGTTTATAGCTTCACTATCTAGCCTTTGTATTCTTGAGCCACCTAATTGGAGGGATTAGACACATAGTCCAAACATCAATTGGCACATGCATGATTACATAACTTCATTTAGTGGGAAATGATGGAGCCAAAAGGATAAAATTTGAATTATTGAGCCACTCCTAGGAAATTGAGTACTCAAATACATTCATGTTATTAATCTTGGTAAAACACATACCCAATACACATCCATCATCACTCAACATTATAATAAGTTTTGTATTTGTCCACATACTTGGTGAGGTGTATTCCTTCCTTTCTATTCATGTCTCTCTTACATAGATTTGTATGTTCTTATATTAGATATATCATATCTGGTAATAATTTATCTACTCTTTATTTTATTTTTTAAGTTTACACTTCACAATGTGCTCTCTCTACACACACCCAACATCACACAACTTCATAAGCTTCACCCTTGTAGGTAAGTTCAGGTATGTTTTATATTTTTCCTTTATCCTAGTATTCCACTTTGTTGCATCACTAAAAAAAGGGGGGGTAAATATAGTCATATAAAATGTAAAAATTGGTAGCTTGAGTGTGGCTTGTGACACCCAACCCATAGGTCCCTCTTTCATGCTCTCATGACCCTTCTATCCACTTTTTTGCTAATTTATAGTAATTTTTAGACTTTTGAGACCTGATTATAGCTTAGTTAGGTTTCTTTTCCCATGACAAATCCATCCCCATAGGTCTTGTACCATGAGGATAATAATGCCCAAGTTAGACTATAGTGATAGACCCTAGGGTGTCCCATTTTTAGCACTCTTATCCAATCACCTTTTGTACCTAGATGACCATTTTCTCCCAATTATTCTTCTTCATTATTTCATCCTAGCATGAATGCATCAAACCTATGACCAATATATATAATCCCATTCAAAGTTCATTTATAATGGGTTGGCAAATATTACCAAAATAAACAAGAATACAAGCAAGACCATTAAGGAAAATTTCTATATTCTCTACATATAGCCATCCAATACAACTACCAGCATATTCATACCCTCATAATTATCCCTAGCCACCTCAAACACACCTAGTTTATCATTTTTGCATCTTCATTACACTATTGCATAAAACACATCAAGTGGGAGAACTACATATGGCATTATCCCTCTTCAGAGTATTAGTATATAGGTAGTATGCCCACACAAGGGGTGTGGATATATGTTCAATACATTTTACACACACTAACCACCCTCTTTTTCCAATTTTTCATTCAAGTTCAATAAAAAGGAAGATACATGATTTGAGATTAAATCAGACCTATAAGGAGCTTCATTGATGGTCAAGACTTTAAATTTCACAGGCAAATTAATATGGGATAATAGACAAAACCCAAAAAATTTAGATCTCTATGACTAGTTTAGACAATAGTGGTAGGACCTAGACTATAGCATTAGACCCCAAAGTGTCTATTTTTGTCACTCTTATCTTTTTGTTGATTGATGGCTAGATCTTGATTTCTGACAATGTCCTAGTCATGCACAACTAATACTAGCTTTTGTCTTAGTCATCTCAGTCTTGTTTAAGTTAAGTTACATTTATCCTCACTTATTACTATTTTTAGAAAGGTTTACATTATAATTAGATTATACAAATTAGTATCTTAATTATCCCAATATTATTTACTTTTTAAATTAAATTAGACCCTTAACTAAATTAGGAATAAAACTCCAATAGTCCCAAAACAATTAACTTAGTTTACTCAAAATAGTAACTAATGTTATTCCATCAAGTATTTAAGAATATTTATGTAACATTTTTATTACTTAACTCACATGTGTGATCTCATATGGCTAGAATACCTTCATGACTGGCCCCTATGTGTGATCTATAAATACGTCTATGCAAAGGATAGAGGTTTGGAGTCTTCATCAAAATTTATTAATTGGGTTGAAGATTTTGTAGAGGTGTTTTAATTTTTCCAATGCCTTCTTACTTAGGATGAATGTTCAATTCCCTTTTTTCACCTCATAAGATCCTAAGGAAGAAGGACATGCATATGTCGAGATCACTATATGGCAAAGATTGTGTGTAGTCAAGGGAAATTGTAGAGTCTCAAATGTAGCTCAAAACATGTAATAAGATGTTAGAATCATGGTAGAAATTCATCATGGCCTTAAGAGTAACCTTCCTAGACTTCATGGTGGCCTCACAAGCTGAGAAACCATCTCTCTTGTCTGTAAAACCACATAGTCCCTTTTTTATCAAAGTTTAAGGTCTTTTGTGAAAGTTAAGGTTTTTCTAAGTTTTTGAGCTTTCAATTTAGGGATGTGTATGTTATGTTTTTGCTTCCAAAGTTTCATGATTGATTATGTATATGTCTGAAGGCCTCTAAAATATGTATGGATTATATAGGTAGGGTCCTTAGTCTCCATTTCACATCCCTTTCATGATCCTATACTTTTACTATCTTTTCACTACCATTTGCATTGTCTTACCCCTAATCTCATGTATTACACTTCATATTTCCCCACTCTTAGCCTCCTTCATTCATTTACCCTCCACTCTAAGTATAGACCTTATCATGAACCTGAATAATCCTTTCGAACCATTAGAAGATAATGAAACCATATAAATATGAACCCATATTGTAATATATTGGACTAAGAATGCAAATTTTCACCTACAACTAGCCCTTTTAGTCGTATTGTATTAGGGTCCCAATAAACACTATGTAGACTATCTAAAGGCATGAGGATTAGTGAGTATCAGGGAATGTGTATCTAATATAAATGAATGGTGATATGAGATAATCATATAAGTGGTTCAAGCACTATACAGCCCACCTCCTTCTAATATAGACATGTTAATCAAGCTCCTATAAATAGTCATGCTGATAAGAGGATACATGTAACATTACTAGTCTATATTAGTGTCTTCATATTAAATGAGATAAAAGGAAAGGTCCATAAAAGAGATGAAAAGTTTAATACTATTTAAAATGAAAAATTGATGGCCACTACCACTGATAAGGTAGAGTGACACCTAAACAAGGTTAGAACCATAGAAGCATAGGCAAACATGAGACCTAAGTCTAAGTGAAAAGTAAGGTATACAAACAAAGGAGTGCTGGAAGATAACCACCTAAGAATGATAATGAACATAATAACATGATGGACATACCCATGATTCCAAATACATAAATATATAGTGGTAAAGGCCATACTCAAAATTTGCATGCCTGAGTGCACAGTCAATAGGAAGTTTACTACCAATTTGAGCCAAAATGGTGATTTGAGACCTATTTAGTCATGGATAGGTCTTTAAAATTAGTATGAATGGTAATCATTATCCATTAAAATAACTCATATGTTTAATTAGGCTATAAAAATAGTGGGTATGCCAACTATTTTATATCAGACCAAGGCTTATCTGTCACAACTATTCAGTGAGTTGAAGGGTGCTTTAATGTCGTGAAGAGTTAAAAAGAAGTTTAGTATCCCCAAAAGGATTTTTTTTAATTATTGATGATGGTTAAGGGTTACTACACCACCTTTAAAGGTTTAACACCTATATTTTCATTCAAAATCCTTGGAGATAGGCCAACATAGTCAAGCACATAAGCCTAGTAATAAACCCTAGTTCTATCCCAAGGTTCCTTCAAGTTATTATAACAAGTTAAATAACCAATATTAGGTGTATGATGATGTTTAATACTTTATAATAAGGCTTAAATTTCCATAAGGTGATAAAGTTGATCAATATGTCTTCAAATCCTACTTAATCTAGTTAGATTGTGTACAATCAATTTGAGAACCATATTTAAATGTTCACCCACTCCACCACATGCACGCTGAGGGCCAAAGTTACTAGGGAAATTTATTTCTCCATATGAAACAAAAGTTCATGAATTATTGGTTGGTAGTTATGGGATAACCTTTATGAATGAACCTTAAATAAAATAAGCACATATAATGGTTTATAAACAACCCTAACCCCACCTTCTAACATTCATATCTCTAAGCACCCTTTGTATGGGAACCCAACCCATTCATGAAGGATGATGATTTTAGTACCATAAACATCCATGGAACTTATTCCATTTTTGAACATCTATACCCTATGAACCATTATGAATATGCTGGATGTCTCAAACCCTATATAACCCTATAAGTAACTTGATGGTGGACATTTCAAACTGTGCACAAACCCCAAAAGTGACCCAATGGTGGGGTTTGATCTAAAAATACATATATATATATATTAGATATTTTGATCATAAAATGACCTTTAAGGTATCTTAAGGTCCTCTGAGCATCACAATGATCCACTAGTTGGAATGTATAGGGGTTAAGCTATATAAAATGAACCTAAAAGTGCTAGTTTGAGCTCAAAATCAAAGAGATTGGTATTATTTGTGTGCATAATGAAGTTGAGAGGGATAATGAGTCTTATAACATCTGATCAAGAAATCCAATAGTCATCAAGGTAACTTTTATGACCGGTTCAACAAGTAGAAAGGTATGGGCATTAGAATGCATGACTGTATGCATCTAAAAGGAGTCAAATGATGTAATAAAGATAATGGTGCTATAATTTGAGGTCTTAAATATGTTTTTTATGTTATATGTGAAGCATTAGTGCCTTGAAAACTTAGGTTTTAGGCTAGTTTTCATGATTTATTTCTATAGACACACCAATCCACAACCTCCATCATGATTGAGCCTTTAAAAGGTGAAGTAAAGATCAATTTGGGAAGTGTGTATTTTTTAAAATAAAGTTTTTAGGGCCATAATAGTGTTTTGAATCCCTTTGTCTTATTTATACCCCTAGAGAGGCCATTATAGTAGACCATTCTACTTACAGACACGTAGAGGTCACTCAAAGGCATGTTCTTCTCATAAGGAACATCTTCAAATCCTCATCACAACTTGAGTATCATGATGGGGAGATCATAATTTCACGGAAGGTAAGGAATCATATGGGATTGAATTTTTTCAAGTGGTTTAGATATTTAAACTTTGATCTTTATGAACCACTCCTAATACCCCCAAACACTCTTAAACCTCCCTTAAACCCTAATAGTGACTCAACTAGGAAGGTTAGGAAAAATGTATTCAAAAGATCAAGACTTGCTTATAAAAAACTTGGATCCTTTTTCCAGCTTAGAGGGGCTCATGTCCATGGCTTTTGATGGTATAGAAACTATATGGACACTTCCTAAAAAGGCAAGTTTACAAAGTCTTAGGAATAAATTATATTTAAAAGCCTAACTAAAAGTTATAAACTATGGATAGGGTAAGCTCAAGACTTATTATACTCATTAAATTTTAATATTATTCATGGGATTGACTAAATGTGTCTATGATATCTCTATCTAAACTACCAGTTTATATAATAGCCCAAATGGCCTAGTCATGAAAGGCTAATATGTTTACAGCGGAAAAACACTTAAGAGGTCTCAATGTTAATGCATAAGAGGATATAATAAGAATTATCTAATTATTTTCAAACAAGTTTATATCCATATTAATTTGTTTGATAATTCAAGCAATGGATATGAGTAGAAGGTTGAAGGGTAATAAAATAGGTCTACTTATCTTACAAGTAAAAGAGTCTAGTAGGAAAAATATGGCATGGTAGAATTGATTGAAAATATTAAAACATTAGTAACTATCATATAGGTAATCCCACCCAAAAATGGAGGCCATTATAATAGGTTAGAGGTAATTTCATGGACCATTTAGCATGCACATTAAAGGAGAGGCTACTCAATGCCTCAAGAATGCACATCCACACACCATTTTCATTATGTAACTGATATAGGTGGGAATATTGGACTATTTTAATAATGTTTAAGGCCTAAATAAAGTCAAATGAGGGAGTTACATCCTCCACATGTTCCCCAATTTCTAAATTGGGGATTATTGATGGCATATCAATACTTGAGGAAGGAAATAGGTCTATTGTAGCTTCCACAAACAACATTGGCCTCATTGATGGCCTCTCCCACACATATAATCTTCCATATTATCCTAAAAACTTTATATTTAAGTAAACATTGAGATCTTGCTTTGGCATCCCTCAACTGGGTGTAGCAAAGCTCTACCAAAATTACCTTGTAACTCTTATGAATCAATAGAAGACATTTGTATATTCTTTTTGAATGATAGTGTGATGCTTGAAAGTTTGATTTAAAAAATGTAATCATTATGTTTTCATATTTAGATCCTTTCATGTACCTAAATTTAGGTTACTAGTCTATTACAAGTTATATGAAGTGTTAGCAAGTAGGAGTGTTCTTAAAGTGATATAAGTCACTAGTATCTTATGTAGATCTAGGATTAGTCCTTTAAGTTGCATAATCTTGTTCAACCTCCATAAAAAATATTCATGCTTAGGACACCATCAAGAGGTATAGTTAGTCATTGTCTCCATCAGGTTCATTAGTATATTTTAAAAGATCTAACTATGAGTGGATCTTCAATAAATTGGTGCATCACCACTTAGATTAGGCTCATTCATTGGGTTTCATATCTCTCCCCTTTTCATTATAGTAAGTTTAGGTCTTAAATAAATAATTTAATTGATAAATAATGGGAGATAAACCCATAAAATATAGAGGTTTTACCTACTTATTAATCATCCCATATTCTATGGGTCATTCAAATGTTAGACTAGGTTTAAGGTAGACATGAACAATCTTTTCCTTTGCAAGGGTAAAATATAAATCTTGAATATTTATAAAAATATTGTTAAGATGAGATATAAAGGGAATTAGATACTTTATTTGATAATATTGACAATTTGGGAGAACATCTATAAGGCTAAGGACAATCAATAGCATATTAAAAGGTAGTTTCATGCACCAAGTTTCTACCAAGTCAGCTTCAAAAGGTAAACTAATTGAGTATGCTAAATTATATTAGGACATATAAAGGAAAAATAGGGTCCATAAAGTTAATCCAAATCCCATACTCCCCAAATCTCCCAAGTCTCCTAACTCTACCAATTTTATCCATACAAAGCCTACTACAAGTCCATCAATCCCAGTGACAAGGCCTAGATTACAAGCACTTATACCCTTTAATGGTGTTATCCATATTAAACTCAACTAATTTGATGTTATATGAGATACTACCTTGAATATTTTTCCATATTTCATAATGGAAAAACACATAACTTTTATAGAACACATTACTAATATAACAAACCTATGTTAATTACATAAAATCACCCAAATAAATATACCTATGAGGATCTTAGCCACATCCTTGAGAGGAAAATATATTCAGTGGTATATATTTCTCACTCCTACCTTTATAAACACTTGGGATGAATTTGGTGAGTGATTTTTCAAGCACTTTGAAGACTAAAGTGACCATGTGTCACTAGTTGAGAAACTCACGTGAAGTAAGAGGGTACCCCAAGAATCTATGGTTGACTTTAACTAAAGATTTAAAAATAATTGGGATAGAATCCCTATTATCATCAAGTATACACCCAATTATGCCTTGTTATACTACTTTATGGCCTTTGATTATGATGTTTTGTAATGATATAGTCCATGGGTGGGACCACATTACCAGAGGCATATGAAATTTCTATAAGGGAAGAGAATTGTTTGATACAAGTAGTAAAATTGACTCCTAGATCCCTCATGCCCCTATTTCCTAATATCCAACCTACTATCCCCACCATTATTCCATTTCCTAGTATAAGTAATCAAGAACAATCTAATGGTAGCCAAGTAGATAGACTTGGAAATATTGAAAGTTTTCTAAAAGCACCAAATAACAAGTTTGTAGCATTAGAGAGGTAGTAAAAGACCTCTTATATACCATATCAATCCCCCTATCAAGCTCTACACCCATCCTATCCTTATAAAAAAACCCCTTATGCACCCAAATAATAAGACCAAGGTCAGATCACACAAGATATACCATATAATAGCTATAACCCCAATATTTCAATTATCTCAAGTGAATTGGTACCAAAATAAAATAATATTTCATAAGAGGGTCAATGGTCTTCTCCATGGGGAAATCAAATGAGATAGTGATGTCTATAAGTGGTGAAACATATCAAAACTCTTATTTGCAATAGGTTCTTCATTACAAGATCATGACACTATTCCTTCTCCATCATAAGTTCCTCAAATGCCTCATGGTGATACGTCTACCATGACACCAAAATAAGTTCTAAGCCAATAAAAAGGGAATGTGAAATAATCACTTACTAACACCACCTTTGTGAACTTCAAAGATTGAGATCATACCTTTGAGCATATGGAAGCAAACTTGGGGTAGAATATACTAAAGCTATATTATGTAGTAGAAGCCCACACAAGGGCTAAAAGGAGAATGGTTGGTGATATCTTGAGTCATTATAAGGCATCCCAAAACCATCCTCAAGTGACTCAATAGCCTACCACTTAGATTACATTTAAAAAAACCTACCCAACTCAATAAACATCTCAAAAACATGAGAAAAAACATAAGAGTCCATTTATTCCTCAAGTTACTCAAGTCATAAGTGATGCCCCCACTTCCACATTATATACCAAGAGTGCCAATTATCCATTCAAAATTATAGACTACATGAATATATCCAATGTTAGCATTCCTATGTGGGATGCTCTAATCATTCTGGGGTAGAAAGAATTTATCCAATAAGAGATATCCAAGATCGCTCTCATGAATAAGTAAGTTGACAAGGTAAGTCCAATTTATGTTAATGATGGTCATCCTAGTGAAGTCCAAGATCCCAAAGTTTTTTATCCACCTGCAGTCTACTTGTCAGTCATAATACGAGATTGTCTTGTCCATAATTGCATGATAGATAGTGGTGCCTCTACCTCGGTCATGATAAAATCAATAGCTAATAAACTAGAACTCAAGTATGATCCCAATGAGAAAGGAATCTTTCAATTAAATGGTTTTCATACAAAGATAGTAGGTGTATTAAAGGATATCAAAATTGTTCTAGTATATTTCCTTAATTGCATTATCACACATGTCATGGTTGTTGATTTGCCTTCATACTTTGTCCTATGCCTATCTAGGGACTTTACTACAAAGATTGGGGATACCTCTCACTTGAATATTCATACATGGTCTTTAGGACTAGATATAGGACTAAAATCACTATTAGGTCTAAACCTATTTCTAGGTTCCACTTATAACCCTATATGCCCAATCTCTCTAATGTAAATTTTACTATACTAGATGAAGATGAGAATGCAGTGAGAAAGAACCTAAGGATAATATTAAATGTATCTCAAATCTACTCCTTGATGAGTGAGAAGTTTATAATGAAAGGTGATATTGAGATTTTATTTAATCAAGTGAGGGGTGATAATGTATTCAAGAACCATATATTTAAAGCATACAAACACTAATTTTGGGAAATTTTAGAGGACTTCTCAGCATTTAACATTCATTTTATACTAAGGGAGTCCAATCACCATGCAGATAGACTTATAGTTATTGGTTCCCAGTATGAATTTACATATGGATTAAAGGGAATTAAAGGACATTCAAAAATAAATTTCATATGTAGGCCATATATACTTTATAATTAGGTGATCTGGTAAATCTTTGATAATTATGAACAAATTATTTGATTTCACATGCAAGAGGTAGAATTTTGCTATAAGAATAAAGGTAAGTTACAACATTAGTTTGATGACAAAATGATATAGTTGAGGAATAATAATTATCCCAAGGGATTAGTGAAATTAGAGATAATATTTAATGAATATGATTATATTATAAGGGATAAATAAGGTATCTCAACTAAAGAAGAGAATATGAGAATATAATCATCTTTAAGGACAAGATACTTAAGTTGGGAAAAGTAAACATATTAAAAGATAGAGATGCCTTCATTGCCTTGTGTCAGGAGTATGATGATGTGTTTACATGTAAATACCATGATATGAAGGTATTTGATCCCAAGCTTGCCCAAAACACCATAGATTAGAAAATAATACAAAATTGATAAGGTAGAAATAAAGGCCAGTCAATCCTAAGGTATAAGAGACCATGATAAGAGAGTTTTAAAACTGATTAAATCTAAGATAATATTACCCATAAAACATTCCTCATAGGTATAAAACCTTGTGCTTGTGAGGAAGAAGAATGAAGAGATATGCCTATGTGTTGACTTTAGAGGTCTTAATAAGGTGTCTTTGAGGGACCACTACCCACTACCCTCCATAGATCAGATCCTTAAGAAGGTTATAGGCTCTAAGAGGTTTTCTTTGATTGATGACTACTCTAGTTAAAATTATATATTATTCAAGGAGGGGGATAGGCATAACATTTCCTTTACCACAAAATGAGGCACTTATGCATACATGAAAATTCACTTTGGACTATCTAATGTAGGGGTAATTTCTAAATGGAAATGGATGTTGCCTTTGAGGGGTTAATCAATAAGTTATTTTTAAACTATCTTGATGACATCACTATGTTCTCAAAGGATCAAATAGACCAAATGATACATTTGAATTTAGTCTTTGATAGATGCAGGAAGTTTAGAGTGTCCTTGAATCCCAAAAAATGCATCTTTGTTATTCATGAGGGTATATTGTTGGGGCATGTGGTGTCAAAGGATGGTCTTTCTATAGAACATGATAGAGTTGAATAAATCTTGGCCTTACCCCTACCAAAGCACAAGAAAGGTTTGTCAAGATTTTTAGGGAAGATCAACATCATAAGGATATTTCTTTTAGGTTTTGTAGAAATTTTCAAGCATCTTACTCACATGTTTATAAATCATAAAGAGATCACATGGAGAAAAGAAGAAAAGAGGATCTTTGATTCCATTAAATAGGCCATCTCTCAATCCCCTAGACTCCTTAGTCCTAATTTTAGTAAAGTGTTTTTATTGTATGATTTATCCATATCATATGTAATTTATATTATGATTATGTAGTAGAATGGTGAAGGCCTAAAACAACCAATTACCTTCTTTAGTTAGGACTTAGAAGGATGAGGAAAAATATAGTTTTCTAGAGAAGCATGTTCTTTATTTCATGATAGTATTAAAGAAGTTTAGGCACATGGTGTTTAATAACAGGGTCATAGTTATGGTGGTACACCCATGCATCAAATAATTCATACTCAATAGAGATCTAAGTGAGAAGAGAGCTATGTGGGTAACAAAGTGCATGGAATATGAACCTAAGGTAAAAGTGACCAAGTTGGTCATAGGTATAGGTATATGTGAGCATATTATAACATAAGTAAAATAATACAAATACCAAGTGTTGGTAGTCCATGAAAATCAACAAACAACTATAAGCAACACTCATCTTAGCTAGACCAATGATGTGGTCTTTGATAGATGCAGGAAGTTTAGAGTGTCCTTGAATCCCAAAAAATGCATCTTTGTTATTAATGAGGGTATATTGTTGGGGCATGTGGTGTCAAAGAATGGTATTTCTATAGAACATTATAGAGTTCAATAAATCTTGGCCTTACCCCTACCAAAGCACAAGAAAGGTTTGTCGAGATTTTTAAGGAAGATCAACATCATAAGGATATTTATTTTAGGTTTTGTAGAATTTTTCAAGCATCCTACTCACATGTTTATAAATCATAAAGATATCACATGGAGAAAGGAAGAAAAAAAGATCTTTGATTGAATTAAATAGGCCATCTCTCAATCCCCTAGACTCCTTAGTCCTAATTTTAGTAAAGTGTTTTTATTGTATGATTTATCCATATCATATGTAATTTCTATTATGATTATGTAGTAGAATGGTGAAGGCCTAGAACAACCAATTACCTTCTTTAGTTAGGACTTAGAAGGATGAGGAAAAATATATTTTTATGGAGAAACATGTTCTTTATTTCATGATAGTATTGAAGAAGTTTAGGCACATGGTGTTTAATAACAGGGTCATAGTTATGGTGGTACACCCATGCATCAAATAATTCATGCGCAATAGAGATCTAAGTGAGAAGAGAGCTATGTGGGTAACAAAGTGCATGGAATATGAACCTAAGGTAAAAGTGACCAAGTTGGTCATAGGTATAGGTATATGTGAGCATATTATAACATAAGTAAAATAATACAAATACCAAGTGTTGGTAGTCCATGACAATCAACAAACAACTATAAGCAACACTCATCTTAGCTAGACCAATGATGTGGTCTTTGATAGATGCAGGAAGTTTAGAGTGTCCTTGAATCCCAAAAAATACATCTTTGTTATTCATGAGGGTATATTGTTGGGGCATATGGTGTCAAAGGATGGTCTTTCTATAGAACATGATAGATTTGAATAAATCTTGGCCTTACCCCTACCAAAGCACAAGAAAGGTTTGTCGAGATTTTTAGGGAAGATCAACATCATAAGGATATTTATTTTAGGTTTTGTAGATTTTTTCAAGCATCTTACTCACATGTTTATAAATCATAAAGAGATCACATGGAGAAAAGATGAAAAGAGGATCTTTGATTCCATTAAATAGGCCATCTCTCAATCCTCTAGACTCCTTAGTCCTAATTTTAGTAAAGTGCTTTTATTGTATGATTTATCCATATCATATGTAATTTCTATTATGATTATTTAGTAGAATGGTGAAGGCCTAGAACAATTAATTACCTTCTTTAGTTAGGACTTAGAAGGATGAGGAAAAATATATTTTTATGGAGAAGCATGTTCTTTATTTCATGATAGTATTGAAGAAGTTTAGGCACATGGTGTTTAATGACAAGGTCATAGTTATGGTGGTACACCCATGCATCAAATAATTCATACTCAATAGAGATCTAAGTGAGAAGAGAGCTATGTGGGTAACAAAGTGCATGGAATATGAACCTAAGGTAAAAGTGACCAAGTTGATCATAGGTATAGGTATATGTGAGCATATTATAACATAAGTAAAATAATACAAATACCAAGTATTGGTAGTCCATGACAATCAAAAAACAACTATAAGCAACACTCATCTTAGCTAGACCAATGATGCGGTCAAATTCCATCAAATTGTTGTGGTGTGGAGCTAAAAGCTTCAACTATTTACAGACACTAGAAGGAAGGATGCTGAAGAACCAGAGCCACCGGCGTCGGCAGTATGACCGATGTCGGTCAAGTGCAATGGAGAAGGAGACCGGCAATGGCAGGAAGTCGGCCAACGTCGACAGCACCAGACCAGTAGGGACCGGCATCGATCACCTGTGTATTTTTGGAACTGTTGTTGACGAACAGTCAGTTAGTTGAACCGAGTGTTTGCATGCTAAGGGGCTAATTTAAGTCGCGAGCTGTGTGTCTAATTTTAGTAGTTAGATTTCTATTTTTGTAAGCATGGGATCTTATTTATAGACCCATAAGGCATGTATTGTAAATAATTTTAGGCAAGTAAAGGCATTGAAGCTAGCAAGGTCAAGGAGATGTACAGGTGTAAGGTCAAGGAGATCAGCTAAAGCATTTAAGGGGGGATAGCAACTCAGGATTTAGAGTTGTTGTGTTGAGCAAGAGAGAGAGGGAAGAAGGTCTTGAGGTTTGGCAAGCCTTTGAGGTGGAGGAAGAAGTGGCATCTTCCTTATTGTATTTTCTTCTAGTAGTATTTAATACAAGAGTGTGTATTGTCTCTCAAATTCTTTGTTGTCTCAAGTTTCTAGCTACTTTATCATTCTGGTATAATTCTGTGTTTAATTGCATATAAGAAAGTAATCAATTGTGATCTAATTGGTAGAGCTAGAGATCCCCTAACAAGTGGTATCAGAGCTACGATTTGCAGTAAGCAGGGTATTGTTTTTGATTACAGGTCATTCACAGGGTTTTCTGATTGAGTGGGAGTTTAGCAATGGCAGAAGAAAGCAGGCTATGAATGGAGAAGTTTAAAGGCAAGAATTATCAACATTGGAAGATGCAGATTGAGGACTATTTCTATCAAAAGGATTTGTACTTACCGTTGGGTGGGGTTGCATGCAAGCCCATAGATATGAAGGATGAAGAATGGAATGTTCTTGATCAGAAGGCTCTTGGTACCATAAGGTTGAGCCTTGCATCATCTGTGATTTCTAGCTTATCACAATGCAAGACAACGGAAGAGTTGATAAAGTCCTTGGAAAATTTATAGGAAAAGCCCTCGGCTTCTAATAAGGTATATCTTATGAAGCAGCTATTTACTTTATAAATGCAGGAAGGTGGATCGGTACATACTCATCTCAGTGATTTCCATGGTTTGGTAAACCAACTAGCTTCAGTCAATATTGTTTTTGATGATGAGGTAAAGGCTCTCTTGATTTTATGTTCTTTGCCTGAAAGTTGGGATGGTATGGTTATGGCAGTAAGTAATTCTGCATCTGCTTCTAAAATCTTAAAAGTTGATGATGTTGTGAGTGTGATCTTGAATGAAGAAATACGCATGAGAAGCACAGGTGAATCATCAGGGAATGCTCTAAGTGCAAAAAGCAGGGAAAGGCAAAGAGAGAAGGTTGAGTAAGGGAAATCAAGGTCGGGAAGGAGATCCGAGTCCAAAGGTATTACCTACTAGTTTTGTGGAAAGAAAGGACATACAAAGAAGGAGTGTTGGTTGAGAGATAAAGAGAATCAACATGCAGGTATGGGAGAAGCAAAGGATGCAAATATTGTGATGTAGGATGCTCTCATACTTTCTTCAGATAGTCAGGTAGGATCATGGATTTTAGATTCTGGATCATCTTTTCATGCATCCCCAAACAGAGATTTGTTCTATGAGTATGAACAGGGAGACTTTGGAGTTCTTTATTTAGGGGATGGTACGCCTTGTCAGATACTTGGCAAAGGGAAAGTGCAGCTGAGATTGTAGATTGACAACACGTGGGTGTTGAAAGAGGTCATGCATGTTCCAATTCTGAAGCAGAGTCTAATTTCTATAGGAAGGTTAGGAGATGAGGGATGCACAATAACCCTCATAGCATATTCTTGGAAGGTTACCAAGGGAGCACTTGTTCTAGCAAGAGGTAAGAAAGTAGATACTCTTTATCTGTCTACTTGTATTAATGATTCTACTTTTGGTGTAGATTCAAAGATGTGGCCTAATAGGCTTGGTCACAAGAACAAGAAGGGAATGGAAGTTCTTGATTCAAAAGGTATTTGTTCAAATTTGCAAAGCACAGATACAGTTCATTACAAAAAGAGGAAATTTGATGCTTTTGATAGGAACAAAGAAGCTTTGGTGTTTATGGAGGAGATGAAGGACAAAGATCAGTCATAGGGGCTGAATAAATCTAAGTAGGGTAGCATGGACAGAGGTATGATCCAAGAAGAGCTCACAAATGAAAATTTCATCACTTACAGGAACACACAGACACTGATGTCGGTAGCTTGGCACTGACGTCAGTCATCTAGATACCGACATCGGTCATGTGCAAACCAGCAGGGTCGATAGGTCAGATAGGAAAAGTCTGACGTCGGTCATAAGGACCGACGTCGGTAGGAGGGACACCAGCGTTGGCCAGGAAAATGACATTGGTAGTCAGGATCAGTGCAGGAAACCGACATCGATCGGAAGCAGACTTGGAGATGGTCTAGATAGGTCACTGAAACGGATGTTGGGTGAATTACTAAGTCTCAAACACCCATGTAGAGGTCAAAAAAGGTATGTGAACCTCATATTCGTTGTTCACCTTCTTTATATTACTTACTGATAGTCACAAACTAGGAAGATGGAAGAAGCAATGCAGGTAGAATCTAGAAACAGTGGGAGCTTGGCATGGATGAGGAGTGTGAGTCCTTGGAGAACCAAACAAGGATTTGTTGGTAGTGTTGTCAGCTAGAAGGAAGCACTAGATAGAGGGATGGATTCCCGTTTTAGAGAAGAAAGTGGATGGATACATGAGACAGAAGGCTATGGTATATGGTCTTGATTATGCTATAGAACAATGGAGGTTTGACCATTGTATTTTATCTTTACCAGGTTGGATAATATTAGCTACATTATCCTGTTACTGTATTGTGTTACTTGTTGCAGGGTTTCATATACAGGGAGTTTTCTGAGCTAAGGGTAGAGTTGGTTCAGAATTATGTCATGGAGAATTTGGGAGCAGTAAAATTCTTGTGGCATAAGATACAGGGATTACATCACAGGTTTGCGTGGTGGTTGGTCTTCAAGAGTGACATTGAAGAGGGATACAGAGCCTAAGGAACAAAATAGATGGTGTATAGGTATAGGTACAAGTTACAGCTATTTATCTCTAAGTGGGAGATTGTTGTGGTGTGGAGCTAAAAGCTTCAACTGTTTGTAGACACTAAAAGGAAGGATGCTGAAGAACCAGAGCCACCGGCGTTGGCAATATGACCGACGTCGGTCAAGTGTAGTGGAGAAGGAGACCGACGACGGCAGGAAGTCGGCCGACGTCAGCAGCACTAGACCAGCAGGGACCGGCATCGGTTGCCTGTGTATTTTCAGAATTGCTGTTGACGAACAGTCAGTTAGTTGAATCGAGTGTTTGCATGCTAAGGGGCTAATTTAAGTTGCGAGCTGTGTGTCTAATTTTAGTAGTTAGATTTCTATTTTTTTAAGCATGGGATCTTATTTATAGACCCATAAGGCATGTATTGTAAATAATTCTAGGCAAGTAAAGGCATTGAAGCTAGCAAGGTCAAGGAGATCTATAGGTGTAAAGTCAAGGAGATCAGCTGAAGCATTCAAGGGGGGATAGCAACTCAGGCTTTAGAGTTTTTGTGTTGAGCAAGAGAGAGAGGAAAGAAGGTCTTGAGGTGTGGCAAGCCTTTGAGGTGGAGGAAGAAGTGGCATCTTCCTTATTATATTTTCTTCTAGTAGTATTTAATACAAGAGTGTGTATTGTCTCTCAAATTCTTTGTTGTCTCAAGTTTCTAGCTACTTTATCATTCTGGTATAATTCCGTGTTTAATTGCATATAAGAAAGTAATTAATTGTGCTCTAATTGGTAGAGCTAGAGATCCCCTGACACAAAGAGGATAATGTCTTATGGGATTAGATAGGTCCAAAATGGGGAACTTTATATTATATACCATACCCTATGTCTTGATAGATGGAGTAATATGTAAGAAATACATAAGAGGTATGCTTTTGAGATGCGTTGAATCAATCCAAGTTGATAAGCTGCTTAAATGTTTTCATGATGGCCCTACTATTGGGCACTTGTCTACCAAGACCACCACCTATAAAATCATTAGAGGTGAGTAATTTTGGCCTATATCATTTACGGATTCACATACTTGGGTGATGAAGTGTTTAAAGTGTGCCATGTTCACTACAAAATGGAAGCTTGTTGCCCTTCCTTTATAACCATTCCAAATTGAACAACCCTTCATGCAGTGGGGATTAGATTTTATAGGAATGATCCATCCCCTTTCTAATATTAGACATAAGTGGGTCATCATAGGAACTGACTACTTCACAAGGTGGGTGGAGGCAACTGCACTCAAGGAGTCTAATGAGAATTTTATTTTGGAGTTATATGATAATCTTATAACTAGATTTGGTGTGCCTTCAACAATCATCTTTGATAATTCCTTAGCCTTCATCAATACCAAGGTATGTGAGTTGGATCTTAGACATGGAATATACTTCAAGGCATCCTCTAACTATTACCCATAGGGTAATGGACTATCAGAGTCCACAAAGAAGAACTTGATAAGGATCATCAAGAGAAGCATGGAGGATAACCAAAAAGAGTGGCATACAAGGTTGAGAACTAATTTATGGGTAGATAAAGTTACACCTAATAGGTCTATTGAAAACTCTCCATACCTCCTTATTTATGGTAGAGGGGTAAGATTGCCTATTTAACTTGAATTTCATGCCTTAGATATTACTCATCAATTAGAGTTATTAAAAGATGATTTTATGTAAGGGAGAATGAATGAGCTAATGTAGTTAGAGGAGATAAGAGATAGTGCCATGCATTTCATGTGGTCTAATTAACATCAAGTCAAGAATTCATGTGGAAAAAGGGCTTCATCTAGGCAATCCAATAGACAGATGTACTCAAATGGGATAAGGACCCTATAAAGCTAGGAAAACACTCCAAATTTGATAGCCTTTAGAGTGGAACTTACACCATCACCTACTATAAGAAAAGTAATGCCTTTCAACTTTATAGATTGATTAGTAAGGAACTCGCCATCCCTATCAAATTGAGGTTCTTAAAATTTTGTAATTAGTCTCTTTTATTTTACTCTTATACATAGGTAGATAGAGTGTGTATTTTCCCTCCAAGTGATTTTGCACATGTGTTATGCTTGTTACTTAGTCTTGTTTTTTGGTAGTTGTGTGTTATATTTCTTATTCTTCTTTGTTTCTTTGTTGTATCTCATTTTTAAAAAAGTATGCAAGGTGTAAGGAAGAATCCATGTGTGTTCATGTCTTATTTTCTCAATCTATCAAGAGCTTTTTTATAGCATCTTTAGAGTTTTTCACATAGGTCTTCAGAGTAGGTTCAAATTTTTTGAGTTATTTGACTAATAGGCTGGTCAAGCTAGCTGAGTCACCAAAAATGCTGACCAATTTATAGTACCAAACCTAGAAAGGGTTCAACATGTTTTAGTTAATTTCACTCATTTCTTAGTTTTAGAAGCAAAGTAATGAAACTAGTAATAGGGCATGTAGAAGAATACTTGGTAAAGTGTGTGCATGAATCTAGATGATAGTGGGAAATCCTCTTTGGCTAGGAAAGAATAACCTACAAATAAAATAAACACTAGAAAGGGGATTTGTTAGATGGATGGTTAGGTGGATTTCCTAGCATGAGATAGATCTAAGAAGTATAGTGCTTACTAAGAGGCTATCAATCCACTATTATAATAATTACGTTAATAAAAATAAAAATAAAGGATACTTGTGTTTAATGATATGAATATGAATACATGAAAAAAAGAAAAGGTAAATTCTTGTTTAAAAAAAAAACCAAATGTGGGTCAATACTTACGCTAAAATGGTTGAGGCCTAGTCCAAAAAATCAAAAAGGATACTATTGTTAGGTAAAAATTGAGAAAAGTGAGTTTGGTTGAGGTTAAGAATCTCAAAATAGCTCATTAGATTTTTGTGCCATAGTGAATAATGATGTTCATATTAATCGACTATGGTTGGTGTAACTGGTGATGGTTGAGTTAACCATCAATGGTTGAGCTAACCATCAGTGGTTGCAAGGTGTTTTGGGAGGATATCAAAGTGGAATTATAGAATGATGAATAAGCAAGTGGGGGTTTTGATATAGGTTTGTGGGAGGGAGAATAATATATCAAGTAGTTTTTTTTAGGTAGGGAGGTTAGAAATAAAATGAATCAATGATAACAAGAATAAGATATCTATAATTTAGTAATGGAGGGCTAAGGCAATTTGGCCTAAGTGATGGTACTTTAGCTTTTAGAAGTGATGTTGATAGAGGTTTAGGTCTCCAATTTTATTGCTTTCTTATTGAAGGGATGATAGATACCTACATAAGAAACTATAATAGTCTATACATGAATTCATTTGTGGATCCATTTCACTTCCTCCTCTTCTCCTTTTGTAGGATGAAGTTGCTAATTAGGATGGAGGAAGTTAGTAATTAGGTAAGAGAAAATGATGATAATTAATAATGTTTTAAAGATGATTAACTTCACATAAGGAAGTTACTAATTTATGCAATGCTTATCTTGCACAAAGTTAGAAGTTGTTTTAAAGTAGGCTTGTGATCATGATCAGTGATAGTCAAGGTAACTATCACTGGTCAGGATGATTGATGGTGGTTGAGGGCCTAGATGAAAAAGGGGTAAAAAATGGATAGATGGATTAAAAATTTAAGCCATTAGTAAAGGTTTGAAATGAGTTATCTAGATGATTATCTAATTAGAAGATTGAAAGTAGGTCCATGGTGGTTTAACATTGACAACTAGAGAAGGTGTAGTTTTTAAATGTCTACATTTTACCCCTTTTTATCATATGGATTTGGTTTGATAAGCTGTGGAATAAAAATGAATGATTTTTTAATCAAGGTCTAATTTCCCCAAGTATGGGAGGAGGTATTCCCCCTAAAAATGAGAATTGATAAGGCAAAAGCAAAATTGGGTCAGGATTTGATAAATGGTGAATGGGTAATTATGAGGTGGGTGACAAGAAAAGGTTGGGCATTTAAGATGTAAACATATGCATAAAATGTGACTAAAAGTGATATTCAAGATCACGTAAATACTAAAGTTACCAATGTTGGTAAAAAATAAGGTTAATTCTAGAGGGACATATGATAGGGGTGACCATTCTATAGTGTTAGCCATAACTAATCAAGTGATGCCTATCAAGCCATCTAAATAGGGTCAGTGTTGGCCACAAGTATCTAGAGTAGGAATTGCTCTTGTGAAAAAATATAATAGGTTAGGTTGGGCATGTGGTGGTGAAAAGTTCAAAAGTTTAACATGGCAAGATTAGTCAGTGTAGTCAAAATGACCATGTAAAGTTGTCACAAAACATACAAATTATCTAGGTCAAAAATGACCAACATCGAGGTGGATGTGGTGTAATAGGTGGTAGGTTGGGTATGGGTTGGTAAGGGATGGTCGAGCTAAATCCATATGTACTAGGCAAGTGGACATTGCCTAAATATTTTTATGGGCACAAAATCTAAAAATAACTTTAGGTCAAATGTAGTTCTTATAAAAGGGTCAAATTTTAAGTTGGGGGTTTTGGTGAGCATGTAGTCAAAAGACTAAGGGATCTAATTAGTGATTTTTATGGTGGCCTTGAGGATTGATCAGTGGTGGTCACCCCTAATTTATGATGGTTATAAAAAAACCTAAAAAAATTGAGATGCAAAAAGTAAATGATAAATCATTTTTACCATTTTAACTTGTGATTATAAATTGTTGTGATTTGAGCATTTTGTCATTTTGGTGACTTGGCATGTATTATGCCGAGGTAGAGAATTATGAGTGGGTGAGTGGTCTGGTTGATTGAAGTATTGACCAAATAGATGGTGTATGAGGACATGACTAAGTGGTATCATGAGGACTTTGACCATGGAAAAAAACATGGAGTGAGGTAGCGGTTATTTTAAATTTGATGAGTAAGTTAAATTTGACTGATGTTGCATGTGAATTGCATAGAAATAGGGTCACATTATAATTATAGGTAGGATTTTAGGGAGAATGATTCCCTAGGGTTAGGTTTTATTGGTTTAGGCAAAGTGTATGGATAAAAGTGTTAGGGTAAGGATGTGTTGATTTGCTATTGGGTAGTATAATAAGTCTAGGTAGTTATTTTTAAGAAAAATAAGGGCGGGTGGAGATGTAAGAGGTCACTAGTTTGAGGTTCACATCTCACACATAGTTACTAATAGCATTTCAACCTAATCATCATTGATCAAACCTAGGAGTAAAGGTGTCCTAAAGGGACCATCGATGGCTTAAGGAACTATCGACAGTCAAAGTGTACTGGTTTTGAAGTGTGCTAGGGGAGTTTGGGGATAGTTTGATGATTTTTTAAAGAGTTTTAATTTTGTTTAGAAATCTTGTTATAAAATATTAGATAGAAAGGTTTAAAATGCTTAAAATAGGATGTGGGGTGTGAGGTTTGAGATCTATGTAGGAGAGGGCTAGGATTAAAGAGAAAAGGATGAAAGTTTTAAAAATATGTGTAGATAAAAGGAAGGGGTGTGTACTAAGTGTGAAAAGTAAGTTAGAATGGACTAGGTTGAAAGTAGCAGGTGTATGTGGCTATTGAATTTGTTTTTGGTATACTAATGTGATTGTTGTGTAGTCTCATGATTAGATTTAGATGGGGGACTGAGTCGCTAAGATATTTTCTAAGGTTTGAGATGGGATGATAGAAAAGGATTGGAGGAATATGGAGATGGTTAGCCTAGGGGATATGATACATTATCAACATCTATTATGGGATTTGGCTATGATCATTGCACTCATTGAGAGTTGGGATCTAGTGATGAACACCTTTATGTTACCAACTAGTGAGATGACTATCCGACTAGAGGATGTGATGAGGATCACATGGATACCAATTTATGGGGAGCCCATAAACCATATCCAGAGTGAGGATAGAGGCTATTACATGGAAGCTATATATGGAGCTAATCAGGACTAAGTTTGGTGGCATGCAAGTAGGTTCAAGATCGAGCTAATGTACTAAAGGTATCTAGAGGATAAATGCCTTTTCATGATGATGATGATGGCAGTGACATGTTTTGATTTGCTAGATCTGATCCATGGGTGATTTATATACCTAATATTAGGGGTATTAGTGGATATGTTGTTAGGGGGATTATATTTAAATGGGCCTTAGTGTTACTAGTCTAGATTTATTAGGAGCTTTGAGCATTTCAAGCACACATATGGTATGGTATTAGCATCAATTTTGTGTTCCAATATTAGGCATTTGAGCACATTTATATTATGAGACCATTGGGGGTACTATGGTAAGGATTCACTCAGGTAGCCTTTCTAGTGGGCTTCATGTGATGGAGATATACTGATGCATTGACAAGTGTTGATAGAGGAGCCAAAGACATTGATTGGTTTAGGGATACTTTAGAGGGCTTAGTGGCAGTTGATGTTTTATGAAGACCATATCCATATTGGCCTATTTGGCCCAGGCATAAGTATCACACGTTATCACTCTAGAGATGGCATTAGATATATGGGAGATAGGATGGGGAGATAGAGCTAATCCCATTTGACCAAGTATGGAGATAGTTTGGACTAGTGTAGGGGATACCCCTTTATTTCCCATAATATAGGAGAGAGGATACTGAGCACCCACTCCTAGAGCCAAATCCATAAGATATTGTGTTGGATTTTGAAGAACTCCTAGTGAGGGTGGACATATAAGATACATGGATTATAGATGGGTATGTAGTATGGTTCTAAGCTAGATATGTAGTCATAGATTTTGGATGGGGTAATGGGGACCAAAAACCAATGTATGTGGATCTAGTAAAATTTTAGGGTGGAGGCCAATATGGATAGGCAATACCAACACTTACAATGGCTTAGACCTAGGTGACTAGATTATAATGATAGGCTATTGCTTTATAGGCATAATAGTCACTTTATAGGGTCATTTTATTTCTTTGAATGGTGATCATGATCAGGCATGAGTCTCTCTAGGGTTAGTGAATCAAGATAGATAATAATTGAGATAAAGAGTAGGGGTGGCCACAACAGGAATAGGAAGACCACCTGACATAGTTATAAGGACATAATACTTAGCCACCATCAAGGAGCTTAGATATTATGAGGTGATGGTGTTATTCTAGCTACTAGAGGTTGTGTATTATGGGGAGTATAGGGCCATCTTGGAATGGGGTCCATTGATAGCTACTCTGAGTCAGTGGGCATCGATAGTGGGATAGGTCAGGATATCAAGGGGGATAACACCAAATGGTACCATAGGTGTAGGTAAAAATCATTCAAGTTCCCTAGGGGCTTGATAGAGGGGAGGATTTATATGTACATGATTTATATTTTGATACCAACCTACGTGTTAATGTCATGAGATGTATATGAGAGAGAGACTGACATATGATGATATGTATTACCTAATTGAGGTATATGATGATTATTTTTTTAATTATGCTAATGATATTGATTATAGTTGACTATATTGATGATTATGTTCTTATGTTTATGATAGTTGTGTATTGATGCATTATGATTATGATTATGATTTTATGGATTGTGAAGGACATATATGATTATTTACATGATTATGGTTATAGTTGATTTTATAATGTAGATATTTGAAGATGGATACAATGATGATTATTTATGTATATGATGATGTGTTTGATGAAGATATTTTTGGTTTTTGATAGATATGTTTTGATGATGTTGATAGGTAGAATTATATTTTGTTGTGATGTTGATGATGTTCAATGATAATTTTATGATGTTATAACGATGTGTTATTATATTTCATGATTTATGGTTCCTAATGTTATGTTTATGGGTAAGAGGTATATTAGGTTTATAATGTTATGGAATATAATGTAGGCAGATGAAGTAAGTGTAGATAACAAACTAAATATGAGAAAGATAAAATCATGAGACATATGAACTAATGAATAGAGGGAAAGAAAAAGGGCATGATGTTTTTAGTTAGCAAGGATGAAATAACAAGAAACCATAACTGGATTGACTTAGTGAACACAAGCCTATCAAATGCTTCATAAGAGCATGCTTTGATTGAGAAATAGGGTATCTTGGTCACATGGTATTAAGTAAGATCATAGTCCCTTGAGTTCATATAAGAATGGTTTGCCCCTTATAAAGGTGACCAAAGAATTGTAATAGATAAGTCCATGCCTTAATATAATATGTAGACTAATCAATGTGGGAATTCTACCCATGCCATACATAGGAGCCAATTGTGGCATAATATGTAGATTAATTGATGTGGGAAGTCTACAAATGGCACTTATAAGAGCTTATTATAGCTTACTTTGATTTTGACATAGGGTTATTTGTCACATTTTCTTATTTTAATAAGTTATTTAAGATGATCGATGTGGGAAGCTTCAAATGATTATTTCTTATCCATTCTTCAAGGGAGTGGTCTAAAAATTTGATTGTTATAGCTGTCCTTCAAGGGAGTAATCTATTTTTAAGAAATTATTAATTATTTGATAGTTGTCCTTCAAGGGATCTATCTACAATGTAAAGGATATTGACATAAGTGATTTTGAATGCAAATTTAGACATGGAAAATCCTATTTAGGATCCAAAAGTTAACCTTTATGGAGGAAAATCTTGAGCATAAGAGGTTAATGTTAAATAGGCAAAGTGGTTTGAGAGAAAATTAACTATGGGATTCCATCTAATGAAAGATGAAAATTATCCATAAGAACCATGACATGGGTAGAGTCATGGTTCCCATGCTTAGGATTAGGTCACAAATATGATGGATAATCACATGGTTCTATGTTGTAATTGATTATTCCCAAAGAAGTAAGGGATGTGAAAGTTAGTGAAAATCTTGTGAACTAAGGGATGAGCTTAAGTTAGATACAAAAATGAGTTAGATCCCTATTTAAACAATAGAAAGGATGAAAATATGAATCATTGAGAGTTTAAGGTTTTGGTTTACCATCAAGAGAGGATAAATTATAATATCATGATCAATACTTATGGGTTATAATATAGGGTCCAAGCCAATTAAAAGCAAACTTTCCCTATTTTCTTTTCCCCATATTAGTTACATGTTGGTTTTCCTTAAGGATGAGGTATTTGATGTTGAACTATTACTCTATTAGATGTTTTTTATATGCATTTTTAATTCACTCTTGATATGCATGAAGATGGTTAGGGGTGGCGAGATGATGTTCCTCAAAGAGTTCAAGACATGTGAGGAATTCTTGATGATAGTCACTTTCAAAAAGGATTTCATGTAATGAGATGCGAAGGGATGGAATTTTGACTTTGAGAGATAAGACAGCCTCTTCTCCAAAGATGAGAGAGAAAGAGGTAGCACCTATAGAGGTTTGAATGCTAATATGATAGGCCCATAAATCAAAAGGGATGTGTAAGTGTCAATCCCAACTTGAATAACTTACTAGCTTAGTGAGCATTTTGATGATCATTTTGATAGAAGCTTCTACCTATCCATTTTCTTATAGTTGAGAAGGTAAGGATAATATTAAATTTATGTGAAAATCATCACAAATAACCTCAATTTTTGGTTTTTAAAATATTTGTCATTATTGGTGATGATTTTATGTAGAACACTAAAGTTGAAGATGATGTGGTCATTCATGAAGTCGATAATTTTCTCAAATTTGGTGGATATAAGGGGGATAGCCTCCACCCATTTGGTGAAATATTTACTGGTGGTAATGATATGTTGATGTCATTTTAAAAAATAGGGGTTTATTTCCCTAATAAGGTCAAGACCCCATTATGAAAAGGGCTAATAATCAATAGATACTTGAAGGCCATGATGAGGTTCATGATGTAGATTATCATGTTGTTGAAATTTTACACACTTTTTTACATAGTCAAAATAGTCCTTATTAAGGGTGGGCCAATAAAATAGCCAAGATAAAGAATACACTTGGAAACTACTAGTCCATTGAAGTGTCCCCCACATATTACAGCTACGATGATTTTAGATATGATGTTTTTGGGTAGTTAAAGTTGATCATATTCATGGGAGGATAAAATGTTGATGCTAGCCCCTCCATGAATCTTAACCCTTTTGATGTAGGTTTTATTGATATAAAATATGATGAAAAGGGGAAGATTAGAGTCTTCAAGATTAGGGGGTGGTATTTTAGAATCTTGAAAGGTAATGAGGGTAGATAGTTGGAGGGATATAATTAAAGGTGCAAGAGGTTAAGGATCACCTAGATGAACCTATATAAATTTTAGATCCTCGATGAGGGCTTGGTGATGGCTGGGTGAAGTGTTTAGTAGTTTATAGAGGCTCATTTTCATTAGTGTTTGGTGAAGTTGTTTCAACACTAACCATTGTATGAATGTAAAAGGGTTGGAGGGAGAATATCCTAAAATTGATACTTTGGGTTTTGGTGGTTGTAAAGGTGAGGGTAAATATGTTTGGTTTTGTCAATGGTTTGAGGGGTTGATGGGTAAGTCAATGGAATGGAAGCTTTAGATTTTCCATTATCTTTCTATTGGGCCTGAGATCGAGTCACCATGTGAATAGTGTGGACAAGGCGGTTTGATGCTTGCTTTAGTTCTTCCTTCTCATCCTTATGTAGGAGAGGGAAAGTAAAGTCTAGGTGGGTTAGGTTGATGGAAAGATTGGTAATGTGGGTAAGAAGGGTTCATATAATAACAAACCATCCTCATCATATAGGCTATGCATATGTGCTTAGAGAGCTTTATAGTTCTATATGTCATGTCTTGGTACCCTATGGTATGCATAGTTTAAGTTATCATTGAACCAGGAGGGTTTATGGAGTGAAGGGTCAAAAGGTTTGATTGGAGGCCAGATAATGGAAGAGGTTTATAGCAACCTTTGAAAAATAATTCAATAGGATTCAAGCAAAGGTGTTGGAGGTAATGGGTTTTTATTTTGAGGAGTGGTAAACTTCTTAGGTATAGGTTGTAGATGGAATTTGGAGTTGTGGGAATGATTTTGGTTAGCATTTTTGGCTAGGTTTACCTGGTTATGGTTGGTTTAAAGGTTGAAGAATCATATGATGAAGGTTTAGTTATATGTGGAAAAGTATAGGTGGATAGATCAGTTGAAAATGATTGGGAACCAAATGGTTTGATGGTTATATGTGAAGAAAAGGAGGAAAGTTTCTTAGAGGAAGAATATGTAACTAGAATGGTGGAAGGATGGGGTCCTAATATGGAAGGTAAGTGGGATGGAGGTGGTATAGGTCTAGTTTGAGGGAGAGGCTTGGATGACTCTAAATTCTTATTTAGTTTAGTTGGATTTTCCTTTGGTGGACTATATGGAGTTAATTCTAACCTCAAAGGGGGATGATAATGACTAGGTATGGGGAGAATCCCTAGGTTCTTAATTGGTTTGGTGAAAGAAGCATAAGGTGACTTGATAATTTTATATGGGTGTAGTTGGAATGGTTCACTTAGGGTTTTGAAAGAAATATTTGGTAAAGGGTTGATGATGATCTTAAGGGTGGATTAAAGTGAAGTTGAGGATTTGTATTTGCTTTGGTAGGGCAATTTCAAATGATTCCAAAAGGTGGCTTTATCAAAATTGGGTTGAGAAGTGAATTCTATGCTTTGGACTAGTATAGAAAAGGGTTTGTAGATGGGTTTAGTTCCTTGGTTATTGGTTTCAAAACTTAAGCCCTTTAGTGGAGAATAAGGAATGGTTTTTTCATTATTGTCTTAGATGGAAGGTTTCAAAATTTATGGTTGGATAGATGAGGTAATCTCCACTTTTGGGATGGTTTCTAAAGGGAGAGCAAAGGTTTTTATGATAGGGAAGGTTGTTGTGGCATCCTCAAGTGAAAGAAAAAACATGGTTACCTCCTTTATTTGGGTATCCAAATGGATGGAGGATAGTTTTACCACTTTCGTAGGTGGAAGGGGAGAAGATGGTGTGGCTAAGTAAATAGTTTCCTCCTTTAGTTTTTCCACCAAAAGGGGGGCTAGATAAAGCTAAGTTTTCTTTAATGGAAGATAAGGGTGGTTGATTTTTATATTTGGGTATCCAAAAGAATATAATGTGAGTTTATTGTTTCTATTTGGGTGATTGAGGTAATGGTTTCTTTAACATTGGGCTCATTATTAATGACATTGATTATATGTGCCTCATGAGAGTGAGATGATTCGGTTTTATTGTCATGGTATTGGGTGGAAGGATCATGACTAAGAAAAGGTTTACAAAAAATGTTGAGGGATTTATTAGGAGGTGCATTAGGATTATAAAATATAATTTCTCCACTATAAATAAAATTTTAGACAATAATTTTAAAGGTATTACATCTATTAATGTCATGTCCTATAACATGGTGAAAGGCACAATGGTCATTTTCATTATACCACCTAGGTATAATATGGGAAGAGTCAAATTATTAAGGTGGTTTAATTGGTGGAAGTTATATGAGGTTGGATTTGAGTAATTTATCCAAAAATGATGCATATGATTCTCCAATGGGAGTATATTATCTTGGAGGAGCTTGGTTTTGGTTTTGGTTTTGTTATTGAGGAGAGTTTGAAGAATTGGTTTGAGGTGGTTGGTTGATAATTGGAGGTGGAGTAGTTTTTATAACTAAATTTGTGGATGCTTTTGCTTTGTTATTGGGCTGGTTAGTGGTTCTAGTGTAGGAAGGTTCAATGGATTTAAAATTAGAATTTTTGTTTTATTAACTTTATTTTCTCATCATCGATGGCACAATTTTCTAGTTTGCATGCTAGGGTGATTGCCTCATGAAAAGTTTTGAAATTTTGAACTTGAAGAATGGGGGAGATTGTTTGGCACAACCTTGGGAGAAGACCTCAATCAATTCAGATTGGGGTAATGGAAAATAAATTTGGTTGATAAGACCTATCCATATAAAAACAAAATCAATAATTGACTCATCATCAAATTGCTTTATGGAATAGAGATCAATGATAGAAACCTTTTTAGATATGTTCAAAGAAAAGTGTTCTAAGAAGATTTGGGCCAACTAAGAAAATGAAAAGATGGATTGATAGGTAAAATCACTATACCAATAAAGGGCAAGTCTAGATAAGGACATGGGGAAAGTTAAAAGAAGGAGAGCATCATTGTATGATATAAAATAAAAAGAATGATGGAAGGCTCTCAAATGTTGTTCGAATCTTCCTTTCCTTAGAATATAGAAAACTTGGGCAATTCCCATTGAGGAGGATAAACATAGATAGGGATAGACAGATGAATGGGTTTGTTACAAATTTGATCATAGGATAAAATATTATGAGACCCTGAGATAGAAGACCACAAATTGGTCATTTTGTCAATTAACATCTTGATCAGGTCTAGTTGGTGTTGGGAAGCTTCAAAATTAAGGGGCACATTATATTGAGGTTGGGTGGTAGTTATGTTTGGATAAGTGATAGAAGGTGTTGAAGAAGCCACATATTGGTAAGTGGTAATAAAAGGTTGAGATGGTGTCACATAGGGGTTAATTGACACAAATGGTTGGCTAGAAGATACTATATACACTTGTGGATTAGAGACATATTGATAGGTTATCATGGGCACTTGTTGAGGAATGGAGGTGGGTTGAGTTAAAGGTATGGTTGAGGTGGTGGGTTGAGGTTGGGTAAGTTTGAGGTTGAGTGGTGACTTAGAGAGCACCAAGTTATGAAATGGGGTAGATGTTTATGGGTTAGTTGAGACAAGGGGAAGGGTGGAAATAGGGGAAGAAGACAACCCCATGGTAGGTGGAACATAGGTAATTAGAGGTAAAGTTGAACTTATATGTGAAGTGTGGGGTATGGTAGGAGGTGTATGGTTGGAGGTTAAAATTTTAAATTGGATTTGGGTAGTGCTAGTATATGGGATGTTAGAAGAAGAGGAGGCTTGGATCAAAAACGGTTGGGTTGAGGTGGTACCCACCATAAGGTGGGGAGGCATACCATAAGGAGGATCCATAGAAGGAACCAAAGCAATATATGTATGGTTTGGTAAGTTGTTAAGGTAGTGTTGAAGAGAAATCAAATTATTGTTAAGGAAGGCGTCAAATTATGCATCACGTTTAGAAATAACCAAGATTCTAGTTGGAGGGGGAGAAGAATGAGGTAAATCCTCATTAGAATTTTATTACATGAAGGAGGAAGAGGAAGGTGTTGGTTGATCAGTCTAGTTTATTAGTTTCTATCTAGTAAAGACCATCTGAGAAGATAGGAAATATGATGAAAGTCACACCTCAAACAAAGAACAATAAAAAAAAAAGAATTCAAGGTAAATAATGCATACACTAAAAGTGCATTAAATCTTAGAATTCTTTTTAGATCACTTTGGCTTATGCCTTAGAAAGTGTGAAGAGGGAATTTGGCTTGTAGATCAGGTACTAAAGAGTTAATATAATGTTAGTTTTAGGTTATTTAGGTGCTCAAAAGGAAAATCTATGTTGAAATTTAGCATGTGGCTTGGTATTGGGGCATACACCCTCAGTTCATGATCTTATAGTGGTAAGAGTTTTAGGTGCTTATCAAAAATATACAAAGTTCATAGTTTATACTCAACCAAAGAGATGAGATGGTTCTCCTCTTGGTGGTGAAATCCAAGTAGGATATCCATGAAGGGGTAAGGTTTTGATTAAGTGATGAAATCCTAGTTGGGCCTTGTTGTAGGTATGTTTTGATGTGTTAATTATTTTTTAGTTTGTTCTAATGTGTGATAAGAAGTATGAAATCTATGATTAATTACTTTGGCCTCTAAGTTACTAGATGAACTATGACAAGTAGACAATCAATGTATACAAGAGGTTTAGTTTAAGCCCAAAAATAAATTTTTAGATTTCATTTGATGAGAAAAAAAAGTAAGAAAAAGGGAACTGGGTCTCATCGGGCATGCCAAAATATTTAGTTAATTTCACTCATTTTTCAGTTTTAGAATTTAAGTAATGAAACTAGTAATAGGGTGTGTAGAAGAATACTGGTAAAGTGTGCACATGAATCCAAATGATAGTGGGAACTCCTATTTGGATAGGAAGGAATAACCTACAAATAAGATACACACTAGAAAGGGGATTTGTTAGATGGATGGTTGGGTGGATTGCCTAGTGTAAGCTAGATCCAAGAAGCATAGTGCTTAATAGGAGGCTGTCATTCCATTGTTATTATAATTAAGCTAATAAAAACAAAATAAAATATATGTACATTTAATGATATGAAAGTAAATATATGCAATAAATATAAGGTAAATTCTTATTTAAAGAAAAAACTAAAAATAGCAAAATTGGTTCAATACTTACACTAAAATGGTTGGGGCCAAATCCTAGAAATTAAAAAGGTTACTATTATTAGATAGAAATAGAGAAAAGTGGGTTTGGTTGAGGGCAAGGGGCTCAAAATATCTTGTTATATTTTTATACCATAGTGACCGATGATGGCTAGGTTAACTAGTTGTGTTTGGTGTAATCAGTGATGGTTGGGTAGCCAGAGATGGTTGAGGTAACCTTTGACAGTTGGGATAGCTGTCAGTGATTGCCTAGATGTTCTAGGAGGATATTGAAGTGGAGTTTTAAAATGATGAATAAGCAGGTGAGGGTTTTGATATAAGTTTATGAGAGGGATAATAATATATCAAGGGGTTTGGTTGGGGTAGGGAGGTTAGAAATAAGATGAATCCATGACAATAAGCACAAGATACCTATAACTTGGTGGTGGAGAGCTGAGGTAATTTGGCTAGAGTGATGGTAATTTAGCCTTTTAAAGTGATGTGGATATATTTTTAGGTCTCCAATTCTATTGATTACTTGTTGAAGGGATGTTGGATATTTGCACAAGAAACTACAATAACCTGGACATGAATTCTTTTTGGATCCATTTCACTTCCTCCTCTTCCCCTTCTATAGGATGAAGTTGCTAATTGGGATGGAGAAAGTTACTAATTAGGTAAGGGTAAAAGATGATAATTAATAATTTTTTAAAGATGATTCACTTCACACAAGAAAGTTACTAATTTTTGCAATGCTTATCTTGCACAAAGCTAGAAGTTGCTTTAAAGCAAGCTTTTTGTCCTGATCGATGATGGTCAAGGTAACTGTCACCAATCAAGCTGATCAATGGTATTCAAGGGCCTAGAAAAAAAGGGGTAAAAAGTGGATATATGTATTAAAAATTTAATTCGACGGTAAATGTGTGAAATGAGTTAGCTAATCAAAGGATCAAAAGTAGGTCCATGGTGATTTGACATCGACAACTAGCCAAGGTGTAGTTTTTGAGTGTATACATAACCTAATGCTTTAAATCCCAATTCATCATTGGTACTCTAGTTGTCATTAATATAATGATTTTTTTAGGGTTGTTAAAATATTCCATGGTCCTGTCATGATATAAATTTGCCTTGTCAGTATCCATATCTCATTTCTAGCTTGAGTTAAGTGTTATCATGATAATCAAACATTCTTAGATTGTCCTTGATAACTTTTATGGGTCCACAACATGGGAAATATTCCATGGTGAAGGTGAAATAAAGAGATATATTGATAGAGGCTCATAAACACATTGGTTTTACTTGATAACATGAGGTATGCTCACATCAAATCTTTCAAAGAACATCATAGAAGGGTCTTAAGGTTCATTTGAGGTTTATCATAGATTATAAGGGTCTTTTTTATGTATTAGCATGACAATTTAATTGATATTCCATTCTAAGTTCATATATGTGTGAAAAGTCAATGGTTTTGGTCATAATGAGACCCAATCTAGCCTTAATATATCACTAAGATGCACCACATGCATATAATGGACATCATCAACCTCATCAATCCATCACTAGACTATTTCATGCCTCATTAAATCCACTAACACCATGGTCAATGTCAATTCCTCCCAAATGGGCCCCACACATGTTGAATAGTGATGTTTCAACTCCCTCAATTTGCACCATTAGGTTTAAGGTGTTATATGGATCCTATTTTCCCTACACAACACTTGATACCGATGTTTTAGGTCTAAACAAGGAAAATTATAGAGAAAATGGTAGGTTGTAGAGGTTTTTTTTAGTAGTATAGATTTGTGTTATATGGAGTAGCTAAAGTGGAGTCATAATTTTGTAGAGGGAGGTCAAAAATTTCAAATGGTAAAGAGATCATGGTTTAAAGTGTCATAGGAAATAAAAACCATTCCATTCCTCCCTCAAGATCATTGACATATTTAGAGAGCTCCTCAAGTTCATGTTTGTACTATATACAAGAGAGAGAGAGTGGGGGGCCATGTTCATAACTAGAAAAGGTAAACTCAATAATATTACACCCATGGTCATTTATTTAGGGATTGGTATCCTAAATGTATGAACATTCCTTAAGAAGTTAAGGAATCCTTATGCCCCTCTCATCTTCATAGGCCAACTTAGATTAAATGGTTTTCAAGTATTTTTTATTGGTTTTCTCAAACTAGTAACTGATGTTGTTCCCTCAAGTATTTAAGAATGCTTACATAAAATTTTCAGCACTTGACTCATATATGTGAGCTCATATGGCTAGTAGACCTTCATGACTAGGTCCTCTGTGTGATCTGTAGACAAGTCTATGCAAAAGACAAAGGTTTAGATTCTTCATTAGAAGTTGTTAACTAGGTTGAAGATTTTGTAGAGGTTTTTCAAGGTCTCTAATGCATTCTTACTTAGGATGAATGTTTAATGATTTTTTATCAACTCAAAAGATCCCACAAAAGAAGGACTTATGCATATGTGGATATCACTATATGGAAAATAATATGCATACTTCAAGGACATCTATAGAGTTTCAAATGTAGCTCAAAACCTTTAATAGGATGTTGGAATCATGGTGGAATGTCATCATGTTCTTAAGATCAACATTCCTAGACTTCATGGTGGCCTCATAGGATTGGAAACCATCTCTCTTGTTTGCAAACCCACATAGTCCCTTTTTAGAAACATTTAAGGTCTTTTTGTGAAATTTAAGGGTTTTTAAAATTTTCAAGTTTCAATTTAGGGTTGTGTATATTGTGTTTATGCCTCCAAAGTTTTATGATTGTAGGGTATATGCCTGAGGGCATCGAAGATCCATATAGATTATATAGGCAAGGTCCTTAGTCTCTATTTAAAATCACTTTAATTCTCATATGGTTTCACTATGTTTTAATTTCCATTTACATTATCCCACCCCTATTTTCATGTCTTATACTCAATATCTCCACATTGCCACCCTCCTTCATTCATCCACCCTCCAGTCCAAGTATAGACCTTGATATGAACCTAAATACTCCCTTAGAACCATTAAAATATAGTGAAACCATAGAAATGTGAACCCATATGGTCATATAGTGGATTTAGAATGTAAATGTGCACCTACAACCAACCCTTTTAGGATTTTTGTATTAGGGTCCCAAGAAACACTATGTAGACTATCCAAAGGCATGAGTATTAGTGTGAGTATCATGGAATGTGTATCTAAAATAAATTAATGGTGATATAAGATACTCATATAGGAGTTTTAATCGCTAAACAAACCACCTCCTTTTGATACAAACTTAGTAATCAAACTCCTATAGATAATCATGATGACAAGAGGATACATGTAACATTACTAGTCTATATTAGTGTCTTCATCTTACCTGAGTTAAAATGAAGGTCCATAAAATAAAGTGAAAGTTTCATAATATTGAGAATTCAAAAATGATTTCCACTACCACTAAGAAGGTAGACTGACACCTAAATAGGCTTAAAACCACACAAGCATAGGCAAAAATGAGACCTAAGTCTAAATGAAAGGTAAGGTATGAAAATAAATGAGTGTTGTTAGATCACCACATAAGCATAATAATGACCTTGATAACATGATGGAAATACCCATGATTCCAAATACCTCAAGAGATAGTGTTGAAGTCCATTCTTAGAATTTGCATCCCTAAGTATACAGCCAATTGGTAGTTTACTACCAGTTTGATCTAAATTGGTGATTTGAGACCTCTTTCAACATAGATAAGTCTTAAATATTAGTATTAATTTTAATAATGACCCACTAATATGTTTACTTAGGTTGTATAAATAGTGGGTATACCCACTATTTTATCTCAGACCAAGGCTTATCTATCATAGTTGTTTAGTGAGTTGAAGGGTGCATGCATGCCATGAAGGGTCAATAGGCAGTTTGGGATCCCTAAAAGCTTTTTTTTTCAATTATGTATGATGGTAAAGGGTTCCAAAACCCCCTAAAAATTTCTAACACTCATATTTATAATCAACAGCCTCAGATATAGGCCAACATAGTCAAGCATATAAGCCTTATAAACCCTAGTGCCATCTTGAGGTTCATTCAAGATATTATAACAAGTTGAATGACCAATACAAGGTGTATGAGGGTGTTTAATATTTTTTAATAATTCTTCAAGTGACATAAGGTGATAAATTTGATCAAGATGTCTTCAAACCCTACTTGAGCTAGTTAGACTATGTAAAGTTAATTTAAGGACCATCTTCAAATGCTCATCCACTCCACCACATGCATGCTCAGGGCCAAAGCTCTTAAATAAGTTTAAATATCCATATGGATAAAAATTTCATGAAGTATTGGCTGGTAGTTAAGGGCTAACCTTTATGAACTGACCTTAAGAAAATAATCACTAATAATGGTATATAAACAACCTTAACCTCACCTTCTAATGTTCATATCTTTATGTAACCTCTAGATGGGAACCTAGCCCATTCATGAAGGATGAGGAGGTTAGTTCCCTAAACATCCATGGAATTTTTTCTAAGTTTGGATTTTCATACTCTATAAACCATCATTAAGATGGTGGATATATCAAACCCTGCACAAACCCCTGAAGTGACCTGATGGTGGAGTTTGATCTAAAAATCCATCCAAATGAGATAATTTGATCATGAAATAACCTTTAAGGTCTCCTAATGTCCCTTAAGAATCATAGTGACCCACTAGTTGGCAATTTTAGTGGTCAATTTATACAAAATGGGCCTAGAAGTGCTAGTTTGAGACAAAAATCATAGATATTGGGATTTTTTGTGTGCACAATGAAGTTGGAGAGGGAGAATAGGTCCTAGAGAATATGATCAAGCCCTCTAGTAGTCATCATTTTGACCTCCATGACTAGTTCAATAAGCATGAAGGTAGGTGTTGGAATGCATGATTGTATGCACCTATAGGGAGTCAAATGATGCAATAAAGATAATGATGCTACTCCATGAGGTCTTTAATGTGATGTTTAGGTTATATGTGAAGCATTAATTCTTTGAAACCTTAGGGTTTAGGCTATTATTCATGATTTAGGTCTACCAATAGACTAATCTATAACCTCCACCATGACTTTTCCTTCAAAAGGTAAATCAAAGATCAATTTGGAAAGTGTCAATGCTTAAAACCTAAGTTTTGAGGGCTATCATAGTGTTCTAAATCCCTTTGGCTAATTTAGACCCCTGGAGAGGACATTACAATATACCATTCTACTTGTAGACACACAAAGGTCACTCAAAGGGAATGTTATTCTCATAAGGATCATCCTCAAATGCTCATCATAACTTGATAATTATTCATGGGGATATAAAAAATTCATGGAAGTTAAGGAATCCTATGGGATTGAGTTTGGTGAAAGTGGTTTAGAGATCCAAAATTTGATCTCTATATACCACCCCTAAGCCCCCCAAACACTCTTAAACCTCCCTTAAACCCTAATAGTGACTCAAATAGGATGGTTTAATGAAACATGCATTCAAATGATCAGGTATTACTAATCCAACACTTGTATCCTATTTCCATCTAAGATGGGCTCATGTCCATGGATTTTGATGGTACATAAACTTTATGGACACTTCTTAAAAAGGTAAGTTTATAGAGTTTTAGGCATAAGTTATGTTTTAGAGCCCAAATATAAGTTATAAAATATGGAAAGTGTAATCTTAGGACTTATTATACTCATTAAATGCTAATGTGATTCATGGGATTGATAGAAAGTGTCTCTGATATCTCTATCTAAACTGTCAATCTATATAATAGTCCAAATGACCTAGTCATGAAAGGCTAATATGTTTGTAGGTGAAGAACACTTAAGATGTTTGAATTTAAATTAATAAGGGGATATCATAAGAATTATATAAGTCTTTAAAATTATTTTAGATCCTTATTCATTTGTTTTATCATTCTAGTAATGGATATGACTAGAAGGTTGAAGGGAAAGTAAATAAGTCTACTTATCTTGCAAGTAAAAGAGTCTATTATGAAAAATGTTGTGTGGTATCATTGATTTACCATATTCACACATTGGAAATTTTTATCTATGTGATCACACCCCAAAATGGAGGACATTATGATAGGCTAGAGGCAATTTCAAGGACCATTCAACATGCACATTAAAGGAGTGGTTGCCCAACACCTCAAGAAGGCCCATCCACACTCGATTTTCACTATGTAACTAAATAAGACATAATATTAGACTATTTTAATCATGGTTAAGGATTGAATAAAGTAAAATGAAGGATTTACAACCTCTATATCTTCCCCAAATTCCAATGTGGGGATGTCAATGCTTGAGGAAAAAATAAGCCTATTTTAAATGGCATGCCACATTGGCCTCATTCATGGCCTATTTGATGAATATAATCTTCATTATTCTCCTTAAAAATTTATATTTAATTAGGAATTGAGATTTTAATTTATCATCCCTTGGTTGGGTATAGAAAATCTCTACCAAAATTACCTTGTAACTCTTTTAAATCAATAGAAGACATTTGTAGATTCTATTTGAATGATAGTGTGCCCCTTGAAAGTTTTATTTTATAAATGTATGAATTATGTTGTCATATATATGTCATTTCATGCACCTAACTTTATTTTACTATTCTATTGTAGGTTGTATGAAGTGTTAGCAAGTAGGAGTGTTCTTGAAGTGATACAAGTCATTAGTATCTTGTGCAGATCTAGGCTTAGTCCTTTAAGTTGAATAAACTTGTTCAATATCTATAAAAAAAATAATCATGATTATTACACCATCAATAAATTTAGTTATTCATTATCTTCATTAGGTTCATTAGTATGTTTCAAAGGATTTAATTAAGATTGAATATTTAATCAACTGGTACATCATGACTTAGAGTAGGTTCTTTCATTGGTTTTAATATCTCTTCCATTTTAATTTTAATAATTTTAGGTATTAAACAGAGTATTAAATTAACAAATTAGGGGATATATCCCCATAAAATCTAGAGGTTTGACCTGTATATTAAGCATCCCATAGTCTATAGGTCATTCCAATGTTGGACTAGGTTTGAGGTAGACATGAACAATATTTTATTTTTCAATGGTGAAATATAGATCACCAATAAGAATGGATTAAATAATGACTAAAACTATGGGAAACATAAAAATTAACCTTGATAAGTTACCTTAACTTCTACTAAAAATCCATAAATTATCAAACATGGTTTCAACCATATCTAGACTTCATAAGACACTTAACACTCTTTTCATCACTCAAGGACCATCATGATCACCTAGTGCATCAACCAAAGGACCTCAATATAGGATATGACATATGGATCTCCCAAGACATTTATAACACATATATGAAACTTTAATCCATGCTAGCAAGGTTTTCAAGAAGCAAAGAGGGGACCACGACAAGCTCTAGACCTCTATGTACAATCTCTGAAGGGGTTTCATGGAAAGTTTTTGTTTGTAGGGGTTTAAATTTTGCTTGGGAGGCCAAATTGTTAACATATTTGGCAACTCATAATGGTTTACCAGCCTGATTGTCAAGGGAACCCACTACCTCTCCATGATAGTCATGATCTAACTGAGATGACAATATGACTTAGATGGACATTTCTTTGGAATATCAAATAGATTTTCACCTTATACATTCAATTACTAAAATGACTTCACACAGACAATGAAAATAAATAAAATAAAGCATAATACCTAAGAAGCAATAAGACAAGACACAAAGCAATAAAGGCATCTAACTACACATGTGTTATCATACTTATGGGAAACAAGGAAACTAAAACCTATTAAAAACAACTAACCTAAACCAAACTTATCTCTCCCTTAGGATCAAATATAAATTCCATTTGATCACCATGGTATAATTATGGTAGTCCATCATGTGTTGATTGGAATCAAATCAAGTATTGTTCCTTGAATGAGGACTTCCACTTGTAGTTAAAGACATTGGCATGCTCATAGATTTTTATAAGATTAATTGGATATTATTATTCCATTTTTGGGTGAATAGGATGGTTATGTGGACCAAGTAACCAATCATAATCATCACACACCTATCTATTTTACACCAATAGTCTCATTTCTACCTCAGTCATGGGATGCTCCTAATCAAAATGAATAGTTTGAGGTGTCCCTTATGTTATGCTTGTAGGGTTGATTTCCAAGAGAGGTGGATATTAATGCATGATATATTGAGTCTATTTTAATTATATTTCATTCATAAAGAGTGAGGAGGCATCTGTAGATTGAAAGAGGAGATGATAACCTTATTCTAAGACCTCAAATAAATCACCTTTAAGTGGGATAACCTTTTGGGATGGCATGGTTATAGGGTTTCCTTCATCTTGTTTGATGGGCCTATATTTCTCAATCTAAACTAAATCATCCTCAAGAAAAGAGTATCCCAATTTGATGACCTCAAAAAAGTCCATTAATTGATTCTCACCTATTTTCAATTTGTTTATAATATCATGTTTCATAAAATCTAATGTAGGGGTATGCACAACATAGTTTGAGGAATTTTTTGAAACTTTACCCCCTTGACCATGTTTACAGAGCTCTAAGTAACTTTATACCACTTCTAAATGTCATCACAACTTGGTCAGCTTGTCTTTCTTCCAAGTCTCCTTGTCTTGCAATTGCTAAAAGTTGAAAAAATTATACACTTTCACACTATTCAAGATTATCATGAAAAAGTGTAGCTGTCATATCATTAAGGAGATCTTCAATGACATATTAATATTGATTCTTAAAGGCTGAATTGTGTCTCTCCTTACTAAGAGGTGTACCAATAAACATTTCTTCCTCAAGTTCACTATATCTTCCTTCATCATTTGCCACCACAATTTTACCTTCTTCATTTGATTTCTTAATGCCAGGTTCCTTCTCAAGAATTAGAATGGAAGATCCTTGAAAGGAATCTAGGAGAGAGGTCATGTATGCTTCATTCCCCTCATGGATTTTCTCACTTTTGAAAACCATCATCTCATCTTTCTTCTACATGTTATCTTGAATAGATCTCTATGATAGGAATACTTTATACTCTTGAGTAGGGAAAGATGGGAGTTGGATGTTTTCTAATTTTTATTCAACTTAAACACTTTAATGTAGGCTTAACTCATCCTCCTCTCCCTATGGCTCCACTACTTGTTTCTAAGTTGGAAACTTGGATTTTGGAGATTCTTCTTTTGCATGTGTTACAACCTATGGGATGAATGAGGGTATCTTTTCCTAAGATGGCATTGTTATTTCTATTTCCACTGACTAAAATAAGTGCTCATTTACAAGTTCAACTTCTTTAGCAAGGTGGGCCTCAAAGTCAACTGTTATCTAATCAATTATCTTTCCAAGGTTATTAGTAAGTTGATGGCCCTACAAGGTCTAATTAGAATCATGAAACTCATCCCTCTCAAGACATACTTCTTCCCCTTTTTTCACTCTCTCTTGGACAAACCTCTATATAGGAAAGGTTTAAAGGACTTTTGAGGGACTTAGAAGGTTTAGACAATAATTTTATTTAGACTCTTGAGGGAGGATAGGAAGCTCAAAAAATGACTAATATGGGATGGAGGAGGGGACATAAGGCTGATGATAATGAGCTTACTTCCCCTCATGTACTACTAGCCTCTCCTCTATGCTTGAAACTAGACCACATATATCCAACATATCACTACTAAACCTTGAATGATCCTTTCTCATAAGAGATGCCCACTCTTTATGTAAAAAACCACTACATTAAAGCCTCAAGGCATTACTTAAATCATCCCATCATGATTATAACATCCCACCACACTTTTGAATCTAAAACTCTAGGATGGATTTGTGCCCATACACAAGGATCCCCCATATGTATGAGCGTCAGATGAACACTACCATGTTGACACAGCCAACCACTCTATAACTTAAACTTGGGAGGAGGCTATGATACCAAATGTAATAAAACATTATACCAGAACCTTGAGGAATTAGTCAAATCTACCCATCAGGATCATAACACTTTCATATCCTTTTGCAATGAACCTCTCATATTCTTAATAAGGTACCTAGGAATTTCTTTGTCATTCCCTTTTTGTGTGCCAATCCCCTCCATGTGTCTCTCATAACCCAATAAGATTTTATTAAGGCTTGAAGCATATTTGTTTGAGTCATGGCTAGGCTAACTAAAAATATCATGTTATTTCTAAGTTTGATTATAAGGATAGGTAGGTTGGTAATATTGATCAAGAGGATACGTGGGTTGTCAAGGAGGTTGATAACCTTAGCAATAAAGAGGGTTATAGGATTGAGGTAATCCATTTTTTTTAGTAGGGGTTAATGTAGGATCAATAAGGCTCATGATGGATTTTATATGGGTCATAGGGATAATGATAAGGAGGTGTAGGATGGAAATATGATTCATATGCAACCATTACACATCATGAAATAATTGAATAATAGAGTGGATTATGAATCAATAAGATTTATTACCATTAATTAGGGACCTTTTAATGACCCTTAACATGAAACCTTTACTACAAATCTACCATATGAGTGCTTGAAGCTACCATAGATGACCAAGTGATATAATTAGATTCTCTAATTGCTCAAATACTTGGTCCCATCAGGCTCGCTATAACTATTAACATTCCAAATTTCACCCTAGGAGGAGGTTGTTCAAGACCACCTCCATGTTTGGGGTAAAATGGGATTAGCCCAAGGTTATGGGTGACATATGGTTGGTCTAAACCTATAGATTATGGGGCTAGATCCCCTAGTTCATTCATTTAAATAAAATAACTAAGACCTATTAATCATTAGGGTGAAAAGGGATAAAAGGGATGCATAAAAGGAAACCTAATCTAAATATGGTGATCCACCAATAGAGTTATCCATTTTATTTATCTCTAACAACACTAATGAACTAGATAAATAACTAAATTACTATCTCCAAGAATTATTATGAAACAATGATTCACATGGAAGCTATTTTAGGTGGTTATAATATCAATTCCATGAAAGGTAGCTTTGATTTTAGACACTTAATAATCAAATTCCACTCCAGGATCAATCACTAACACCTTTTATGCATCATGTGACCTGCATAAAGCACCTACTAGCATCTAGGTCAAATAAGGAGCTATAAAGGGAGATAAACCTATCACAAATGCATATCAACAAGAAAATAACACATTATATTAGTAATGGAGAAGCTGAAATAGTCATTTATTTATCAATCCAAGAGGTCTACAAGATTTAAATCTAGGCAGAGTTTCCTCTTACCTAGGTGAGGGATTTGTATAATGGCCTAAAAGACTCAATATATATAATAATTAGAAGATATAAATAGGTAAAATAGTGTGGTGGTGACATTTAGGGTTCATTAATGACCATCATCAACTCCACCATTAGTTATAAGCAATCATAATAGTCCTAATATTCCCTCCATGCATTGGTGGTCTTTAATGGGCAACTTTGGGCATTGAAATAGAGTGATGGAGCTGGTGTAGACTTTGTTGAACCCATTAAAGTCATGTCCATTCCTAAATATGGTCAAAAACCCTCTCCTCATAAAATTTATAATATATTAAAATGATTCAAGTAGGCCACCATGAGTCACTAAGCAGCCCACCCTTCTCCTTGGATGTTGAATAGGCTACAACACTAACCTTTCATTAATAATGACCATGGATAAGTTCCCTAATAAAATTTAAGCATTATTTACATGGTGTAGTGACCTTGCATGGAATCCTACAATAGTCCTTTATGCTAACTTACATCTCTTCTTGTTGACTACGTAGGCCATACTTATGTAATTAGGACTAGCGGCTTAGTATTAGGGGTTTCATGGGCATGAAACATGCATAAGACCTTAATAATATGTTATTAACCATGTAATAATATTTAATTAGTATGATACATCAAGGCATGTGCTTAACCAACAATATACACTTATAATTTCACCCCATTTAGGTGACTAAGACTCCTTTCACTAGCTTTCTTGGATTACCTATTTGGCGCAAACCTATAGGTGTGCTTATATGATCTATAGAGAGTGTTTATTGGTTTTAATAGGTGAAATATTCCCAAAACTACCCTTACCCATGATTTTCAACACTCCATCAGGTTTTGTACCTTGAGAACATAAAAAGAATTACAAAAACATGATTTTTAGAAGGTCTGTACACCTATCTATACAACTTAGTACCATGATTGGCATATTATCTAAGTGTATCATGTGATAAAATTTTATTTATAACCAATTTAGAGAAATTAAGTGAATTTGTATCCACTTTTCCTCCATCAAGTTTGTTGTAGGGTTTTGAAGGTCAACCATCATAATGATGGTTCATAGAGTATGAACCTCTAAAATAAAAATTATTTCCATAAAAATTTATCCTACATACCCCATTAACATTATTTAAGAGATTATGATAACATGTATCTCGTATGGAGAGAACCGAGTGCAAGTTGGTAGACCTCCGTTCCTTTGAAAGCTTTGTGAGCATGGTTATAGTCTTAGTGATGATTCATAAAGATAGGATCCTTAACCCAACTCTTTCTTCCATATATTTTTAGGTATATGGGTTTCAATATCACCCTAATATCATTAGTACTGAGTCCTTATGCTTGGTGATATATGAGCATTGAATTGATGGTTCAAGATGGTAGACTAGGATAGTCAATTTTAAGATGGGTATTAAAACCAAATTTGACATTTTATTTATTTCCTCTACCTAAAAAAATATCCATATGACCTTTAAAATCCTAATATACCTTATTTTTTCCACTAATATTATTGGGGTGATTTTTTATTCCATGAATATTAGCATGGGGTCTTAAGTAGTCAAGAATGGCTTTAGGCCTAATAGGCCTAGACTGAGTTCTAGGGTTCTAAGTCACCTGTAAATGATTTTACGGACTAAAAATAACCCTATCACCATTATATAATTTATTATATCCTTTTTAAATTGTTATCACCAACCAAAAACACCATCTTTTCCTCTTTCTCCTATAGGTCTACCTTGAGTCACTATTCATTATTAAGCATGCATACTAGAACCAATTATGTTGGAAACCTGAATAACCCCTTAAAATATATTAAAAAATGCTGATGATGTTGTAATAATGTGATATGTTCTCATTTATTTTACAAAACTCCTTGTAATGGAATCCCCTTAAGCTTGTTCTCTACATACCTCTACATTCTCACTTAGTGTTTATGAATAGCTCTGGCAATCTAAGCCTACAGGGCTAAATCTTGGGTTTTCATTTCAATTATATGATTTTGGTCCCAAATTATCATCACTAACATTAAAACTCATTTCCTCTAATGTTTCATCCTCATCATGTATTCAAGGGGTGTAATTTGTTTTTATTTTTCCATATATAGGCATGTGTATGCATATTTAGACTTATTAGGCCTAATTAGGCCATCAAGGATATTTTTTATATCTTAAGACTAAAGTTTTAAATGTGAAAAACTTTTAAATATTTATATTATAATTTATTACATTTCATTCCCCATTTTTACATCATTTTTAGTCTAACTTTCAAACTTGCACCGCTTACAAAGGATCTATCTATAAGCGTTTAATATATAGGTCTGTAATAAGCATGGGTATCATCATTATTATAATTAAAACTCAATTAGTGACTGTATCATGACATCCAAGAACTTTAAACCTATAAATACTATTTATATCCTTATCCATCCAACATTCATGTAGGAGTTAACTTCTATGCCTAGGTTTACACTGTCTAGTTTAGGCCTAATCAGGCCTTAAGCTCTTTTTTATAATTATTATAAGACCATGTCATACAATATATATTTATGGTCTTAATATATATAAAAAATTACATATTTTTATTATTCTACACCTCACCCCCATGCAAGGTTGAACATATTTTAGCTTTCTTTATGGCATTTTGCTTGTAGGTGCTCGTATGGGGTATGTCTAGATTGTGTAGGTGCATTGAATAGGTAGTCTAGTGGTTCATTATTTAATTAATCCAAAAATATATATATTAACCTTCATAATAATTTTTAATCCTCTAAATCGCTTCAAACCTCAAACTCTATTAGATTTCTCCAATCTTTCCACTATAATCATGTGTGTGTACTTTTAGGTCTTGACTGATCTTATCTTCTCTTCGAGTGAGTTTGGTATATTGGTCCTTGATAGACCTAGTTTTATATATAAAATGTTTATTTATATACCCTTATTATTCCCATTTATTTATCTCAACCTTTTACACCCCATCCCAACAACTACCACTCCATTAGTTTGGTTTACCTTAATAGGCCTTATGTCAATATGAGGCCTTGTATTGGCATAATAGGCTAAGGATGAGGGTGGTTTTTGTATAAGGAAATGATAGGAATCATTTATAAAAAATATAAAATTACCATAATATGGGGATAATTCATTCTTTAACCTATCTTGTTGGCTCTTTTATAAACACTACAAAGACACATTATTCACTTGCAAAGAGATCACACAAGATAATCACCTTAGAATATAAACTAAGATAATTGTTTGGTATGATGGATAAATTGAGTCTATTAGGAATTTAAACCTAATTTGACTCAAATAAACTACCACACAACTTATCAAAAAATTATCCATTTACATTAACATGCCTTTGAAACTTTGCAATAAGAGGCCATACTATTTGTAGCTTACACAAGTGATAACATGGAAATTTATATTCTTGAAGGATAAAACATGTGAACCATGGGTGGAGGAATTTTTTATATGGTATATGATTAATTTTATAAGACATACCCAAACATTGATTGCATTAAACAACTAAAAATACGCTGAAACCATTACAAGTTTGACCCCTTCACTGACGAAGAAGAAAACTTGACAGCCTAAATTCTTAGCCATTGTTAATAAAGAATGGGATATGAATATAAAAAATAATTATAATTATGGAGAGGTCATGATAGCCCCTTTTTATACCCAAGTAATTATATCCTCATTTTCTCTATCTTATATGGACTAAGCAAAAACTAGAGAGCTTGTCCAAGGATACTAAAGAGATCAATGGAGAAGTGGACTAGTTTTTGGCTTGTATTGAACCCTTTATAAGTGAAAATCCTTTGAGAAACATACAACGAATCTTGATACAATGTTTAACATCCCTCTTTATGAACCTAACAATAATGATATGTATAATCCTACAAAACTCTTGTAAAATAAGTTATTTTTTACATTTTTTCATGTTTCAAACCTTGAGATGGCATTGGTGGATATAAGGAGGGAAAATCAAAGTCAAATAAAATTTTAAAATGGATGGTATGGTTTATTAAGTTGAAAATACACACCTTCCCATGTTTGAGGCCCATTTGGTGAGTGGTAATAGGTTTGACTATTAAAATGGACCCCTTATGCATATGAACCCATGTAAAATGAATTTAGAATATCAATGAGACCAAATTTAAGACCCATTAAAATACAATGTGACCTTAAAAATTCCCATTTCCCAAGGTTCACAATTCAAGATGATTTATATATCATGTTTTGTGTATCATTTGATGACTTTGAAAGGTGAATCAATGATTAGAATAGGCTTGAATGAGTATACCATAAAAAATGACCTTCAATATAACTCAAAACTCATGTTATGTCTTAGACACAATTTGGACATATTCTAAATCTCACTATGAGGATCTCTTCTCAATTAATGGCATAAAATAGGCCTAAAACCATGAGAACCATAAACATTAACATTTTCAAATTACCTTAACTTATGCTAAAAATCCTTGATTTTATCAAATAGGGTTTCAAATATCTCTAGACTTCATAAAACACTTGACACTCTTTCCCTCACTCAAGGACCATCATGATCACCTAGTGTATCAACCAAATGACCTCAAAATAGGTTATGGCATTTAGATCTCCCAAGAAATTTCTAACACATATATGAAACCTTAAACCATGCTAACAAGGTTTTCAATAAGCAAAGAGGGGACCATGACAAGCTCTAGACCACTATGTACAAGATCTTAAGGGATTTCATGGAAACTTTTTGGTTGTAAGGGTTGACATTTATATTTGGAGGCCAAATTATCAATAGCAACACAATGAAATAACCCTAGCTAGGTCCTATGTTTTAATTTTCACAAAGTATATCCAAAGTAAATTAAAATCTAATATAGTACTCACCAAATCTTATGGCACAAGGTGGGGGTATAAACATAAAAATTAAACATGCATATAAGATCTATACTTAATTTAATGTATAGGAAATCGTAATACATATAAGAGAAGTGTAAATTCAAATCTATATACTTTAACAAAGGAGGAATAGAGTTAGGAATAATTACGTTTGAAGATGAACCCACTAAGCCTCAATCTCTCCCATAGCCAAGTTTTTTCGTAAGAGGTTATTTTGGTATGTAATGATAATAAGGATAAGTTATCCCAAATCAACACAACTTCTCTATGCATCTAGAAAACTTCTCCACAAGACAAGATCCATATCTCCAAGTGTAGTATTAGAACCCTAAGAAATGATACTTAAGTAGAATGGTGGATAAGTAAATGAGAAAAATAATATTCTTCTTCTTATCTTCCTAATAAATGGTATAAATGGATGTGTGTGTGTGTGTGTGTGTGTGTGTGTTTTTTTTTTTTTTTTTGTGTGTGTGTGTGTGTGTGTGTGTGTGTGTGTGTGTGTCTAACCCTAAACCTTTTCAAAAGTTTAGCTGATAGGGTTATCCCAATTTGACCTTGCATCATTAATTGATAAAAGTAAGATAGGCTCCAATCTAGGTCAGCCAAGGGTAACCTAGACCTTTAATGTGCCAATATTAATTTGAATATAGGGTTAGCCTAGGCCAAAATAAAAAATATTTTTGTTTTAGGTAAGGGACAAATAAGGTGGTGAATTAATTGGAAGAGTGTAAGGAAAGAGGAAAAACTTAGGGAAGTGTATAAGAGATGGTTGTGTATATTGTAAGTAGTGGTTTAGGGGACAATAATCCTATGAAGCACTAATGGTTTACACACCCCTTTTATGGTTCACCCTTTAAGGCATGCACTTAGATAAATTAAGACGCGATGGGTACTTGTAAGAGAGAAATCATTAGTAATTGATAAAGTTTGAAAATATTATGTGTATACAGTGGTGACCTCACAAGTCCCAAAAAAAGTTTTAAGGTTTTAGGTGGGAAATGCAATATTTTAAATGGTCTGTGAAAATATTATGATGAGATCATCAAACTTGATATGACTAGGATAATTGATTTGAGGCTAATTATAAGTCCCAGTAACCTCTTATGCTCCTCGACATGAGCCTTATGCATTACCTTATCCTTGTACAAACCTTGATACTTGGATTTCATCCAATCAAAATGGTCTCTGAAATACCAAGTTAACTCATAGAACCCCATCATATAAACCTCCTTTCACCTCCTGCATAGTCCATATGAGAATAATACAGTCAATGTACTTAGATTATCAATTAGTTCACCAATATTGATATATATCTCATGTATTACATGAAATAAGGGACTTTAGTCCCACATTAGTGGTGATGAAATTTTTTATTTGGTTGATATATGGAAACATATAACTTAACACTTGATAACAATACTAGGCTAGGATTGATGATTTACATATGAATCATCCTCATATTGGATATCTCACCTCATTTGATGCTTGATATATGGTCTCAATCATGATAATGCAACTCAGGTTTATCCATGACAATATAGCTTGGGTTTGGCCTTGATAATTCAATGCGATCAAGTTCATGATCAACAAAATATTTATAACATTGGGATAATTATCCCACATGGACCATGTTGGTCACTATTAAAACATTAAAATACAAATGAGATCTGTAATCATTATGAATAAAGGTGGTAGGCCCCCCTTCTCAAAAAAGGGTACTAACCATGAGCATCCAAAACACATGTCAAAGAGGAGAGATAATAGGAAAACACTTATCATAACTAAAAAAATAATGTGAATCACAAACCCAAACCCATGCTTTTACCACTAATAACACTATGTTTTTAGCAACCAAATGATTTCAAAACCCCATTTTTCATCATTCTACCTCATTATTAGATTGAAAATTCCATTTTTCTTAATGGTTTTGAAGACCCTAGAGTTATTCATCATGCCTTAATAGAACTCACAAGACCCACCATTGTGTTTTTATTTTAATGGACATTGTTCATGCTTTGCATCAACATCATCCACATATTTTTCATCAACATCATCATTTTCTAAGCTTGTGGTTAAATCATGCTTCATTTTTACACTTTTTAATGTATTTCTCATAGGGATTTGAATTCTAAAATAGTTGTATATGCAAACATATGAGATAAATTCACTTTTGGGCTTGATGATGGCCATTCATATGATTAAAAAGTATAAGTGGGATCATTGAGAGGTTCTCAGAGGAAATGAGGTTGGGTTGAATCATATTAAACACCATGAATACTTTTTGAGTTACTATAATTTGTAATATCTCCCTTTGAGGCACTAAAAATCTTAAAATTACCCTCATGTATTAAAATATCACTACATGTTTTCAACTTGTTCATTCTCATCATGTTTCAAATGAAACCTAGGAATATTTCCATGCCTATAACTTGTAATACACTCCTTCATATGGTATCTTTGAATGCTATGATAAGTTAAAAATATAAAAACATGATATGGGTTTGTTCATGGTTTTATATCTCTCATATAAGTTATATTCAGGTTCATGATGGAATGAAGAGTTAATGAGGAATGAATCAAAACTAGTTCTTGAATACTGTGCAAGCATTTTAGGGTTCAATAAAAAGAGCTTTAGATTTCAAAATGACTCAAACAGGGATCTTATAAATGATAGATTTCTCATGACATAAATGAGTGACTCAAATAAAATTGAACAATCTTTTAATTAAGGAGTACCATATAAACCATTTCAAGGGATGAAGCTTGACAAGATGAGTATAACTACATAAAGACTCTTGGGAGGTTTTTCAATGCTTACATTAGGACCCCTACAAAGCTAAGATGGATTTTATGTTATAATAATTTAGTTAAAACCTCTTATAAACACATCACTAATTAAAATAAATAATCAATTATGATAATTTAAGGCTAGAAACAGATCACAGAGTATTCTTTATAACTCAAGTAAGCCCCCCATAAGGCTAATGTGACATTATAAAAGAAATTTTGAAAACTCTACATGACTGCCCCTTTTGACACACCCCAATAATGAATTTTTCATTCCTTCACTAATGAAATGTTGTAATGGTCATGTAATTGAAATGATGAAAATCATGTAATGAAACTAATAAGGTTGGAAAGACCTTCTAGCATCCTAGGTATACCCTCACAAATGTGTAGGTGCTCAAGAGACCTATGGTGACTAAACTAGTCAATAGTTTTTATTGACTCATGTTTAGGAAAGGAATCACTAAGAATATTCCACTTTTTTAAAAATTGTGTTGTGATCAATATTCCTTTGTATGGGTGCATAAATTGATAGTTTTTTCATCAATAATATCATGTATCTTATGTCTTAAATTGAAGCATATATTTTTTTAATAACTTGAAATTTGATGATACTCACAATACCCATAATATTTCCTTGGTTTGGGTCTAATTTTATCACTCTCATGTGGAGGAGGTAGTGTGACAAGGTTAAATATAACAAATTATTTATAAACACATGAGGAAGTGATGGTATTCATGAAAGCTACCTCTTTGGTGGAGCTATCAATTATAAATGGTTTCTAGGTTAAGCCACTAAATTGACTATATTCTTCACCTCATTCTTGTTATAATTTGGGTTGAACTTATAATTTTTTCTAATTTAAAACTTCATTTTAGTTGTATAAGTTTACCTATACTTAAGTATTTTCAAATCAACTAGCTTGAATTCTTTATCCCTCAAAGTATGGTATAACTCATCAAATCATGTGAATCTCTTGAATATGATTGATTCATGGAGTGGTGGTAGAAAAATTTATTTCAAAATAATTTTTACTTCATTATTAGACATAACATTGGTCATATTGGATAGCATGGTATTGTATCATAACACATAGTCACTAGTTCATTTGTTATATCCTTTCTTTAAATTAGTAATTTGTGCATATGATAACTTCTCATTAATGTTTATGGAAACATGTTCTAATAATTTGTCATCTAATGGTATAAATGATATTAATGATTAAATATGGAAATTATAAAACCATCTCAATTCTTATTCCTTTTGACTTGAAAAAAATTTGGTCAATATATTATCATTGTATTTATAATCTAAGCAAGCTATGTGGATTGATCTAAGATTTTGTTTAAGATCATATTTAACTTTGTATAAAGGGATCTTAGGAAATGTGATTCTTGTATGTAAATTGTATGCTATTATATTTAGATCTAATATGTTGTGGATCAAGGCATGTGAAGCTATGGTATGGCTAGCTCTTATTTCCCCTTGATCTAATTTCAACACCTTGGTATGTAGAGATATAGTATATTATGTAAGGTAAATTACATTAGGTGAGGTTGTAAATGGGATGTGTGTATCCACATTGGATGAGGTGAAGGATAACATTGTATGAATAGGCATCAAAATATGATGAAATCCTTGTGAATCCCCTATATTTTGGGTGAATGTCATATAGGTCATGAAAGTTGTAGGCATAGGAATAATACAAATAGTAATAGTGTGAATACCTAATGTGGAAGCACTAGATTGAAATGACTATCTAATAATGGTAAATGTATCTTGTTTAAACACTTAATATGTAAAAATATTATCTTTTTGTGAAGCCTTATATGATAGGATGAAATTGACAACTCTATTAAGTTTTTCAATACATTCACAAAGTTATTCAAAAAATTTGGGTAAGAACTTGGTCAGGATATACATAATAAATTCGTTAGGATCAATTATATCTAGAACATCATAACTATATTGAACATTAAGCTAATTTTAATTATCTCAATTAACATGTTCCAATGGAGGCATATCAACACAATCATTTACTTACACATTTTCATGAATAGTTGCATCATCAAAAAAAGAAGACAAATCTACTCTATCCATTTTACTTGTAATAATAAGAATCTAATTATGCTCTATATGGGTCCCACTTCAAGTATCACTTTGTCTTATAGGTACAAGGGAAATAACCTCCGTATATGGCATATGATGGGATCATCAAGGATGTATGAGGCTAGGACCAAAGGTAAAAATATTTATTATCCTTATATAATAAAAATTAGAAATCAGATTTGAAACCTTTAGTCAAAAATATAAAAAGCTAGAAGGATGAAAGCCTATAGTAAAATATAGGGGTTTGCATTATTTGATATATGTATAGGTTCACCCATATGTTTTAATATAATTTGGATCAATGAGTTAGGTTAATAAAGAAATACATAACTTTAAAATATAATTTAGATTAATAAATACAACATTCAAGTACACATCTGAATGTAAATGATTAACAATTGATTCTTTTGATTTGATTAAGAATAAGTAAAATATGTAAAATAATAAAGATATCATGATACTTAGATTTTATTATTGACTATTTTAATTTGAATTTATCATGGATGTGTAAATCAATGATAATCATGCATATTGTTCACTTAGTTTAAGAAGTGATCTACTTCCTATGCTAGGTCAGTTCCACATGATGGAGTTAGTATCTATAGTTGTTATTGACCTAATGGTTGGTACTAATCTACATTGAAGTGAAATATAGTGACTATATAGTCACATATGATTATATTTTCTTGATCTATGTTTATGATATCAAACCATCATGATGCATGTAAATTTAGAAATTAACCTCCTTTATCTTTAAACCCTAGATGTGATTATGAAGGATAGAAACCTGTACAAATTGGGGAAGTGTAATAGGTTGAGTTGTCCCCAATAACCCTCTTCTAATGATTAGTCATGGCCTACATATCTAATACTATAAAGATTTAAATCAATCCACATGTAGTTGTACCATAAAATGTGATTGTTTAATTATGATCATTCCACATGTGTATGTAACTAATTATTATCTTTGGTACTTGACAATGCTTGCTTGTACCTAGTTATTGGGTGTTTTAGAAATGTATTAGGGCTACTCCTAGTGATAAGTATGTAACTTATCAAGACTACATTATATCTTATTAATTTGAAATAGAGTAAAATTATGTGATGAATAGGTGAAAAATGATTTTAAGTGAGGCCTTAGTTTATATATATATATATATACGGATCCATTTGAATAATACTCATGACACCAATATGATACACATATAGGCCAACCTTAAGGATTGGTTTTATTTTATAAAATAACTATTGATGGGAGCAAGATGTTTCCAACTAGTGTAGGCAACTATCAATTAGAAATAATTACCATAATAATAAAAAATGACATGTGTAGAGGTGTACTACTATAAGAGTTTGGATGTATCTATATAGGATATTTAGCAAGTTTAAAATAGATAGTGAGGTTCTTATAGGTGTATAAAATATAATGGAAGGGTTGGATCATAAGATACTATTAAAGTGTAAAATTATGTTAAATTTATACCTTATTTATTTGATCACTTAATGCATGGTAATTTTGTGTCAAGCTTTCCATTGTCATGTACTAAATAAAAAAAATTATTATTTAAAGATTCACATTAGATTTTAAAAAACTTATATCAGTTTTAGGTAAGGTACTAGTTTTTTTAGTAAAGTTAGTATGAAATTGGGATGAATTACGTACCTTTCCTTTGGGTTATTTGTCTTTATATTGATTGGGATAATAATATCACATAGGAATAATGAATTTGGTCAATGGAATTCGTAGAGATTATTTATTTTTCATCCATTATTTTTCTTTATACTTATTAGATTCCTTCTCATTTTTTACTTATTCCTTCTAGATTTTATATTTAACGAAGACAATGAAGGACTGGTTATTAATTTATTTGATTGCATCATTTAAATAATTATAATATGAATCATACTCCATGTACCCAATATTGTATTTTACATTAGGTTATTCAAATTTCAATTGTGGAAAACCATTTTTTTTAGTTTTAGCCTTTTCATAGTCATATATGTATTGTGCTTCAACCACTAGATTGATAGGAGTGGCTATAGATGGAAGATATTCAATTTACAAATTATTTTACAATGTTATTAAGTGAGGGGAATTGCCATTATATGGGGCATAATTCATCCTTGGAACATATTGATAAGGAAGAGAGGGTGTTTTTTGTGATAATTTTTTATTAAAAGTAAGGATGTCATTGTCTTTTTTATGAATTAAAAAATTAGTTGAATTTTGATTTTGATTTTACATTTTTTATTCACTAGATCTATCTTCACTTTACTTTCCATGATAAGATAATCTTAAATTTTAATAGTCAAAGATTTAGCATTGCCTAGGTTAGCCACTTATTTCCTTCTTAGTTGAAAGTTGAGTTCAATTTGATAAGCATTAAATTAGAAAATTTTATGGTTATCATATATAGGTTTGGTTGTGACTAAAATTTTTATTAGAAATCTATTAAACTCTAACAAAACCTCCGTCATGGGTTTAATAGTCTCTTTATTCATTTGTGTTAATTTTGAAAGAACATGTGTATCTTTAATAAGTTTGAAATGGATTTTGATCTTTTATTTCATCGTATTCTAGTTTTGAATGGAACTAAGAGTGATATGGTAAAAACACTTATATACACCTTCAAGTAGATTTTTTATAGATAACCTTCTACTACATCCTCATGATGAATGCCAAGAATAATACATGTAGTAGTAAACACAAAGGGATGTTCATATGGGTGTTATTTCCATCAACAATGATTTATTTAATGCTTATGTAATTAATGTAACTAACCAAAAAAATAGAGTGTCCTTATTGTAGAACCCAAAGGTAATGTAACCATGGTTAAGTAGTTTATGGTTTGAGTAAATATTGTACTAGAGAGATCCAATCCTCTACTTATTATATTCAAAATTTATTATTTTATTTCTTGTGGGATGGAAGTTGTGTTTTTAGGTTTTTCATTTAATTTCTTCTCTATGATTAATTTTAAATTAAATTATTATTTAAATTCAAAAAAAATTGACTTACCTTCTTTATTACTTGCTCTAATGAATATACTTTCATCTAGGGTGTGTAGATAATAAAATCTAGTAATTGATACCTATAAATGTTAGTTTTAACTTACCTTCATCGTACATGACTTATACATACAAACATTAATCTCATTCATTATTATCTCGCTTGTGATTTTTATGAGTCTTAATTCCCAATTTGTGCTTATTCACCTATAAGAAACCTCATAGTCTATGCCAAATCATCTATTTATCTTAGAGATCTACAAATCATTGTATTAGTGTTATTATCTTCCAAACATTAATTTTAGACTCAAAACTACCATTTGATGGCACCAACTCAAATAATTTTTCCCACTCCAAAAAATTATCACATTTATAATTCAAATAATTTATATGGTTCAATTCATATATATATATATATATATATATATATATATATATATATATAGACATATACATATATATATATACATATAGATATATACATATATATATATACATATATACATATATATATATATATATATATACATATATATATATACACACACACACATATACATATATATATATATATATGTATATATATATACACACACATATATATATCTCTCTCTGTGTGTGTGTGTGTGTACACACACACACACACACACACAACACACACACACATATATATATATATATGTATGTATATATATATATATATATATATATATATATCATGTCAATGGCATAATAAATTACCCAAAGAGTCTCCTTTAAATATTAACTAGGTGTAAGCCGATTTCCTATTTAGCACCTATTTAGTAAGAACTTATCAAACCTATTAAAAAACTTGAACATTCAATAGAACTACCCTATTTCTCTTAATTTTCCAATTAGTAACTAAGATAAAGTCCTTACATAGTCTAAACCACTCTAGAGACAATTTAAGAATGTTAATTTTCAAGTATCAATAAATAGATCACATGTTCCATACATTAAAAATGCATTATTTCACACATTCAATTAATGAGGGGAAATGCATGTAGTTTAAATTTTCTCTTTAGAGTATTGGATATGTAGTAAATTCTCAACCAATAAATGGGGAGTGGTTGAGGTCATATTAACCCACCTTATTTTTAATTTTTCAAGAAAAATTATATCATTACAAGTGGACATAGGGTTTCAACCGAAGAAGAAGGATTTATGTGAGTTACATACACTATGAGAATTTGGAATCGAAAATAGATATAAAGGATAAGTAGGCATACCTAACTATATCTATTTTAACCTGATTTATTTTTACATCCATAATAAGAAATAAAATTTAGATAGATACATATAGTATTCAAGTATAAATCTAAATGTAAAATTTAAAATTGATTGTAATGATTTCACAAGTGTCATATGGTAAAAATAATAAGAAAAATAAAGGGATGGGTACTTATATTTTATGGTTTACTATTTGACTATGATTATATTGTGGAAGTCTAAAATAAATTAAAGTAGGCCTTTGATTTTTTTGGTTCAAGAATAATGTTTATATCTGCACAGGTTCTATTCCATCAAATATGGGTCAGTATCTATTATCAATACTGAAGTGTGTTGGTCATTACCAACTTGTGATAAAATTAGTGAATATGAATGTATGAACACCTCTGATTTTCACTCAAATATTTTTATATTTGATGCATAACCTTGATGAAACACACAAATCCAAAAATTATCCTCATTTAACTTAAAACCCTAGGTGTGCTTGTAGATGGATAGAACCCTATAAAAAATGGTAAAGTGTAATGGGATAAGCTAACCTTAATCGCCCTCATTTGATGATTATGTGTTTTATATATACCTAATATTATAAGAAGGGAAATCAAGCAACATGTATTTCTCCCACCTAATATGATTATGAGCTTATTCTTATTTGATATATGTATGTAGTTAATGAATTGTCTTTGAATATTTATAGTGATTTATTTGACCTAACTATAATATGATTTATACTTCACTTGTGATTTCTCCTAGTGATAGATTCATAATTTTAGAAGAGTAGGTAAAATTATCTCAATGTGTAGTAGTGTATAGATATGTTCTAGATAGAGCCAAGTCCCCTTTTAATGGTACTTTAATTTATTTATATATGTGTCAAATTGGGTAATTTCTTATGCCATTAACATGCCCCTAATAAAAGGTTTAATTTAAAAAATTATCCATTACCAATAAATGGTTTGTTTCAAGTAGATCATGTTAGTATCAAATGGAAATACTAATTGAAATTGACAAAAATGACCTATTTACATGAAGAATGACTCTAAGATATAGAGATATTTATATAGTATATTTAGTAGGTTTGAAATAGAGAGCGAGGCTCTTATAGGTGTGTAATAAAACAATGGAAGGGTTAGACTCATAAGATAAAATTTAGGCATGAGATAATGGATGATTAGGACCATGTATATGTACTAAATTAATGTGTGGTAAATATGTTTCAATATTTTTATTATCAATCAAATAATACTATATTTTAGTATCTATATTAATAAATGAAAGAGTAAAGTTTATAGATAGAAAATCATCATATTTGGAATAAACCATCTAATGACACTAATTGAGGCTAATGATGCCTGTGGACACAAAAAGACCTTAAAATCCCAATTTTAGTGACATGTAGTCTAATTTTACATCCTTCCTACTTCCTACACTATAACTTAGTCATACACATAATAAAATAATACTATGTATACATCCTCTTTAGTAATTCTATATTTATCAAGCGTAATTATCATATTGGTTAAAACCTACTACATTCATATTTATCCTTAATTGTAATATATGATAATATAAATTATATAAAATTTATATATTTATTAGGGTTAAAATTAATCCAAATCAGGGTAAAACATATTGGCAAAGTTGAACATTATCTAGAGAATTTAAAATCCCTAAATTTATCATATGGTTTCTCTTATTTTTTAGTGCTTCCAATTTATGTAATTAAAAGTTGATTTTTAGTATTTATTTTTTTTATTTTACCATATGAAATACAATTCATATTTTTGAATTTTATTTCTACACAATTTCATGTTTTTATCTTATCCCATCCAATAAGGCTAGCTCATTTATCCATCTAAGGCAAAGTTATATATTAAGTGGTTTGAAAATTAAGATAGTTAGATTACCTTTAATTCATCTAAAATGGTTAATATAAATGAAATGAATTTTCCTTCATCTTCATCTTCTTTTGATGATGTAATTGTTAATGGATGATTATGTTGATATGCCTGATTCAAAAAATGATAATTGTTGGTTGAATATTTTGTCTATCAGCGTACTGGTAAACAAAATAGGTCTTATCAACCAAAGTAAGAAGATTAGTCATCCTAATGTGTAAGTTTATCACATCAGAAGGAGACTGCTCTCTCCTCTCATCAAGGGGAGGTTCCCTATGGATATGCTATGTATATGTATAAATAAAAAAATAATAATACTCAAGGGTAGGACCAGACATCCAACTCTCTTTCTTCAAAGATGATGTATACAAAACAAAGGAAAAACTCAAGGAATGACAGACAACTCTCTTCTTCTTTTAAGAAAAACTATTTAGCCAGCCACAAGAATACTCCTGGAAATTAAAGTAGAGCATAACTGGGAGTATGAGAACTAGCAAATCAAGACACATCACAAAGTCTGTACTTGAAATAATCAAGAGTGATATATGAAGGGCAATGAAAGCTCAAAGTCTTCTCAAAGTCCTTTACATAGCAATGAAAAAACAAACACACTGAAGGCAGCTATGGGGGCACAAAGTCTCTCCACAGTTGATTCTTTAGGACACCTTTCTGACTAATTTACTAATCCTGCTTATTAAATTAATGAAATAGAAAAGATATCACAGCACAAAGTCTGAAAAAGTCCCTTGTTTTCATCAACAGAATATGATTAACAGACTAAGCACAAAGTCTCAATGATGCCTCTCAATTTTAGTAGAGTTTCGTTTAGATTGTCAAAAAGAAGATGCATTTACAATGAAAGAAAGTCCCTTATATAGCCATTTCAAGAAGGACTCTAGAATATTAATACATCATTTTGTGTTGGAATCTATTAAGAAGACACGTTGGAACTTAGGGACACTTTACCCATTTGATTTTATCAATGCAAGGAAATAAGTCACGCTTATTGAAAGTTTGTAACTTTTAATGTTCCACCTAGTGATCTGATCTTATCTTCATCATTCCTCCTTGTTTGGCTAATTAAATCGGGTCCTGGATTTAATTTACTATTCTATTCTTTCTCTACTTTCTTATAGTCTTGGCTTTGAGATCTGTGATTGTATTTTGGTCTGTATGTTTAAAATATCAGCAACTAATTCACTGTGTTGAATTTGACATTTTTGGGCACATCATTCTTTTTTCTTCTTTCAGCTTTTCTATTTAGCACTTTTCCAGATTGGACTTGCCCTTTTGAGCCTTGAGAAATGGCCCATTTTGAGTTAGAATAGCCTCTCACAAGGATATCTATCCTTTGAGTAGTCTTTAAATGGCCTTTTGGGCTTCTTCGAGTGACCCTTTAGATATCCCCCGGGCTTTTCTTACGTTTCCTCTAGCGAACATTTTCTCGGGGAAAATTATCATGAACAAAAAGTCTGGGGAAATAATTTCAAATGCCTTGAACAAATCTGAAATAATTATCTTTTGGCTTCCTTGAAAATGACCCTTCTGAAGGGTGATTTTATCGATTAAGTGTCCTCCACAAGGGCACTTGTCCTTTGGGAAGCTTCTTTTTGCATTGAACCACCCCTTTGAACTTTGGCAATGAACCATTCCATTGAAACAAGAAATTGAACCAACCGTTTGAACTAACCATCCAACCAAGGCTTTGAACCTTTTCGTTGAACCAAGACATTGAACCAAATTTTGGTTCAACAGTTCAAACAAAGCTTTGAACTGACTGACAAACCATTTGATTGAACCAAAGAATGAATCAAAGTGTTGAAGCTAAGTGGATGAACCAAATGTTGAAACAAAGTGTTGAACTACTTGATTAAACCTGTAGAAGTCGTGAAGCCTATTGAACTTGAAGAAATGAGCCTGTTTGCAGTCTGTAGATTTTTGAAAAGCTTGAAAAATGAGGGATTTAAGTGCCCAAGACAAAATTTGGAAAGGGAATCGATAATTTTGGTCTATAGGACCAAAATAATTCAAATGTTGTCCCAAAAATAGCTGACATTTTTGGGGGACAACAACTGGCTCTAGTTAGGGAACTTCTGTTAATTACAAAATGAATTGAAAGGAGTAGAATCCAAAATCTCTAGTGTCTTCAAGTATGCCATTGGGTTATGGAGTCATGTTACCTAGAAATGAAAGGCATCAAAAATGGAAACAAACAAAATAAAATAGAATTAAAAACTATAAAAATATACATATATATATATGCAATGATCTGATGCTTCAAGAATTGAAGTATTTCTAATGTTGCTTCTTGAGAGATAGTGAAAATAGTGCACCATCTTGGTAAACCAACAAGAAGACATTTTGTCTCTAGAAATGGTGATGGGCAAATGGAGCTCTCCACCATGAAACCAATTTTTTGCATCTTCCTCTTGGTCTTCCCTTCTTTTTGCTCTATGGCAAGACGTGGTCTTCAAAATGAAAACCATAACTCCTTGCTCTCCCTATGAAGGGTTCCTTTGCTTGATTTTGATTTGTAGCAGCATGGTCCATTACCATAATTGGTTGTTCTTCTGGTTCAATCTAGCATATGATTGGATTATCCATATCAAACTCCTGACAAACTATCAACTTAGCATCTTCTTTCATGTGAAAGAGTTTGACTTCTTCATCTTGAGCAATCTTCAATCTCAGCAATAGAAATTTGCATCCAGCTATGTTGAAGGTGTTGCTGACTTGCAAATTACATGAAGGAAGAATATTTCCTTGAGGAGATATCAAAATAGTCACAACTTCCTTATTGGTGGAAGAATTATTATCATCATCAGAATTTGATCTCTTATCAAATTTATCTTCATTAGAGATGGAAGATACTTCCTTGTTTATACTGCACCCTACTAATTCTTCTAATGCCTTGTTTGGATCAAATCTTGGATTACCAGCTATAGGACTTTCATCAGTTGAGACATGAGCATCCTCTATGGTTAAGAAGTAACTACCCCTACCTAAAGGCTCAAATAAAATTTGAGCTATAGGGCCTGATGTTTGGGTGACCACAATTTTTACCTCAGACAGGTCCGCACCTGGTTCTCCATCAATGTCCAATTGCTCAGGATTGGCTTGCAAGGATTCAAACTGAGTCATCTAAATTTTGGATTTCTTGACATGATTAATCATGTCAAATGACTGGAATGGGCTTGGAAGAGAAGATGGGAGTTCATCCTTTTGATTTTTGGGAGGGGGAGGACTAGTTTGCAAAGTTGAAGTAGAAGGTACAGAGATGTTTGATGTACTTACTTCTTTGGTAATCACCAAGTCCTTTGATTAAAAAGGAAGAGGGGTTATTTGCTCAGTAATTGAAATTGTTGGTTGGGGTTGTTCATCTATCTTCTCTTTGTCAGCCTGCTGAGCTAACTGATTCTGGGACCTAGTGAATACTGCGTATGATCCATTGACTGCTTCACCTTCACTTTCGAGTTCATCTTGATAATTTAAGAAACTAATGTGGGAGTCACTAGCTGATTCTTCTAGATTCTCCCTAAAGAGATTAGTGCCATTTGCTTGCTCTAATTCAGGTTGGAAATAGGAAACATGCTCTGTTTTTAGATATCCAACTACCGAGTTTGTTGGAGGTGTTTCAAGGGAAAGATTCCTCTGTGGGGGAGGAAGATGATTTTGTTTCCCTTGACTTCTAGTAGCATTACCTTGATATGGCTGATTAGGGAATGTCCTCCTTGGTATATCTTTATATAGAGGAGTAGAAAACATACTTTGTGCCATTTGCCTTTTCAAGGCTAGTAATTCATTTGCTAGCTTTTGCACCATTGGATCAATGGTGCTTGTAGATGAATATTCAGAAGATGATGAAGCTCTATTTCTGTTAAGATCTCTCCTTAAATTTCTTGCCAAGATAAAGTCATCATCTAGCTCAGTGGCCAAGTCTTAAGCAACTTAAAGGTCTATGTGTCTAGCCCATCTCAACAAAAAAACTCACTTTAGGCAGCTGTGAATTGATGAAGAAACACATGAGATTTTGAGGTGTCAGTTGGGTGATCATGGGAATCTTGTGCCTCAACTTATTGAACCTAGCAATGAATTCCCTCATAGGTTCATGGGGCTCCTTCTTCATCTATGTGAGTTGGGCCAATAAGGCATGTACATCTTCTACGAGCTTGAATCTTGCTTTGAACTTGGCTTTAAGTGTATCCCAGTCAGTCACTGATCTAGCTTGTAGATGGTAGAACCAATCTACAGTAGCACCTTGTAGGGTCTCCACAAAAACCTTAACTGCCACATCTTCAAATTCCACCCCTATCACACCACAGGCTATGGTGAAGGCTGCAATGTGTTCATTAGGATGGACTCTTCCATCACCAAAGAATTTGGGGAAATTTTTCCTTGAACTGAGTGGTAGCTCATGCAAGGGTGGAGTTAGATTAAGTGGGCCAAATGAGTTACCCTAGGGGCCTCAAAATACCATGATTAGATTATGAACAATAGGGATAACACATCTAAGTGGAGTTTCTAGATTACAAAACAAAAATGGAAAAGGATTGGCTCAGCTTCAGCTTAAAGATTGAGGCTTCAAACTATACTTTCTTTCCTAGTAGCTCTAGTTTTGTAGACCAGATAATATAATAGAGATGGATAAAAATGGTAAGTCTATAAATGGATAATGGGTAAGACCCAGATGGGAGTCGCTAGACTCTATAATGGATAAGGGAAGGAACTACTTCAATCTAAAACTTGAGGCTTTAGACTGTACGTTCTTCCCCAATGGAGTTGCCAAAAACTATTGGTTGAATATTTTGTCTATCAGCGTACTGATAAACAAAATAGGTCTTATCAGCCAAAGCAAGAAGATTAGTCATCCTAATGTGTAATTTTATCACATCAGAAGAAGACTGCTCTCTCCTCTCATCAAGGGGAGGTTCCCTATGGATATTTTATGTATATGTATAAATAGAAAATAATAATACTCAAGGGTAGGACCAGACATCCATCTCTCTTTCTTCAGAGATGATGTATACAAAATAAAGGAAAAACTCAAGGGAATGACAGACAACTCTCCTCTTCTTTTAGGAGAAACTATTTAGCTAGCCATAAGAATACTCCTAGAAATTAAAGTAGAGTGTAACTGGGAGTATGAGAACCAACAAATCAAGACACAACAGAAACTCTGTACCTAAAATACTCAAGAGTGATATATGAATGGAAATGAAAGCTCAAAGTCCTTTACATAGCAATGAAAAATCAAACACACTGAAGGTAGCTATGGGGGCACAAAGTCTCTCCACAGTTGATTCTTTAGGACACCTTTTTGACTAATTTACTAATCTTGCTTATTAAATTAATGAAATAGAAAAGATATCACATCACAAAGTCTAAAAAAGTCCCTTGTTTTCATCAACAAAATATGATTAATAGACTGAGCACAAAGTCTCAATGATGCCTCTCAATTTTAGTAGAGTTTCATTCAGATTGTCAAAAAGAAGATGCTTTTACAATGAAATAAAGTCCCTTATATAGCCATTTCAAGGACTCGAGAATAGTAATACATCATTTTGCATTGGAATATGTTAAGAAGACATGCTGGAACTTAGGGGCACTTTACCCATTTGATTTTATCAATGTAATGAAATAAGTCATGCTTATTGAAAGTTTGTTACTTTCAATGTTCCACCTAGTGATCTGATCTTATCTTCATCATTCCTCCTTGTCTAGCTAATTGAATTGGGTCTTGGATTTAATTTACTACTCTATTCTTTCTCCACTTTTTTCTAGTCTTGGCTATCAGATCTGTGATTCTATTTTGGTCTGTATGTTTAAAATATCAACGGCTAATTCACTGCATTGAATTTGACATTTTTAGGCATGTCATTCCTTTGTCTTCTTTCAGCTTTTCTATTTGGCACTTTTCCAGATTGGACTTGCCCTTTCGAGCCTTGAGAAATGACCCATTTTGAGTTGGAATAGCCTCCCACAAGGATATCTATCCTTCAGCCAGTCTTTAAATGGCCTTTCGGGCTTCTTCAGGTGACCCTTCGGATATCCCCTAGGCTTTTCTTACATTTCCTCCTGCGAACATTTTCCCAGGGAAAATTCCCACAAACAAAATTTTTGGGGAAACAATTTTAAATGCCTTAAACAAATCTGAAATAATTATCTTTTGGCTTCCTTAAAAATGACCCTTCTAAAGGGTGCTTTTATTGATTAAGTGTCCTCTGTAAGGGCACTTGTCCTTCGAGAAGATTCCTTTTGCATTGAACTTCCCCTTTGAACTTTGGTGATGAACCATTCCATTGAAACAAGACTTTAAACCAACCATTTGAACTAACCATTGAACCAAGGCTTTAAACCTTTTCGTTGAACTAATACGTTGAACCAAATTCTGGTTCAACGGTTCAAACAAAGCTTTGAATTGACTGACGAACCATTTGATTGAACCAAAGAATGAATCAAAGTGTTGAAGCTGAGTGGATGAACCAAATGTTGAAACAAAGCATTGAACCGCTTGATTAAACCTATAAAAGTCATGAAGCCTATTGAACTTGAAGAAATGAGCCTGTTTGTAGTCCATAGATTTTTGAAAAGCTTGAAAAATGAGGAATTTGAATGCCCAAGACAAAATTTGGAAAGGGAAGAGATAATTTTGGTCTATAGGACCAAAATAATTCAAATGTTGTCCCAAAAATAGCTAACATTTTTGGGGGACAACAATAATCAAGATAGAATTAATATTGATGACCTAAATATGGTGAATTCTAATCAAATTAAAGCCTTATATAATTTTTGAAACCAAATTAGTCAAAACCCTCATGATTTGGACATAGTCTTAAAGCTAATCCTAATGTCTAAATCTAATCATCAACCTAAGGTTATTAAATAAGAGGAAAAATTATGATCACTTTATAGTTATTAATCAAACTTTTAGAGGTACTAATTCAAAAACGGGCATTCATATGACTACCATTGCTACTGCATCTATCCCCTTAGTTACACATGTTTTTCATACCCAAAATATTGAGAAACAAAAGGTTTCTCAAAGTTTTTTGTTCCCATATATACCAAAAATCATATGCCCCTCTTACAATGACTACACATATTACATCACAAACCTTTCTATTGTGTGATACCGTGAGTAGACTCTTATATATGTACAATAAAAAAAATTACAGTTAGAGCAAGGTGCCTCTTGATATAGCCATTCTATATATTCACATGATTTCTTTCATAATCATTTAGCCCTAGTTATTTTAGCTCACCCTTTACCTGTGGGTTTTTTAGATCGTAAGCTTATTTTTCATGATGGTGAAAGATATCCCAAGTAAGACCTTAGATCATTCCATGCAACGTTTCTGGATTATGTATCCAATGATAAATTATCAGCTTATTTGTTCCCATGTAATCTTAAGGATTATTTACTCTAATGGTTATATGATCTTCCATCTCAATCAATAAAGAAGTTTAATGTTTTGATATATCCATTTATAGCACATTTGTCCATCAACATTAGTTATTATGATATATTATATAAGACCATGTTATATAACATGACCAATCATATGGTTGATAATGAGCTTCAAGTTATATTCATAAAAAGTTTTATATCACCACTTTACAAGTCTATTGCATTTGAGAAATTAAAATCCTTTGATGAGCTATGACGTATAATTAGATATCAATAATTAAAGATAATAAACTTGAATAAGATTAAGTACACTCTTAATGATATAAATAATTATAAAACTAAGCTTCAAATCAATCCAAATTACAAAGCTAAATGAATTGACAATAAGAATGAGTCCAAAACTAGAGTTAATAGAGTATCACAATATACAAATTAACTTCTTTTATCCACCCCACCAAAGAGGTAATTTTCATGGTTAACCCATTATCCTCATACCCTATTACCTAAGTTACTAAAGTCTAACCTCATATCTCTTCCTCTCCAATATGAGGTTGATATGAGTTGATCATTATGAAAATGGATTTGAAAACAACACATATTGTGATTATAGTCATTATATAGTAAATTCTACAAATAAATGTTATACACTAAGGCACATGTACAAGATCTTATTGATGATAATACAATTGACCTTAACAAATCCACAAAGTAATGAAGATAAAAAATTTATCATAATTCAAAACTAAGAATATTATTTGATCCTCTTTTAAATAATCAATTAAAAATAAAATCCCAATATACTAATTATGTGAATTTGACACAATATATATCTTCCCCTATTACATATGAACACTTTTAGATAGTATTATTAGTAATGTGAAATGAATTAAATAATGAATATTTATGATTACATTTGATGATAGTGATATTATGTATGGTGATTCCATTCTTAATGTTTTATTTATATGATATTTTTGGATTCAAAACCCAATCATAGTGTCATGATAAATAATGGGTTGAGTGAGAATTATTTCATTATGACACTTTTATATTCTCTTAGATACACACATGAATATTTAATAATACCAACTAAGGTAGTTAAATCATTTGTTGGAAATAAACATAATAACTTGGGACACATTATGCTACCTCTTAAGGTAGACCATATAGTAATTTATACATCATCACTAGTCTTGCTGATTATAAGGTTATTTGATATGTTATTAGCATGCCATTAGATACATAAGATCTATGTAGTACAATCATTAATGAATTGATTTGTCAAATATATACATGGATATAGGGTGGTGATAATTTTAATTATTTTATATGAGTTCCCTCTCATACCATAGGAATGTCCTCCTCCACCTATAACAAAAATATACTTGGTCATGACACATATGCAACATTTCTCTCCACATATAGTTACCACACCTATTTAGGATCATGTTTCCAAGACATTTACCTCACACACCCCACTGCATCTTACATTGCTATCTATATATCCTAACACACATTCCATTTATAATAAAATATTGTACTTTACTATAAGGTTATATTTATAGTGCCCATTACATTAGAGGGTCATTAATAACTCAAGACAACTAGTATACACTTCACATCCTATAATATAGTAATAAAAAGTTATGCATGTTCCAGTATAATAACTCGTATAGGATTATTCTAATTTATAATTATTTAGTTAATTTATAGTACATCATCAACTTATTCATCATATACTAGACACTATTATTGATGGTGATGAGGGTTATAACACAATAAAATATCATTTTTTATATTAACACTTGTATACAGTTCCATGTCATACAAGGGGTTCTCATAAGGTGACCTTTCCTATTTATGATACTAATCATTCCAATGACCATCACCTATATTTTTTGATTTGTTAACATCTTCCTTGAGCATATGTTCCAAAAATACCAAAATAATATAAAAATTTGAAAATAAAAAAAAATCAAATATTCCAAAAAGAAAAAATGGGACTTGAGCATGACACACTTGTTACTTTACATCATTTACATATGTTATTTATAACAAGTTTGGTATATTACATATTCATATATACACATGTATTTCACATGGTAGATGAGTGATATGTAGGGCATACAATTACACATGATATATGGATACATAGATTTTTTATCATTCTTATACCTAAAGCCATGCTAATACTGAGGTAATATTATTCAATAGGTTAACCTACTATAGGTTATATATTTATATGACCTTATCATTTACCATGTTGAACTACTTTGATTACTTACACATTCTTTTATATTTTTCATTATTTATACAATGTTACATGGATATATTATTTTACTATGTTGTGACATTTACATATATGAATGCCATAGACTACTTTGTATGTTTATGCTTCTTTGATGTTATTTTATTTTATAATAGGATAATCATTGTGTGTTTATTGTAGGTATCACCTTGGCCTTATTTGTGTCTCCTTAGACTTGTTTGGGATACAATTATTTCTCCATGTTTTTGACTCCTTGGCCTTTCTTGTGAAAACATTTTTTCCTCTTGATTTTTTCTCCTTAGCCTTATTTATGTGACAATTTTCCCCCTTGTATTTGGTTACTTGGAATTATGAATTACATTATGTGATAATAGTTGTAATTATATTTTTGGAACTTACTTGTTTCTCATGTTGTGATTGTTTTTTTTAGGTGCCATGATTCATATCATGTACCTATACCATTTAGTATTATTCATTACAATTATTAGTGATGCTTATTACTGAATGCCTAATTTATATATACATATAGACATGACACTTCTATGCCTTTACATTACATATTTTTCATATGTGTTTTGATGGCATATTTTATATTATGATGGCATACTCTATACATTTTACATTATTATACGTAATTACATATTTTTACATAGCATGGTATAAATAACTCATTATTTTGAGATGAGTAAATCACAATATGTGTCCCTCATCTAAATAGGGGGACATATTAATGGTATTTTTCATGGAGACTAAAGCTTACATGAGCAAAAAATATAGATTTTGTCAAAAATTATATAGATTTTAGAGTGGTTTATATATATTAGATTAGGATATTTATATATACATATTGAAATACATTTTCGGGCATAAATAAGGCATATGTACTCATTTTAGACCATATGAGTTACAAATTTTTAGATTTTTTAGATATTAGAAACACATATCATATAGATGCCTAAAATTATATATTAGATTAACACTAAGAAATTAAAATTATGGGGCTTGAAATTTTATTCATGTATGCACATTTTCAAAGCTTAACAATATTGGTACTAAGTAGTTCAATGAAAACTATTTCATGCATACATAGTTATATAACTTAATAAATAATTTATATTATGGGGAATTAAATTTGTTTAATGAACATTTATATTATGAAAATCTATATATTTCAAGCATATTTCAAGTATTAAGAAACCTCAAATCTATAATTTTATATGCAACAATTAATTCTAATTTAAATGAGTAATGGAGTTGAGATTTTTCATTGTTAAATGACCTAGCATTAATCTACGAGATCAATATATGGATCTCACATTTCATCTTTGGGTTACATGACTAGTGTGGATTATTTATATATGTTAGTGTGATTAAGGGTTGTGTCACCCAATGTCCTAACACTATTCCCTTTGTTACTTCTTCAATGAGGATTGGGGGAATTTTCCTTCTAAATTTATGGCACTCACCTTAGTTATATATTTTGGGGAATGATCACCTCCAAGTATATTAAATGGTTCAATGAAAGGAATAATTATCCAGTGTTTCAATAAGGAAACATCATCCTCAATAGTTACATGAAACTTGGTTCACCATTATATAGGTGTACTCTTTCATTGCTCATCAATTCAATTTTTAATTTGTGCATTTATATATTTATTTATATAGAAATTAAATACCATATGTTTATTGTTTTAAAATTTTAGGGTTTAAATATGTAAATCATATGTTTGATTAAAGGGATGAGTATTCTAAATTAGTGAAATAATATGAAATAAATAACCATTGACTTGTTATAGAATTTTAATTGCTTTGACTTTTTAAAAATAGTAATAAATGTGTGTAAATAAAGACTTATTTGGAAAACACCTGATGTAGAAGTTTAGAGTGATAAAAAATAAGATAAAAATAGGTCTGAGTGTTGTCAACTAGATCCCTATGTCATATCCTCTCCTGGATAGTATTTCCACACTTGGAAAATAGTGCCATGTTGTTCTAGTGTGCTAAAAATGGTGCTAATATCTTATGCAAATGGTTTTTCCTAAATGATGGGTGCACTTTCACTTGTGTTTCTAGGTTTTATTCCTACACTTATAAATTCTAAAACTATGTATTATGTCTATAAAATATAATCTATGATGCAAACCCTAATCCTCTTTACAAATAAGGCATGAGCTAAAAATGTGTGTTTGTGAGTATGATAGGTTGGATATCCTCAACATACCACTATTAAAATATTTGCCTACACACCAATAATCTGAGAAGGGATCAAACCTAATGTAATTATCCCCACTTAATATTTGGTGAAATTTTAAGTGATGATATAATGATAGTGGTCTTGAATTCCTTGAGTGTGCTTAAGATTGGAAATCTAGAAAATATGGGCCTAGGGAAGCTTTAGATGGAAGCATATAGAAGTAAGGAAGAATAGGGATTAATAACCTTGATTTTGTTTAAATTATTTCATGTTTTGAATAGGTATTTTGTATCTTATTTCCATCTAGTAAATATAGGTCTAAAATTCATGTATTTATATTGCTCCATAGCTTGTGAATATAATAAAATTTGCTTAGATTGACCTTAGGAGGGTTTAACTTTCAAAAATATATATGTTCAGTAAAGTTAAGGTAAAGGACATTACCATCATATTGGTGAAACTAATGTCATGTGTCTCTAGTGTCCTTAATGTGGTGTTAATGTCTAACTGGTAGGTTGCTAGGCACAAAGGGCTAGGATTGTGGAATGAAGGTCTGAGACTATGTTTTAACTAACTGGGGATGTTTATGGTCCACACAAAGGTTGTAAAAGTGTGATAAAACTATTTAGGATAGGTTTAAGGCTAATCTAGGAATAACTTGTCTCAAGTATCACTATTATCACTCAAATACCACTTTTAGTTGATTATATGTACCCCCCACCTTTATTTTATAAATGTAACAAAGTGAAATGACTAGTACAAAGGAAAAATAAGTGTACCTAGACTTAATTTTAAAGTGAAGCCCATGTAGTTGAGTATGAGTATGTGAAGTTGGATCTATGTATGTGAAACATGATCTAAATCATGACCTATAATGAAACATTCATAAATTATTCCTTACGTAATAGATATCAAAACTAAAAGACTATGCTAAATGAAGAAGTAATGAGTAACATTGAGTAAAGAGATGGGAAAGAGGAAATGAATGAATACATCTCATTGGTTATATGAACTAATGCATGAACTTGGTGATAACATATGTGTGTGAGTTTATATAGAAACCAAATCATTGACTATATTAGACCGAGCTAATATCTTTCTCAATCCTACTATGTGGGTGTCTTGAGAACTCAATTTGGTATTGAATCCATCATTTCCCACCCTTACTTGGTGGATCATGACCTATGAATAGCTTAGATTAAACTAAAAATGTGTCTAACCCTCTCATGTGGGTGGATTAAGAACTCAAGTAGGATATGAATCCATAATTTCCCACCCATGTGTGGTAGATGCATCTAAAATGAACTACACAAAGTGTTGGAAATATCTAATTGTGTATGTCAGCTCCATGACCACTGAGGTACATTAGGCAAAGTTAGGCCACTCAAGAATGCTAACCACTATAGATAGAGTAAGGAATGAAACTAGTGACAAATTGGAATATGATTTCAAGTGTATATAGATTATATAATTAACATGGAGTTTATCATTCCATCTAATTAACCTATGTGTAATTAAATATATATAAATAATGTGCTTCACACAAATCCCCAATCTCATATCTGAGTATATTGATTCTAGACTAATTTTTAATAACTATATATGATTATATAAAATGAATATGTGAATGATTATTACATTCATTATTCCCCCAATTTGGGCAACCGATATGAATATAAGCTAAACTAGTGTGAATATGATCAAAATTTGATCATAACTATCAAACCTATAGATGTATCTATGTAAAATTGTAATGTACCTAGTGTATTATTTTGGATAATTTGAACTACCCTAAAACTAGGGCTACCTAACATTAGTTTCATGTCTTGTAAAATAGAGTCATGTGATGCTAATGTCCCTATTTAGGTGCTAATGTCTATCTAGTCTAAAATCTAGGACACTATATTGATTTTTGATTCTCTATTTTTCCCTATGTTTTACCTATGTTTGATTTTATGAAACTGAGCCTATGTGATGAAAAATCCTTTTTGAATGCAATGTAGGATCCAAATCTCTATGACAAAACCTTATAAATGAAACCTATTTTGAGGGTAGTTATTGAAGCTATGTAAGAACTATCCTCAAAATAAATAACTCTATAAAATGTGTGTTAGCCAGATCATATATGATAACTACATGATAATCTAATACAATATGCAAACATAACATCATAATGTAAGAGAATCTGAGCATATGTATGTAGTATAATATGTATTTCATGTATAGCATTACACAAGGGTGTCAAAATAAATGTAATCAATGTATGTAACATCAAATTTGAGTAAAACTAAGTATCTACCTAGTGGGATGGGTCATGATGTCCATTGCGACACTCAAGTAGGAAAGGTTTAGTTCCCTCATGAAATTGAAAATTGGTGTGTGTAACAATCAAAGATAAGCTTCATGGCCATGATGCATATAAGAAAGCATACATACAAAACACATGATGCACACAAATTATACAAAGGGGTCATAATATAGGAGACATGGGCACATGCCACTAAATATGAAAAAATAAGACATACAAGGAAATGATCAAATGTCCACATATGCAATCAATAAGCAAGTTTTCTTAGATCCACATATAAGGACATGTTCAAATTTTCACACATAGAATCAAGAAATTACATATAAGGGACATGGGCACATGTACAAGGCATATATATTGTGAATAGAAGTGGCATAGAGCTAAATAACAATAGCATATTCAAATACCCTAAAATAGAAGATGAATAAGAACACAATCAAGTCTAAAATATAAAATCTAGAAATGAAAGAATGCCTGAATCTAGTACAAATCTATGTAAAACCTAAAATGTACATATGTTGAGTCTAAAGTATTAATAGTCAAAAAAAATCTGAGTATTAGTAGCAATGATAAAAATCAAGATATAACAATGCTAAAACTAGAATGTAGAGAATGTAAGGATATAACTTGATAATAAAAATTATGTATAAGATGCCACTAAGTGGGTAGATGTGTCAAATAAATAATAATGAATTAGTGTATATGCCCCCAGTGGGTAGATTATAAAAAGTTTGTATTAGTGTAGTGGACTTGACTCCTATAAGAAATTTCAAATCACTCAACAATAATAAGTGAAGCATGTATGTATGATAAAATTGACTATACTAAGATAGCTAGCATATGTAGTGTCTATAAAATATAAGAAATATAAACATAACAATTCATACAATCTATAAATTTGTGTTTTTTGGTAATATTTGAATGTTTTTATGTTTTTGACATATTGTATTATTTTAGTATTTTTTTGGATATAATCTATTTACAAGAAACATGAAAGTGAACTATGTACAAGGAGAAAAATAGAGGGAAATTATTTACAATAATAGAGAAATAATATTATCTGATGAGTCTCATGGGAGACTCACTATCACTATGACCTTTATCAAATATAACAATGGTAATATCTCATATAGTGTGATTGATATTATGTATTTGAATGTTTTTGTAGTAGGAATATGAGTATTATTCATCATCAAAATCGTAATAACCTTGAATGTTAAAGGGAATTGCCTCATACTATGGATTTGACCTTTTTGGATTGTGCTTTGGAATATTATTTGTGATTTTTCCCTTTGAAACTATGATTATTAAATACATATGGTGTTTTTAAGGCTCTTTTGATATAAAAATCCTCTCGTGAGAATTATTATTGACTTAACATGATTTTAAATTTTTAACTTGATTTTTTTTCTCTTTTTTGAATGTTTCTTATGTATCTAGATGTTTTACCTTGATAAACGATATCTATGAATTATTTGCCTTAATATGTTCAATAAATCCCAAATCTTGTTGACCAACATTATCAACTACTAGAATAAAAGTGATGACTTTGGCCGACGTGCCTAAAAATTAACCATGATAATCAAACTATTATAGATATTTGTGACCAAAATTATACCATTTTAAAAGTTGAGCCTTCTTTTGGAGAGGTTGGTTTGCAAATTTTACTTGTTTGACTTGTGCTTGTTTTACTATTTCTTGTTCTGATTGTGGTTTTAGAACATTTTGTTGTTCTAAGTTATGCTTTCATAATCATTTTTATATTGTTTCTAAATTTGAATCTTTTTAAATTTGTATATGTGTCATTGTATGTTTTGTGGATGATGTGTCTTTGTTTGAGTCATCTTTATCCATTATCTATTTTATTTTCCTTTTCAATGTTAAACATGAATCTATGTGGTGCCCATGTATTCTATTATATACAAAGAAATATTTGGATCTCTTCATTAGGTGTAGAGGATGTAGGTTGATAATATTAAATTTAATCATGTCCCTCAGTATATCACTAGAGTTCTTATTTTATCTTTGAATGTTTTTCAAATCATTAGTTTTAGATGTAATTTGTTTTGATTTCATGTTTTGATATGTAACATTGTTTTACACAAATTGAATAGGTGAAGATGCATATGCATGATTTACACTATTATGACCAAGATACCTTTGTCTTGTGAATTGATTTTCCAATATAGTAATATTTTCATTTAATAATTGATTTTTGTTTTTTAAACTTACAATTATCTTACTCATACTAATAATTTGATCACATAGAGTCTCATAATTGCAAACCCTAGCTACTTCTAATTTAACATGTAGGCACACACCTTTTAGGGAAGATGAATGAATAAGATGAGTATGTGGAATAATGGCATTTGTATAGGCTACATCATCTCATAGAGGAATGATAACATGGACCTAGTTAGAGGGAAATTATCTATCACCCTAATGGAGATGAGGAGGAGAAGGAGATTATTTCTTGTGCATAATATATGACATTGAAACTTGAAACATAGTTTTTAACTTGTGTGCTAAATCCTTTATGTGTGTATGGGTTTAATTATTAGTGTAATTCCATACAGGATAAAGATAACATGATATGAGATATGGCATATATTGTAATTGATATAAAGTATTATTTGTACATGTGTTTATGTCTTTTTTGAGTTCATTCGGAATTAAAGGGAACAAGCATGCAAATGAAAGTATTAAAATTAGCAACAAGAAGTGTTTAATTTATTCTATAATTATGATCATGATTATATTAAATACAAATTAAAAGATATATGGACTTTAAATATGAATTTTTGAAATGTAAACCCTAGGGTTAGGGTTTTATTTTAGGGTTACTTTGTAAAATTTATATTATATTTAAATAAATGAAACCCTAATGTGGGATTGATTAAATGAGATATATCATGATAAAAAAATAATTAAAATAGAATCTTTTAACCCTAATTTAATGCAAAAGAATTGGGAGAAGGTAAATTGTATGCAAAACTAGGGTTTTAAGCAATATTCAAAGTAAGTTGGGTTCACCAAATATTTTAACACTTTAGATTTTAACTATGTAAATCCTATGTTTGATTAAAGGTCTTAGTTTTATAAATCAATAAAATAATATGTAATAAATAACCACTGATTTGTTACAAATTTTGACTTTTTAAAAATAGTAATAAATATGTGCATATAAAGATTTATCTAAAAAACAACTAACACAAAAGGTTTGAATGTTGAAAATTGATATACAAATAGGTCTAAGTATTTTCAATAGGATCAATATGTTATATACTTTCCTAGACAATAGTGACACACTTGGATAGTATCAATATGTGGCTCTAGTGCCTTAAAAATGGTGCTAGTGACCGTTATGCAAGACTATTCCTAAATTTTAGGTGCACTTGTGCTTTTGTTTTTGGGTTTTGTTCCTATGTGCATGAATTTTAAAACTATATATTATGGTTGTAACATATAATTTATGATTCAAACCCTAATCTTCCTTGAAAGTAAGGTATGAGCTGAAAATGTGTGTTTATTAGTAGGATAAGTTGAACATCCTCAACACCCCACTATGAAGACAGTTTCCTACATACCAATACTCCAAGTAAAGATCAAGCCTGATGTATTTACCCACACCAAAGTTCTATTTCAAGTGAAAGTGATGATATAAATATAGTAGTCTTGGATGCCGTTAGTGTGCTTGAGATTGGAAATTTGGAAAATCTGGGCTTAGGGTAGATGTATGGAAATATGCAAAATTAGCACAAAATAGGGATTAATAACCTTGATTTTTATCAATTTTTTTCATGATTTGATTATGTATTTTGCATCTTATTTCTATATAATGTATATAGGTCTAAAATTCATGTATTTATAGTCTTATTTAGCTTATGTGGATAATAAAATATGCTTAGGCTGACTTTAAGAGGATTTAACTTCTTAAAATATATCCATTCAATAAATTTAGGGTAAATGAAATTAGTACCATGTTTGGGAAACTATATCCACATTGATATAATGTACTTAATGTGGTACTAATGTCTATCTATCAATATACTAGCCATGAAGGGCCAATATCTAGGAATGAAGGTCTGAAACTATGTTTTGGTTGAGTAGTGATGTCTATGGTACAAAGGATGAAAATGTGAAATAAAAGGATATAGGATGTGTCTAGGGATAATATATGAATAGGTCATCTCAAGTATCACTCTTATAAACCAAATACCACTTTTAGGTGATTACATTTATTTAAGGTGTATACACTAAAATATGGTACTTTAAAATCACAAACTTGAAATAAATTTTATGTGCATTAATTAAGCACATAAATAAGGTCATAATATCCCATTATCTAACAATTTCATGTTATCCTATGATTTTATCCTTCCATTTTATTTTTACACACCTAAAATAACCTCAATATTTATTTCAAACCTTCTAAATATGTTGCATAGACATTACTAAACATTTAGTTTAGCTGACATGTACATAGGTCCATTTTGTAAGTTTTCATCAGTATATCCAATCAATAATAATTTGATCTAGTCATAATGCTATCAATAAATAATTTATAAAATCAAACCTTTCCTTAGGTTCAACCTATTTTCCTAGTGTGTTAGTTGCATGAGATTTTACCCAATTGGACACATATATAAACAAATCAATGTCTCATTCAAAAAGGGACTTGGAGCTTATCTAGTATACGTATATACACTATTTTACATTGAGAAAATATACACTATTATTCTTAAATTATGAATCTATCATTAGTATTAGTTAAAATCCAAGTCTGAAGCACATTAAAGCCATGCCAAAATAAGGATTATCAAGTACTAAAGCCAAATGAATAGTTGCATTTATATAGCATAGGAACACAATTTCACAATCATAGTAAGTGGGATAGCTATGTGCGGATTTATTTTCTTCCGCAGAGTATCAAAAGCATAATAAATTTTCATTCATAAAATAAGGGTGATAGGGGCTGGCTTAGCCCATTATAATTTCCTAGTTTTTTTAGGTTTATATCCCTCATAAGTACACCTAGGATTTCAAGAGGATGGAGGCTAATTTGTAGATCTCAGTGAATCATCAAGGTTTGGGATTGATCATAAAGAACATATATGGGTATATGAAGGTGAATGTATAATCACAATCCTAAATTTATATATAGGTTACTATTGACCAACACATGTCAGTATTAGTTGATGATACTAACCTAAACCAATGGAACTAACCCCATGGAAACAGAGCTATAGTTCCTAAATTAAACAAATCAAAGGATTTATTTTATCTTATATCCACTTATGTAATACATTAATATTCAAATAGTCACATAAAAAATCTAAGTACTCATCCCTTTGGTATACATACTATATTTAGCATATTTCATTTTTCAAATCATTACAATATTTTACATTCATATGGATGTTCTAATGCCATATTGTAATATCTGAATCGTCCTAAAAGTTTCTATCCTATTATGGTTATTATTGATTACATTATTAAAATTAGGTTAATTTTTTATGAACCAATACACATTGATTTATCCATCCTTCCAAGGTTTTATATTTTCTATTCTAAGGTTACAAATCTCATTTTTTATTTCCATACACAAAATATTTTTCATAGGGTTTTAAATTTGATTTTTTTATTTACATACACAAAGACATATTTTTGCCTTTGTACCTAAACATAATTCCTAATTATTCCCTAATAATAAACATTAATCATGGCTATTTTAAATAAACATTATTATTTAACACAAGTTATGAAGGTAATATTTACATATTTTTTTATACCAATAGAGTACCATATTTGGATCAACTATGCAAATGGGTAAAAGGGGTTTAATTTAATAAAAAAATAAGACTAAAATGAATAATGAAAAATCCTAATCATATTATTTCAACATCTAATGAATTTTGTTGTTTTGACCAACACACCCCATTTACATAATTTTAAATGAGGACCTACTCTAAGCTCAAATTCCATGTTCATGTGTTTTTTTGCAATGAATAATTCTAAGTCTAGTCTAGAATCCATTATATTAATTCCATGTTCTTTAATTTAGAATGAATTTTTGATCTAATTCTAAACTGACCAACTAATTGAATGTTTCCATAGTTGATATATTAATTTGATTGATATCTAATTCTAAGGGTTTAAATGGACATATTTATTAAAATTATTGTATGCATATATTTGTATTTTAGTTTTATGACATTCATCAAAATCAAGTTTTCATTTAATTTATGGACTAACTTAGCTAATTGGAGTTGTCTAATTATATGATCTTTTTAGGATTATTTAGATTACATAGGGACACTTTATTAAATACAACATGATCTAGCTCATAATTATCCTTTGTAGTATGAGTGACTTTTTTATACTTAGTAATTTTTCATAAGTTGCCTAGATAGGCCCTCACCATACATCTCTCTTTCAATTAGATCAACTACCAAATTTAAGAAAATAAATATAGTTTGAATTCAAATGGATAGGTCTCATTAGTTTTTATTCCAATAGATAAGTACTAAACTCTAAGATTGTCCCATCTATTGGCATCCAACTTATTCATAAAATATTTTTGAAGTGACTAAGTATTTTTTTTTTCATGAGTATCTAGGTTCACTAAATTTGGATGCATGTATTTATCTCACTCTTTTATCTCTTATTTGTAAGTTTCTAAGTCCTTTTAACCTAAATAATTTATATTATTCAACATGTATTCATATTAGTCACTCATTGCTATTGAATCCAATGGTTAAGTCACAAAAACTTTAGATAAACATGAACCATCCATGTGGAAACATCCTACTCATCTAGAGCTTATAGATAGAGATACACATTCTAAGGTAAGGTGACCCTTTGGATAAATGACATCACACCATTTGGCATGATATCATTCATCATAAACTTTTTAGGCAAGTGTACATAATAAAATATCAATGACCCTTCAAATAAGCATGGACTATCCAAGTGGCACCATCCCATTAACTTACTTCCAATAGACACAAAAAAATATAATGAGAACTAGTAAGCCTCTTTATTATTAGGATCTAGCCACATGTCAACATATCACTAAAACATGGAAAAATTCCCAAGTTACATGATCCAAATCTTGATAACTAAGTGAAAGAGTGAGATAATGCCATGTGTTGGCATATATCTCACTCACTACTAAAATGGGGGACTAAGGTACAAAATGTAGAGTTTAATCCTAGTGGGTAAATGAGATCAAGCCAAGTTTCATGTTATGAATAAATAAACATGGAAAAACAAAATCAATGCTTGGTTGTTTGATAATTGGACATGTGGAAAATTAGGTGACTTAGTGAAGTGATTGGGAAATTAGAATCAATAACATTGTGTCACGTGTTTCCATTCAAACAAATTAGATTCAAGACATAAAAATGGGCCTTGAAATCACTATAAATATACATTTTTAATTTTAGTATGACCAAGCATCTAGATCAATTTCAATCTATATATTAAAATAATTTCCACACATGTCCTTATCGAGTGGAAAATTGATAAGTGTCACAATCTTAAGAATCTTGACTTGGACACTTGTTTTGACTTCAAAACTTAAGTGAAATATGTGAAAGTGGGGCCTAAAACCATTATATAAATTCATTTTTCATTCTTAAAATGTATAGGTAGTCAAAAACATCAAATAAACACCACAAATTCCAATTAGGTGTGTGCTTCCTATAATCTTGTAGCCTAATAACTTTAGAAATGCATGCTATTCCAAGAGTCATAATTTACTTGTAGAGGTTCAATCAAAAAGAAAACCTCACTAATTGATCATTTATAGCTTATAAAAACCTACCATAACTATTAAGAGGTGGTCTAAATTAGACCTTTTCTTGATGTTCCCTTATCGGGCCATGAGATTCCATTCTATCTTATATATTTTAAAACAAGGAATCTTTTGACATAATTCTATTTTACCATTTCAAGCCAAGAGTGGGATATCATTCATCTTGGAGGAAGCACTTATCTCCCTCATCTACACACACACACACACACACACACACACACACACACACACACACACACACACACACACACACACACACACACACACACACTCCTTTATAATATTGTAAAAGGGTTAACTCTATTTGCAAATAAACATAATCAGATTAATGATAATTTAGTTTTTATGTCTAAATTAGTCTAGTTTCATGGATGTATTCCACTTTATTTATGTTTAATTATATTAAACCTAATGTTAGAGGACTATAAATTATGATTTTATTCAAGGTTTATGTGTTGGCTAGGACTATTTTTAGATATCCTAGCTAAGTTATTTAATGTTTTTTATTTTTATTGAAGTATGTTAGGATATGTGTGTGATTAACTATAGGCTTGTTTGTAGTTTATTTTACCCAAATAATCATTGAACCAAGGATTTACATCATTCCTCAGACCCTTCCCCTATGTGATTTGATATTGAACCATCATGAAATGTAACATATATTGGTGCAACTATAGTTGGGTAGTTTTTGGTCATAAAAGCATTTGTTTTGGTCATTTATTTATAAAGCTTTCTTTTCTACCTTAACATCTCTCTTTTTATGTTTTTTTGTGAACAAGTGATATTTCCCCTTATTTATAAATTATGAATTGAAGCAAATTAGAACTCTAAATTTTTACTTGTTGGAACTGACTTGATTAAAAGTGTATAAGCTTTATATTTTAGTGAGAAAATTGGTATTAGAGCTATGGTGGTAGTGTTACATATAATTAATATATATTTAAATTATGATATTTAATGGATCATAATACCTTATCTCATGCCCTGGATTATCTCAAAAACAATCTTAAAATTAGAGGACATAAGTCCCCAAATTCTTCCTAGACATGCTCAGTGTATCTAACCCATAGGTGCATCTAAGATTGAGATCTTGAACTAAAAAATAGCTGGTGATAAAATGAGGGAACCCATTCTCAATGTATAAAAAATATTTAATTTATTATCCTATCTAAGAACAACTTGGATCTTACTATATGTATCACTAGATCACAAACTAGTCATGCATTAATAATAATATCCCCATTAGAATTCCATAAGAGAACTAGAACTTATAAAGGGAGAAAAAGACATGTGGATAAACCTACTAGCCCATCCTATAATTTTTTACCTAATATACCTCCAAATATGGATAGAATTATGGCATTATTGACTAGGCCTACCATTGACATTCCTTGAGTTACCCATGATTTACCCAAGAACCCAAAAAGGTACCTCCAAAAATTCACACTAGGTGTGGGGTGTATCACTAAGGAATTTGTGAATTCATACAAAATTTATCTTATTATTTTTAATGTTTAACATGAAAATGTTTCATACATAATTTTCCTATTCACTTTTATGTATTAAGCATATGGTTGGTTCCTAAACTTTCTTGAAGGCTCCATAATAAGCTTGAATTAGTTCAGTAACACATTCCTCACCCATTTTTGGCAATCCATTGATCTAAATATGTTATACCAATAATTTTACTACATTAAAATAAAAACCAATGATCCCATAATTAATTTCAATTATATTTTTTAGAATATGTATAGATGAAACACTATTTTACATAGACTAGATGCCTAGCTAGACTTTAAATATAAGAATGCACTAGATCCTTGGACTACTATGTTTCTTCATAGATATCCATTAGTGATAGAGTCTTTCCATAGATTATTATTATTACATAAAATTAGATAGGAAATTGAACCGTCAAAGCCTATTGGAAAAAGTCATCACAAATATGTTTCAAAGTATGTGTAATTTGAACACCCTCTTTCCCACTAGGCATGATATACTCATGGAACACCCTGCACTAGTGATAAATTATGTTCCCTTGAGACACATTAGTCCTAATAAACCCCTAATCTTACTTATCCTAATAAATAATGAATTATAACATCAATATTATAATAAAAAAATATTTCCCATCATGAACATTATCTAAATAATATCCTAAGATTCTAATAAGATTGAGTTAGACATTATACAACACATGGTGCAAAAGCTCAATAACAATTTCTTGGGTCTATAAAGACAAATTGGAAAAAATGGTGGTGATAGTTTAAATAGTAACTTCACTTACCAAATATAAAATCATACCCATAATAATTCTAACAACCCACTAAAGTCCTCACCTAGTAAACTACCTAAGATCAACGTATGCGAGTTAGCCTTACCAAACTAGATCCATGTATACAATATAGCCCAACATGGCAACCTTGACTCAATTTAATTACATATTTATTTCAACATATTCCACAAATATATATAATATTATGAGACAATCTAAAACCACACAAAGGATACCATTCATAATGAGACCTTTAATGCTCCAAGATACTCAAGCACTACCATGGTGTTAGAGATGCTAGATTTCCCTATTCATCAGCATAGTGAACTAGAATATGCCACCAATGAGGTACATGATTTATAACAATTTCAAATTAATAAATACTCTCTTAATAACTAGACATATTAAAAACCCCTTACCACTTTAACTCTTCCTAATAATGGTGTAACCCATCCTGATCCAAGAGAAAGGAATTATGCTCCACCGTCAAAGGTAAATAATCCTAAGCCACCTCTATATATATATACATATATATATATATATACACATATATACATATATATATGTATATATATATATATATATGTATATATATATGTATATATGTATATATGTATATATATATATATATATATATTTATATATCTTGACACTATAAATTATGGGTATAACATAGTATAGGACATTAATATCAAGGGAAAAATAACTTTTCATGAGATTTCCCAAATCAATGAGCAAAGACATCTCCTCCTAAACTCCCTCATAGCTAGACCAATTTATCCCAAACCTATTATTGTGCACACTAATGTGCTAATACAAAATAATAAGACTAAGGTCCCACCTTCAAAACTTACTATTGATCTATTTGGTAATAATATTCATAACTATTTATTTGACTCAATACTATCTATGAATGTCATGCATGTAAGAATTTTACAAAAACTAGGATTAACACCTATTAAATAAAAAAAATGGTGGTCTAGTTGGAAAAATATAAAGTTAAGGTAGTGGGTGAGCTATTTAATGTCCATACACATTTATAATATGATACCAAAGTTTCATAGTTTATGGATATTCAAGTAGTGGAAATCCCAAAGGCTTATAGGATGTTGCTTAGTAAAGACTAGTATAAAACCTTAAATGGGTACATGGATACAAACTTCTCCCATATGTGTTTGCCTTGGAAATGTGTAGCCAATCAAATCTATGTTAATATAGAACACAAAATGAAACAAATGATCACATAATATATAGAGTCAATGAATAAATAAACACAGTATCCTATGACAGGTATTTATACTTTATCTATAGAATGTACTAGAAACCAAGTTGATAAAGATCTTGAATTACCAATTCTATGGTCCTTAAAATTTTATGGGACCATTATAAAAAAGGTTATGGAGTAGGAATTCTTGTCACTGACACATCATATAAATAATTCCTAACTACCTATATACTATAACTCCCTTTCACGAAAAAAACCTAGTGGAATATGAAGCTTTGATCTTAGGATTGTAGTTTGTGTTAAAACATAGAGTCAAATAATTGAGAGTGTTTTGGGATTTAGAACCAGTAGTGATCCAGGTCAAGATCAAATTCAAATGAAATATATTATATCTTAGGAAATACAAGCAAAGGGCATGGGATTTGATATAAATGTTTAGTGCTTTTGATGTCATCCCCATTCCTTTTAAAAAGAAAACTAGGTGGTTGATTTGTTAGCAACTATTGTTATAAACTTAACACCCATATATGATTAGGGATACAAAACATTTTATTATATATCATTCCATGTCTTTCAGTACTTGACAATGTAAAAATTTTCTAGGTGTTTGAGGATGACCACCACATTTTATAATTCCTTATTAACTCATTAGTATTTTAGACCCAAAATATAGATGATGTCTAAAGAGATAACCTTGAGGGTGAGGATTACGACTAGGATAGTATTATGAACCTAAAGGAAAATAGAGTTCCAAAAGGTATGATCTCCCTTAAGAGCATGATTGACCTTGATAATCCCACACATACCTAAAATACCAATACACATGTATCAAAGGTCTAGAATGATCAATATAGGATCATCAAACCAACCAAGAGATGTCCATATTGGCCCAAATTACACCTCTATTAAAATTGAAAAACTCAAAAAGTTGTTTCTACAACATTGAGATATTATTGATTGGGCCTATGGAGACCTTAAGGTCTTCAACACAAAGGTAATAAACACTATACCACTCAAACAAAACTATAAAAAATTTAGATAGAAGAAAAAACCTATGAATCTAATCCTATAACCACTTACTCACAAGGAAGTCCACAAGATCCTCTCAGTTAGGATTATCTTCTTAATTTATCACTCAACATGGGTAGCCAATTTGGTTCCTATTTGCAAAATAAATGAAGATATCCAAGTATATGTGGATTTTGAAAACCTGAATTGATCTTCTAACACATATAAATACCCTTTTCCATCCCTTGATGATGTGATCCAAATGGTAGGTGGATTACAATTGATGTCCTTCTTTCATAGATTCTCAAGATATAACCAAGTTTTGGTAAATCCTAAAGATAGAACAACAAATGAATTTACAACCAAATGGGGATTTTTTTCATACAAAAAAATGTCATTTGGTCTTATTACTATAGGATCCACCTTTTAGATAGTTATGACATTTTATTTCAAAGGTATGATAAGTAATTGCATTGTTATTTACATGGAGGAGTTGATAATTTTTTCAAAACATAGGTTTGATCACATTTTGCACTTTCAAAATATATTAAAAGAGGTGTATGAGGTATGCTATCTTTATTCACCCAAATTAAATAATTTTCAATGTGATTTAAGGTAAGCTCATTGGTCATTTCAACACAAATGAAGGCATTTATATTGACCCTAAACATGCTAGTGTTAACTACAAGATACCTTTGCCGAATAATACAAATGAATTAAAGTAATTATTTAGTAAGATTAAATTTTTACATAAATTCATATCTTCTTTTGTTGATATTGTTAATCATTTTAATTCAATGTTGAAGTATGAAATGAAGGTGGAGAGGAATCCTATAGCTAAAAAATCCCTCCAATAAATTAAGGAAGCCATCATGCAGGCACTAGTCTTAAATAACCCATAGTAAATAAAAGACTTATGCCTTTATTACTTTTATTTAGATAACACTGTATCTATAGTTCTTAAACAAAAAATAAATGAATATTTAGATTTCATGAGAAAAAAAGTGAAGGATGAAGAACTAAATTATTCTACATTGGATGAACATGCTTATACCCTAGTCAAAGCTATGAATAATTTTAGGCACTATATTCTCATAAATAATATTTAAACCATCATCCTAGACCTATCGATAAAATTAATTCTAGGGTATAATGAGATAATATAAAATAGAGGTTGATGGATTTCTAAGCTACAAGAGTATGACCTTGAGATAAAACCAATCAAGCTAGTCTAAGGGCAATTTCTTACTCATTTAATAAGTAAAATTGGACCAAGGATCATAGGGGTTCAATTGGACTAGTCAAAAATGGTCTATCAAGAATGGTATATCAAATTTCCCACTACTTGATTTATGGAAATCCTCATCTAGGACTCAATAATTAATATAAAGTGTTCTTAGGATAATATCATCTTAATACATGTTAAAGAAGAGAGTTCTCTATAAAAATAAATACAAAGGAATATATCTCATATGTCTATCTGAATAATAAGATAAGGAAGTAATGATTATATTCCATGTGAAATTGGTTAATAGTCATCCTTTAGGGACTATAAATATTTAAAAAATTCTATAAGCTAAGTATTATGGGCCTGTTGTCAATTAGAAGTGTGCCCTCGAGAGAAACTATGCTTTTTCTCAATCTTACTAAACATGGGATATATCTTAAGTGTTGTTTAATTTGTAATGGATATAACCTATATATAGGGATGGTTCCCTTGGTTCTCTTACTAAAACTTATTCTTGTATTATGGGTCTGTTCTCAATCAGGAGTGTCTCCTGGAGAGAAAGTGTTATTTTTATTACTCCTACTAAAACATGGAATCTCTCTTAAATGTGGGTGAATTTGAAAGGGATATTATATATATATATATATATATATATATATATATATATATATATATATAATTCCATTACAAGTAGCATCCTTTTCACCCTTTTCATAGTCAAAATCAATAGTTAATAGGTCTAAGAACAAGTTTTAGTGAGAGAACCAAGGGAACTAACCCTATATATATATATATATATATATATATATATATATATATATATATAGGGTTGGTTCCCTTGGTTCTCTCACTAAAACTTGTTCTTAGACCTATTAACTATTGATTTTGACTATGAAAAGGGTGAAAAGGATGCTACTTGTAATGGAATTGAAAGTAAAACTGGGAATGAAGATGATACATGAATATTGTAGGACTTATTATGTTTGCAATAGACACTCTTATGAAAGAGATAGTATTGCACACATTCTCTACACTTCAATAAATACTTATATAATAGTGTTTCACAAGGAATTGACAAACTCAGCTTTTTCAAGGAAGAAAATGTAAAGGAACTACACTCTTATCCAATGTTTATATTAGAGTTGATCTTAACCCTTAATATGACTTCTATAAAATCAAATATCTTTTATGAAGATATAAAAACTAGATAATATCATAGGAAAACAAGTGATTCATAATGATATATCAATGGAAAACATATACACTTAACCAAAAATCCTAAAAGTAGAGGAACAAAATCTTCTTATTTCTCTCAAAAGGTGAGTACAAAATTTAGTAGACTTTCAACACAACCAAAAGCAAAGATTTATTTAATTTTTTTTGAAAATTAATACAAATATAAAGAAAAAAATGATGGGAGATAAAGCAACCCCAAAATAGGGGTCTCAAACTTGGTCTTTATCCTCCTTCAATTCTACATAGTAATTTTTCAAACCTTTTAATTCATCCATGTCCTTAGGGTGGAATAGAAGAGAGAGAAGTATGAGTTTAGAATTATTGTAAATATATTCATTATTAATGCTTAACCACTTTGAGATTGCTTGAATCTTTGCTTGACCCCCAATATGCCAGCTCTTATGTCCTTATTGAAGAATTAGTCATCCTCCTTGATTATAAGACTTTAAGTATTCATTTATTTATCATTTAAACATTATTCTAGTACATTCATGAGGTCTTTCCATGATACATAGGGTTTTAGGAGCTCTTTAGTGCTTGTTTGAGTCCAACAAGCTAGGTGTTGGAAGGAGATAAGGCCTTTTTGGAGACTTTGAGACTTCTTCAAACTTTTATAACTTATTAAAATTTATCCTTGACTTGTTCCCTCCTTCCATGTGGTGTAGATAATGTGAACTAGCCTTTAAAATTTTTGGTATGAGATTTATATGGTGATTTAGTGATTTATTTATTCATTTATTGATCATTTAAACATTCTTCTAGTACATTCATAAGGTCTTTCCATTATATATAGGATTTTAGGATCTCTTTAGTGCTTGTTTGAGTCCAACAAGCTAGGTGTTGGAAGGAGATAAGGCTTTTTTGGAGACTTTGAGACTTCTTCAAAATTTTATAACTTCTTAAAATTGATCCTTGACTTTTTCCCTCCTTCCATGTGGTGTAGATAATGTGAATTAGCCTTTACAAAGTTTGGTACAAGATTTATATGGTGATTTAGTGCTTTGACCTCTTGAATTCTTCAACATGGCATATAAGAAAAAAGTTGCATTTGTCTTAAAGAATGCAACTTTATTCCATGGATGGCCTTTTAAAAGCATGCCAAACCTAGAATAAGACATTTTAAGCTATTAATCACTAAAAAAGACTTGATTTTGCACCAAAGCCTTAAATTTCTTCTCAAATCCTTATAACCCTCCTAACAAGTAAAGATCCTTTTCTAGAAGAATATGGAGATGAATATGGAAAAATAATCATAGTTTTGGATAATAAATAATTTGTTACATCTTCACAAAAAATTTGGTGATCATATTCTTAGTGTAAGTGTACTTTATAGCTCATTCTCTCTCCAAAATTAGTCTTAATTAGACCTCATAAGACTTGAAAGTATAAATATTGATACTGAGATCCCACACATGTGAAAATCTATAAAATTATTTGATTAAATTTTACCATGCTGTTAAAAACATTCATGTTAATTTTTGGTACCTAAGACCTTGTGAAAGTATGTAAACCAAGAAATCACCTTGCTACCTAGTCTCATTTTGACCTTGTTTGGGATTACCTTGGAAAATGGGCTTATTTTTATCATTTATATAATTTACTATATAATTTTTTGGGATTTAAAAGCTAGGATACATCCCAAATGACATTATATAATTATTGGTAAGTGTTTCTCTTCTTAGAACACCTAAAAAAAATAAAAACATGAAACACTATGGCATTTGTATAAATCTGTAAAAGTGATGTCTATATAAAATAACATGTTTTAGATTAAGGTAAAAACAAGTTTTGAAGGGACCCCGAAACCCTAAAATAAAGGGAGAAGGATAAAATAGTAACGTCCATAGGCAAAGCCAAAAACCTACTTCAAAGAAGTATCAAATCAGGTTTTACATGGACCTAAAACCACCAGAACAGAAAATCAAAAGATAGACCCCAGGTTTTACAGAGACCTAGGAACTCCAAAGTAATGAGAATACATAAAACCAGGTAACAAAACTAGTTATCTCAACCAACTAAAAGAACCATGATCTATTCTTCTAGTTCTAAGATCATCTTAATGCCTTCCTTACCTTTCACAATAGTGTCCTGAATGGCAATAGCCACTGACGTGGCTCCCTCTTGCATTGCTTTCTTTCTTGAGCTCTGTCTAGTTCTCTTGCTAGGCCCCTCCAAGGATTTGATTTCCTCATTTGCTCTTTTTCCAATATTTACTACAGTAGCACATATGCTAGATGTAACCTCCTCCATCTTCATTCTGCTTTCCTTAATGAGTTCCCTTAGGTTGTTCTCATAGTCTTTAAGTTTGATGGGAATGTCCCTCATCTGCTTTTCCATGATACTAATTTTGTTCTGAACTGCCTCCTAGTTACCTTCCATTATTTCCATTTTCCTATTGAGTTCCATTATCTCCTTATACATCCATAAATCAAATTGAAGGATAACATCTGCTTTACAATTGGCCAATCTCGTAGGAGGGTGCCTTTCGTCATTCTGCCTTTTATCTCTCCAATCTTTTGTGTTCTTTTTTGGATTGTTTCCAGCTTCTTCTATGTGATCCTCCCTTTCCATTCATTTCTATTCCTTAGTTTCAACAGGGCTTTCATTTTGGTTACTAACATCCTTAACTTGAGCTCCTATTTCCGTTATTGGGTTAGCGACCTAAACTAGATTTTCCCTCTCATTTATCGAAATAGGGTCTTTAAAAGGATCATCCAATTCTTTATCAGTTTCCTCCAACACTTGCTAGTTTTCCTCAAATTCATGGTTACTATTTTGAAATTTTTCCTCTGTAGTGACTCCTTTCTCTTTCTTGTCTTGAACTTTCAGAATTTTCAGTACTTTCCCACTCTGTTTCCTCATCAGCTATCTCATTTTTTAAACTAGGGAATTCAAATTAAGCTTTTTCTTTCCCTTTTTCTATTTCATTCTTGTTACTCTGTAACTCTTTATTTTTTCCCAAATAAGGATTCATTACAATGGCCTTATTCTTATAGTGACCTTCAATTATAAGAATTAATCCCTCATGCAATATAGGATGAGACTCCTTTTTCCTATGAGTGAACAGACTAAAATAACATGTTTATAACCTATTTTGAGTCTGAAAAAAAACCCAAAATATTTTAGGAGAAAATTGTATCATTAAGTATGTATTTTAGGTATTTTTCCTATGACTTGTCACTATCAAGGTTTAAGACCTATTTGGGGTCTTAACAATTATTCATAAAGAAAAAATCATTAATTGACCTCATTCCACTTGTAAAAAATTCTTAGTTTATCCCGTCAACTACTCCAAAAGGCTCAGACCCCCATGAAAAATGTGAGCTATGTATGAACATCTAAAGTTGGCTCTCAAGTAGTTGTTACAATTTCTTAAGTGTGAGATAGGTTAACTTTGAGTTTTATATAACAAAACTTCATGTAGATGATGGAAGAGGTTTAGACACCTATAAAAATTCTTGAATTATTATACATTATTTGGTATTCCTTTTTACCCCATTGTATACTTATGTTATATTAGTCAAGGTATTTAGGGTTTAGAGCCCATCTTTTTCTTGCTATCCCTCAAGGGCATTTAGATTGAACCCTGAGACTTGGTGCCTCCTAAGAGTGTATGGAAACATTTTTTATCATGGTGCATTTCCTCAAGGAACCTCCATGAGGTCTAGCCTAGTTTTTTTTCTTTGAGCTAAAATAGACCCCCTAGTCTCATGATTACCCCTTGCCAAAGGATTAGGCCAGGTCTGAGATTAAAAAATAGGTATGTATACTATTAGTATGGAATTAAGGTTACCATGATTATATTTTTAAACTCATTACAATCCCATTTACTAAATTTTAAATTATGATCATTCCCATAGAACTCTCAAAACACCAAAATCTTTCATAATTAGTTAGGTCTGTCTATGTATAATGATCCTAGGAAGGGTATCTTGGGTTCAAGATCTCAAAACATAAATTTTAATCAAAAATATATATTAAACATATTTTAAATTATTTATTAAAGTTATTCATTATTATTCTCCATAGTAATTTATGTCTCAAAAAGGTCTAAAACATTACATTTCACCACTGAGGGTTTATATTTAAACTAACACTGTTAACCCTAGAGGTCAATTTTGAGTGTTTCTCTCCAATTTTATGGTGAAAAATTGTTAAGTTATTCATAATATCATAATAAATCATTCAATTAAATATCATATTTACTCCTTTAAATGGGAAAGACACTCTTCACTTTTAAATGTATGAATGGCCTATAGGGTTGCTCAAGATCATCTTTGTTGATTATATTCTTGGGTTTGATACCTCAAGATATTGAAATGGAAATGGATTCCATATATTGAACCTATTAATATTATATTATATTATATTCATTTACAACAACAATTTCCATCAAAATTCCTATCTATACCTCATGACCATTGTAGGCCTGTATGTATTCTTGATTGACTATGCATTGAGTTTGAGTTTAGTTTGCTCAATCCTTATCAACTTATTTTGGTCTCAACATGACCCTATTATGTCTTATTTTTTTATTTATACCTTATATCCCTTTGAAAATACTCTACTCCCTCTCCTTCCACAATTTTTTCATGATCTCAAGTATATATTGACTGTGTCTCTTCAAGCCTATTGTAGGTGACTGTGTGTACATTACACTGACTATGTTCTTATGTTTAATATTCATGTTTTATATGTTTCCTCTATTTTTAAAATTATATTATTATCATTTTTGTTAATTTATAAATAAATTGGTGTCCTTAAAACATCCCTAATCTTCTCTTTATGTTAGCACCAACCTTGTCCTAACTTACAGTCTATAGGTGCTTTTATGGTGTTGATTGATAGGAGTTTAAAAGTATTCACTTCCAGTTTAGTGGTCATAGTCAATGATACTTGAATAATTTGAGATAAAAATTATGTATCAATCATATATAAAACACCTCTTCCTCTTCACTATCCTCATGACCTTCTCATTAACACTCATGTTCCTTTAGACATCTTTTAAACAAGGCAACTGATTATAGGTAAGATTTCTTGTGGAATATTTTAGAGCTTTCTTACCCAAAACTTATTTGATATTATTATAACTTAAAAAAATTCAATTAATTAAATATTTAAAAAACCCTTAACCTTACCTTTATACTTTTGGCACCCATTATCTATAGAATTTTCGTTGATTCCCTACAAACTGGTTGCAGGTGGGCATTACTGAAAGTAATCATTTTATTTGTTTAATCCACTAAATTATTTATGTTATATGACATCAATTCATACTTGTGCTAATAAAGTCATTCTCAATATCAATCAACTTATTTAATCTCTTTTATAAACTATCACACTTTAAAACTTGACTGATCAAGCTATTGTTCATGGTTGTAGGTGTTCTCTTACAGCATGTATGGACTGAGACCAATAGTCACTTTACCTTCCTTGGATTACTAATCTCTCTTGGTCTTTAATCTAGCCATTTTTGTTTGACTATTCATCTCATAATATCACTTTACATCCTCTTACTTGGTTTTCATAGTGTACCCTAAACTTTATTGTGCCAAAACATATGGCTATAGGTCATTATTGCACTTGTACAGACTATAGGTGGCCTTTTTAGTGTTTGTCTTGTCAACCTCCTATTGATATTCAATGGATGACATTATAACATATTTTAAAATATACTAAATCATCATAACTAATTTATGAAACCCTTTTATTGTTTTTTGAGAAAAATTCATTTTAAGAGGAAAACTTGAATATACTTTTAGCTATATGGTTGTAGGTGAAGATTTGTCTTTTGTACAGACTTGTCAATTCACTAAACCATTCCACCTACCTCAATGATCCCTAGATGATTGAGTGTTAATTACTCATTCATTAATTTTCCATGTGAAGGTCAAAATATTATGAAAATAATAAATAACTTATTACCTTAAATAATGTGAATCTTACCTTGAACTTTGCTAAACTGAGTTCTAAGGAGGTTTTATTCATGGTTTTATTGTACCTTGTGAACCTTGTGAGCTCTCACAGCTCTTATAAGGACCTAGATCACCTTGAAAAATAATTTTTCACCCTTATAACACATTCATAAGAGTATATAGTCCTTTTTAAGGTCTCTTAAGTTGAAAACATAGTAACACATAGTCCTTTAGTGCTATTTTAGGCATTTGAGCCTTATAATAGACATCTTGCACCTAGAAGTGTTTCTAGTAATTTTGAGGACTCCATGAACACTCTCAAAATATGTTCCAACTTTATAATAAACCTACTCACATTAATGTATCTTAATAAATTCCATTACCTATCGTGACATCCTTCTAGCCTACTCATTAGGCCTACACCTGAGATTTTAAGCTCTTAAGAGACCACATTCCTTTAAATTCATATGAAATATCCTCCAATGTAAAATTTAGATTTTATCATCCTTCAAAAACCACTAAATATAATTAAAATATCACTAATATTCTCTTCACACACTATGAATCTCATTATATCTAAAAATATAACTTGTGGAAGGGCCAAATGACAAACTAGGCTATCTCAAGAAAGAGTTTTTCTAGATGAAAGTACTTAAAACTTTGTTTGGATGATATACATGTACTGATTTAATATTTTTGGGAAATTAGATGTTTAATTCCTAAATAATAAATGGGTTTGAGTAGATAAAATTAGTAAATAATATATAATAATTAGGCTATTAATTTATGAAATTTAAATGTAATTAGGGCTTTTCTAAAAATAATAGTGAGAGAGAGGAAATTAAAATTATCTAATTCTAACTAAGATAGGGTCTAGAAATATATGTGTAAGATTGGGAGACTATCAAAAAAAGGAATTTAGAGTTCATTTCTTGATTGGATAGGAGTTCCAAAAGTGGGACACCCTAGGTTCTAATGTTGTAGTCCTATCTCAACACCATTGTCCCAATGATCTAAGATTTTTGGGTTGTATGCATCAGGTCTATGTGACCTTGCCTATGAAATATCAAAGCTTAAAAGTCCATGGAGATTGATATGTACTTAATTTAGTCTTCAATACTCTAGGTCCTCTTTATTTTTGAACTTGAATATAAAATTTGGATAAAGGAGAGGAGGGGTTAGTGTGTAAAGGATATGTTATATGAACTTCACACCCCATGTGTGGACACACTACCTACATACCAATACTCAAAAGAGGGATCAAGCTATATGTAGTTCTCTTGTTGAAGTTCTTGGTATAATAGTGTGATGAAAATGAAAGTAAATGAAAAACTAGGTGTACTTGGAATGACTACGGACTAGTGTAAAGGTTTGCATAAGATTAAAATGTTATTAGATGGTTGTATGTAGAGAATAGGGAAAAGAGCTTGAATGGTCTTGCTTGTATTCTTTTTTTTCTCTTGTAAATGAGTACTAAACCTTCTAAATAGAATTTGAATAGAATTTTATATGGGATTTAATGATCATGGGTCAAATGAATTCATGTTAGGATGACATGAATTAAGATAAGGATTTATAAAAATATGACCATTTGAGGCCAAAATGCACTTGGATAATAGCAATATAAAAAGGACACCCTAGGTTTTAGCATTGTAGTCCAAGTTTGGGCACTATTTTCCATGGCTAATGGGACCTAGGGGGATGGATAAGTATGGAAAGGGTAATCTAGGTTTGTAAAGGTTCAGTTTGGGAGGCTATGGATGACTAGGAATTAATGAAAACATGCTTATGAGGGTCATGAGAGCAAGCTAGATGGACCTATGGATTGGGTGTCATAGCCACACTCAAGTTACCAAATTTCACATTTTATATGACTACATTTGCTCCTCCTTTATTCTAGTGATGAAGTAAATAAAAATAATAGGATAAAGGAAAAATAGAAAGTGTACTTGAACTTACCTATAAAGGTGAAGCTCATGAAACTGTGTGATGCTAGATGTGCATAGAGAGAGCACAGTGTGAAGTGTGAATCTAAAATTAAAAACATAGAGTGTATTAGTCCTTACTAGATATGTTATATCTAAAATAAGAATGTACAAAATCTAGGTAAGTGAGAGATGCAGAGAAAGGAATGAATACACCTCACCAGGTATGAGAACCAATAAAAAACTTGTTGTAATGCTAGATTATATTAGGTGTGTGATGTACCAAAAGTAATATCATGAATGGAACTAAGTGCTCAATTCCCTATAAGTGGCTCAAGAATACAAAGTTAGGCACTTTGTCTCCATTTTCACCTACTAACTAAAGTTAATGAATCATGCATGTGTTAATCAATATTTGGACTGATGTCCAATCCCTCTGAATAGGTGGCTCAAGAATGCAAAGGTATTCCCTTTGGCTTCATCATTTCCCCATGAGTTTAAGCTAGGAATTAATATCAGTATGTAATATATGTCACATGGGATGGCTCCTAAAGCCCATGAATGTATTATGATCTAACAATGTTGGCATGAATAGCTAAACATATGTTGGAAACTAGGCCACTCTTGGCCATTTCAAAAGATAGAGATTAGGCTTGTATGAATGCCACTCCAAAATAAGTGAAATAGGCTTATGTAGAAGCCAACTAAAGTACTTGGGAAGTTAATCCTATATGAAATCCAAAATTTAAAAATTATTCCAACCACTTGTAAATGGAGAAAGGCACACAACTATTGAGAAATGCTTGAAAAATAAATTAAACTTGAAAAAGGGGGATGATCAATGTGTCATGTACATTGCCCCCAATCATTGGTGTCTATAACATGGATTATAATATATAAGTTATATGAACTTCCTAATCTAAAGATGGAAGTGAGAGTCATCATAGTGTGCATTATTCCCCCTATATCTAGATTCTCTGAGCAAAAATATTACTAAAACATGATAAATCTAGACTGTACTAAGTTGATAAACCTATGACTAAACTCAATTTTTTGTCTATTTATAGAAAAATAATTTTTAATTTATCTAGATAGGAAAATTGAAAATAATACACCCTATTGTCTAGTACTGTAGTCCAACTTTAGCACCATTGTCTAAGGCTAAATCTAGTAATTGTTCTAAATTGTTTATTATTTGCCTAGTTTGTTCTACCTAGTCTGATGTCTAGATTCTACTTTGAGTGTTTTTTAAAAAAAAAATTCAACCATTAGCATATTTTTATATATATTAAAAAACCCTATTCATTCACCCCTATTTTAAGGGTAAGAATGAAGACACTGTAATGACTGCCCTTAGAAGAAAGAGTTCTGCAAATGTGTTATATTGCATAGGTATATGATATGCCAATGATAATTGACAAGATATCTAGAAATATAGCAAGGTTTCTATTGAAATATTTTTAGATCAACAAGGGTATGCCTATATATATATATATATAATAACATGTAAAATATATTTAACTATAATTGAAAGTGTTAATTGTTATTTGTTAGTTGTTAGAAATGAGGGATAGAGCATGATGTCCATCATGGCATCTAAGAAATCAAAGAAATGCATGATATGTATCATGCATTACAAATAAAAAAATTGATTAGGAAACAAGCATCCAAATAAAGAAGAAAAAAAACATACAAGAGTGGCCAAGGGGCCAAGCAATCAAGGAACATGGGCACATGTCACTCAAACTAGAAATCAAGCATACAAGGCATGTTCGAATTCCACATACACATACAATTGAGAAAAACAAAGTTTTAATAAGGGCCATAGGCAAGTGGAAGAGTAAAAACAAAGGACATTGGAAAATTTCCTAAGGCACACACATGAATATTAGATAAGGACATTGGAAAATGTTCTAAGCCACATACAGGAGATAAGCAGGTTCTAGAAATGCAATCCAACAAGCTACACTAAACAAAAAGAGAAAGCATGTAATAAACAAAAAGATAGAATCATATTTAAATAATCAAATAAAGAGTGAAAGTATGAAATATGTGTTTAGTAAAAGATTAGGTATATGCTAATAGGTACACAAGTGCTAGATACTAGTGAAATGTTGATATAGTAATTTATGTAATCTAGTAAGTAATATACATCAACATGATAACTTAGAGTGTGGAATGTAGGAATGACATAACCAAGATGGTTTATTCATGTATAATATGTCCCAAATTGATATGTATATTGATGTGTGTCTTGAATGTAAAAGTAGGATGCCCCCTCAATGGGTAGAGTGAAGCAATCAAGGATCTGGATGTCACTGCACACACTCAAAGAAGATAAAGTGAAGCATGGTAATGTATATAAATCAACAAACAATAGCATAAAATATAAAATTTAAGTCTAGCATAATAATAGTAATGTAAATCATGGATGATGCATACAATCAAAATATTTTTGTTTTGTTTTGGATATTTTTGAATGTTTTTGGTATTTTTGATATTTTATATTGTTTTTGTATTTTAAAATAAGCTATATACAATTTAGATTTGAATAGAAATTATGTAGACTATAATATGTCAAAGTATGATTAACGGTGTGATCTATTAATTTAGTGGGTGGACAAAACTTGATATGCTTTGAAGTGGTGGAAGAGGGTTTACTATGAGAATAAGTAAACTGATATCCTAGCACTTACATTCCATGCTATTTAGATGCCTCAATAGGATTGTTGATTCCTTATTTATTCTTTCCAAGGCCTTTTCCATGATATCCAATTTTATTAAGGTATTTAAGTTCAAAAGGAGAGGTGAATTAGTGCTTTGGTGTCAGTTTTATTATGGAATTTAGAGTTTGTTGATGTGTTACATGGTCCAAGGGTACATTGTGAATAATGGGTTACGTAGGTAAATAGCCAATATTAAAGTGCAGAATATAATTCTATGGAGTGTTAGGAACCTTAAAGTATTTTAAAGGTTCATTATCGATTGGGCATGTGTATATGTAGCCTTTGTGACTAAATATGAGATAGGCATGGAGTGTAGAAAGGACTACATGCATATCATGAATCCAAGGATGACCCACTAATAAATTATAATTGAGGTCATTTGGCTTGACTTGGAGAGTAGTTGATAGTGTCTTAGGCCCTAATGTGAGATTAACTATTATTTGACCCATGACTTTTCATGGAAGGTTTTCAAAACCTCTGATGTTCATATCAAAATGATCTAGATTATGAGGTTGTATATTAAGATGTTTAAGAAAGTAAATGTTTTGGATGTTGAGTTTTGAACCATTATCTATTAACACTCATTTTACCCCTACATCATTGATTCATAATTGACTATACAGAGGGAGGTGTTATGCAATGATGTGTTGTGGGGGTAAATCCTCTTTATTAAATGAAATATGTTCTTTAGTCTATTGCATTATGTTGATGATAGATGCAACATAAGTTGGTTTGGTTGAAATGAGAACTTTGGTATTAAGAAGGGTTGTATACAACACATCATTGTAAATATTGGATTGCTAAAGGAGTTTGAGAATGGAAACTATGTCTGAAGGGATGTTAGTCTGAGTGAAAAAGCTATAGCCATGGGTGTAATAAACCTACCTATCTTCATAAACTTGGGTGATACTATGGACCACATTATCTACTACAGGCATATAGCTGGTAGCACGTGTAGGATAAGAGCTAGATGTACCACATTTGAAGGAAGGAGGGATGGATATAATTGCTTATGTTTGTTGGTGTCTAGTAATGATAGGGAGATGCTCAAAAATAGCCAATGAGTTATATCCATTGATGTAGAAAGCATGAATATGGAGTGAAATGCATGTAATTTGAGTGATTATTTGTGCAAAGATATACTTATAAATAATAACCCACATGCAAGATATAAAGTAAGAGATAGAGAATGTGACATTGTGCATGAATGCATAGAAAATATTGATATGCAATATTACATTTTATATTTGTTTAGTATGATAAATTTGGAGACTTTTCCATATGAAAAAGAAAAAGTAAAGAATAAAGAACATGATTTTGTGCTTGAATGGCTAAAGAGATTTGACTTGTGACATAATCTTGCTAACATGTTTAGTATGATAAACTTGAAATTTGTTTCAAATGAGAAATAGAGAGTATGCAAAAGGAATATTAAAATCTTATGTAATTTTAGCAATAAATGTTGCAATATAATCCCTTATTATCAAAATTAAGCATGAAATGCAAAGGATGAAACTTTTTACTAACATATGATATACTTCATCTTTCATTTACATGATAGGACCCATTATGGTTTCTTGATAATTTGCAAGAAATGTAAGAAAAGTTTGTAAATAAATGAACATCATTTTATCAATTTTGATTGTAAATGTAAAGTGACACCTGAAGAAGAAAAGTAAGAGATAGTACATGTAACTAGGTATTTTCCAAAAATTTTTTTTTTTGCAAAATACTATGAATTTTTGAAATTGAAATTGAATTTTTGAGTTTAATATGAAACTAAAAATTCAGAAAATTATTCAAAAATTACTAGGGCTAGTTGATGCAACTAGGGTTTGGAATAAACTTATTTTAAAATTTACTAATTTTTTTTAAAATTTGAGAGGAATTTATGATTTAATTATTCAAGAAAAAATTTATGAATTAATTTGGAAAATTAGGTAGGAATTTACCCCAAGGTTTCTAGTTTTTTTATGCAAAATTTTAAGAAAGTTAGTTTCACCAAATGATTTATTATTTTTGGGAAATTAAATGTTTAATTAATAAATAATAAATTGATCTAAGTAGATAAAATCAGTAAATAATATATAATAATTAGGCTACTAATTTTTGAAATTTAACTATAATTAAGAATTTTCTAAAAATAGTAGTGAGAGAGAGAAAATTAAACGTATCTAATTTTGTGTTGTTCTGACTAAGACAAGGTCTATAAATCTATGTGCAAGTTTGGGAGACTATCACAAATAGGATTTTAGAGTTTATTTCTTGATTGGAAAAGAGCATAAAAATTGGGACACCATGGGTTCAAGCACTATAGTCCTATCTCAGTGCTATTGTCTTGGTGATATAAGCTTTCTAGGTTTTATGCATCAGGTATATGTGACCTTACCCATGAAATATCAAAGCCTAAAAGTCCATAGACCTCACTATGTACCTAATTTAGTATTCAATACTCTAGTTCAACTTTGTGATTTAAATTTAATATAAAATTTGGAGAAAATAAAGGAGGTGTTAGTGTGTAAAGGATATGCTAGATGCACTTCACACCTTGTGTGTGGACACATTACCTACATAGCAATACTCCTAGGTGGGATCAAGATATATGTAGTTATCCCATTGAAGTGTTTGGTGCAATAGTTTGATGAAAATGAAATTATATGTGAAAATAGGTGTAATTGGAATGGCTAGGTACTGGTGTAAAGGTTTGAATAAGCTTGAAATGCTATTGGATGGCTATATGTAGAGAATAGGGAAAAGCGATTGAATGGTTTTACTTGTATTCTTGCTTATCTCTTTTAAATGAGTGTCAAACCTTATAAATAGAATATGAATGTAATTTTATAGGGTATTTAATGATTTTTGGTTAAATGAATTTTCATTAAACTAACATGAATTAGGATAAGGATTCAAAAGAATATGATCATTTGAGGCTAAAATGCACTTGGACAACAGTGACAAAAATAGGATACCCTAGGTTTCAATGTTGTAATCCAATTTTGGGAACTATTTTACATGGTTTAAATGATATAGGGGTATGTATTAATCATGGAAAGATAAATTTGGGTCTGTAAGGGTTTAGTCTGGGAGGCTATAAATGACTGGGAATCAATGAAAACATGTCTATGTGGGTCATGAGAGTAAGCTAGATAGACCTATGGATTAGTTATCATTAGCCACACTTAATATTAAATTTTTTTTTAATTTTATATGAATAAATGTACTATACCTTAAACATGATCTTGAAAACTCTTTAAAATAAATAAAACCCATCGATATATCAAGATTTCTTGAAAATTGCCAAATCTCAAGTTAAGATAGGTAACTAGTTTCCAATCAAAACCCCCTTATCAAGGAAATTTATTTGATGATTTAAAAATGTTTAATTTTACCCTAAAATAATCCCCAAAAAACCATTTTTCTCCATATAGCTTCGAAGTAAACAAAAGGAGACAAACCTAGGCCTTGTCTAGATGACTAGCTCATAGTGACCCCCTTACACTCATAGCGATTGTTCATAAAGAAAAAGGATGAATATGAAAACCAATTACAATAATTTTAATTTAATTATGGTCCCTATAATTTATAAACATCTTTTTACTTAACTCTCTCTCTCTCTCTCCTACCCATACTAAGCAAAAACTAATAGCCCTTCTAGAGCTGCCACAAAGGTTGATATGAAAGATAAATCAGTTTTATTCATTTTAGGACCTAAAACCTCTTCCAAATAATTTTTTTAACTATTTCATGGACAAAAAAGGTCTTTAATATTATTTAATCTTAATTTTACATTGAATAACTATATGGATGACCTCAAAATAGGCCTTGTTAGCACTAAAAATACCAAAATCACCTGAAACATCTAATGAAATTCCTAGAAAATGGATCAATTGTATTTTTTATGCCTAAAAATGTACACCATATTCTTATTATAACATTATACTATCATTCACATTCAAAACCTGCTCCAAAAGCCATAAAATGACCTAAATGCAGTAAACTAGGTCATGAAGTTAGTTAAACATGTCATCAACTAATTAGATAAATTATACAACATTATGACTCTAAAAAAATCCATAAGTATTATTAGGATGTCCTATACTCTTTTCACCTCTTGACACAATCTGAAACTAGTCATAAAGGTTGTCAGACAAGTAAATGACCATGATGATCAAAACCTTAATTTCATCAAAACTACCTTAAACTCTACTAATCAAGGCTTTGAATGAACATTTTAGACACATAAAAAGACCAGCATACTAATTAATATGGAAAATAACATGACAAGAAAATTTTTGAATGGTAGGGGTGATGGTTTTATCTGTGAGGTAAAACTTGTCAATAGGGCCCACTATCTTCAAGGATGCCCATGATTATTTATACACATTCCATTAATACGATACCTTAACTAATAAGGATGTGTATGTAGTAATTACCATTCAAATTATGATATAAGAGCATCCATTTTCCCAATGGGGAATTGAATTCATTGAAGCCATCAACCTTAACTCATCAGTTAGTCATAATTTCATACTTACATCCATTAAATATTACACAAGATGGACACAGTGGAAACCAAGAATAACACAACCAATGAACTCATACAATTCCTCAATGAAAACATAAACACATGGTTTGGAACCCTGGTTTCACTAGTCTATGATAATGGACATGCACTACAGTTATTAGATCTCACTGAATAGGCTTATAATAATGGTATTACCCTAAGGTTATCATCAAAATAATAGCCAAAAGGGAATGGTTTGGTCGAGTTAAACAATAATAACATGATCTATGTAATAAATAATTCTATAAAAAATAAGCCTAGGGACTAACATTCACTATTGAAATATGGTCTTTAGAAAGACAGCACTTGATATAAGCAAGCTCTTAAACATTCACTTTTTTTTTCTAGTCTATGTTTTGGATCCCATCTTTCTAATGACCTTCAAATTCACAATGTACAAGTTCATGTAATAATACCTTTAAGGCAATGGGAAGACAAACTTGAGGCTATTAGACATTGTCCAAATGGATTATGCATGAGAACAAGATATAAAAAACTTTAGTATACATTAATTAATAGTCAAGAGATGGTTTGATAAGAGGGAAAAGCTAAAGTCATTTAGGAGTCATACTATGGGCCAAAGCATGTGAGAATAAAGGGTATCACTCCAAACTTGACCCACTCTATATTGGTCCATACCAGATCTCTAAGTTTTTGGATAAAACACATTTTGATTAAAATACCTTGAAGGGAATGATCTCCCACTAAATGTGAATGGATAATTATTGAAGCAATATATCTCAGTTGTCTATTCCATTGAAATTTTATTATAGCCACACCCCAGGGGAAAATGTTGATGATGTAAATATTAGTCTAGATTTAGATAGTTTAATTTATTTAAGTATTTTCTTCTATTTTTTTTTTTCTTTCACTCTCTTGTTCCTAATTTCTAGTCATTTTCCTTGCATTTGTTTGTTTTGGATTTTTTCTTCTTCTTTTCCCCTTGTTTACCCTTGATAACCTTACATTCTATTTTTACATAATCCCATGATTGAGATTAAGAATTAGCTAAGCTAGTTCTAAAAAGTTAGATTCTAATCCAATCATTGGTCCCCATGCTTGATCACATCAATTTTGATAAGGAAGTGAAAACATAGTCCTAGAATTGGAAGTTATAATGTGAGCTCCCATTATTAGACAATGCGATAGGAAAATCAACCTCTCTTGAGACACCAAATATATTAAGAGTAATTGATTAATAATTTAGTAAGTGAATTGATAAAATCACTCTTTTAATAAGGGTCATCACAAAAAAACATATCAATAACAACAAAATCACTGAGAAAGTAAAGGATCTTATTAGTGCGAAGAGTTCACTAAACCATTCCTACAGCTTGGATATATTGGTCCCAAACCCTATTGAATAAAGAAAAAAAAACATAAAAAAAGAGTAAATTTTATGAAATGTAAGTTTCTTCCTAATAAAGGTTTGGTCAACCTCCATCATAGAATTTTTGGCCTAGATGGCAATGGAGCAAGGTATAGATTGGGACCAAAGGAATATCTATCAAGGATATATATGCTTATCTAGAATAAGAACAATTATAAATATTTCTTTTCCCTATAATAAATATGAATACAAATTACCCTCTCAAGGAGCTATGAGTACCTAAGACATGCTTAAACTTGCATAATTTATTCAAAATAGTAGAATCATTTTTACACAAAATGATGCCTTAAATAAATGAAGGCCTGAATATGTTGTTTATTCAAGCATAATTGAACACTCTCTTTTATTTTAAGTTTGTCTAATGATATCTTTAGTATCTTATCTCATATCTTAATAATGGAGGCCTATAACATGGATTATAAACATTGAGTTAATGGTTTCCCTATAATAGTCACCATTTATGGTGACCAACATGACCCATTTTTAGAATTTTAAATGAGGACCTACCTTATGCTCAAATTCCACTTTTTTTAAAATGAATCAATCCAAGTCTATTCTAGAAGTCATTATCTTAAGTATGAGTTTTTTAATTTAGAATGAAGTATTGATTTGAATCTAAAAATACCAAACCAACTAAGTCTTTCCATAATTGATCTATTAATTTAATTGATACTTATGTCTAAGGGTTTAAATGGACATATTTATTAAAGTTATTATATGTTGATTTTATTTCTATGACATTCATCAAATTTGAGTTTTCATTTTATTAATGGACTAACTTGGCTATTTAGAGTTGCCTAGTTGTGTGATGTTTTTAGTATTATTCAAACTCCATAGGGCCACTTTGCTAAATCCCACTTGATCCAACTAAAAAAATATCCTTTGTAGTATGAGTGACATTTTATTATTTGTTTTGTATAAGTTTCCTAGCTATGACATCACCACACATCTCTCTTATGCTTAAAGTAACTATAAAATTTAAGAGTGACAATATAGTTTTAATTATAATGTCCAAGACCCAACAATTTATATTCTAATGGATAGGTCCTAAGTTCTAATATCATTCAACATTTTGACATCCATATTACTTGCAAAGGATTTGTGAAACAACTAAGTGTTTTTATTTTTGAAAGTATCTAGTTTCATGGGATTTATATGCATGTCTTTATCTTACTCATCTATATCTTATTTTTAAGGTTCTAAGTCCTTTTCACTAGAGTAACTAGGATTGTGTGAAGTGTATTCATCTCAATCACTCAATATTATCAACTCAAATGACTATGTCAAAAACCCTTTGATTAAGCATAGACCATCCACATGGTATCATCCCACTCGTTTAGAGCCCATATACAAAGATATATATTTTGATGCTAGGTGAACCTCTAGATAAGTGAGCATGCCACTTGGAATAATCTCACACATTAATTCCTTTTTAAGTATACATACATAGTTAAATATTTAAGATCCTTTGGATAAGTGTGGACCATCCATATGGCACCATCCTATTAACTCTCTACATATAGATATCTCAAAATATTTACATATCCCATGAGCCTCTAGATTACCAAGATCTATATATGTGTCAACATATTGATGAATCACAACCAAATTGCTAAGGGACACACTCCAACTATCAATGACTAAGTAAAAGAGGGAGATAATGCCACATGTTAGGATCTCACTCACTGACTATTAAAAGGTGGGCTCAAGGTTAAAAAATGTAGAGGTCAATCACCATGGGTAAATGAAATCAAGATAAGTATCACACTAAAAATAAATCAACATGGATAAATAAAAGAAAGGATCGATTATATGATAAACAAACATGTGGAAAAGTAGGTGGCTTAGTGAAGTGACAATCAACCAAAATTCATGACATTATTCCATGTGTTTATATCTATAAAAATTGGATTTAAGTAATGAAAATAGACCTCAAAATCACTATAAATATAAATTTTTAGTTTTAAGATGACAAGGCATCCATATCAGTTTCGGTCCAAAGACTAAAGTCAAGGTCTACACAAGTCTTGATCAATCAATAAATTGACAAATAACAAAATCCTAAAAATATCAACTTGGGCACTTATTTTGAATATATAACATAATTGAAAGATGTGAAATTAGGCCCTAAAAGTTTTATATAGAGACATTTTTCATTCTTAAAATGGATAGGTAGTTAGAAACATGAACAATGTGCCACAAAGGATAATTAGGCATGTTTTTCCCATGCTCCTTAAGCCTAATAAATATGGCAAGATGTAATCTTCTAAGAGTCATATTTTGACCTAAAAAGGTTTAAAAAAAATTAAAACCTCATTAATTTATCATTGGTAGCTTAGAAAAACTTTCCATAATTGTTAGTAGGTGGTACACATCATATCTTGTCTTGATGCTCCCTTAGTGGGCCATGGGATTTTGTTGTCTTATCTATTTTGAAATGAGGAATTTTATGACATAATTATATTTTACCACTTCATCCCATGATGTCCAAGAGTGTGATATCATTCCTCTTAGATGTATCACCCATATCTCTTTCTCTCTCTCTTATATATACTACTTTGAGATATTATAGAATATTGGACTCTATTTTCAAATGAACATTATCAGATTAATACTAATTTGTTTTTCTATATAAATGCTTCCGGTTGCATAGATGTATTCTAATTTTTTTATTTTTAAATAGAATTAACAATAATTATAGAGGACTATAATTTTTGATTTTAATCAAGGTTTATGCTTTGATTAAGATGCATTTTAGATATTCTAGTCATGTTCTTTGATGCTTTTAATTTGCTTGAAATCTATTAAGATATGTGTGTGATTAATTAAAATATTATTTGTAGTTTATTCACATAAATAATAACTAAACCAATAATTTACCTCCTTCCTCATAATCTTCCCGTATGTGTCTGGATCTTGGGCCATCATGAAAATTAACATATAGTGGTCAAACTATAGGTGGGCATGTTTTGGTCTTGAAAAAATTTGTGTTGGTCATTTATTCAAAAGGAATTTTTTTCTACCTTACCCTCTTTATATTTTGATGTTTGTTTTTAACAGTTTATCTTTCCCCTTATTTATAAACTATGAAGTTAATAAAAGTAGATATTTTAATTTCTACTTATTTGAACTAGCTTGATTAGAAGTTTATAAGCTTTATATGCTAGTGAAAAAGTGGTATTGGACCTTTGGTGTTGGTTTTGCTTCTATTGGAGATATATTTAAATAAGGATATTTAATGGATCCTAATACCTACATTTCATGCTCTATATTGTTTCAATATCAATCCTAAAATGAGAGGACACAAGTCTCTGAATTTTTACTAGACTCGTTGAGTGCATCTAACCCATAGGTGTATCTAGGATTGAGATCTTAGATCAAATAATAATTTCCTCTTATTACCACTAGATGGAAAATGGAATGCATGAATCATCTTATTCCTCCCCCCAGTTATCAAAATGATAAGAGTTACCATCCACTTCTATATTTGGCCCTTGGCTCATATTAGATATTATGGTCCATATTGTTACAACAAGAAAGGGTAAGGTAACCCATCTAGTAGTACAATCCAAATGACCCTATCAAACCCATCCTTAACCCTCACCACTACCCACCAAGTAAGCTAATAAATATCAAGAATATGATGTCATTTATGAATTAAAAAATACCTATACCGAAATTTCTCTATTAGAATTATGTAGTAATTCCTATTTACAAATATATTATTGAAACAACATTTCTTAATACAACTTTACCTAATGATATAGAACCATCGTATGTGGCCTATATTAACTATACACTAGGATGGACAAGGATTTTTTAAAAATAAGACCCAACTCAGAAGCACATTATAGATCGACATCTACCACTTTATATTAAAGTATGAGTTCCAAATAAGGTAGCTAAGTAAGATTTGTTAGACAATGCATATTTATGAAACATTTTTAATATCTCTTTCTTAAACCTAATTAGTATCTAGGTAAAGGATCTTAACTACTCATATATATATTTTCATGGATTTTATAGTATCTCTTGAAAATTATTAGGATAAAATACACTACATATTGTTCTAGGACCCCAAATTATAGTGATAGTTTGTCAAGTCATATATGATGACTTAAATTATAATATTCTATTATGGATATGATAAATTAATTATATTAAAGAAATACATTACACCCTACATTCATTTTTAGAATCCAGGCATTGAGGGTATATACATACATACATATACATATGCATGTGTGTGTGTGTGTGTGTGTGTGTGTGTGTGTGTGTGTGTGTGTGTGTGTGTGTGTGTGTGTGTGTGTGTGTGTGTGTGTGTGTGTGTGTGTGTGTGTGTGTGTGTGTGTGTTGTGTGTGTGTGTGTGTGTATCTATGTGTGTGTGTGTGTATGTATATGTGTATATGTATATACATATACATATACATATATACATACATACATACAATATATATGTGTGTGTGTGTATATATATATATATATATATGTATGTATGTATGTATATATATGTATATATGTATGTATATATGTATATGTAGATGTATATATAGATGTAGATGTAGATGTGTGTGTGTGTGTGTGTGTGTGTGTACACACACACACACATCTACATCTACACACACACACATATGTATGTATATATATATATATATATATATATATATGTATGTATGTATGTATATGTAGATGTAGATGTGTGTGTATATGTGTTTGTGTGTGTGTGTGTGTATATATATATATATGTATATGTATATGTATATGTATATATATGTATATACACACACACACACATATATGTGTGTGTGTGTGTGTCTGTGTGTGTACACAAATACATGTCCTTTAGATCAATAACTATTAAATTATTATGCATTAACTCAATCTAAGGATCATTAAATTCCTCATATGAAACTCTATTCTCAATATATGTACCACATGAGGCACCAATATCTTCTTTAGTGCCAAATTTATCACCATTAGTATTTCTCAATCAAAATTGTTTTGGGCCTAAATATTTTTAAAAAAAGTTATATAGGACAAGGATTAGAAAAACATACACAATGTTTTTTTCATTTGATCATAATATTTAATTGGTATATAATAATATAAGTATATAATAATATAATTAAAGACATAATTTACATGGCTCGGCAATTTGGAGTACTCTCAAGAAAGGAGCAGTGCTGATTAAGAGGGGTCTATTATGGATTTGCAAGAGTGGGGTTGAGGCACAGTTCTGGCATGACTCTTAGGATGGCTACCCTCCCATAGTTATCCAATATCCCCAATTGAGTATTTTTTCCTAGAGGTTTAGTGAAGCTAGGTGGACTAGGGTGTGTGATTATAAATCCCTTTCCCTTTAGGGGCAGGTGGCAGACGCTAGATGGAAGACCCCAGAGGAGTGGCCGATTCTTGGTTTGGAGGTAGAGTGCATAGAGCTACATTATATTCTATCCTATCATAGCTGTAATGCACTTAGGGACAACGATGTGTTAGCCTGGTCCCCTAATCCCAAGGGGAAGTATACTATGTCTTATGGTTATTAAGAGCTATTTTCTTAGCAATATGAGGGTAGGGGGGAAGTTCATTGGTGGAAAAAAGTCTGAAATAGATTCTCATGGCCGAAGTGTAACTGCTTTATTTGGACTTTAGTCTAGAATAGAAGCTTGACTTGGGATAATATTCGGAAGAGGGGCTTTGCTGGCCCATCGAGGTGTGTTCTTTGCAATAGGGAGGAGGAAGACTCCTCGCACCTATTCTTCTGTTGTTCCTTCACTCTTCAATTATGGCATTTTTGGTGGGATGTGTGGAGGTGCCAATGCATTCATGCTTTTTCCCTGGTAGATTTTTGGTTGAGATTGGGTCATCCTCCCTCTTCAACTACCTTCTTACAGGATGTGTGGTATGTTGGTCCTATTTTTTTGCTTTGTCAAGTCTAGCTAGAAAGAAACCATAGAATTTTTTGAGATAAAAAATTAGGGATTCAGCAGGTCTGGATTAGAATTAAAGGAATGATCTAGGAATCTATTGAAGTAAAGAGTGAGTTTACTTTACTGCTGGAGAAAGGGGATGCTGAGATGGTGGACAGGTTTGTCATATGGGGGTTATCTCTGATCTCAATGTGCATTAGGAAAGGTATACAGGGGAATAAGAAAGTTCAACGGTTAGGGAAATGGTGGCCCCCACCTACTGGTCTTTTGAAAATTAATATGGATGGATCTTCCAGGGGTAATCTAGGGTCGGCTGGGATTGGTAGGGATTCTTCTAGATTAATGGTTTTTATTTTCTCAGGATATAAGGGAGTTCAAACTATTAATAGGATGGAAGGCTTGGCTATCTTATATGCTTTGCAGTGAGCTTATGCTTTAGGGTGGAGGAGGGTGATTTGTGAAGCTGACTCTCAAGTCTTGATTAATTTGCTCCTTGAGAGGAAAATTTTAGATGTGAGCTCGCAATTGGCTACAATAGTGCAACAGATATTATAGGTTAGTTCCTTAATGGATTTAGTATCTTATGCCCATATTCCAAGGGAATGGAATAGGGTGGCTGATTACCTGGAAAAATGGGTGTCAAAAGGTGGAGATGGCTATGAGGCTGAGGAGTGGGAGTAGCTACCCTACAATTTATGTTAGGTTCTGGAACATATTCTTGTTGAATATTTTAGTGGAGTGGAGGCATGATGCTATTGTTATTGGTTTTTTGTGGTCTTTGGTTTGAGTTTGTTGTTTTGTAATTTGTTTTTATAGTTTTAATAAATTTTTTACCCCTTTTTATTTTAAAAAAGACATAATTTACAAATATTTATGGATATTATATGTATTTTAAAATAAAAAATCCTTCAAAGAATATCTAGAGCAATATGAGGATATCCCCTCCTTCTATCATAAGAATTTATTTTTTCATATAATTTTCACCACAACATTTTTTGGACAAAATAAAGATCCTAATTTCCATATCCAAAAAAATGCCCCATATACCAACCCTACAAGACCATATGTGAAAGATAGATCAATTCTAGTTAACAAAGATAAAATAGAATGTCATTATGTTATAGATAAATATCTAAGACTAGTATTGTCACTAGGTTATTACAAAAAGATGAAGGAAAGGCACTTTAACAATTTTTACATGATTACCCATAAATATTATCATGGGATTACTCATATATTCCATGTCTTGACCTCAAAATTGCATTTCATAATATTTTACTTTATCTTGACTCTAAACAAGTAAAACATAAGATTGGGAATATACATACAAAATTATATTTATTGGTAAAATAAGATATAATTTTTTTTATTAAATTCCATATTTATTTTATCTATTGATTATCCTAAGTGGGTGTCCAATATAGTGTCATTTGTAAATCTGAATGGAAAAATTTGATGTTGTGTAAATTATCATGACTTAAATAAATATTTTATAAATTAAACTTACCATTACCAAATATTGACATGATTTTTGACTCTAAAGTTGGTTATGAAATTTTATCATTAATGGATGGTTTCTCAAGATACAAACAAATAAAAATAAATATTATAGATCAAGAAATGACTTTGTTTACCACACCATGGGGAAAAATTGTTAGATATGTAGTCATTCCCTTTGTATCAAAATTTTTTGGATATATTTATTAGCTAGCCATGATCCATATCTTTCATTACTATATACACAAAATAGTGGAAGACTATTTAGATGATATACTTTCCAAATCAAGACAACAACATGATCATGCTATAGATTTGATCTTCTTTTCGTAGTTATGGAAATATAATGTTTTCCTCAATCTAAACAAATTTTTATTCAATGTACCATTAGGAAAAATATTGGGATACATTATTTCTTAGCATGGAATTGAAATAGATACCAAAAAGGTTTAAGCTATTTTATATATGTCTCCATCAAAAATACTAATGTAACTATGACCATTACAAGGAAAAATCAAGGTAGTAAGATGTTTTATGACCTAAATAGATGATAAGATGTAAATCTTTATGTGATTAATCAATAAAGATAAAAAATTTTAATGGGATGCTAAATATCAATAAGTTTTTTATTTAATTAAATAATATCTACTTAATCCACCTATTCTTATGTCCCTAACATTGGATAAACCTTTATTATAATACATATTAGCCACAAATAATGCTTTAGGGGATTTATTGTTATAATATGATGACGGTCACAAAAATTATGTTACTTATTAAATATATTGTACAATTTTTGAATATAAAATAAATAATACTATGAAAAACATATGTCTAACTCTTATTTTCTATTACACAAAAATTATGACACTACGTACTCAATAACAAGACACAAGTTATAAAAAAGGTGGATCTACTCAAATTGCTTATGTGAAAGACACACTTATTAGGATGAAAATATAAATGGGTAATGTTACTTATGGAGTTTTATATAAAATTTATATCTCAAAAATATGTAAAATGACCAGTCATTGTAGGCCAAATAACTGTAGCTCCACTAATAAACACTACAAATAAATGAATATTTATATGAATTTACATTATATCACATTAGTGAGGATATTTTTACCATGTATTTTTATGGATCCAAATGTGATTTAGATGCTAATGTGGGTATAATATTCATAATCCCTTAGGTCCAACCTATATAATTCACATATTCTTTGGGTTTTTCATGTACATATAATATAGTAGAATATGAGGAATTTATAATTGGGTAATGTAAAATGCTCACACTATAGATAGAATAATTATGGGTACACAAGGATTCTTAGCTATTGGTCATTTAGGTTTTAGACATATACAAAATAATGGAAATAAAGTTAATCTTGTACAAGAATATGTTATAACAATTACAAACATAGTTTGATAAATTTTAAATACAAAGCATACCTCAAAAATATAACTGGCTTGATGATGTCATGGATAGTGTAACTTATATTATCCCCATCTAATAGCCACATCATTCATTACTCTCTAGAATAGAAATAGAGGATCTAGAGTTCCTATTAGTTACTCTTAGTGTAGTGGATTTAAAATGGTACAAATTTGTGTGTGTATACACATACAAAGATTATATATTTCACCATGGTCATTCTCTCTTTGGGGCTTCAATTTGATAAATAAGATAAATCTAGATTCATCAGGGGGCCACAAATTCATTCTTATAGCTATAAATTACTTCAAAAAATGGTTATAATCAATACCATTATCATCAAATAAAAATGTATATCTATGTAAATTATTTATGATGAATATCATTTCACAATTTGGATTACCATTTGCCATTATCATAGATAACAATCCTCATTCCAAAATAAAATAGTTAAGATATTTTGTGATAAATAAAAGATCCATCACACATTATATACACTAGATTATCCAAAAGTAAATGGATAAGTACAAGAAACAAATAAAATGTTTGTTGCTATATATTAATAAAAACAAGCTCTAAGCATGGTGAAGACTAGCACACTCAGATTATTTATGCACTTTTGGCATATTTCAAAAGTGTACATACACCAAATAAGGCTACACCTTACTCTCTTTATGGAATAAAATAAGTATTACATTTAGAGCTTGAGATACCATATTTCAATGTTTATTTGAAATATATAATCAAATAAAATGAATATCAAGACAAAAAACTACATTAGTTAAAAATGTTGGATGAGACATGATTTTATGCTTCTTGGCTTCCACAAGATAAACATGTAATCAATAAAAGTTTTTTGAATGAAATAGGGTAATTTTTAATTATATACAATACAATAAAGATAATTTACCCATTCACACATGTACAATTAAATATAGTAAGTACAAAGTAACTGAGGGATAAAAGAGAGCATATATTTTTTGATATTTTGTTCTAAGGAGTGACAATGATTAGAAGTCATCATAGGACTGAACTAGAAGTGTAGGCCTTATTTATTATGTATTTTGAATATTTTTGACTACTATATGCTTGTGTTGAATAGAGATAGTAATGCCGACATAGTGTCAGCCTCTGACATAGGTGTCCAATCTAATATACATAAAAGGATGGATCAAAATTTATACTAGGTCTACACTATCTCCTATATAACTACATTGTAATTTAAATTAAATCTACTTGTGTGAAATATGAATCCAATAAATAAAAACCTACCTCATTTTTCCTTAGCATTCCTATAAATTGGTAACATAAGTGGTTAACACATGGTTAGAGCTAAGCCTAACAACCCTAATTATTTATAAGTGCTACCTACATATCCAATAATCCAAAGAGGGCCTAAGACTCACATGTAGTTTTCCTTCCTAAGCATACATGTGTAATTGTAATTATGGAATATATGTTCTTTCTCTTATAGTAACCCTTGGTATAAATAATTCTTTTGAGTGCTTCAGATATTCAATTCAATATTTAGTGTAATTTGATAGCTGGTACTATAAAATATTTGATAATTAGAACTTACTTTATCAAATGAATAGGTGGTGTAATAAGACTATAAAATTTCTATATATAAGGATATCTTGATTACAAATTAGGACCTTGTGGCATGTAAATAAATGAAAATATAACAAAAAAGGGAACTAACAAATAGTCATATAAGTGATAGATATGGAAAAGGATAAAAGGATATATATGTACATTTGCATTGTAGTTGGACACTTACATTGATGAAAATGTCCATCATGGACACAGGTGTTTAGGGGAAAAAAATATAGAGATGATAGAACAACAAGTAGGTATCCTTGGAGCATGGTGGAAAAATGTGTCATAAAAACATACATGCCCAAGGGGTAGGTAAACTCAATCAAAATAGAGTGGAGTCAAAAAGGTCCATGAAAGATTGCATCATTAGCTATCTAATTCTTGGTCAAGAGGTGTACACATACTAAGAGTTATAACAACATGTTATAAACTATGTTTATACCAAATATACCTAGGTATCTATAGCCCTTCTTTAATCTTGTAATGCATGAAACTAAAATTACTAGTTTAAAGGAAAAGAAAACACATACCCTAGTGGGGTGTAAAACATGCCTTATATTTTCTTAAATTTTATTTGAATCTTTTTGTTTGAGTATTACCTGTAACAAAAGAGTACACTATAAATTAATCATCACATATATTTGTATATGATAAATAATAGAAAGTATTATAAATAAAGATAATGGACATAATACGTGTGTATATGGTGCATAGTGAATGATCTAAAGAACTAGAGAAGGGAACTTTCAACCTCATAAATCTTCTAGCCATGAATATGAATGAACTTATAAGTGGTAAACTAGGTTTCACCCTAGTGGTGTTTCACCTAGATCAAGGAGAGTTAAAAGGTGATCATGCCCCAAACTAGAATAGGCAAAGTGGTAGTTTAACTATTGATAGTATCTTTTCCCAATCAACATATTAGACTAAAAATTATATGTATGTATGTGTATATATATATATATATATATATATATAACCTAGTATATGTTGATTAGTGTAATCAAGATAACCCAAAAGCTTAGTGAGGCTAGATGGTTTAATCAATCTAATCTAACTAAAAAGAGCCAATCACTATAGAGGGGTAAGACTCAATAATAGTTTTTAATAGTCTAACCTAGGTATCAGTGCATAAAGGTTTATGGTATAGTCATAGTCCATAATAATCTAGTGAATCTAGAAGATAGATCAGTGTGTGAGTAAATAAGAGTGAACCCTTATTCATGCCCCTTATTATGTCTAGTGTAAATAAAGTAATCTATGTATAATGGAAATACAATTGTATCTAAAGCTGACCCAAATTTGTATCTAAATCATATGCTATGAAAGAGATATGGTGAGTTTGATATGTCATAAGGGTGGAGGAAATGTTTCCAAAACATGCCTCACTAAATCTAAAACTGTGAACATATGGAAGCTTTGTCTATATCACATGACCCCACTAAATCTGAAACTATGAACATATGGAGCTTTGCCTATATCACATGACCCCACTAAATCTAAAACTATGAACATATGTAAGCCATGTATATATGACATGATACTATTAAATCTAAAACTATTAACATGTGGAAGCCATGTCTATATGACATTCTCCCACTGAATCTAAAACTACAAAAATGTTGAACCCATGTATGTATGTCATGCCCCCATGAATCTAAGTATCTGAACATGTGGAAGACATGTCTATTGACATTCCCCTATTTATATTCCCCTATTTTTAGAGGAGGGGAAATAATACCTATGATTTAGCTCATCAAAAAGGAAAAATTTACAATCTCATGTATATAGTAACCAAATGTGTATTTTGGTAGTGGTACTGAAGAATGTAATGCTATTTGGGTGATAGTTTTAGGAACTATAATAATAATTGTGTATGTAAGAAAAGTAGGTGACATTTGGTAATTATTGAAAGGATTTTAAATTTATATAATATTAAATGGTTCATTACCTATATTCTAACCCAACTCATGGTTTTGAATTTGGACAATCAGTGCTCAAGATATGTGTATTTGAAGTTCTTATATAAAGTGTATATTAGGTACTTAAAATAGAAATTATAACTCATTTTCACTTTGAATTATTGAATTTTTTAATCTCTAGGTATAGAACAACGACACATAGTATATGCCTTAAATAATGTGATTTGATGTAATCCAAATAATTGTATCTAGTTAGGATTTTGATGAATTGATAAGTAGGTTTAACCATCAATTTAAAGGTATGTTTGAATTTTTTAAATGTCACATTTCAATATTATTTTTGGTTTTTAGGTGGATTAATGCACAATTGCATTAAGGTCTTTGTTATCTCTCAATATTTCACCCTAGAGATGGTTATTCAAGCCTAATCTATATTGAGTGAAATGTTGGATTACCTCTAGGCTTATGGGTTGCCTATAGTTGAGGTAAACCTATGGTTTTAAGGGATAGCTCCATAGATTATACTTTGATTGCTTATCACCTACACAACTTTCTTGCTTGGATGAAAAGAAATAGAAGAAAATGAAAATAAACTAATCTAATGATGTGATAGACTAGAAATATCTCCACTAGACTACCATATACTTGCACTGAGAAACATGACTCACAACACTAGTCTCAACATCCTAGATGGCTCTAATACTAGTATTGAAAACTTGGAGGTGATATGCATTGCACTATTCAAGGTGAGTGAACATGAGGTCAAATTGTAGACACAAATATTACTCTTTTATACTTGGATATAGGAAACTAAACTTGACTACACTTCTTGTGACCTGTAAGAGTGATAACTACTTGCATCAATCATGGAAGAGAAAAGAGAAAGCAAGGATATATACTAATCACTTGACCTTTAACTACACACCAATTCACACACTTAGATAGGAAGTCGGTGAAATAAAAGCTAGCTTGGAAATATTTATTTCAAAGGAAAAATACAATATTAAACTAGTGAAGCTTTGTCATAACATGTGTGGTTACTATTATGGAATTAATCTACACCCTTGGAGAGATTTCTTTAGGATCTCTATGACTAATCCATAATATTGGGACAACCCCAGGCTATGGGTAACCTATGATGGGGCTAAACCTCTAGAGAAGGTTGGCTTCCTTATGATAAATCACCTAAACTAATGTTACTATAGAGAAAAGGGTTATAAAGAGAGAAAGGTCTCCTAATAAGGCTAAAAGGTGATATACTACATAAATTTGGGAAACTCCCATAAGCTTTAACCCACACTAGATCAACACAAGACAATGTTATCTCATACAACCTCAAAATCAAGCTGATTTCATAGAATAGGTTTAGGAATCAATGAATGCAAACAAAGAGGTATTATAAGACTCACTAAGGGCTTACATTAATTTTATAAAGAACACTAATCTACCTATAGACAACTTGAACATACCCTAAAAGAGGTTAAAAAGGAGGATAATGGATAAGGAATATTCTCTTTCACACAATGCCATCAAACACAACTTGCTCAACATAGATCCAAGGCAAGAGCTAGGTAAAAAAAGTCTTTATTGTTTCAAAAGGTAGTTCTTACATATTTTTGATAGGGTTTAGCCTTATCAAAATGAACATAACTTGTAATATCTCAAAGATTCCCTTGATACTCTAAGAAATGAGTATCCTTACAAATGGGAAAGAATGGGTGATATATAGAAAAGGGGAATAGAGGGAACATGTCAACCAATAACAATCAATGAGATAACCATTTTAATGAATTCTCCACCATATTTTGATCAAATCAAGACTAACCCTTCATCAATAAATTAACCTATATTAAATCCAAAATTCTTTCAACTTTTTCAATGGCTAATATATATGCACTAGAAGATAATAATCTGTTATATAGATGAATCATAGTCCTTTTAAAGAAGAAAGATCTTTAAGATATGAAAATTAATTAAATACTTCCATATGATCTATCCAATCCCTAAACCCATTTTATTGATTTTATATGCCATCTCTGAAGGTAAAAATCTTCATATCTTGAATCTAACAGAGCCATGATATGTTTGCTTTGAGTAGTATTAAGTACCTACTTGTCGAGGATCTGGTTATGTAAAAAATGAGACACTTGTTCATAACCATTCATCCACCCCATTTCAATATCAGAACATAAGATTATTATATGTGAAAACTAATCTCCTTTAATGGTTTTCCTATAGTTCTCCTATCGATAAAAAGCCTATAGGCCATGTAGCTTTGTTATTGATTCATATTCAATAGATACCTACCCATATTTTATCTCTATATTAGGCCCTAAAAGACCTATTTTTTCTTAGAAGTTTTATTGAAACCGAGAACTCATTATATGCACAATTTTTTTTAAATAGAAATGATCACAGTTGTGAAATAATTCTACAAATACAAAAGATGGGTTCTACAAGTTCTAAATATTTGAATCAAAGGTCAAGACTATGCTTTAATGGTGATGGGACTTCATCATAACTATCTTTACTATTACTAAATCTACTTGGAAAATGATTGATTAAGATCTACTGGTAACATGCCTTTGAAGCATTTGCTATGGTTTGACCTATGTTAAAAAAAATTCTCCATTTAAAGTCCCTAGATTTTTACTTTTGATATCAACCATTGATCTTGATCTAGGCTCCTCATATTATGACAACTATCAACTTCTCATTTATTCAATAAGATCCTGCTATCAATCTATTTGCTTCTATGATTGCACCATGTGGTGGCCTTGCATTCAATCTAAGATACTAATGCATTGCTGATCTTAATCTACATGGATTGAATCCATACCATTTATCTATCTAATAGTTTTTATGATTGTGACACTTGGTAGGAGTTCATTTGTCCTTGATATCCTTTGAGTCTTTGACCTTTGCTTATTTTTGATCTACTTGGTATGATTTAGCATGCTTCATTGATCTATTTGGGTCCACTAGCCTTATCACTCAATGCATATCATTGATACATCTAATAAGTACCTGATATCTTGACACTTGTCATCAATGTGTTTACACTTACCTTTTGACTTGATGCTCACCATTGATCTATTTTATATGATCAAATATGCATCATTGGATCTTTGGGACCTACAGACTCATCAGATTTCCCATTCATTTTTAGATATTAGCATGAGCTCCCAAGATTTAGAGACTTATTATATCTATGTTCAACCTTGGAACTTTTGAATTCAAATGGATATTTCATGAAACCTTATCTTAACATCCCCATAAACATTTCACTTTGTAAGTCTATCTTTGAATCTTTATAAGATTAGATATATAACTCATCAAGTTATGAAATTTGTAGAGCATGATTTAGGAACAAAGAAATTTATTTCCATATAATATTTTGGCTTGAGAGGCTGCCTAGGTGTATTTATTAAACATGTAACCAAAATTTTCTATTCATTTTTGCATGACGTGTTGATGATGGTCTAGCTCTTCTATGCTTACATAAGAAACTATTGTCTATTTAGGAGGATTCTAATGAATTTATAAGACTTTTTAAAACCTGATTCATGCCCCTGAATGCCTAAAACACCATGAAAACTTGATAGATCTTCTTCCCTTATAACATAGACCTATTTGAAGACTTATTTCTCTAATATCAACAAATTGCACTTTAAGGTTGTTTAAAGTGTTTCAAAATATTTGTGAGAAATGCAAGATATTTGGACCACTAATTCTATCCAAAAGTCTATTTAGCTCATCCATATAGGTATAAGCTTTGTATTTAGGCTAAAATTAGCCAACATCTTTGGTAACTCACAGGGAAACATGAATTCTATGCTTGATAACCTAGACCATTTTGCTTATCTGATCCATTGGGAAAGAAGTCACAAGTCTTTACTCTCAGCTAATTTGAATTAATACAAAGATGCCCCTCTAGATAACTCCTCTTGAAATAACAAGGACAAAAAAAAGGTACCCATGGCATAGAATAGAATGGAAATGTGTACAAGGCACTTAGAAGAAAGTATAAAATCTACCTACCCTAAACTAATCGATCAAAATGGATCCTATATAAAACCATTGATTGGTTTTAAAAAATAATTGCCCTTTTCTCACTAATATAATATGATTTACATGCTTGAGGGTAGCCAACCAAAGATGGAGAATGAGTGGATATTTAACATATTGGTGATATACTTCTCCAATAATAAGAACAAAAACAAACTTACCTACCCAATATAATTGATTAAACATACAATCATCTTGGAGTGGATAGGCAAGCTGATATGGCTCATTTTGATATTTAACTTTATTCTATGAATAAGCACACCAAGTGATGACTCCTCTTTTTCATATTTCAATTGAGATAGGTACATAATAAGACATCCTCTTGTTAATACAAACATTGAGAAATAATATTTTACCTCACTCCTACACTTTGTTGCTCCATCATTATTCTCCTCAGGCATAATTAAATCATAGTCTCCTTGGAGAGGAACATAACCTGTTCCCAAGACCTTGATCAAGTCCTTCAACTCACTTTTACTTTATTGTGTATACAAGTTGATTTTGAGTTGACTAGGATCTTCTTCTTAAATCACATTCTTATATTTAAAGCTTTTTTCACCATCAAGATCTTCTTCCATCACACAAAATGGTAGTTCATCAAACTACATTACCTGAGAACTCAAGATCTCTTCTTAATCAACCTCACTCAAGATTTTATCTTGTTTTTTAGTTGCAAATGAGGGTTGATTTGACCAACCAAGGTCCAAAAAACATATATGTCTTTCTCAAGGTCTGATTTACCTTCCTCTAACTCTAATCTATTAGGGATACATTCATTTGATAACTCATCATGAAGTGAACCAACCTCTAGTTCTTAGTTCTAATTTTCTTGTTCATTTATGTATAATGAACCTTTAGTAGCCCATTCATGGTCTACTCTATTTATAACTTGAGTATTATCCTCATCAATATCTAGTTCATTAGTGTTGAATCCATGCCAAAAAGGTAGGTCCAAACCTAATTTTTATCCCTTATAAATTAAGTGGGCTACCTATCATGATCTCCTCATCATAGACTCTTACATTGTCCTTTTCAAGTTCACCTATGACTGTAAACTCCTCCTGTATCATTTTTAGAATAGGTTCTTTCTCCAAAATGGAGATGGTGGGAGGGTTAAGAAGTTAACATTGATTGGAGCTTATGAGAGTATCCTTCTAGTATGGACTTTGAATGGTCTCTTTGGTGTCTCTTGAACTGGTGTTTGGGCTACTTTCACTAGCACTTATTCCTTTTCAAAAGATTTATGAATTGACTACCATGAGGGGAATGTGTAAGAAATAGCTACCTCTTCTTGATTTTGACTCTCTTCCTCTTTCCTCATCTTTATATTTAATTATTTAATTTTCCTATCTATATTATCTTATAATAGCTTATCTTGAAGCTGGTTAGGGGATTCATGAAAGTAAGGAACACAAGAGGGATGGTATGACCTATAAGAGGATTCTTGAGGAAGATTAATGGAATCTTGTGTCTCAACAAGAAGTTGATACGTAATATTCCCCTTGTTTATTTTAAGTCTCTCTTACATTAAATTCCAAGAAGGGAAGGTCTGAGGAACACATGAAGAACTTGGAACACTCAAAGGGTCACTTAGAGTGGTTTTAGGGGGAGGATTGGATGGCATATATGAGAGCTAAGGTGGTGTATATGAAGAAACATGAGATTGATAGAGTTGGACCTAATTTTATTTAAGGATTCTTAGCTTATCCTTAATTATTTGAATACAACCACCTACATCTATCATCTCACTTGAGAGGTTCTTCCAATTTGATCCCTCAATAGGTGCCTAGTCTTCCTTCATTAGTTCTAATGCATTTCTCATGTCATGAAGGATATGATTAGAGATATGTTAACCATATCTCCTTTGTTTATTATATTTTATCATGTACCTTTGATAGCCTAAGAACATTTTCTTCCAACTTAAAATGGATCATTTTTTGGAATAACTAGGGATCTCTTGAGCCTAATAAGGCTAGTGCTCTAAATCTTGAGAACCACTTGGGGTGAAGCCATAAACATTTTTAATCTAACATGGAGGATGGTGAGGTAGAGAATAAGTATATTGATCAAAAGAGTGATGATACATACTATATAATGATGACTAGGCACCTAGGCTACTTACAACCAAAATATTTGATTTGAAGTAGCCATTGATGTTTAAACACTTGCCTTCAAAGGTTGATTAGATGAAGAGAACACCAAAACTCTTCACCAGTGAGCAATGTAGTTGGTCTTCTTAGGCATGCCAAAAACTATTATGGAATTAATTTTCACCCTTAGAGAGATTTATTTAGGCTCCCTTTGACTAAGCCATAATATTGGGACAACCCCAAGTTGTGGGTAACCTATGATGGGGTTAAACCTCTGAATAATGATGGATTTCTTTTGATGAATCACCTAAACTAATTTTGTCACAAGGATAAGGGTTAAAAAGGAAAAAGGGCTCTTAATAACGATAAAAAATGATGCACCAAATAAAAATTGGAAACTTTCATAAGCTTGAACCCATACTAGATTAACACAAGATAATGATAGCTCACACAAACTCAAAATCAAGCTAATTGCATATTTATTTCATTGACTAGGTTTAAGAAGCAATGAATGAAATTTCACAAAGCATAATTCTAAGACTTTCTAAGGGATTACATTAATGGAAAAAAGAACACTAATCCAAACTTGTAGAGAACATAAAAACACCCTAAAAGAGGTAAAAAAGGAGGACAATGGATGAGTAATATTCTCTTTCACACAATGCCATCATGTACAACTCGCTCAACATAGATCCAAGGTAAAAGATAGGTAAATAAAGTCTTTATTTTTTTAAAGGTAATTCTTACATATTTTTTATAGGGTTAGTCCTTATCAAAATGAGCATATATTTCACTATCTCAAAGAGTCCCCTGATACTCCAATAAATGAACATCCTTACAAATGTTAAAGAATGGATGATATATACAAAAGGGGAAGAGAAAAGAGAGGGAGAGAATTAACCAAGAACAATCAATGAGCTACCCCTTTCAATGAATGTTCCACCATCTTTTGATCAAATCAAGACTAACCCGTTATCAAAAAATTATCTTGCATTAGCCCCAAAAGTCTTCCCACTTTCTCATTTGTTGATAAATATACATTAGAAGACAAGAAATAGTTAAATAGATGATGAATCATAGTCCTTTCAAGGAAGAAATATAATTAAGATTTGAATAATGATTAAATGTTTCCCTATACTCTAACCAATCACTAAACCCATTTTATTGATTTTCTATGCCATCTCCCACTTTAATAGCTTATGAAGATAAAAAATATTCCTATCTTGAATCTAATAGAGCCATGTTATGTCTATTTTAAGCAGTAGTAAGTACCTGCTTGTTGAGGATCTAGCTATATCATAAATGAAACATTTGTTCATAACCATTCATTTGCCCCATTTCAATATCAAAACATAGGGTTACTATAGATTAAAACCAATCTCTTTTATTAGTTTTTCTATAATTATCTTATTAATGAAAATACTACAAGCCATGTAGATTTGTTATTGATTCATATTCAATAACTAGCTACTAATCTTTGATCTTTACATTAGGCCCTAAAAGACCTATTTTTACATTTAATCATTTATGGAAATCAAGAACTAATTATATGCACATATCTTCTTTAAAGAGCAATAATCATAGTCATGAAACAATTCTACAAGTCCAGAATATAGGTTTTTTAAGTTCTAAATCTTCAAACCAGAGGTTAAGACTATGTTTTAACGGTGATGATAGTTCATCATAACCATCCTAACTATGATTAAATCTACTTGAAAGATACTTGATTGAGCTCTAATGGTGACATATACCTTTGAAGCATTTTCCTTAGTTAGACCTAAGTTAAAATTATTTTCCATTTGAAGTCCTTAGCTTTGGAATTTTATTATCAACCATCGATCTCAATTTGGGCTACTCATATTGTGCCAGTTATTAGATTTTCATTTATTTCTCAAGATCCTACTATCAGTCTATTTTCTTCTACAGTTATGCCATGTGGTAGCCTCACATTCAATTTGAGATCCTTATCTTATGCACCATTGATCTTCCTTTGTATAACTTGAATGTGTACTATCAATCTATCTAAAAAAATTTACAGTTGTGACACTTGGAAAGAGCTTGTTAATCATTTAGATCCCTTGAATCTTTAACCCTTTCTCACCATAAATCTACTCAGTATGATTTAGTGTGCTATGTTGATTTATTTGGGATGACTAGCCTTGTCAGTCAATGCATATTGTTTATCTATATGATAGGTGCCTAAGATCTTGACACTTGTTTTTAATGAAATTATATAGACATTTTGACTTGATGCTCAACATTGATATGTTTTTCATGATCAAACACATGTCATTGGATCTTTGGAACAAATTAACTCATCAAGTTACCCACTCACCATTAGATGCTGACTTGAACTCTTGAGATTTGGACACTTGTCAGCTTTTCATTTAACCTTATAATTATTGAATTCAAATGTCTATTTCAATAATCCTTATCTTGATGTCCCCATGAATGTTTCACTCTACAAGTCTAACTTTGAATTTTTATAATTTGAGATAGACAACTCATCAAGTTATGAAATTTGTAGAGAATGATCTAGCAATGAATAGATTTATGTTGATGAAATATTTTTTCTTGATAATCTCCTTAGGTTTATTTATTAAACATGCAACCAAATTGATCTATTTATTTTTACATGATGTAATGATGATGTTATAGATCTTCTTTACTTGCACAAGAAATTTTTGTCTCTTTAGGAGGCTTATAATTAACTTCTAAGACTTTATGTAACTTGATCCTTGCCCTTGAATGCCTAAAACATCATGAAAACCTATTAGATATTTTTCCCTTATAATCTAGACCTATTTCAAGACTTGTCTCTCAAAGATTAACAAAGTGCACTTTAAGCTTTCTTAAAGTGTTTAAAAATCTTTGTGAGCAATGTGAGATATTTGGACCACTCATTCCATCAAGAACTCTTCTCAACTCATCCATATAGGAAAAAGATTTGTATGTATGAAAAAATTGGCCAACATATTTGGTGACTCACATGGAAGCATGAATTTTATGCTTGAGAATCTAGATCATTTGCCTTGCTTGATCCAGTGGACAAGGAGTTGCAAGTCTTTGCTCTAAGTTGATCTAAATTAATACAAGGTTACCCCTTTTGATAACTCCTCTTGAAATAACATGGACCAAAAACCAAACCAAAAAAATTGTCCAAGGAATAGAATAAAAAGGAAATGTGGACAAGGCACTTAGATGAAAGCATAAAATCTACCTACCCTAAACTAACCAATCATAATAGAACCTATATAAAACCATTGACTGGTTGTACAAAATATCTACCCTTTCTCACTAATATAATATGCTTTACATGCTTGACGTTATCCAACCAAAGATGGAAAATGAGTGGATATTTAACATATTGGTTATATACTTCTCCAAGAATAAGAACAAAAACAAAATTACCTATCCAATTTTATTGATTAGACATATAAGCATCTTGGAGTGGATAGGCAAGTTGATCTAGCTCATTTTGATGCTCAAATTTGTGATCTAAATTAAGTATAACAAGTGATTGATTATCCTTGTCATATTTTAATCGAGTTATGTACTTGATAGGATATCATATTGTCAATACAAATATTGAGAAATCATATTTTACCTCACTCCTACACTTTTTTGATCCATCATTATGCTCCTCAAGCATAATTAGATCATAGTCTCCTTAGAGAGGAATATAGATTGCTCCCAAGACCTCAAATAAGTACTCCAAATCACTTTCAATTTATAGTGTATACAATATAATCTTGATTTGATTAAGATATTATCCTTGAGGCACATGCTCATATTGAAATATTTTTTCACCCTCAAGGTCCTTCTCCATCACACAAAGTGGTAGCTCATCAAAATGCATTACCTGAGCACTTGATATGTCTTCTTCATTAACTTCACTCAAGATTTCATCTTTTTTTCAACTATAAATGAGGGTTGATTTTACCAACCAAGGTCTAAAAAGACACATCTATCTTTCTCACTGTTTGATTTACCTTCTTCTAGCTCCAATCTATCAAGGTTACCTTCATTTGACAACTAATACTAAATTAAACAAATCTTTGGTGTCTTGTTCTGATCCTCTTCTACATTTATGTACTATGGACCTTTAGTAGTCCATTTTTGATCTTCTCTATTTTTAAATTGAGGATTTTCATCATTAAGATCCAATTCATTAGTGTCAAAGCCATGCCAAAAAGGATGGTCCAAACTTGATTCTTCCCCTTCTAAATGAAGTGGGTTGATTATCATGATCTCCTCATCATAGACACTTACATTATCCTCTTTAGGTTCACCTATGGATGCAATCTCCTCCTATATCCTTTGTAGAATAGGTTATTTCTCTAAAAGGGATATGGTAGGAGGGTGAAGAATTTCACCTTGCTTGTAGCTTATGAGAGTATCATTCTAGCTAGGTACTTTGAATGGTCTCGATGGTGACTCTTGAATTGGTGCTTGGGTTGCTTTAACTAACACTTCTTCCTTTTGGAAACCTTTTTGAAATGAATTTCATGAGTGGAATGTGTAAGACATAACTACCTCTTCTTGATTTTAACTCTCTTCCTCTTTCCTCATCTTCAGATCTAACTCTTTTATTTTCCTATATATTCTCTTGGAATATCTTCTCTTGAAGGTGGTTAGGGGCTTCATGAAAGTAAGGAGCACAAGAGGGATGATATGAGCTACAAGATGATTCTTGAGGAAGATAAGTGGAATCTTGGGTTTAAATAATAGGTTGATCCATAATGGTCCCCTTATTTTTTTCAAGTCTCTTTTAGATTGAATTCCAAGAAGGGAAGGTCTAAGAAACACATGAAGAACTTGGAACACTCAAAGGGTCACTTGGAGTGGTGTTTTGGGGAAGAATGGATGGAATATATGAGGGATGAAGTTGTGTATATGAAAACACATGAGGTTTATGAAGTTATACCTATTGTTATTCAAGGATTATTAGCTTATCCTAAATGCTTTAAATGTATCCACCTACATCCATCATCTCACTTGAGAGGTTCTTCAAATTTGATCCCTCAATAGGTGCCTATTCTTCCTTCATTAGTTTTAATGAATTTCTCATGTCATGAAGGATATGATTAAGGATATCTCAACCATATCCCCTTTGTGTATTAAGGTCTATAATTTACCTTGGATAACCTAAGAGTATTTTCTTCCTACTTGAAATGGATTATTTTAAGGGATAACTAGGGAGCTCTTAAGCTTGAGAATGCTAATGCACTGAATCTTGAGAACCACTTAGGGTGAAGCCATAAACATTTATAATATAATATGAAGGATTCTAAGGTATAAAATAAGCATATTGATAAAAAAAGTGATGATGCATATCAGGTAATGATTACTAGGCACCTAGGTTGCTTTGAACCAAAATCTTTGATTCAGAGTTGCCATTGATGTTTAAACACTTACATCCAAAGGCTAATTGGATGAAGAGAACACTAAAAATCTTTACCAGTAAATAATGTAGTGGGTCCCACATGGAATTCCAAAATATATTAAGGCATTAATATGCACCTTTGGATATATTTATTCAAGCTCCCTTTGAAGAAGAAATACTATTGGGAAAACCTCAGGATGTGGGTAACCTATGATTGGGATGAACCTCCAAAGAAGACTAGCTTCCTTTTGATGAATAACCTAAACTAATGTTATCATAGGGAAAGGGTTAAAAAGGGAAAAAGGGATCATAAGAAGGATAAAGTTGATGCACCAAATAAAAATGGGAAACTCTCATAAGCTTTAACCCACACTAGATCAGTATAAGATAATTCTAGCTCACACAACCTCAAAATCAAGCTAGTTGCATAAGTATTTCATAGACTAGGTTCAAGAAGTAATGAATATGAGAAAAGAAGAATTATAACACTTACTGAGGGCATACATTAATGGTAGAAAGGATACTAGTCCAGACCTACAAACAACTTTAAAACACCCTAAAAGAGGTCAAAAAGGAGGACAATGGATGAGGAAGATTCTCCTTCACATAATGCCATCATGCACAAGTTACTCAACACAAATCTAATGCAAAAAATAGGTAAATAAAGTCTTTATTGATTTAAAAGGTAGTTATTACATATTTTTGATAGGGTTTAGCCTTATAAAAATGAACATATCTTGAAATATCTCAAAGAGTCACCTAATACTCATAAAAAATAACATACTTACAAATGGGAAAGAATGGGTGATATATATAAAAAGGGAAGAGATAAGAGAGGGAGAATGTTAACCAAGAAAAATAAATGATCAACCATATTTTGATCCAATTGGGAGTAACCTTTCATCAATAAATTAGCCTAGATTTGATCCAAAAGTCTTTCAGCTTTCTCATTGGCTGAGAAATATGCACTAGAAAACAATAAACTATTATGTAGATGATGAGTCACGATCCATTCAAGGAAGAAAGATTCTTAAAATTTGAATAATAATTACCAAACCCATTTTCTTGATTTTCTATGCCATCTCCCACTTGAATTACTTATGAAGAAAAAAATCTTCATATCTTGAATTTGACAGAACCATGTTATGTCTACTTTGAGTGATGGTAAGCACCTGCTTATTGAGGATCTAGATATATAAAAAATGAGACACATGTTCATAACAATTAATCTACCCCATTTCAATATTTGAACATAGGTTTAATATTTATGAAAACCAATCTCCTTTATTAGTTTTCATATAATTCTCCTACTATGAAAATCCTATAGGCCACATAGTTTTGTTCTTGATTCATATTTAATAGCTGGTTGCTCATCTTTGATCTATACATTAGGCCCTAAAATACTTATTTTTTCCTCTAAGAATTTATGGAAACTAATAACTCATTATATGCATAGATATTATTTAAAGAGTAATAATCATAATTACTAAACATTTCATTAACTCCAAAAGATAGGTTTTGTAAGTTTTAAATCTTTGAACTAGAGGTTAAGACTATGATTTAATGGTAAGGGGACTTCATAATAACCATTCTAACTATGACTACATTTTCTTGATGGATGTTTGAATAAGCTCTAATAGTAACATATGCCTTTGAAGAATTTACTTTGGTTCAACCTACGTCAATTTTTTTCTCTATTTGAACTCCCTAGATTTCAACTTTTGATATCGACCATTGATCTCAATTTGGAATCCTTATATTGTTCTAACTATTAAATTATCATTTATTCCATATGATCTTGATATTATTCTATCTTCTTCCATACTTATACCACTTTATGGCCTTGTATTTGATTTCATATTCTTATCATATGTACCATTGATCTTCCTTTACATGGATAAAATGCATACCATTGATCTATCTAATAGTTTCTATAGTTGTAACATTTCGTAAGAGCTCATTAATCTATGAGATCCTTTGATTCTTTGACCCTTACTCACCATCGATCTAATAAATATTATTTAACATACTTTATTGATCTATTTGGTCTTAATAGCCTTATTAGTTGATGTGTATTATTGATCCATCTGATAGGTACCCAAGATCTTAACACTTATCATCAACATGTTTACATTGACATTTTGACTTGATTCTCACCATAAATCTATTTTGCATAATCAAATGTGTCATTGGATCTTTAGGAACCCCTGACTCATCAGGTTACCTGCTCTCCATTAGATCTTGACTTAAGCTCTAGAGATTTGGATATTTGTCAACTCCACATTCAATCTTAGAACTTTTGAATTCAAATGTCAGTTTCACAAAGCCTTATCTTGACATTGTCATAAATGTTTCACTCTACAAGTCTAACTTTGAATCTTTATAACTTGAGATAGATAAATCATCAAGTTATGAAATTTGTAAATCATGATCTAGGCATGAATAAATTCATTTACATGCAATATTTTAGCTTGAGATGCTCCCTAGGTGTATTTATTAAATGTGTAACCACACTAATCTATTCATTTTTCCATGATGTACTGATGATGGTTCGGCTCTTCTAGGCTTAAAAAAGAAATTGTTCTCTCCTTACAAGGCTTATAATGAAATTTTAAGACTTTGTGAAACATGATTCATGCCCCTAAATTCTTGAAACACCATGAAAACTTGTTGGATCTTCTTTCCTTGTAATCTAGACTTCTTTCAAGACTTTTTTTCTCAAAGATCAAAAAATTAAAATTTAAGCTTGATTAAAGTGTTTCAAAATCTTTATGACCAATGTGAGATATTTGTACCACTCATTCCATCAAAAATTATGCTTATCTCATACATATAGTTAGAAGCTTTGTATGTAGGCCAAAATTTTCCAAAATTCACTTTATAAATCGAAAAATGGTTTCTTAAATAGATATTATGAAGAAAGAGAGTGTGGGGCATAGTTAAGGAGAAATGAAATCTTATTTTAATAAATTTGAGAAACTATAGGTTTAATTTCCTAAATAGTAAAGGAGTCTAGATTAAGTGAAAAAATAGTAAATAAATGTACCTTAATTAACCTACTAATTTATTGAATTTTAAAGTGCTTAATTGATTTCTAAAAATAGAAAATAAGGGGATAGAGAGTAAAACCTAGTTGATTTTGGGTTGAGATAGAGGATAAAAAATAATTAATCTAGCTATGAAGACTATCAAAAATAGGATCTAGAAGTCTATTTTATACCTAGATAGGAGTGATATAAATGAGACACCTAGAGGTCCAATAATGTAGTCCAAGTTTTGGTGCTATAGTCCTTAGTGTCTGAGCTTTCTAAGCTTTCTAGGTTCTATTCATCTACTTTGGGAGACCTTGTGCTTGAGATATCAAGTCTTGATTGTTTTCTAAGCTCTATGTGTAATTTATTTTTCCTTCAAGGATACTATTTCCTCTTCATCCTTGATAGGTGATCTTAAATCCAACTATAAAAAGGGGTTAATGTATAATATGCACTGAATATGTGATCACACCCTGTGTGTGGTCATTGCCTACATACCAATACTCTGAAGAGGGATCAAGGCCAATGTAGTTTTCCTAAATTGAATGTGTATTATGCAATCCTATTTATGCAATGCAAGTGTATATTAAATTTGGAAAGCTTGAGATGAATCATGACTGGTGTTAGAGATTGGATAGGTTAGAAATAACAATGGTTGGTTGTATACAGAGAATAGGAAGATTTACTTGAGTGTGCTTTAGTATATTTCTAGCTTATGCCCTTTGAATGATTGTCAACACTTCTAAATGACATTTGAATGGGATTTTATAAGGAAACTAGTGATATTGGGTTAGATGAACTTGCATTAGGTGAACAAGGAAAAAGATAAATATTCAAGAAAATCTAACCATTTGAGGCTATTATGGACTTAGACAATAGTGCTAGAAAGTGGACACCCTATGTCCCAACACTATAGTCCAAATTATGGTGCTATTATCTAGGGTAAAATGGACCCTAGGGATATATTTATTCTTGGGAGTGGAGTCTAGGATAGTAGGGGTTGAATGTAGAAGGCTTCAAATGACTAGGAAATAATGAAGACAAGCCTAAGTGGGTTGTGTAAATAAGTAAGAGAGACCTATGGTTTGGGTGTCACAAGTCATGCTCAAATTGTAAAAATTGCATTTTAGTATGACTACATTCCCCCCCTCATTTATTATAAGTATGAAATAAAGTGAAATAATAGGATAAAGGAAAAAAGGAGAAGCTTACCTAAACTTACCTATCAGGCTAAGCCCAAGAAGCTATTTGATATTGGGTTGTTCATAGTGAGAGCATGTTGTACTATGTAGTTTTTCAAAAAGGAAAGTGAAAGTGGATCAGTTCTTACTAGATATGCTATATCTAAAATAAGAATTTACAAATCTAGGTAAAGAGAGATAAAGGAAAAGAAAGGAATGAATACACTTTAGTGAGTACACAAACCATACAACACTTGTTATGCAACTAAGTTATGCTAGGTAATACTAAGAGTATGTTGAGCCAATATTTATATTGATGAATGAGTTGAGTACTCAATCCATTATAATTTAGCTCAAGAATGCAAAGGCAAGCCCTTTGGCTCCATCATCACTAACTATGTGAAGTTAATGAATCATGTGTGTGTTAATCAATGTCTAGACCATGTGTCCAATCCCTCTAAATAGGTGGCTTCAGAATATAGATGTTATCTAGACCTTTAGCTTCATCATTTCCCTATGATGTGAATCTAAATGAGAAAATACTAGTATATATGAATTTCGTATGAGATGGCTCATGGATCCCTTGCATGCACTATGATCTAATAATGCTGGTGTGGATAGCTAAATGTAAACTAAAAACTAGGCCACTATTGGCCACTTTGAAAGATGGAGATTGGACTTGTATATAAGCTCCTCTTAGAATTGGAGTCAAAGCTTAGGAACCCATTCCAAAACTAGGGTACATAGGAAGCAACATTGTATGAAATTTTACTTGAAAATGATTCCAATCACCTATAGATGGAGTAAGGCACACAACTATTGGGAATGTGTAATGAAATGTAATAAACTCAAAAATAGAGAAGGCCCATGTGCCACACACATTACCCTCAATAACTAGTGTCTAGAACATAGATTATGAACTAAAATTTGTATCAACTGCTATGTCTAGACTAAAAATGGAAACCCTCATGCCACACATGATGCCCCCTATATCTAGATTATTTGAGTGAAATAAGTGCTAAAAACTATTTATTTATAGACTAAACTATACTATAAAAACTATGATTGAACTCACCTCTCTACTTGATTCTTAAAAAAGAGATTATTTTGTTGTTTGGACAACAACACCAAAAATTGGACACTTTGGGGTCTAGCACTATAGCCCATTTTTGGTATTGTTTTCTAGAGCCAAAACTAATGATTGATTTGGATTCTCTAATGTTTACCTAGTTTGGTTTGCTTATGCTGAGTTCTAGATTTTAGATTGTACTATTCTAATACTACTTTTTCAACCATTAGGAGCTTTGATCTCTAGGACAAAACCCTTGTTTGTTGCCCCCTCTTCTAAGGGTAGGAATAAAGACCCTAAAATGACTAACATTATAATAAGAAGCCCTAAAAGTGTGTTAAGCTATGAAAACATTTGATATAGCATTGATATACATTATCTCAAGATATAGGAAAAGTTATAGAGATAGATTGTTAGATCCACAGAGGTATGCCTAAATAGATATAACAATGTAATATCATGTGCATAAGAGTAAATTGGAATTTGAAATGTTAGTTGTTAGTTATTAGTGGCATGGAGGGATGGGGAATGATGTCTATCATGGCATCTAATAATCAAGGTAAATGCATGATTAGAATCATGACATTGCACACAAAGATAAGTAATCAAGCAACACGCATACAAAGTAAGAAGAAAGAAACACGTGAGGGTGGCGAAGGGGATAAATAATCACACAAGGCATACAAGGTATGTTCAAATGCCACATATAAACACAACAAGAATAAGTAAAGATTGGCAAAAGGGACATAAGAACATAAAAGGCACACATAAAGGACATTGGCAAGTGTCTAAAGGCACACACATATAGATAGGAATAAAGGACATTGGAAAATGTCCTAAGATGTAAGTAGGAAGCAAAAAATAAATATAAAATGTAAACAAATTTAGATAATCAAAGTGAAGAGTGGAAGCATGTAAAGTACTAAAAATATAAACATGCATCTAACTATGGAAATCAAGAATCAAGAGTATACAAGATATGTAATACAAGACTAATGTATATGCTATGAAATACAAAAGTGTGATATATGCTAATGGATGTTGATGTGATATCTATGTAAGCAAGTAAGGAATGTAATACAATAAGATGTCTAGAGTGTATAGTGTAATAATGACATAAGCTGGATGGTGTAGTCATGTATATTATACCTTTGGTGGGTAGATGTATCATATGTAGCTAGAATGTAGAAGTAAGACACCCCCTCAATGGGTGGAGGGAAGCAATCAAGGATCTAGATGCACAACACACACTCAAATATCAAGTGAAGATTATTAATATAGATAAATCAATAAATAATAGCATAAAACAACATTATGTAAGTCTAACACAATGGTTAGTAATGTAAAACATAGATGATGCATATAATTGATATGTTTTTGTATTTTTGAAAAATTATATTGTTTTTATATTTTGAAATATTTAAGCTATGTAAAATCAAGTAGAGAAAAATATGTACAATCAATACTAAAAGGAAATGATACTAACCATGAGTCTCAGATGAAACTCCCTATAAGGGTGTCCTATATCAAAGAGTGGAATCCTGCATGATCATGAAGCATGATGGAAATGTTGAGACTATGGATCTAAAAGCTGTATATGCTATAAATGCTCTAAAATATTTGAATTAGAAACTAACTATGGGGACCCTATATAATTATAAGAAGTGGATGTAATTGTAGGGCTCTTAGGGACCCATCTGAAAGTAGGAGAAACTTCTTAAACATGTGCTCTATGTGTAAATGTATGAGATCTCAATGAAACTGCTCTGGGTGTGAATATTATAGTTGGAAGCTATCTAGAATCCTAAATTTGTGGAGGTTTATTAACCCTCTATACTGGTGATGGATATCATATCTATGTCTAATGTTGAATTGGATTAAAAAATGGTGGTGGAGCTAGAACTAGTAATGGAACTAAAACCAGCTCTAGAACTAAAATTGGCTCTGAACTTAGAAGTGAAAACTCATATGGAACTCCAATAACTATGATAACCTAATCAACATGAATGAATTTTATGAATTTATGTACTATAGATGGAACTACTTGGAGTTTTTTTATCTAAGGTCTGCCAAGTAACATGTCAAAAACTCACACATTAAGAACTATAGTAAATGAGGTGGTCATGTGTGTAGGACCAACTTGTAGAGGAATAAGGATCTCACCTAATGTAGTCTGACTATGTCCACTACACCCAATAATAATTGTATTTATTGGAGTAATATCCTTATTTACATAACCCAAGTGTTGTAGTAGTTTTATAGTGCACATGTTAATGCTAGATCCATTATCAATTAGAACACTATGAATGGGATGACCATGAATAAAATATCTAATGAAGAGCATGTAATAATCTATGTCATCCTCAATAATATCCTACTTAAAAAAGGATATGAAAGGACAAACTAGAATGATAGAATGAAAATTACCAATCATGTGGTTCAATGGATGTGAACTAGCTGTTGGTGCCCTATATGTAACTAGTAGAGGATGTGCTAGATATGCATGATGTACACCTAATGTAACCTATGTCTCTAACTTTCCATGATATGTAAATGGATCTAAAAATATTTTTAGTGACATATCCTATGTTGGTTTAGCTGGAGGAGGCTCAGATGAAGTGCCTAGATCAATTTGATTACCATCAATTAGATCTTATATCCTATGCCTGAGACTAATGCATCTATTTACAGTGTTATGATAGTCTCAAAATGCATTCTAGTAATATCCATATGGAAGAGGCTTTGGTGGATCAATTTATATGATAGGAGGAAGATATATGATGTTATATTCGAATAACTACTATAAAACTCTAGCTGGAGGAACTGGTAGATTTATAAAAGGTCATCGAGGAGGTGTTGATAAAGTGACTCTTTGTGAGGGCTCTAAAGCCACATTAACTATCTACTGAGTTGGTCCTTTACTATCATTGAATTTGAACTTATATGGGGCTTTATTTTTACTCTTGTTAGTTATATCTGATGAACTTGTATACTTAAATTTTCCCATTGAAATGAGTTTGATTTCTCTTTCTTTTAAAGTGTGACACAATTCAATGAAAGAAGAGAAATATTTAAACATGATTGTCTCATGCAAAATTGGTAGAAGACTTTATTTGAAGAGGTCCTATAACTCCTAATTTTCCATAAGGCTAGTCATCTTGGCCAATATGGTCTTCTATCTAAGAACATACTCAGTGAGAGGCTCATTTAATTTCTATTTTTATTGTGAAATTTAGGCATATGAAACCTTATCACTGATATTGATACTGAAATGTGCTAGGAACATGTCAGCAAGAGCATTGAATACATTGACCGACTGATTTGGTAGACTATATAACCAATGTAATGCATAATCTTTGAGGCTTCTCAGAAATAATTTAGTTAATAACCAATCATAAGGTACATAATCCAAACATGTTGCATTAAAGGATCTCAAATATGTCTCTAGATCACCCTTGCCATCATAAAGAGTGAGATTAGGTTGTAAAAATCCAAGTGGCAAGGGAGTAGTAGCTATATTTTGTGTCAAAGGTGTATGTAATAGAGTGAAGGTGTCCAATGCATATGTAGATCTAGTGGTACCTTTCTCAATATGTTTTACCTTGCATTGAATAGATTGAATCTCTTTCATAAGGGCTACCATATCAAGAGATAGGGATGTAATAACTATAGTTAGTGGCATAGAAGAAGGTTGGGATATTATAGGGGGTTGTTGTGACATAGTTACCCCCATAGTGTCATGTGAAACTGGTGTCTCTATTGTTTGAGAAGATAATTGGTTACATCTTGTTGTTCCTGTTGGAGGATTATAATAATTTCATCTTGTATATCTAGGTGTTTGGTTAAGAGTTCTTAAAGCTCTCTTTTATTAGTTTAATCAACTCTAGTATATTTGGCCATTGTTAAAATAGGAAAATAATTTGAAATGTGTTTTAATGTTTTGCAATAAGTTTTAATAGGTAATGTGATAAAATTGGAAAGTATTGGATATAAGAAACACAAAATTCTAAACTAGTAGTTTATAATTTGTGCAAAAAATGATACAAAGCTGCCAAACATGTAAGGGAATACCACAAAAAGCAAAGTAGGAACTAGTATATGCAACTAAGGATTTTTTAGAAATACTATTTGCAAAATACTATGAACTTTTGAATTTGAAATTGATTTTCTAAGCTAAGTATGCAAGATAAAATTCATAAAATTATGAGAAATTACTTGCTTGAATGGGATCTAGTAGATGCAACGAGGGTTTTGAGACAAATATTTTTTTTGGAATTATTATGAATTTTTGAAAATTGAAGCAATTTTTTAATTTCAATATTCAATCAAAATTTGCAAAAAATAAGTGTCATATTACTTGAAAATTACTGGAATTTAGTTAATGCAATTAGGGATTTGAAATGATTTTTTTCAAAATTAATGTAATAATTTTTTAAAAATTGCTATAATTTTGTAGAATTGAGCTTGAAAAATTTAGGAAAAATCTGAAAATATTTTTAAAATTAGCAATATATTTTTCCTAGTGGTTTGAAAGTGTTTGGATGCAAATACAACCTAGTATGTGCAAACTAGGTTTTAAGTGAATTATTGAAAGTATTTCAATTAATTTTTAGTTTTCTAATTTTTAAATTTATAAAAAATCAAGAAAATATTTCAAAACATCAGAAATAATAAGACCTAAGGTTTTTAAGGGTTTTGTGAGAAAATTCAAAGTTGGGTTCACCAAATGTTTTACTAAATTTGGGAAATTATAGGCTTAATTTCTTAAATAGTAAAAGGGTCTAGATTAAGGAGGAAAATAGTAAATAAATGTGCCTTAATTAAACTAATAATTTATTTAATCTGGAAGTGCTTAATTTATTTCTAAAAATAGCAAACAAGGGGATAAAGAGTAAAACTTAGCTGATTCTAGGCTAAGACAAAGGAGACAAAGGTTGAAAATTACTGATCTGGATAAGCAAACTATCAAAAATAGGATCTAGAAGTCTATTTTCTATTTGGATAAGAGAATTAGAAATGGGACACTTAGAGGTCCAGTGTTGTAGTCTATGTTTTGGCACTTTAGTCTTTCATGTTTGATCTTTCTAGGTTTTATTCATATACTCTAGGAGACATTGTGCTTGAAATATCAAGTCTTGGTTGTTCACTAAGCTCTGTGCGCAATTGATTTTGTCTTCAAGAATCCTAATTGCTCTTCATGCTTGATAGGTGATCTTGAATCCAACTACAAAAAGGGGTTAATATGTATGCACTGAACTTGTGATCCCACCCTATTTATGGGCATACTACCTACATACCAATAATTTGAAGAGGGATCAAGGCCAATTTAGTTCTCCTAATTTGAATGTGTATTATGCAATAGTGTGTATATAATGTAGGTGTATGAAAATTTGGGAAAGCTTTAGATGATTCATGAATGGTGTAGGAGATTGGATAAGCTAGAAATAATAGTGGTTGGTTGTATGCAGAGAATAGGAATATTTTCTTAAGTGTGATTTAGTATATTTCTATCGTGTGCCCTTTGAATGATTGCTAACCCTTCTAAATGACCTTTGAATGGGATTTTATATGAAAACTAGTGATCTTAAGGTAGATGAATTTATATTAGTCTGACAAAGAAAAAGATAAGGATTTAGGAAAATTTGATCATTTGAGGCTATTGTGGACATGGACAACAACATTAGAAAGTGGACACGTTGGGTCCCAATGCTATAGTCTAACCTATAAAATTATTGTCCACAGGAAAGGGACCCTAATGTATAGATGTGTACCTAAGATAGGAGTATAGGATAGTAGGGGATGAATCTAGAAGGCTTTGGATGATTGGTAAATAGTGATAACATGCCTAAGTGGGTTGTGTGAGTAGGAGATACCTATGGTTTGGGTGTCACAAGTCATTATCAAGTTGTACAAATTGGATTTTAGTATGACTACATAAATGTCAAGCACAGAGGGAACAATTACTAAGAAAGGATTAGTTATGGAATATTACATAAGTTATTCCATGTCATGTGTTGAACCTTTGAATATGATATGTCCTTCCATGTGGCATAGGGGTTACACTTTGGCCTTGACACTTTGACTAACTCTTTAGAAACTACCTTTCCTTACACAAAAAAAGTGACAAATGGGCCTTCCAATCAGGAATTAAACTTTAAATGATATTTTAATACTCATTGGACACTTTAAATTCCTTAGGAAACTCATCTAACCTTCCATTCAATCATCCATGTGTATAGGTACCATAAAGGCTCTTCAATCCCTACACCTAGTTTTACACAAGTGGATCAAAACATTATATCTTCTTCTCCAACTCATAAAAAATATATTTATAGTCATCCTATATGATATTATACCTAAAACACACACTTTTGGTTCTTTTATTAGCTCTTAAGAACTCACTTTTCTCCTTAGGCCTTCACTAGGCCTATTTTTCCTTGTAGCCTATTTTTTTTTTCTATTTTTCTCCTTGTGTGGAAATTTTAAAAATTATATTAAAAAATTAAATGAATATTTTATGAAAATATATTATATTATAGTCCCATTTAAATTTTCATGAGCTAATTCCAAGTGGAAGTCAGCTTTTTCTACCCATCTCTTTTGCTAATTAAGCCTCTAGCCCTAGAAAGTGAATTTTGTCTCAAAAATATTCTTACACTTTTGAAACATTTAGGAAGTGTGTGATTAAATTTAACCATGCCATAAAAAAATTTCCATGTTGAATTTGGGGTCCTGAGACCCTATGAAAATGTACAAACCAAGAAATGGCCTTACCACCTAGTCTCATTTTGAGCTTGTCTAAGACTGCCTTGAAAGCTAGACCTTTTTTGGTCACTTAAAGAAAATATTTTAAAATTTTATGGATATAAAAAGTCCCAAATGACCTCCTCCCATGATTTGGAAGCTTTCCCCTTCTTAGAACACCTACAAACACTAAAAAACATGTAAAAATAGGGTATTTGTACCAGTCTATATAGTATTCCATACAATTGAAGTACATATATGAGACTTAAGTGGAGTATTTTACAACATATAATATGTTTCAAGATCAAATGGTATAATTTGATGTGTTCTTATACTATTTTTATTTTGACTAGTCACTATCAGGGTTTTAGAGGGGTTTAAGACCTATTTAAGGTCCTAAAAATTATTCATAAATAATAGCCCCTAATTATATTTCCTAATGCCATATTATTTAAATTAAATGAAAATTATAACATTTCAAAACATCTTAGACTCCAATTCAAATTTTGGACAATAGTATGAGCATTTAAAGTTGTTCCTTAGGTGGTTATATTAGCTTTCCTTGAGCATGAGAGGTGTCAAAAATGGATTTTGGGTATAAAAAATCATTATAAATTATGAAAAAATATAATAAAAATTTAAATAAATACCCTCCATGGTAAAACATTTTTTTTAAGTTTTCAACATTCCTTTGTATGCATTTGGTTCACTAGTCAGCATGTTTGGGGTTTAAGACTATCTTACCTTTCCAAGCCCTCAAGGGTACTTAGAATGAGAAATTAAGTATTTTTACACCTAAAGGTGTACATATATCATTAAATTTATTTAATTATTCCTTAAAATCCATTCATGAGGTTTTTAATGATTGATTTGTGTTCTTGAACTCAAGTGAACCTCTAGGTCTCTTGACTAGACACTACAAATGGAGTGGACAAGGTCTAAGACAAAATAGTGGATATGTCCACTAATGGTATGAACTTTACAGTAACATATAAAATTAAATACACTAATTACCACAACCTATACCAAATTTTATATTTATATCATGCCTACAAAATCCTCAAAACTTAAATTTCTCAAAATTAGCTAGTTGGCTACCAAAGTTTTCAATAGGTTTGTGACTGAGTTTTATTTAACTTTTGTGTTTGAATCTAATAATATTGATAAGGCCTTTATTAGTTTATATGATAATTATTTAAATTTTTATTATCCTTATTAATATCTATTCATATCTCTATACATCCTATCACCACACCATATCTCCTCATTACCTTCAATGCAACTGCTTCTACCAATAATAGATGTAAGTGTTGATTAGGGAATTGAAAGTGATTTTATCCATTCCACCATCACTTATCACTTTGAGACCTCCTAAGTCATTAATAACCTTCTTCTCACTTATTCCTTTGGTACATTATCTCTTTAAGGTCACTCTTAGGTTCCCACTATCTTCATTACATACACATGCATGTGTACCTTCATGAGTTAGCTTGTTGAAAGTTTGAAGGTATCAATTTATCATTTGAATGGAGAGGTGACATCATAAATATTAATCCTTCAATATATTATATATTAGATTGAATTTATCTAGGTTATGTGGATATTTCCATATAATTGACCCTATTATTGTTTGTGTGGCCATTTCAAGGTTAACCTTAGAGTGAACTTTATTTAGGATAATCTTCTTCATACTCAAACCAATTCCACATTTCCATTACTCTTACGAAGAATTGTTTTGGTCGTGGTCCTCTTCCATTGATACTTTTCTCCCATCCTTATTATTATTATACCTATAGGTGATCATCTGATACCTCTATATAGATTGTGACTAGGTTGATAAGTTGATTTCCATTATTCACAATGGGGGAAAAACCTCTATTACTCCTTTTTGCTTGAAGGAGAATGATTTTTGTCACAAGTTTGGTATAATGGAGAAGAAATAAGGAACAAAAGTTACCTTAACTTTCAAAAAACTACCTTAACAAAATGTTAATAAGGTAAAATAGAGTTATTTTGCCCTCTCAACTTACCCCTCATGACTAGATTCACTCAGATCATGTTGACTATCTTGACTTATTTGACTAGTCCTTTGCCTAGAGTTATTGATTTGCATTGAGGTGAATCTCCTTGATCATTCATTATCCCTTCACATTCTGAGGTGAAATATTAACTACTTTAGGTGATCATTTCACTATTACCTCATACCTTTTGATGATTTTAGATTTTCCAAGCATTCTAAACACTTCTCAATATTCCATAAAGCTTATAGTATTTCTTATTACTTTTTATTTTCCTCAACTCAACTTCAATCTACTATATGGACTAAAAGTATAGTGAAGTGATACAAGGGGTTTTTGAGTGGAGACTTGGAAAATCCTAGACATTTTTCTCAAGTTTATGAGGTTAATGAGTTAGTCAAGGAAAATGAGTATAATTAAGATATGTATCAATCTTATCCATGGCTACGAGCATCCCAAAACTTGTTCTTATAGTCCATACAATATGCAATTAAAGGAAAGAATTATGAACTATCATTGGAATATGTATTTGGGTTCTTTATCATACTTCTAATGGTTAAATTTGGTATCAATAGATTCAAATTATGATATATTACTAGTGTTTGAGCCAAAATAGCAATCAAACCTCTAGTAGAATGCTCAAACACAGACTATGTTTCCCAAAGAATGAGAGCTTGAAGATATGAACAAGAAACACATCTGAGGTAAAATAACAATGAAAATATGAAACTAAGGGAACCTCCAAGATCTATGAAGAATTATAGGACCTCTAAGAATGGCCATAACAAAGAAAAATAAATACTTGTGGTAAAACTCACTAAAATAACCTATACACCAAGGTATTCTTCTTCCAAGTGAAAATACCTAATGGATATGGGTTGGCCATTGAAATCACCATGAAAGAGGGATAAAATAACTATAGAAAACACTCTCAAAATAACTATTCTTTATCACTTTCTGAGCTAGATAAATAGGTGAAAAAATAGACCCCTCTTGGATGTATAAGCCATATTGACCTACTATCACTCTTAGAAATGGTTAATAAATAATAGGCTATAATTTTGAATACCAATTATAATATGTTTAAGCTTACTTGGACACCTAAAAATATCCAAAATTTTAGCTCCTAATGCTCTCTCTCTTAGTCCTACCATACACTTCAAATTTATCTTTCTAAGCTTACAAAGGTAGTGATGGAGAAGACAATTAACATGGAATTTTATTTAAACCTAAAACTTAACCTAGATATAGGAAATGATGTGAGGGATTTTAACGGACATCTAAAATTAATTTTTAGCTAACAACTGATCCTCTAAGGTCATAAAAGTGCCCAAAAGCGATTGAAAATTGTCATTTTATCTATTTTCTTGGTTGAAACTACATACCTATCAACCTATTAATATTACTAAAACTTCATTGACTTCTTTTTGATGCCATGGAAATTAACATTCTCTTTTGAAGTGGCATGTTCCATTCTTCCCAAAGGGTCCAAAAGGTGGCCAAAATGTGATTTTTGTAATTGGAAGCCAAAATAAGGTTAAAACATGATAATATAACATTAAATACACCTCAATAACCTTTTTCATAATGACTCTATATTTTATTTGACCTTTGACCAAGTTTGATTAAATAAGACCTTGTAGTTGATCATAGGATTAGGCAAGTAAACATAAGACTAGAGCTTAGACAAGGCTAAACAAGGACACATATGACCATATACGACTAGTTAGGACCACACAAAACCATTATCAATCCATGAAAAACATTAGACACCTTTATGAAGTTTCAAATTATAGGGGATGATCCAAATTTGATTTGGGGTTAAGTTTGGTCAACAATCATATTGTCATAGTTTTTGAAAATGGATAAAAAGTGGTGGAAATTCAATTTTTAATAAATGGATAATTTTGTTTGAACTAAACCTAAAACCATAAATTTTTTGAATAATTCAAAATTTTTAATTAAATAATTAATTAATAAAATTTTGATTAATTAAAAATTTAAGGCCAAATTGCTTTTTACCCCAAATTATTTTAAAATACTTTTGAGCATGTGTGCAAAAACCCATTAATATTTCCCATAATTTATAAAAATTGTTTAAGTTTTTATAAGTTGTACAAACACTCATTACTTCTCTAAAAGTTGTGAAAATTACAATTTCCTTTTTTTTCTCAGTGTAAATTCTAAAATCAATTTTGTGTTCCATGTAAATTATAAATTTGTTTTCAATCTTTGTGCAATTTGCAAAATCTTTTTCAGGTTTGATCAATTTACAATTTTGTTTTGGGTTTTCATGCAAATTATAAAATCAATTTAAGACTTTCTGTAAATTTTAAATCTTCTCAGAGTTTTCCCTTTCCATGCAGTTCTAAATTCTATTTTTACAAATCATGCAAATGCAAATTACATTTCCAAGATCCATTTAAATGCAAATTTTCACATTGCAATTGCATTTTTCAATGGTTCAAATTACAATTTCAAATTAAAGTCTCCTTTTCCAACTTGCATGCAATCTCATTTAATTTTTTCCACTAATCATGAAAATATAGTTATTTTCTCAAGTAATGTTAAATGAATTTTTCCTTCCCTTATAAAATATATTTTTAATTTTCATGTTCAACATTGGTAATTTTAGCAAATAAAAAATTGAATTTCTATTTGTGTTTTATCCATCATCTGTCAGAAGAAATATACTTAGGCTCATGAAAGGGAAGCAAGTGAATGGAAAATAAGTTATTTTAATTTTTTCTCAACTAGGAAAAGGTCATGTAAGAGTACCCAAGACAAAAAGATAAATTTATGAATAAGCATTTTCATTTATAAAACATGCCCTACATGCCAAGGAACAAATATTGAGGTTTGAAGATTAAATATTTTACATCATCCAAGCACTAAGATGTTGGGAGACATCAAAAGAGGAGTAAGAATTGGAAAATTAAATAAGTTTTTAACTATTTTATACCAATTCTAGATGATATAGCTGACCTTACACCCTACCCAAGGAAATAGATAAACTATAGTTTTGTCAAAATTTTGACCTTATTTTCCTATTTCTTCTTCATGTGAAAGTTGTACAACCTATTTAAGGGTAAAATTGGCAATTTTTTAATTTTATTTTGGATTTTACAGTAACAATTCTAAGTCATATTCCCAAGAGCAACTAATTTAATATAAAAAAGGTGGAAGACTTTTTTATTTTAAATTTTCATCCATCCAAGTGTGTCATATGCCCAACAAAGGGGAGAAAAATAATAAAAAGAAGAAAAAAAAATTATTTAAAAAAAACTTCCATTTTCTCATGCCTAAGTCATATGGCTAAGGAGAGTAGGTAAAAATAGGAATTTTTGTTTTTAAAGTTTTTAATTGCTCATGTGAATGGTATGATTAGTTAGTGGGTTTGGATAAAATAACAAAAAGTGATTGAATTTTTTAGCCAAATTAAATGGTATGGACAAGGTGAATTGGTGGAGGAAGATATTAAAAAATTTAATAGACTTTTAACTTCATATGGACAAAGTTTGAATTGTAAAAACTTGGTAAAAAGAAATATAAATTGATGAGGGCATATTTTTAATCATTTTCACTCACAAATTGAAAATTACATAGTCATGTGACACCCTTGAAGAAGTAAAACTACATTCCCTTGGGAAAGTTGAGGGTTGCTAAAATAAAAAATATATTTTTATGGGATTTTTTAAATTGTGGAAATTTAAAAAATCACAGTGTAAATTATTTTTTATGGAAATTTGATAAAATCCATATTTCTTTTGACAAGCTCAAAATTTTGAGTTTTTGGTATAAATAAATTAGCAATTGATTTTTAATATTTTGGCCAAATTAGGAACAAGGGAGAATATTTTATATTTGAAAACAAAAAAATTCATAATTTCTTTTCAATTCATTTTCATTTTCTAGGAAAGTTTGCTAAATAAGCAACATAAATAAATGTAACAAGTACAATTACAAGTGGGAAAATTGGTTAGAGGAAATTTTAGTTTCATAGAAGTAGCATTAAAAACATGCTAGAGTAATTTTCATAAACAACTTGTGATTAAAGACTTACATTTGTGATTGAATAACTTATTTTTTATTTAAGTTATTTAATTTAGTCTTTTTTATGAATAAGAAGGTTTTTCATAATTATTCCAAATTGTAATTTTTTTTGAAAAGTAGATGTCTTCATCTCCTACTCCAAAAGAGGCAATTTTGAGTAAAGACAAAGAAACCATGAAGTATCAATTTTAGGGTGTGATACCTCCTTCACCACTGGAGTCTAATTTTGGAAATATCATTGACATTGATCTAGGTTACATTGATTGAGATGAGTTTTGGGAAATAATGAACATAGTGCATAAGATGGATTTTGGTCAAAGTATTTATGATAGTGGATTGGTATAGGAAGAAACATTCCCAATGTTAGTATAGTATCCTTAGCTAGTTTTGGTCATGAAAACTAACTATAACTCATAGACAAGGGAAGTAAGAGATTCAAAAGGGAAATTGGTAGTGATTTTTATTCTTGAGAAAATTGACAATGTTTTTTGCCTTCTAGATCATGAATCCTTTGTGAATTTGATCCTTGAGTCCTTCAAAAGATTTTGAGATGAAAATAGTATGGTGTGTGCTAAATAAGTCAATAATACATGATTAACTAAGACAAAACATTAGTCCACATGAATTTTGAAAAATATTGCAAGGTCTAATTTTAAAAATGAGATAAAGGACATGATTAATTATTTCACACAATAGTGGGAAATTAAATGGAAAATAAATTTTAGACATGGATGTACAGATTCATTTGGAACATATTCAAAAATAAGAAATATATTCATTGGTAATAGTTGATTAGTTATGTCATTCACAAGTAACTCATAAAGGTAAAAGTCATGTAAAAATTCTATATGACTTTGTATCTCATTTATGTTGTAGCGAGTATAAGATATTTTTTTGGATTTCATACAATGGGTGATTTCAATAAAGTAGTGGTATATGAATTCTATCATTAGCTGGCATTGAAGGAGAATGCTCATCACTTTAGAAGATTAAATGATTGTTTTTTCATTTTTTTATTTAATTGTTTGAAAAGGAATTCTTCAACATGAGAATATTAATTACAACCACTATAAAGATAAAAAGATGGGAAGCTCAATTCATATAGTTCCCAACCTTCATTTATTTGAGAATAAGTATTTATGTAAGTTGTTCCTTATATGCTCCCATGATATGTCAATGATAATTTGGAATTAATGGATTATGGAGATAAATTATTAAAACACACAATTTCCTAACAAGATAATATAAAATAATAATCAAATTTCCAATCTTGATTGGTAGGTATATTTGTCCTTCACTAGTAAAGGCTATGATGATTGAATAATACATGTCTCACAATAACCTCAAGATGTTTGAAAGTAGGTTTTCATTTGATAATAAGGTATTAATTGATCACAATCTTGGACCTTATCAACATCTTCCACATTTTGAAGACTATTGGATGGATTGTGATAATGAGAAAGTAGTGAGGATCAAGGACTATTCATGGTTTACCATGAAAAAAATAGTCAAATTTGGCATAATGAAAGTGCCAAAGTAGTTAGTGGTGATGAGGTCACATTGGACCCCAAATTTGAAAAATAAAGCATCATGACAAATCCATTACCTATAGTCCATTAGGATAAAATGGAATATACTTCTCTCAGAAGTAGAACAAGAATGGTACTAGACATAAGTCTTAGGTGGTTGAAGAGAAAAGGAGTGGATGTTGCAAAAGTTGATTTTCCTACCCATCCTAAGGAAGATGAATTTGGTAGCTTCTATAAGCAATATGATGAACCAAAAAACATAGATGAATAAGGTCCGAGTAGAAAAACTTCAAGGATAGAAAAGATGAAGGAACCTAAAGCTATTAAATAAGACATTACCATGTAAAACTATCAAGATAAAAATAAATAGGTTAGGTGAAAATGTCTCTTCTTTTCTTAAGATTTCAATTCATCAAGAGGTTCTTATTGATAGTTTCCCATTTTCTCAAGAACTAATAGAAAATATGACTCATTAATTCTTAGCTTTAGATCATACAATTTTCTCCATGTCACCTACTTTCCCATTGCAAGAGGTTACTCTTATTTATTCATCTTCTCCTTCAAATATTGGATTGCCTTTTGTTTCATGTCCAATAATTCCTATTGATACGATCCATACACAAGAACACATAGAAACATCTTTCCAAGGTGCCCAAACTAAGAAAACATCTTCTTTAACTCTATCCAAACTTGTTCTACCCTTCTCAACTTATATCCCATTACCTTCCTCAATCATGACAAATTTAGATTGGTTGTCCATAGTAGTGAAGAAAACAAGAAAAAATGTTAAACTTGAGGTGATAAATTTTGTAATCTTGACAATTCCTTTTTTGAATAGGACAAAGAAAATGAGAATAGTTTCACAAATGGTCATAGATGAAAAGAGGGAAAAATATGTAGAAGTGCCCATTCCTATGTTTGAAATGGATAAGCCAAAAATTATGATTGAAAATACTAGGTATCCATGGTTCATTTCGTAAAGTTAGCCAAGGGGATGAAAGGGGATATAAAGTTGGTTATTGGTACCAGTTTTTAAAAAATGGATAAAGATAAGGTAATTACGGATGAACTAAATGAAAAATTAAAACAATTAAACTTAGTGATACAAATATTGATTAGAATAATTTAACTAGCTATTAAAGTCTTTATGTTGAGACACTAAAGAAAGTCAGAGAGGTAGGCTAAATGGGAAACACAATGAGAGATTAGATGAAAAAGGTTACTGATAAGGGAACCTCAAAAATTTTTGCCAAAAAAACAATTTTCTCTAAAATCCAATCACAATATGAATAACTAATGACAAAGGAAAGTGGATATCCTAAGGAGATATAATATTGGGAAGAATTCATTCCCAAATTGGTTAAATTCTTGAAATTTCCTTATGTTGACCTAATTTAAAAAGGAGTGATTAATAAGGAAGAAATCATCTATCAGATTGAATTTATTTTGGATACTAAATTTAGAATCAAATCTCTTTATGAGTGTCTTTATAAATTCAACAGTGCAAGGTCACTTGGAAGTTATGTGATGATAAAAATCAACACTAAGGTTAAGAAGTTAAATTGCCCTTTTATCAATGACAAAGATTAAATTGGGATTCTTATTTCAATTGAGACCATGATTGGATAATTCCAAGAGTTAATTCAAGAGATTTTCAATCCCACATCTACATTTCGTCATGAATAACTTCTCCAGTTAGCTAAATGTCAAGTGAATTTAGATAATCTAAACATGAAGATAAATATTATCTATGGCAAGCTTCAGGAAATGAAAGAGTTAGACTACTCAGTGGACATTACCTATAGGTACATAGATGGACCAGATGAAGATTTGATCATGTTATTTTTCTAAATATTTGATGACTTCTTATAATGGAAAGAATTGTTAATATAATAACAAGAAGAATGAATAATTGTTTTAATTATTTTTGCATTTTATTCTCTTATTTCTTTATGCCTAATTTGTATTTTTTCACTCTTTTTCACCTTTTAAATGCATATTATCATTTTACAAATTGTCTTTGTAATTTTTCTAACTTGCTTTTTCAAGTTGTGTAAATTGATAATGTGCTTTTATAAGAAATGAAAAAACTCCAAATGTTTTTCTCAAGTGATGCTAAATGATAAAAAAAATTGCACCATTTCAAGTTGTAATTTCTTGTTGGTGTTTTTGTAACCTTGTAAAAAGGAAAAATATGTGCTTTTTTACCATAATCACCCATTTTAGCATATAAATTCCAGTTAATACTTCATATTATAGGTTTGAAATAGATAGATTTTTGGCAAAACTTTATAAAGGGAGATAAGGTATTCTACTCTTCAAAAATAAATACAGAAAGGTGTTTCTAAACTTTGTGTTAGTAATATCTTTTTAATTATGCATTTTTCTTAATTAAAGGTATCTAGTTTTCATTTCCATTATTAAAAATTTGAAAATATTGAGAATAATAAATTAGATTACAAAGTTTCCATTTGGAGTTATAATTTATATTTCTAATATATGTGAAAAACTACATGGGAATAGAGGCAATATCTTTATTGTATTTTTTATAAAATACATAGGGATATTCATTTTTGTTATATGAGTTAAATATTTTTCTAGATGTTTCATATCCCTAAGGATATGATTATGTCTTTTTGACCCATTCAATGAGAGATATTTTCTCCCTTTGAAAGTCAATTTTTTTCTCAATACTTTTGTCTAGTTTCATATTTTAACTTGGTGATCTTTTTACCTTTAAATTATCCCTTATTTATATCTCTTTTTCTATACATATTCCTTTATAAAAACTCATTTTCATATTTTCATGTTAAAATTACTACCCCATGATTTACATTCTTATGTTTGTAAATAGTTATTACTTTCCTATTTTGGATTTAAATAAAGGTAGCTCCTCCTTCTAATAAGATGGGGAATTCATTCCCCATATTGTTGATGTGATGTCATCAATTTGTCCCCTTAAAAAAATTTCATGCCAATAGTTTTTAGCACCCATTATGGGGCAAACTTATGAAACTTTCATACTACCCATATTTTATTGGTCTATATGACTCTATCATCATCTCAAGGACCACTCCAAAATCTTGAGTTAGACTTGAAACAATCTACTTAGTTAGATATTATGTTAAACCTCAGACAAATCTTTTTGGGATTCTAACTAAAAATTCCTAACCGAGTTTTGAGTTGTCCTAGCCATCCTAAATAAAGATTTAGAATGTGTTGATAGAGCATAAAGAATTTATGAATGAACAGAAGTCCATAGATTTCATCTAACAACTCAAAATCAGTAAACTCACATATGACCATTTCAGGCATTCAAAATCTAAATCATCAACCTAGCTTTAATTGGGACAAATATTTAGAGGAAGACATAGTTGTAATATTTATATTGTTTAATTTTCATAATAGAATAAGCAACACTCAATTTAATATTTTTGGGGTAGAACTAGATATAGAGGAAACATGTGCTATAATTTTTTAGATAAATTTTGAGATTGCTTGAAGAAGACAAGTGAGGAGATAGGCATGAAGAGTAGTTTGTATAGATAATAAAAGAATTTATGAAATTAGAATTTATCCTCATGGAAATTCAAGCCCCTCAAACTCTAGTTATTCAACCTAATCATGACTGGATAACACAAACTCAAGAGGATATTTCATTATATTTGATAACTTTTGCTTGGGATAATAGGATGACTTATACACATTTTCATAGAGTAGTTAGAAAATAAAAATAATAAGATCAATTTTTTTTAATAAAGAGAGAAGAATAATTAGTTGCATGAATAATATAAAAAATAAGGACATCTCAAAGAGCTTTTAAACTTCAACCTACACCTCAACACCAATAAATTTCTTCTAAACTAGTAAAAATAGATTCATTAAATCTAGTGTGTTAAAAGGTGAAGCTGACACTTTTTATTAGTTACAAGAACATTCTAGCTTCAATTTAAGTGCTGAATATCAAATAAAAGTCAAAATGGCATATAGTCTTCTCTCAACCTTTAATAAAAACAAACAACCTGAAGGAATAACTTTGACAAGTCGAGCTCTTATCTTATTAGGAACTATTATTCCCCTATAAGAAGTTTTTTAAACTATGACATTACCATGGGGAAATGTGATTGTTCCATTATCTCTAGGATAATTACACAACCTTCTAAAGGGATCAAGAAGGAACTTTCCAAAATTTCATGGATATTAAAAACAACATCCATATAAACACCTTGTAGCTTTCAATGTTATGTGTGCAATTTTAGGCATAGAGCATGAAGACATTATCATCAATCTATTCATAAAAACACTACATGATGTGGTTCTATATATTTTTTTACCACTTCACTCTAGGATCCATTACTAACTAGAATACCATGAAGACTAAATTTGAGAACAAATTTAAACTAGTCGAAGATGCCCATGCTTTACTTTATCAGTTTACACAAATGAAAAAAGAGGTTCATGAGTCAATGAAAGAGTTTGTCACCAGATTTAACAGGTTACTAAATAAGATACCAGCCACTACATTACCTACATATGAAAATAAAAAATGTTTCTTTATCAACTCTCAGTTAGCTAAAGTAAGTTATCAATTGAGGAAGGATACGCTAGTAGATTTGGAAGCAACCTAAGAATTGGATATTGATGTCAAAGATGACATGATAATGTCTAAAAATATTAAAAACTAAACTTCAAATAATAAGGATTATATTTTAGGATAATTTTTAATATAATAACTGTTTTAGAGAATGGATAACTATGTAACAACCCTCAAAAAGCAAATTCCTCATAAAAACATTACTACTAGATACCAATATATTATAAGAAGGAATTACATTCCTTTTCAAAGAGATCATCCTATATTGTAAGCCCCTCAACCAAAACTTAAACTTGAGGGCCCTCCTTAGCAAAACACTAATGCACTTATGAATGTGATCTTGGAAATCAAGGAAATATTTAGATACAAAAAGTTAAAGAAGAAAATGAATCATAAAATCTAAAACTTCAAGAATGTGAAATTAAATAACCTAGTGGTAAATCCATAAACATATTATTAGAAAATAATTTAGATGAAGAGGAATATGAAGAGAGTGTTTGGGATATGAAAAATAAATCCTTTATAGTTTTCACTAGGGATCAAAATCAAAAAAAGTAGTCCAGTGACTCACAAGAGGAAACTCCAAAGGTTATCCTCCCATGAGGAACTACCCCACAAGTGTAAACAAAATGAAAGAAACCACTAATAGGTAGTTAATTTATGCCAATGTTTCTTAACTTGTTGAGACCCTTTTTATTTATTTACCTAATTTTGACATAATTGATCATATCAACAAAACCAAGATTCATATGTCATAAGTTGGTTACTTGAGAACATATCTAGAGTAGCTGAATAGGTTAGTTAATTTCATCAAAATTAAATATCTAAACGATAAAAAGGCCAATTTCAAAGGAATCCTAACTAACCCTATTGAATCTAATCAAGTCAACTCAATGATTACAACCACTTTAAAAATAATAAATTAGATCCATTCTACATTTCTCCATTCCTCAAGGGATGCAAAGTTAGTAATTATATCATCAACATAGGAGCCTCAGACAATGTCATGCCTATCAAATTTTCTCATGCTCTTGACCTAGCTTGTATTACAACTTTTAACATTATTATTCTATGGAGGCAAAAACAAAATATTCTCATTGGATAGATTAAATATGCACAAGTGGATTTTGCATCTTTTCCCCAAAAGTGAATCAATATTTTGGTCTAAGATATTCCAACAATTTATAGAATTATTTTGGGTAGTTTTTTCAATGAATTGGGAGGCAAAATCCAACTGGATTTATCACATGCTATGATTTTAGTCAAAGGAGTCAAACATTGTCTAGAGATTGAATTGAAAACAAAGTGCATAGTATAAAAGGTTCATGATCCTAGAGTAGATATTTTGTATGAAGATGTGGAGAAAGGTAAGTATCTTCTGATGACAAAAAAAGATATTGAGTTATTGGAAATTATGTAATCAAATCCAAATTATGTTTGGATGATGGAGTTTGACTATAGTTATTCATCAATAGGTTCAAGTGTAGGAGTAATCTTGATATATCCATCTAAGGATTTTTTTCCTTTTTATAATAAATTACAATTTTATTGTACCAATAATATAACCAAATATGAATCACATTTACACTGATTATAGACAACATAAGAGATGGTAATAAATAATTTGAAAGTTTTGGGTGATTTTGAACTCATTATAAAACATATAAAATGTCAATACCAAGTAAAAATGATCATCTAAGGCATTGTAGGAATAAATACTAGGATAACATCAAGATGTTTGATTCTTTCTCTATCAATACAATTCCTTGAGAACATAAATCTAAATATGATGCCTTGGTAGTATTAGCTTCTTTGATAATTCCACATGTAGATATTGGTATATCAAAATATATAATTAAACTAATATATAGGCTAAGGATCTTAAGAAATGCAGATAATTGAAATTTTTTTGAAGATGGTCAACATATTATCTCTTCCCTTGAGAAAGTAGACATATTCAAAAATTTATACTTTGAAGGTAGTGATTTCTTATACAGACAATCTTCAATTCATACATCAAAAGAGGAAATCATTGAAGAATGAGATGAAGAAGGTGTTATTAAGCTGGAAGGAAATAAATTTCCTAAAGGCCTAGTCTCTTTAGAAAAATTATTTAATAAACATGATGGATTTGTAAAAACTAAAATGCAAAAAAGTAATCTTGATTCTACCGATTAGGAAAAAGTAAGCATTTTTTTAGATGAATATCCTAGGTTTGTCAATATTCGAAAATTTTACTCACCTAAAGAAAAATAAAAGATTTCTAGCCTTCTCTATAAGTATATTGATATACTCATGTAATCATAAATAGACCTTAAGTCTTTTCATCCCAAAGATATGTAACATACAGTTCCTCTAAATCTTGATGAAAAACCTTTTAGACACAAATTAAGACAATATAATACTAAAATAATAGGAGCAATTCATGTTAAAGTTAAAAATATGGTTGATGCTCACATTATTTTTCCTATCTACCATTCAACTTGGGTAGCTAATATAGTACCATTTTTTAATAAGAATGGTGAGATCAAAATTTGTGTCAATTTTAGGAACCTCAACCAAGCAACCCTGAAATAATATTATCCACTATTAGTCATGGATCAAGTTCTCCAAATGGTAAAAAATCCTAACATGCTTTCTATGCTTGAGAGTTTTTAAGGATACAACCAAATTGAGGTTAATAGGGAAGATCAACATAAAATTGATTTCACAACACATTAGGACACTTTTTCATATAGGCTATGCCATTTGGATTGATTAATGCAAGAGATAATTTTTAGAGGGAAATGGATTTAGTATTTAGGGAATTTAAGAATGAAATAATTGTAGTGTATCTTGATGACCTGATAGTTTTCTCAAAAAATGAGATCACTGTGCACATTTAGTGAGAGTTTATTAAAAGTGTCATTTACATGGAATTTATTTTAACCCTAATAAATCTATATTTCAAGTGATTGAAAGTAAAATCCTAAGTCATATTATTTTAAAATAAGGAATAAGGATTTATCAAAAAAGGTTTCAAGAAATTCAAAAACTTTCTTTGCCTACTAGTAAACTATAGAGGTCAACATACCCCGATTTCTAAAAAATAGGGACCCTTGTATCAAGTTATGTAAATTTGAACCATAACAAAGAAAATTCACTTGATCAAAGTGGCATTAACATGTTTGCACATTATTTTTATTTGAATATCATCCACACCTTGACTTGGTTGGTTTATTTGTTCATGGTTCTATTTTAATCTTGCCTAATATTACTAATAGTGGATCTTCTTATTTTAAGTTACAAGTTTAATGGAACCATCATTGAATGGATTATGATTTTATTTTAAAATTTAATCCTTACCCAGGATCTACTAGCCTTTAGTCTATAGGAATTCAAGATAAATCCATGTTTAATGCTTTTAGAAACCCTCCTTTATGAAACCCTAGCATAGGTTCTTTTGGACCAAATTCAAAAATTGGAAGGAAAAATTTATGCTAGAACACTTTAAAATTACCATGGACTTAAGTTTAATTTTTATACTAAGGCTTGAGTGTTTTTTTAAACATAACCAAAACTTAGCATAAAAATTATATACTTGGTCTCTTCATGCCCCAAACCCCTTGTTCCTTTTAATTTTAGCATGATCTAACTTTAATATTTGTAGGGTCATTTTATTATGTTCCTATCTAGGTCTAACTTTATTATTTGCATGGTCCCTCTCATCATAAAATTATACTAATATCTTATTCCTAATGTCCCATTCATGTTTATTAACATAAACAAGACCTTAGTCTTAAGACTTTAACCTAAGTCCTTTTATGTCTCTGAGTCCTAACTTAAGTCGTGTGCTTCTTTACAAGATCAATGACCTACGTTTAATTAGACAAAGTTGATTGAATGGAGTGAGATGAGCCTGATATACCTAAATATTTTATCCCACAAGACTAATCTTGGTTGATCACCTGGATCATGATCAATGGCCTAAATTTGAGTGGATGTTGATGATATAATAGTATGAAACAAAAAATCATAGTTTAAAGGGGTCCCTTTCATTCTAACATAGACCTAGCCTCAGACTTTACCCTAAGGTTTTAATTTTATTAACATAATAAAACCATACACTAAAATCTTATATTATGACTTTAATTATGTGAAGGGTCCTTATTTTATTATGTTTTAAGGCTTAGTTTGAGAACTTATGTTATGATTTGGTATAATTTCTAAATAATACCAAGCTCATTTAATCTGTTTATGACTACAAGAACTAACCATGTTTGACATCCCAAATCATAATCAACAACTTGTGTTTACTTGGGTGAGATCAATTGAAAGATGTGTATCAATTAAAAGTTCCAATAGGACCTAATATATTTCATGGGACTTAAATTTTAAATCCTCAAACTATCAATTGATAACTGTAAGGCTTTCATTGATGTCTATGAAACCATAAATTTTTATCCCCTATGGTTAACTATGCAAGTTTAATTTTGATGCCCATGTAACCATAAATTGACATCTACGAGGATGTCATTGATGTCTATGAGATTACTAGAATTTGAGCTCAAGAATCAATCTCATTTGGATAATAAACATGCTTAAGGTTCTGTACTTTAATGGTAAAATTGATCTTTCATTAGCTTTTGACCCATCATAGATTAATTGGACTATTTGAAGAAATTTTTTAACTCGATACCCTTATAACTAATTTTAAATTTACATGAGAGTAATTGTAAAAACCATAGACTTGGATTAAATATTATCATAATATTTAATCATTTTTTTAAACATTTTACCAAACCTTAGTCTAAAATCTTATGTTTGACCCATATATGTCCCATGATTTTCTGGTCTATTTTATTGGCCTGATCTAATGAATGTAGGGTCCTATTTTTATAATAATTAACTTAGATATTTTACCTTAAAGTTTTATCATATTGATTAATATGATAAAACCTTAGGTTAAAAAAGTTATATTAAGTCTTTTTATTATTATTTGGGGTCCCTTTTTTACTATGTTCTAATCTTAGCTTAAATATTTTAGCCTAAATTTTATCTTGTGTTTATTAACATGAAATAAAACCATAATTTAAAGTATTTAACCTAATTTATTTATGTATCCCTAACCTAACTTAAACATTTTGCATCTTTACAAGATCTATGGCTTGCAGTCACTTAGACGAGATTGATCTGATGGAGCATACCCAAAGTCAGAATTTCAATGAAGCCTTGAGCAAGCATGAGATAGACACATGGAAATAGCATGTTAAAAAGAAAGGATAACAAGGTTAAAATCTTATAAGGATTTTATGACTACCAATTAGCATAACCTCAGGCCCTAGTATAAATAGCAGGCAATGGTATGCAACTCTCAGGATTGAGATCAATAATTTGCATTGGTCCATGTAAAATAATCTAATAGAGTGAGACAAAATATATTTTTAAAAATAAAATGGTTATTTTTTTAACATTAATGAAAAAAGTGCCATGAAAATGCCAACTAGATTCCACATAGACACCATATAGGTAGAAAGTAGAAAACCCAAAAATGTTTTGGGCTCAAAAAAGCAAAGGTATAAATTTGAAGGTCAAAATAAAATCTAAGGCACAAATTTGCTCAAGTTAAAAAAACCCATCACCATTAAATCTCAAAAAATACTTTTAGAAAATCCCTAACATCTATAAATTCCCTAATTCAATCCTAGATCAACCATAATCTAGTTGAGAGATTCAAATTACCATATAAGCAAGTGCAAACTATAGACAACTAGTGACCAAAATTTTCAAACTCGTAGTCATGGTAGCTTGAAAACAACACAAAGAATATACAAATCTATATTTTACCATAAGTACTATGCGGAGAGTCTTCAAATACACAGAACTTGATGTTGTAATATTGAACATGGGAAACAAACACTGATCCATGATTTTTAAGGTCATTGAAGAACTACCAGTAGTCACTAGAGAAGATTAGAGGAATGCATCAGTCAAGAGGAAGTACTATTTTTTAATTTATATATATATATATATATATATGTATGTATGTATATGTATATATATATATATATATGTATGTATATGTATATATATACATACATATATATATATATATACATACATACATATATATATATACATACATACATACATACATATATATATACATACATACATACATATATATATATATATATATACATACATACACACACACACACACACACACACACACACACACATATATATATATATATATATATATATTATGAGCCTTCACTATGTTGTATTGAAACCAAAAGTAATACATTTCATTGATGTTATTACTCCTATTTTCAAGGATTGAAAAATTGATCAATGTATGATAGTACATGAACATAGTTTTAAAAGAGTTGATTATATCTCCCCTCTTGCCTTTAAAAAATACTATAAGCTACCAAAACCCTAGGTGGATGCATCCAAAGTCAATGAATGGTCCAAGAAGAATGACCTATAGACCATCCTTACCCCATGGTTTTATTCAAGAACCCAAGTAATATCTAACCTTAATGGAAAGATCCCAATCAGATAATTTAGGGTCAAGATTAAGATGATAATGACATTGCTAAATAGATTTTTTGGGAACCCCTCCACCACCTATATTTACAAAATCTAAGTCCCTTTTTGGTATTTTATGTTTGAGAGAGGACTTACCCCTTCCATAGGTGAGATGATTAGCACATGTTTGGAGAAACAATTTACTGGGATCAAGGAAAAGAACAGAAACCATTTTTACATGATGTCTTACTTTTTGGATGCCCTAGTAGCCACCATAAAAATCCATAGCATTAAAGAATGGTCACTTTAAGGGAAACAAATAGTCTCCCAATAATACTCAAAATTGCATATTTTCATATACAAGGACCATATTTAATGCATTTGTGATTGTGTTTATTCAGCCTTAGTTGAGGCCATTACAGGGATCCCAATGATGAGGATTAGCCCTTTGATCAAGAAGTTTGTTGAACTTAGTGGGGAAATTTGGTTATATCTAAATTTCAATATAATTATGATCTAAGGAACTTTGAGTCAACCCCTTAGTCTATTGGTTCATGTGCCCACCAAACTGGTAGAGTAAGAAGTGGCATAAAAACTATTCCATGACATATATGGTGTTTGTAAAAGCAAAAGGAAGGGACTTCTTCATTCATTTCCATTAACCACTAGTAGGATTATGTTTCATAATTGGAATAATGTAGAGATTATCTCTAGTCATAGGACCTCCTTTAATATATAAATTGATGAATTGAGATAATGGGACCCTAATGAAAAGGTTGTAAAACATTTGAAGGCCAAGCAAATCCACATTACCTATGAAAATCACCCTAGTGTCTATTACTCAATATAAACCTTGGCATCCTCCTTCACAAAGGTCTTGAAAAGATTAAAAAATCACAACATCAAGCTCAAATCTAGATTACCAAGAGAGCAAAATCCAAGTGATGATATATGATAGATGGGGCCTATGCAGTACTATTTATTAATAGGAACATCTTCTAGACCTCGTCTACCATAGTCACAAGTAGTAACACAAGAGCCTTAGACTCAAGCTATACAACAACTAGAAGAAAAGAGACCTAAGGAGATAATACCTCATGATGTGGCATCTTCTTCATCTTAACCTAAATAACTAGAGTTACTTATTGAATAAATTTACATAATTGCATTAGATCTTGAGGAGACTATATAAGATGCCCTGAAAGCACTAGATTGTGATTATGAATTAGATGAAGAAGTAAAGACAATAGAACCTCAAGCTTTAATTGAAGAAGTAAAGGAAGAAAAGGGGAAGGAAGTAGATTTGGACTTGGTTCCTATTGCAACCTAACCCAAAAGGAAAGATAAGTTAGATCAGGTCTAAATGAATATTAAGAAGCCAAAGTTGACCTTCACTCATCATTTGAGTGAGGTAAACCTTTTCAGTGATGATAATACAATTCATGGTCCAACCATTCTTGAATGGTTTTTATATAGGAAGATGTATAAAATCCAAACCATGCACCACCCATGGTCATTAAAAAATATGTTAATATCCATGTGCATGATGAGCTCAAACCTTAGACTATGTACTTGTATGAGGAATAAAAACAAGGTATGTCTACCCCAGGGAGGTCGAGTGGCACATAAATGGAAACTCTAGAGCCTTCAAAGTGACTCAATCATTAGTGGGAGTTTAGTTTAATCTAGATACTACCAACTTGTAAAGTGTGATTGAAAATAAATCCATTATCAGTGATGAGTAATTCACCTTTCAAAGGATAAAGCCATTCGTAGGTCTAACTCTAGTGGTAGGTCAAAACTAAGAGAAGATAAAATGTTAGAGGAGAAAATCCTTAATGTAGACCAAGCCCAATCTAACCAGTGACAAACCATGATGAAGGGCCTCTAATAGCAAAACAAGAATTTGAAATAGGTTATAGTCTTGTTAATCCATGAAGACTAATTTAGGAAGTTTGAAGACATGATGACTAACCCATTCAACTCTTTGGAGGTATTTAGAACCAGGCAACTAATAATAATGAAGAAAATCACTAAGGCTTGGCCAATGGTAGGCTTTAAGCTATCAAGAAAAATACTTCATCAAGGCATTGAACAATAACCTAGTCCCTAAATTTAGGACCATTAGCTTAGCATACTTTAATATGGTCATGGCCATATTGGTAGACAAGATCCAATTCCTAAGAAACTGGTGCAAGCAGATGGAAGACCTAGCCAAGGATTTCAAATAGTAATAAGATAGAATGTTTCATATCCTATATAGTTTGATTAAGGAACCCACTTCACTCATCTCATTGGGTCTTATAACTTATGAAGAGTTTAGGGATAAAACGTTTTAGAAGAACCAAGAGTAGGGCCAAATAAGGGATGACAATAAAAGAGTCATGGGCCTACTTCTATCATCTGAAGAGAAAATGGGAGAAGCCAGGGGCATCCAAAAAGAAATAGAAAATATTGAAAAAGACCTCAAGAGCCTAAAAGTGAAAGAAAAATACCTATTAATGAGACATGTTGTTAACCTTTAGCTCATCAATGAACAATATTATAGGTTGAAAATATTGCAAGGTAGACAACAACAATAGGGTAATTCATCATCATAAGGACCCCATAGCAAAAGTTAATTATAAATATTATCTTTTTATTAAATTTTAAAAATTTATAAATAGAATATTCTTTTGTAAAGGCATGTGCAACTTATAAGAACATTGCCTATAGGTTAGTTCACTTGGGAAGGTTTAGTGTATTCTAGAAACTTTTGTATAAATGATATATATCATTACACTTTTACACTTGTAATTTGATATAAATAACTAACATACTTATTTGTGTTATATAAAAGGAGTATTGTCTATTATAAAGATGGAAGGATTTTTTGAGCTAAAAACTAGTCTAAACTTTGAATAATGAATACAAGCAGAAAATTCTAAAAAGATTGTCTCATTTTGTTTTTGTGAATTATTATATGGCTTCTCTCTCACTTGTCTATTATAAATTCTAGATTTGAATAGTTCTTTTAGACTCTTGGTGTGTACCTTTGAATGTAGAATGGATAACTTGTGCTTATGCAAAGATAAGTAAAGGTTATTTCATTTACTTCATTTTATTTTCTCTACATTTGTAGATGTGTATTAGCTATCTACTTATAAGGGTAAATCTTTAAAGTAAACTTGGTTATTATTTGCATTATTTTTCACTTTCCTCACAAATTTTCCTAATTTATGGTAAGATTTAAGATTAATTTATTTCATATCATACATTGGTTTTAAGTACATGCCTAGATAATATTTGAACTTTATCATGATCTCTAGAATGAATATCAATAGAAACATATTTTATCTGTCATACCCTTCCTTTTACTTATTTTTAACCAACTCACTTTAGATTAAAGCATCATTGTATATGTCCATCTCAATTTATCTTTAGACTTAGAATTGATCATAATTCACCTTAATTATCATATATCATTGTCTTATTTGTAAAGACTTATAGGCTACAATGGCTCTCAATAACCAAATAATATAAATATTGTGAAATAGTAATTTGTTCTACGTCTATTCCATCGTAGATAATAGGATTATCACAAATTACAACTCATGCTCTAAATTCTTTGAATTTGAAAATGAGAAGTGTTTCTTAAACATTCTGAGTACCATGTGATACATATTTAGGCATCAACATAAATTGGGAGTGCATTCCTTCTTTGGTAAAGTGAAATTTTTGAAAAGATTTATTCCTAATTTTTTTGAGCTCACCAAACATATTGCAGACATGATGAAAGAAAAACCTTATTTCAAATGGAATAATAAAGTTAAAGAAGCACTTGTAAAGATAAAGATTTTCATTGTTCATGTACCAACATCAATTTATCCTAATTTTATGAAATAATTCATTAATTATTTTTATGCTTTAGAGCATACACTCTCAACAATATTTATTCAAAAAAATAATGAGGGTATTTAATTACCAATTACCTTCATGAGTTTTAATCTCAAATATTATGAATTGAAATATTCTCTTAAGGAAAAATGTGTTTATGCAATAATGAAAGAAGTCAACCAATTTAGGTATTACATAATGCATTTGCATTTTATGGAAATGATACCAAGTATAATAATTAAATCCTTTTTAACTCAATAGGAACCTGGTTCTAAATGAGGTAATTGAATAACTAAAATAGAAGAATATGATCTAGAAATAAAACCTACAAAACTAGTTCATGGAAAATGACTATGTAAGTTCATGTCAAAATAAGGAGACATTTAATCAGGGTCTTTGAAGATTTTAGATGAATAAAATGATCAAGAGTTTTCTTTGGTATTATTTGTTGATTCTACTAATAAATGGTTTCTGATATTGCTTTCTACCTGACATATAGATAATGTCCTTCACACTTGGATGCTAAACAATGTATAATGGTCAAAATATAGGATAATAAATAATTACTCATATGAGATGTCACTCTTTTCAAGAAAAACATTGATGGATTTTTCCTAAGGTGTGTTGATAAAGAATAACAAAAGAAATTATTATAAGATTTTCATGATCAAGCATGTGGAGGGAATTTTTCTACTAGGGTAACAACATATAAATATTTTAGAGCCCATTATTATTGGCCAACTATTTTTATAGATTCATACAAATGGGTAGGAAAGTGTGAAGCATGCCAGCAATTTGTAGGAAAACCTAGGTTAGCAACACTTCCTCTTCAACTAGTAATAGTTGAAGAACCTTTTTAGTAATGGGGACTAGATTTCATTGGGACATTGAATTCTCATTTGAATGTAGGTCATACTCATGTTTACAATGTAAAAAATTACTTCATGAAGTGGCTAGAAGCGGTTTCTATTAAACATACAACTTTAGAAGTCATTTTCAACTTCATCAAGGAAAATATTTTGGGATGATATATAATTACATAGAAAATTATTACAAATAATGACCCTAAATTTTCTTATTTAGAGATGATTGCATTTTTTTATAGATACAAAATTTATCTATCTAATTCATCAAACTGTAATCTTAAAGTTAATGGTTAGGTTAAGTCTAGCAACAAAAATCTATTCACAATCATGCACAAGGTAGTAGATAATAATAAAAAAATTGGCACAAAAATCTATATGATTGCCTTTGAGTAAACTATATATTTTCAAAAAATTATGTTGGTATATCTCCATTGTTTTTTTAATATTGAAAAGATGATAAAGTTCCTATAACTCTTGAGTTACCTACCCTACAATGTTCTAGAGTAGTTGAGAATCCAAATTTTGAAAGTTCACTAGATAAAAGAGTATTCTACCTACATTAACTAGAAGAAAAAATGATAAAGGTGGTTGATAGGATCATATAAAATTAGGCTCATGTTAAAGTTCTCTTTGAAAAAAATGCAAAGAAAAGATAATTCCAAGTAAGAGGTCTGGTTCTACTATGGGATAGTCATAGAAAACCAAAACGGAGTCATGGGAAGTTTGATTTGATTTGGATGGGACCATTCAATATTATACACTTCTATGGTAATAACACTTTCTATGTATAATATTGTGATATAAATCATATACCATTGTCCTTTAGCAGGCAATATTTGAAACACTATTTTTAATAAGAACCATGTGCCCTATTTTGTGCATATGCAAATTAAATTTTGGTTATGTTTCTTTCCTGGTCTTTATTTTTATCTTGTATTGTTGTGTTCTTACCTTTCCTATTTTTTCCTCTCTTTGTTGTTTCATTCTATTGAGGGTTTCTATCTCAAATATTCCCTATCATTTTACATAATTAACCTGATCAATAAATCCATATCCAAATGAGTTACTAATACATAAATATTCATGTTAACTTCCAAGAATATATCATTTAAATGATGGTTCACCTTCAAATTGAATAATTTTATAGATGCTAGTCTTGCACAAGTGAGAATGCCATAGTTACTTAGCCTGATATTGGTTAGGTTAGTATTTAATAGATAATAAATAAATAATATTGAAGACACTTCTCTCTTCACATTTTAATTTGTGTAAAAACACATGACTAAAATTCTCTCATATACACTATCCTTTTGGATATGTGAACACACCTATCAGATTGAGTACATGATACTTGCATACACTATTTTTTACACATGTGAAACTACCTATTAGGATGAGTACCTAACCCTCACATACACTATATTTTGACATGTAAAAACTCTTTGATGGATTGACAACCCATCCCTTTATTGAAGATCAGATATCAGAGGTTTTTCAAATATATCAAAGTTGTTTTTGAAGACTCTATTTTCCAATGGATAAAACACTAGCCTATAAAACTAGAGAATTTAAGTTCATTTTGTTCCTTGTAATTTGAAATCCTAGTCAAAGCCAACTGTTGTCATAGTTTTTGAAAAAGGATAAAAACTGGTAGAAATTCAATTTTTATTAAACGGCTAAATTTTTTTGAACTAAACCCAAAACTATAAAAATTTTGGAAAAATCAAAATTTTTAACTAATTAATAAAATTTTGATTAATTAAAAATCTATGGCAAATTTGATTTTTACCCTAAATTATGTTAAAATTCATCTCATCCTCCCATGTAAAATGCCATTAACATTTCCTATAATTTGAAAACAAAATTTAACTTTTTATAAGTTGTGCAAATAATCGATAATGTTCTAAAAGTTGTGCAAATTACAATTTCATTTTTCTGCTCAATGAAAATTGTGAAATCTATTTTCTATTCCATGTAAATTGTAAATTTTTTCTATTCTCTATATAATTTTAAAAATATTTTTTAGCTTTGGTGCAATTTGTAAATCTGTTTTATGTTTTTGTGCAAATCACAAATTTGCTTTCAATTTTCATGAAAATTTCAATATCAATTAAGACTTTGTGTAAATTATAAAATATTTTTGAGTTTTATTTTTATGTTCAATTCCAAATTATATTTTTTCAAATCAAGGAAATGCAAATCATGCTTCCCCAAATCATGTAAATGTAAATTACATTTCCAATAGTTGTTTAAATGAAAAATTCCACATTGAAATTACATTTTTTAATGGTGCAAATTACTGTTGCAAATTAATGTCTCATTTTGTAACTTACATGCAAACTCATTTAATTTTTTTTTCTAATCATGAAAATACAATTATTTTATTATGTGATGTTAAATGAAGTTTGTATTAGCTTATAAAACATCTTTTTAACGTGCATGTTCAAATCTAACAATTTTATCGAATAAAAAATTGAATTTCCATTTGTGGTTTAGTCATCATCCATTAGAATAAATATATTTAGGCTCACAGAAAGGAAGCAAGTTAATGAAAAAGAAGTTATTTTAATTTCTTCTTCAGCTAGAAAAAGGTTGTGTAAGATCATCTAGGAAAAAAAGGGAAAATTTTGAATAAGAATTTTCATTCAACCAATAAATTATACAATGCCAAGGAAGAAATATTCAGGTTTGAAGATCAAATCTTTTACATCAACCATGCACTAAGATGTGGGGAGCTGTCAAAGTAGGAGTAAGAATTTGAAAATTAAATAAGTTTTTATCTATTTTATATCAATTCTAAATGGTATAGTCAATTGTATGCCCTACCTAACAAAATAGATAAACTACAGTTTTGTCACAATTTTGACCTTCTTTTCTTATTTCTTCTTCATGTGCAAGTCATACAACCTATTTAAGGGTAAAATTGGTAGTTTCTATATTTTATTTTGTCTTTTTTAGTAATAATTCTGAGTCATACACTAAAGAACAATAGGTTTAATAAAAAAATTGGGGAAAATTTTGTTATTTTATATTTTCATCCAACCAAGTCGGTCGTACGCCTAAGGGATGAGAGTAAAAAACAAAGAAGTAGAATTTTTTATTTAAAAAAACAAATCATTTGTTTATTCCCAAGTCATATGACCAAGGAGAGTAGGTAAAAATAGGAATTTTTGTTTTTAAAGTTTTTAATTACTCATATGCAAATGGTATGACTGGTTATTAGTTTTGGAGAAAATAACAAAAAGTGACATATTTATTTTAGTGAAATTTAATGGTATGGCCAAGGTTAATTGGTAGAGGAAGTTATTAAAATAATTGATATTTTTTTGAATTCATATGGGAAAATTTTGAATTATACAAACTTGGTAAAAAGACATATAAAATTGATGTGGAAATATTTTTGATCATTTTCATTCACAAATTGAAAATTACATGGTCATGTGACACCCATAAAGAAAGAAGATTACATTCCCTAGGGAAAGCTAAGGGTTCCTAAAATAAAAATATATATTTTTGTAGAATTTTTAAATTATGGAAATTTAAAAAATCACAGTGTAAATTATTTTCACTAAAAATTTGATAAAAGCCATATTTTTTTTGGCAAGCTCAAAATTTTGATTTTTTGGTAAAAGTCAATGGGTAATTTATTTTTAATATTTTGGCCAAATAAAGAACAAGGAAAAATATTTAAAAATTGAAAATGAAATTTTCATAATTTATTTTCAATTCATTTACATTTTTTTGAGAAAGTTTGATAAATAAATAGCACAAAGAAACTTAATAGGTGCAATTGTAAGTGGGGAAATTGGTTAGAGGAAAGTTAAATTTCAGATAGGTAACATTAAAAACACACTAGAGTAATTTGCATGAAAAAATCGTGATTACATACTTCTATTTATGATTAAATAACTTATTTTGGCTTTAAGTTATTTAGTTTAGTCTTTTTTATAAATAAGAAGCTTTTCTACAAATATTCTAAATTGTAAGTTTTCTTGTAAAAGTTGATGTCTTCATCTCCTACTCCATAAAAGAAGATTCCAAGTAAAGATAAATAAACCATGAAGTATCAATTTTAGGGTATGACACCTCCTTCACTACTAGAGTTCAATGTTGGAAATATAATTGATACTGATCTAGGTCACATAGACTTAGATGAGTTTTGGGAAGGAATGAACGTAATTCATAGAGTTTGGTTAAAGTATTTATGATAATGGATTGGCATAGGTAAGAACATTCTCAATGTCAGTAAAATTTCTTGATCTAGTTTTGGTCATGGTAACTAATTATAACTCAGAGTTAAGGGAGGTAAGAGAATCACAAGGGGAATTGGTAGTGAGTTTTGTTTCTAAGAAAATTAATAATGTTTTTCACCTTCTAGATTATGAATCCTTTGTGCATCTAACCCTAGATTCCTCCCAAAGCTTTAGGTATGAAAATAGTATCATGTGTGCTAAACAAGTTGATAATGCATGGTTGACTAAGCCAAAACATTACTCCACATGGCTTCTAAAAAATATTGAAAGGTCTAATTTCAAAAATGAGATAAATTACATGATTACATTGTTACACATGATATACGGAAATCAAATGGAAAATAAGATTCATACATGGAGAAATAAATTCATTTAGATCATCCTAAAAAATAAGAAATATATCAATTAGGGATAGTTGATTAGTGATTCCATTCATAAGTAGCTCATAGAGATAAAATTCATATCAAAATTATTTATGACGTCATATCTCATTTACATTATATCTAGTCAAAGATATTTTGATAGATTGTGCATAGTGGGTGATTTTTTGAAATCAATGGTATATGACTTATATCCTCAATTGACATTAAAAGAGAATAATTGTCACTTCATAAGGCTAAATAATTTATTAATTCATTTCTTCATTTAAATGTTTGAAAAAGAACTCTTCAACACAAGAATATTAATTGTGGCCACTACATAGATAGTAAAATGGAGAAATTGGTTCATACAATTCCCAACCTTTAGTTATTTGAGAATTAGTGGTTCAAAAGTTGTTCCTTATATGCTTCCATGATATGTCCATAATAAGTGGGCTTTGATTTATTTGGAAAGACAACTAGTTGGAACACAAAAGTTCCTAATAAGTTGATATAAAATAGGAATCAAATTCCAAGTCTTGATTGGTAGGTATACATGTCCTTCACTAGTAAAGGCTAAGATAAGTGAATAATAAATGTCTCTCAATAACCATGAGACATTTTAAAGTAGGTTTTGAGAACAATATTGTACCTTTGTATCAACATATTCCACATTTAGAAGACTATTAGATGAATTATGATGATGAGAAAAAAGTGATGATCAAGGACTATTGACAACTTACCATGAAAAAATAGGCAAATTTGGCCTAATGAAAGTGCCAAAGCAGTTGGTAGATGATGAGGTCACATTATACCTCATCTTTGAAAAAGAAACATCTCAACAAAGACATCACCTATAGTCCATTGGGATTAAATGGAATCTAGTTCTCTCAAAAGTAGATCAAGAATGGTACTTGGTAGAACTCTTAGATGGTTGCAGAGAAAAGAAGTGGATGATTCAATTATTGATTTCCATACCCATCCTAGGGAAGATAAATTTGGTATCTTTTATGAGAAACATAATGAACCAAAAAATATAGATGAAGTAGGCCCGAGTGGATAACCCCTGATAATAAAAGAGATTCATGAACTTGAAGCTATTTAACAATATGTTCAACCATGGAAAACTATCAAGATAAAAATAAATGGGTTAGGTGAAACTATCTCTTCTTTTCCTAAAATATCAGTTCCTCTAGAGGTTCCCATTGATAGTCTCCTCTTTTCTTAAGAACTAGTAGAGAATAAAACTTATCAGTTATTGGATTTAGATGATACAATGTTCCCTATGTACCCTACTTTACAATTTAAAGAGGTTACTCATATCTCTTCATATTTTCCCTTGAATCATGAATTTTCTCTCATCTCCTCTCCAAGAATTCCTATTGATACAATCAATACACAAGAACAAATAGAAACATCTTTCCTAAGAGCCCCAACTAAGTGAACACCTTTTTTGAATCTATCTAGGCTTGTTCCACTAGTATCAAATTCTATCCCATTTCTTTCTTCAAGCATGATAGCTTCAGATTTGTTGTCCATAGTATTCAATAAAACAAGAAAAATTGTTGAACCTAAGGAGATAAATTTTGGAACTTTGACAATTCCTTTCTCAAAGAGGCTAGATAAAGCAAGAATAGTTTCATGAATGGTAATAAATGAAAAGGGATTAAAATATGTAGAATTATCCATTCCTAAGATTGAAATGGATAATTCATAAATTAGGATTGATGACTACCAAGTATCTAGGGTCTATTTGGGAAAGTCAACCAGAGAAGGGGTGAAAGGGGACATTTAGTTGGTGATTGGTACCATTTTTGAAAAAATGGATAAAGACAATGTAATGAAGGATGAACTAAAGGAATAGGTAGAATAATTTAACTCATTTATATATCAAGCCAATTCAACCAACTATCACTTCATTGAGTCTTCATGTTGAGACATTAGAGAGAGTCAAAGAGGTATCTCGAATGGGCCATGTAATGAAAGATTGGATCAAAAAGGTTAATGTTCAAGGAACCTCAAAAATTCTCACCATGGTAATAATTTTATATAAAATTTAATCATAATATGAATGGATAATGACAAAGGAAGGTGGATATGATGACGAAAAATAATGTTTGGAAGAATTCATTCCCAGGTTGGTCAAATTCTTAAAATTTCCTTCTATTGACTTAATTAATTTATTTGAGATATTAAATTTATAATCTAGTCTATTCAAGAGTGTGTTTATAAATTCAAAAATCTAAGGTCACTTGGAAGTGATGTGATGATGGAAATTGACCTAAGGTCAAGAAGTTGAATTATCTTTTTTCAATGAGAAAGACCAAATGGGGAATATAATTTAAATTGAGATCATGATTATATTATTAAAATTGAAAATTCAAGACATTATCAATCCCACGTCTACATTTGGTCATGAATAACTTCACTAGTTATCTAAATCTTAAGTGAATGCAGATAATATGAACTGAAGATAAATAGTCTCCAAGGCAAGCTTTAGGAAATGAAAGAGTTAGAATACTCAATAGACATTACCTATCGATACATAAATGGAATAGATTAATATTTTATTAGGTTATTTCTCCAAATATTTGATAACTTATAGTAAGGGAAAGAATTGTCAATACAACAATAAGAAGAATGAAGAATTATTTTCAATATTTCTGCATTTTATGGTCATGTTTATTTTCACCTAATTTGTATTTTTCACTCTTTTCCCCCTTATAAATGTATATTTTCATTATTAAAATTGCATTTGTAATTTTTCCAAATTGCTTTTTAAAATTGTGAAAATTGATAATGTACTTGTGTAAGCAGTGAAAAAACTCCAAATGTTTCTCTCAAGTGGTGATAAATACTCAAAATGTTTTTGCACCATTTCAAGTTATAATTTATTGTTAGTTTTTTTTAAACCCTATAAAAAGAAAAATATATGGGTTTATAAAAGAACCACACATTTTATCATACAAATGCAAGATATGGATTTATATTATAGGTTATAAATAGATAGATTTTTGTCAAATATTCATAAAGGGAGATCATGCATTCTACTCTTCAGAAATCAATACAAAGTGGTGTTCCTAAAATTTTTGTTAGTAATATCTTTTAAATTATGTCTTTTGATTAATTAAACATATTTGATTTTCATTTCCACTATTACAATTTACAAAATATTGACATTAAGGAATTATATTATAAATTTTCTATTTGGAGTTATAATTTATGTTTCCAATATATGTGAAAATCTCAGTGGGAATAGAGGAAATATCTTTGTTATTTCTATTAATAATATAGAGGACTATTCATTTATATTATTTGAGTTAAATAGTTCTTTGGTATATATTTCATATCCCTAAGGATATGATTATGTATTTTCAACCCATTGAATGAGAGATATTTTATCCCTCTAAAAGTCAAATTTTATCTCAACACTTTTGTCTAATCTCATCTTTTAACTTGGAAAATTTGTTGCCTAAAACATATCCCTTATTTTTATATCTCTTTATATACATATTCCTTTACAAAAATATTTTTTTTACATTAAAATTAAAATTACTACCCCATGATTTACATTAAAATTAAAATTACTACCCCATGATTTACATTCCTTTATTTGTAAATATTTATCTTTCCTATTTTGGATTTTAATAAAGGTAGCTCCACTTGTTAATAGGAGAGGGATTTATTTCACCATGCTAATGATGAAAAGTCATCAATTTATCCCCCTAAAAAATTTTCATGCCAATAAGTCCATTAAACTTTCATATATAAGTTAACATTAGTCTCTAAGTTTGGACACAAGCATCTAAAATTACCATCTTGCGTAAATGTTAGCATTCACCATTTTTGTCTTACATTTATGCTAGTGTCTGATGCTACTATCTTTTTTATTTTCTAGATATTTAACTGTAACCTCTATATTTTTGAACTAAAATGTGATTACTAACAAGTATTAATTGTTGTTTTTTTAGTTGTATAATGATGTATATATCCAAGAGTTTTATCATGATAGACAATTTTATACTCTAGCAGAGCTAGGTCTGGAAGCAACTAACTAGGCCACTTTAGATTAGGAAGGGTTAGGCAATGTGGGTTGATTAGGATAAATTATATATGATATCCTCCTCCTCACAACCCTATTTTAGAAGTGCAACTTAGATACAAGTACTTTTTGGATCCCCATAGGGGAGATGATAATCACATTAGAAGATGTGTATCATATTTTATAGCTTCCCATTAGAGGTGAGAGAGCATTGGTTGTCAAATATGGAAGTCATAGTTATATTAAAAATTATCACATATATTTTAATGAATATATGGATCCAAATTTAGAGATGAGTAGGATTATTTATTTGGAAAACATTAACAGAGGTGATGATTCATGATTATGGAAGTTTATCTATTATTTATTGGCATCATTTATAGTAAGAGAGGGTGGGGTATCTCATATCATAATATCATATAATTCAACATATTAATATTAATCATAATAGATATTATTTGGGTTGCATAGTATTGGACCACTTATATAGGTATATTTATATTTTTTCACTTGAGATTCATGGTGGAATCATTGAATAAGGGACTCTTTTACATGTTTGGGAATATGATCACATTGGAGTGGTATGGATGGTTAGTGGACCCTAAGATGGGTGGGACTATACTAGATGTTTATAGAGTAGTGGTTATCTCCCCATGGTAAATTTCACACCATGATGGAGTACCACATTATTCTAGATAGGTTGAATTTGGATCATATTATATGGCATATGTATAGGGAATTTACTATATGGCTCAAGGATGGGCATGAGCTATAGAATGCCTATATTATTATGTGGTTGGTTAACCAGTTTCATAGTGTATATGAGTTGTTTTACTATGAAAATGTTTTATGACATATTGATATAGATTATTCAATTCCATAAACACCTTTCCCTATTCATCATATAGTGTAGAGTGGGCATAGGCCCCATGATAGGTCAAGACCCACACCTATAGATCCATCTCCATGTCTTGATGATGAGAGAGACCCCATGGTTCCCTTGACTATAAGGCATGAGGTGAGATGTAAAAATTATTATATGAAATTTTGTGTAGGATATTAGTGTCATTTATTATTGTAGTTTCACCTTTAGGTGGCATTTACACAACACAAAGAGATGCAGGAGGAGAGGCAGGTGGAGAAGTATGCAATAGTGCCCCTATGGGATTAGAACCAATAGATGAAGTGGCCATTAGATCCATGTGTGAGTATCATTATTTTAATTTGGAATCTTATTTTGGTATAATATTAGTTAAAATATTTTATTCCATAAATGTAGTTAACTAGTGTTTTTATCTTATGTCTATAGGAAATTAGGAATGGGTAACTATAGACCACACAATACAAGCCATTACATGTAGCATACCCATGGACATATCTAAGGAAGGTTTTATTGAGAGGTTTTTAAATATTTTATGTTCTCATGAACATTTATTTGATAATTTAGTGAGGGTTGTCATGACATATCATACTTTGGCCATTAAGTATGAAGAGCTACATGTTGAGTTAACCTAACATCCCATAGTGTAATATTAGAAAGATCATGTAGGTTCTAATTAGTCAATATGACACTTAAAATTAGGATAATGAGGAGATATTGTGATGACTAATAGACTATGAGGATAAATTATGTGATATACCCCATGAACATAGGCCCTAGTTGGACCCCTAGTTCCTTCACATTGAGAGGTGTGAGGGCTATGGATATAAATAGTGATGAGGATTATACACCTAGGGATATTCCCTCAACATATGATTGATGTTTTCATTTGTATAAACTTTATATCATTTTACGTGTGTGTGTGTGTGTGTGTGTGTGTGTGTGTGTGTGTGTGTGTGTGTGTGTGTGTGTGTGTGTGTGTGTGTGTGTGTGTGTGTGACATTTTTCACATGGTTTATTTTGTGTTAAATACATATTCTTTATCTATCTCTTTATATTTGATTTCTATATTTATTTATACAATATATGATTAGATTTCATAAATTGTATAATAAATATGTAAATTTAATGAGATGCTTAAATTATAGTGATAATAGAATAATCATCATATGTAATGGAACCTAGTAGGAAATAATAATACCTAATTGTAATGATTATGTGGTAGTAGAATTGTTGATTTTACTTTTGGGTCTAACTCTGCTATATATATATAGAAGTAATTTGAGTCTATAAATATCATTTTTAGAACCCAAATCTTCTATGTATATACATCCCCTCCATATATCCCTATATTTAAGACCTGATTAACCAATGGTTCCTTGGTAGGATCAGTGTGGGAATGATCAAGCCTAGTATAGGGTACATTAGGAAAAGGATTTACACTAATGGTCTTCTTATGTGAAGGTCGATGGACCATGACTTACTCAAAAGTTACAGCATGTGATGGCTCAACCCTTTTAGATGAGCTTGTAAGATAAGTATTTGAAATAGGTATAGATATGTCTTTTTGATATATAATTATTGCTCAATCGGATTAATGTGTAATATTTTTCTCAAGAGTAAAACACTCATTATATAGGTGTCTAATAATACCATGGTAAGTAAAAAAGTGTTGTACTTTTGCATTTTCAATTCAATGTGGTGGATAATGTGATTTAGGAGGAAGTGTTATAATTCATTTATCCAATAATGTGTATCATATATCATTTGGTCTATCTAAATACCAATAAAACTAAAGAGGTTACCTTTTGATAGAGGCACATGGTCTAACTATGGGAGGTAATCTATAAGGATGTTCATTTCCTTTGTTCAACACCTTTATCATTTTTTCTTTGGCATATACTATTATTTTTGAATAATGCATTTTAATTGCTTAATAAACCTTAATATCTTGCTTTATTACCTTGAAAAAAATATTTTTACCATGGTTGGTTTTGGGTGGAGGAAAAGGCATTGTGGTTTATGTGATCATTAGGGCATATGCATATTTGTGCACATACCAATATAAAGTGTTGAATGAACCAAAGGGTTAATGTAATGCTCATTCTCTAAGTGGATAAATAAGAACCCTATTGAATATAAATAATTCTTTCAAATTTGAGGGAGTATAGTTTAAATAATATAAATTTTCCTTAAATTAAATAATATAATCTTGCATAGACTCATTCTCATTTTGTGTCAACACTTGAAAATGTTCCAAGTTTAACTTAGGTAAGGTATAATGATGAAAAATTTATATGAATACATATTAAAGTTATTTTAAATCTAATAAGGAACTATTAGGGAGGCTATAAAACCAATCAAGATCCTCTTTGGTTAAACTATGATGGAAAGACTTTAATAGAAAGCTTCCATTTTTGGGCCCAATGTCCAAAGGAATGTATATATTATTGAAAATGTATATTAGGATCCATTTGACCATAAAATGAGGATAAATTATGGATGATAAATCTTTAGGAATAAGGATACTCAAATACATCTCTAGTTATAGGTTTCTCTGCTAAAATATTCTCCTACAAAATAGCCCCATGAGAAGAAACTCACAAATTAAAAGTGTTAAATTTTTGTTGAAAATATCCCATGGAAATTATGATAGATAACATATCAAAAGTAATAGTTGGATATTTTTTTGGAGGATCTAAAGTACCTTTGACATAAAACATGGGATTGATATAATCTTTACCACTTTTGAGAGTAAGCTTATCACATGATTTTGTACTATTTAACAAAGGGTTTCCCATGATTAAAGAGGAAAATATATCATGTTGTATATCATATAGGTTTATATAATTATCATTAAAATGTGTGATGTTGAATTTTTTTCACATAAAATAGGAGTGAAGGAAACAACCTCACTTGTAAACATTTGTTCTTTTATAGTAGTAAATGCAAAGGAAGGAGAAAATGAAAAGTTTGATAGTTCATTTGCAACATTATGAGAGGGAAGAATGATATTTTAACTCTCATTTATCTTTCAAAGAATGGAGATAAAATTCAATGCTACTATTAATTTTATTAGATTTACATAACTTGAGTTTTGAAAGAGAGGAATCAAATGTATTTAGGACTTTACTTGTGTCCCTAAACAATCCATCTTTTATAAATAATTTCTTATGAATTTCACATGCAAATTCATTTTTCCATTCAATAAATAAATGGGAAGGATTATTACATGTATTTTCCTCATTAGAAGGTAGATAAAGAGAAGGAATTTCACTATTTTCATTTGAGTTATCCAAATAAGTAATATATTTTTTAACATGAGTATCATTTAGGAAAGAAGGCATGTAGTTAGTTTCACCAATATTGGCATCATGGGATATAGGATATGAAAATTCATTTTTTTTCAAAATTTGTATCACTAGAGGAGAAGAATATTTAAATATTTTCATCATGGGAAAGAGAAAAATAATCATCAATTTTTGATGCAACTAAATAATGTATGCATGTAAAATTTTGACTTGTAATATTATGAATTCTACCATTTTACATATTTATTTTATCATCCTTGTGAAAGGTCTTAAAAAATACATCATTGGTGACTATTGAAACCATTAATCATTATAAACATAATAAGTAGGAGCATTAGGTTCATCATACCCAAGAGGCATATAATTGCACTCATAACCATAAGAAAAAGTTCCATTGTCATTTCCTTGTTCATTTATAATTGTATTTTCATCATTAGTTATTTCATTGACATAGTTATAACCAAAATAAGGCATTGTATTCTATTTTGATATTCCATTAAATATTCATATCATATACATTGATAATTAGGTATATTGAACAAGTGATCAAAAGTATATGTCTTTTTGCATTGAATTTAATTAATGATTCCATAAAGATTTTAAATTTGCATAAAACTACAAAGTAACCAAAAAAAATAATCAACACATAGATATAACTAAACATTCCTAAACTAGTCCCATCCTAGGAAAATTAAATCTAAAAATATATATACACAATTATGAATTCAATTTTTGGAGAAGGAGAAAGCCCTACATGCAACTAGGGTTTTTTCTCAACAAACAAAGGATGGGTTTACCAAATGTTTTATGATTTTTGGATTCCACAAGATAAACATATAATCAAAAAAAATGTTTGAATTAAATAGATTAATATTCAATGACATATAATATAATCAAGATAATTTACCCATTCACACATGTAAAATAAAATAAATTAAGTATAAATTAACTAAGGGATAGAAGAGAGCATATCTTATTTGATATTATATTCTAAGGTATGATAGTTATTAAAATTCCTCACAAGATTTATCTAGAATTTTAGGCCTTATTCATACTAATATTTGACTATTTTTTCTACTACATGCTTGCATTGAAAAAGGATAGTTATGTTGATATATGTGTCTACCTCTTTCATAGGTGTCTAGTCCAAAATACACAAAGGCATGGATCCAAATTTAAATTAGGTATGTGATATCACCTATATAATTGCCTTGTACCATAAATTACATCTACCTATGTGTGAGATACATTTAATATAAAAAACCCTAGCTCATTTTTCCATGGAATTCATATAACTTGGTAAAAAAATAGGCTATCATGTGATTCAATCAAACCCTAGCAACCCCAATTATTCCTAAGTGTTACCTACATATGTAATACTCTAAAGAGGGCCTTATAATTGCATGTAGTTATCCCTCTCAAGCATGTGTGTGTAATTATAACTATGCAAATATATGTCTTTTATCCTATAGTAACCCTTAATCTAAATAATACAGTAATATGGTGATATTTTGAATGCTTTAGATATTCATTTCAATAGTATAGTGTAATTTGATAGTTGGTAATCCAAAATATTTGCTAATTAGACCTTGATTTATCAAATTTATAGGTGGTATAATAGGAATATAACCTTTATATATAGGAATATATTGATGTAAAACTAGGACCTAATGGCATTTAAATAACTGACAATAGAAAAAATAAAAGGGACAAAAAAATGGCCATAAAAGTGAAAGATACATAAAAAGATAAAAGTATAGGTCTGGACATTTATATTGTGGTTAAACACTTGTATTGATGCAAGTTTCCATCATAGATAAAGGTGTATAAGGGATAAAAACACATAAATGATAGAATAAAAACCAAGGATTCTTGGAAAACAATGTAAAAAATGTGTCATAAAAGCATATAGGCCCATGGGGTAGGTAAAAGCAAGAAAAATAGAGTGAAACCAAAGAGATACACAAAATATAATTCCACTATATATCTAATTTTTTATAAATATTTATGCACATAATAAGAGATATATAAACATGATATGAACTATTCTTGTACCAAATACAAGTATCTACACACACATATAAGTTATTTAACATCTTAATTTCTACCAAGAGTGTATCAAGAGAGCATATGGAAATAAAGTTCTCAACCATGAATTTCAAGTTATATACTCAATATTAAAAATAATTAGATGAAAACTAATGCATATGAATATAAAAAATAAAAAATTGATCCTTATTGGTTGGTGTAGTTACTAAAATCTAAATTATATAATACCTCAGTCTTATACACTTGGAAAAAACTATCATGGATGTACCTTTAAGTTCTAGACCTTTTTGTTGCTAAAAGGATCATGTTAAATATATTTTTGTGTTTAATTTATTATCTATTATTAAAAACCTTATTATTCTAAATAATCAAGATTTTTATACTATTCAAAAATTTAAAAACATGATTACTATCCTTCACTACCAATTTTGGACATGTACCTATTTCTTATCTCCCTAAACACTTACATCTTATGAGGACACATGCATCAACACAACTATCCATTTCCCTAACAAAGTGTCTAGTACCCAAAATTTATCCAAATCAAAAAAAAAAAATCCAAAAGGTTAGAATAAGTGCTTGAATATGATATACTTCCAAAAATAATTGGTATATATACAATATCAACCCTCATTCATTTATCTCCTAGAGATAACTTGAAACTCACAAGGTGATATATCAATAAGCATTCACGTGATAAAATATACCTTATTTGTCTCAATTCCCATATCAATCATTGGAGTAGTATTTATCTAGGTATGAAGCATTCAAATAGAAACCCATGAGCCATATTTCCCAAGTAACAAGTTAAGTAATTGCATGTATTTGCTTATCACACATTGCACCTTTGTGAACACAAAATCCAACACATAGGTGATAAATTATTTAATATGAGTCCCTATTGAGAGTAGTGTCTATGTAGGTAGTGTCCATTGATAAAGGGGTATTTGGGTTTAGTTCAACATTGTGATCCCACTAAACTATTTTTCCCACAATCACTACAAGGGTGAAGAGATAGGATTTGATAATTTGAAAAAGAGAAACAACGTGTGCACAAAATATGAAGAATAAAATAAAGGTGATAAAAAATATAGAAGGTTCCAATTATTTGCATCTAAATATAATAAATATTTTTTACACGACACCTTTAGTAGAGTAGACACTTAGGTTGATGAAACTTTCTAGATCTGACACAAGCATACAAGGCCACAAAAAGGATAATTATAGAAATTGACAACTATACCAAGATAATAATGCAATCCACTTCCATCATATTCTTTCTTAAACATGCATTCATGTAATAAACCAACTATCATTGTTTCCAATTTATTACAATATCTATCAATAATCATATTTTTCTATTTTTAACAATCTCAATTGTATAAACTAGCACCCATATGTTAGATAAATCTATGTACAATACACCAATAATTATCATTATAGAGGCAAGCCAAAATGTATACTAGGTTCCTTTAGAATGATATCTATTTGTGTATTTTATATAGATTTATCTAAGATATGTATGCTACTTTCACCATACATATAATTATTTCTCCAAATGTAAAAATTTCTCTAAAAACTATAATTACTTAATACTATTATTAATTTTTTAAATATATAAACTTCATGCAGATCTATAAAAAATTCTCAAAAAACTAATAATATTATGGATGTAAAAATATACATGGAACCCTATAATTACATAATTTTAATATATCATAAAAAAAATATCAAAAAATGTTATAATACCACATATGCAAAATAAGATTATGCTATTATAATAGCATTCACAATTATGTTATACATATAGTTATTCTACTATACATATCAATATTTTACTAGATGTAAATAAAAAACTCTAAAATCCTTATTTAATTAATAATATGATTAATTTTTAAATATATAAACTTCTTGCAGATCTATAATTTTTTCTTTAAAAACCATATAATACTATGGATGTAAAAATATACATGGAAACCCTATAATTATATAATTTTAATATAACATAAAAAATTATCAAAAAACATTATAATACTATAGATGTAAAAATAATTTTATGCCATCATAATAGAATACATCTATAAATATAATTATTTTACCATACATATCATTATTATAGCATAGTATAAAAACCCTAATTGCTTAATAATATGATTAAATGTTATTTCATTTCATATATTCAATTTGCATTTATAATATAATTTTTTTGAAACATCACATCTTTTTTATTGTTTTTAATGTGTTGGATATAATATAATTAAAAGTGGGTATAGTTTTTTTTTTTTTTTGAAAAAACTTAAAATTTGACACACTCATGCCATTATGCTTCCCAACCCCTTAGATGATACTGAAGGAAAACTTATTGGTGTAATCAAGAATACTATTTTTTCTAAGTTTTCTATTAATTAACTTGATATAGAAGTAGTTTATCACCCTTGTTCCCTAGACTACTCTATCTTTTTTACCCTAGATACCCCACTTCTTAATTTAAGGTTAAATAGTTGGCCCTATTTGTTATCATATAGAAGGTGGGTACATGAGCTTATCAGTTAGTTAAAATAAAAGGGAAAATTATGAGGAAATCTATGAACATCAATAAACTACTCTAATATTACACATAATTTCAAATATTCCAAAAATATAAAATATCCAATAATCAAAAAATAAAAAATAATCAAATATTAAAAAAATAAAAAATTAGGACTTGAGCTTGATATAATTACTATATTACATTATTTACATATGTTATTTATCATATTTTGGTTGTTTCATATTTTATTCATACACACATGGATTTCATGGTATATGAGTGTGATGTAGGACATACAAGTTACACACGAACATATAGATGTTTTAATTTCTTCTACTCAGTGGGCTTGCCAATATTAGGTACATCTAATTTCACAAGTTTAACTATTACAAGTTATATATATATATATATATATATATATATATATATATATATATATATATATATATGTATGTATATATATATATATATATATATATATATATATATATTATGACCTTTATACCATGTTGAACTAGATATATTTCTTACACATGCCTTGTCTGTTACTTATATATTACATAGTGTTACATGGATATGCTATTATACTATGATGTGACATTGATACATATAGATGTCGTAGGCAAGCATTTACTTGTTTAATGCTCCATTGATGCTATAATTACTTTCTTATATGAAATGATATCTTATTCTTGTATATTATGATGGATGTTTGGACTTATTTGTAACATATTTATGTCCTTTGAGTGTAGCCCTTATATTTTTTGAATGTGACATGTTTGATGTCCCTTGCATGTGGTTCTTATCCTTTTATATTATAACACATTTATGTCCCTTGTATGTGACCCTTATTTGTGATGCTAACACTTGAAATTTTTTATCCTTTTGACATTAAGTAGTGTTGTGATATATATCATGCAATTTGAATGTGTAGTATTATTTATTTATCTTTCTACTACATGTTTAATCGATACATCTATCTAGGAATGAAAATTATATGCCTTTCATTACATATGTTACATACATGTCTTGATTGAAATATATATTAATATGATGACATAATATACACATGTTCACATGGTTATACATGATTATACATTTATACATAATATGATACATTTAAATCTTCTTTATAGACAAGTGACTTATAGGATACATTCCTCATCCCAAAAGGGGGGCATTATAGTGGGAATATCATAGATACATAAGCCCCCATGACATAAAATTAGACTTTAATGCAAATTTTAGAGATTAAAATTGGTTTAAATATTATATACTTTAGTTTCATGAAAGATACTAAAAAACATATATAGATTACAAGGGAATATTACATGCATATACACTCACCTTAAAAAAATTTGAGCATTAATACATAAATACTTAGGTGAATATGCACATAATTTATAGAAAAATCATTATATATTTTCACATACACATACATTTAAGATAGACACTCTCAAATTCAACATATATATGCATAACATTCTATATAAATTGGTTTAGATTTAGGGGCATGCACTATCTCATGCACATATACACACTTTCATTTTCACCAAGTGTTAATATTGGTTCATGCACTTACAAAAAATATAGTTTACAATTGAATGGAAAATGGTTGTCATTCTAATTCATGCTTATTAAATTTATAATCATAATATGGGAATGAATATTTTTTTTTAATTTTATTAGGTAAAATTAACATGTTTTAAAAGGACATGTAACTTGAGCATAAGTAAAAGATAAAATAGAGCAAGCCCAAAGGTCTAAGGATCAAAGTATCGAATTACAAAAACAACAAAATACTAACTAGAGTGGAAGATAAAACAAATAAAGTAGAAAAATAAATTAATTAAGGAGGAAATAATCCTCCATGAGTGCCTTACTGGCATATATATCCTTCACCTTCTCCATCAACCTATTTCTAGCGATATTTTCCCAAGTTTTATTACTCAAACCTTCTACACCATCCTTTGGTGTAATCATCCTTGGATTCTTCCAAAGAACCTCCATCTCTAGTATCATTTTAAGGAGTGATTTGAGGGAAGGTTTTGGATAATGGACCTTCACTACCTCAGTAACATATTTCTAGTGAGTACCCTTAGCCTTAATGTGTTGAGAAAAGGATTATATCATTTTAAAAGATTCCCTATTAATGGAGTCCACTCCTTTATCAATCTTTATATGATAATTCTAGCTTCTATAGTTTATTTTTGAACCTTTCTAGCTATATTTTATTCATCTTGATTGACTCCAAGAGGTGGGCCTTAACTTTCCAAGAAGAATCTATAGTATTCCCTTACTTAAATGCAATAGGTTTTAGTTTGGTTAGAATGAGTTGGAGAGGGAGTTCCCCAATGGTGCTCTTAGAGAAGGGGCTTATGAGGGAGGGGTTGGGTAGAGGGTAGTGGGAATCTATGGTAGGATCTTCCTTGGGGGAGTCCTCCTCTATAGAAAACCCTCATGAAGGGACTTCCTTACCATGTAGGGTCCCTCCATGTTTAACTGACAAGAGGATAATGCGTTGATAAATGATAATATTCACTTCATTTATCTAGAAAGGAAATGTCATGCATTATAGGGACTTAATTAGGAAGTAGGGAAAGCTAATCTTAAAACCTTGGAAGTAATTAACCAGCATAAGATGGTGCAAAAATATAAGTGAAAAATTACCTTTGTTGAGCATGGTCATTGATGTCTTAGGTTTTCATTGATGTTAAATAGAGCATATCATTCTAGTGTATTAACGACAAAGAAGTTATGTTTGATAGCTTGGATAGATATGACACATTTTCCTGTTTATAAGGACAAAGAATAAGTTATGAGGCATCCATAAATGTCTTGGTGAAGTTTTAGTGTGTCACTTGATAATTTAGAATAAGAAACATGCATCTTCTAGATTAAGAGAAGTTAGGTTATCACTACATGTCATATAATTATCAATGAATTATCAAGTTTGTGCATTTAATGTAGGTACTTAGAAAGTTAATTGAGGTAAAATGTTTTCATGGAGATATTATCTATAGTGTCAAGAAGTTACCCTGAAGATTTGGAATCTTGAAGTTTTTTCTAGCTCAAGTTATAAACCTTCAAATTTTCTCTTTCAAACTATGATGGGCCAAAAACCATCAAGTTTAACTACATTGAATTTTGAGGTCAACTAGTCAATAGATCTAATGGTGAGAATTCATCATCTAGATTATGATCCAATAGTGCACATGAAGTCAAATTGTCAAAGGTTCCTAAGATTAAATATGTTAGTGACATTGTGTCTTAATCTTATTGATTTGATAGAATATCAATGGTAAATGAGTATTCATGTAGATGGAGATCAATAGTATTGGTCAATTCAAATAGTCAAATGTGTAAAAGACATATAGAGATACCAAGTGGCATAATTAGTAGATCTCAGATTGAAGATCAAAAGTCAGCATTATAGGTTAAAGAATAGGCTACTCCCAAGAAGATCAATGGAGCATGCTTGTTCAAATTTTATAGTAAGCATAAAATGAGGTCAAAGTGTCTAATGTTTAACATTTACATGGTGAATTATGGAATTCAAATATTCAAATTAATGTGGGAAAACTAGTCTATAGTTATTGAGATATATTATTTGATCTAAGATGAATTTATTGATGTAATAAAAATCAAATTGTAAAATATTTCAAGGTTCATCTATAAAATCTAGTTATAAGGTCTAAATGTTTGTACAATCAAAGTTATGGAGATTAAAAGTTAACTATTTGTTCATTCATGGTACTACTATGTTCATAATATTATTTGAGTAAATTGTGCTCTAGCAGAAGATTATTTTGGTGGGAGTAATCATGTGAAGATGTCTTAGAGGTTATATTAGGTGGACCCATGTATTTAAAAATGATCTTATGTTCTTAATTTACTCAATGAAGTGCTAAATAGATTAATAGGTTTCCATGAGACCTATAAGGTCTACTAAGGCCTAATTGAAAGGTATAAATGCTTAAGTGTGACCCATGGATGCTATAGCTAACCTATAAGGATGGTATTGAGATTTGTATTAGGATGATATATGTTTTAAAGGTTAAGGTAAGTATTATGGCCAACCTATAAGTTGATATTCATGAAGAATCTATGAGGAGTTGATACCAAGGTAATGGTTTCTAGACTTGATGTGTATGTGTTTAGAGAACAAAAGATAGAGATGAAGGAAAGAGATTAGAGAGAGTGTGATCAGTGGATGGAAAAAATTATAAAGTAGATCGAGGATGAGCGAACAAGCCTAAGGTAATCCAAAATGGTGTTTGGATGCATTTATTGTATGAGAAAGTTTGAGTGTGTATGATGAGTTAAAATAAAGGTGTTATACATTTTTTCTCCAATTAGATTGATCTACAATCAGAGTTTTAGAGTTGTTAATTTCATAAGGTGTTGTGTGGGTTCTCAACATTTAGAACAAGTGGGTACTTGTTAATAGTTAGGGGTGGGTGATCCTTGTGAAGTGGGTGCTTCAGTAAAAGGTATCATGTTTATGATCATATTATAGGACAAGTAGTTCATGTGTTTTTAGTCTTGAGAGTGGGTTTTATTTCCCAAGAGGGTTTCCCACGTAGATCTTGTGTTATGTGTGTGATCTTGCATGATATTTATTATTAATTTTTATAGATATCTTGTATGCTTTATGAATGATTATGGTCATTGATTAAGAGTTTTAAAGGATTAAATTTGAATTTTGAAATATCTTGCATCACTGATTCACTCGACTCTCAGTGATTGTACCTTTGATAATTAGTATAAAAGCAAGACCTTCATTACAATTTTAACCACTTGAAGGTGATCTAAGGTACAATATGGTAAGTAAATAGAAGTAGGGTTTATATACAAAGCAAAAACCATTATTAAATGGGTCAAATTATACTTTCTAGAGTATAAGTATGAGGACATACATCATGTCCTTAGGGTTTGATATTTGACAATCTCTCATGGATAGTTATACTACACCAACTACTCTTCCAACTAGTGATGATGACAAGAAGTTGATTGAGAATAATTGAAAAGATATAAATTATTTCATTTATGGTTTATCTGAGGTTGAGCTCACCAAAGTGATCTATTACAAGTATGCTAAGGAAATTTGGGATAAATTATAGACTATCTATGAAGGAGTCTCAAAGGTAAAACTCGCTAAATTATAGATCTACCAAAGGGAATTAGAAGGTTTCAAAATGGAGGAAGAAAATACTATGGCATCCTATATTCTAAGGGTTGATATGGTAGTAAACATGATCAAATGTTTTAGAGAGGTGATTGGTGAAGCTACTATATTACATAAGGTATTGAAGACTCTTACACTCAAGTTTGATTCACAAGTTTTTTCTATAAAAGAGAGTCATGATCTAAATTAGTTCAAGATGGATGAATTGCATGGCATCCTTCCTACATTTAATATGATATTTGATGAGGACAAACCTCTTAAGAAGGAAGCAACCTTTAAGGTGATCAAGGAGACAAAATACAAGAAGAACAAGTTAAGTATTGAAGATTTTGATCTTAATGAAGATCAACTTGAAGCCATGATTGTAAGAAAATTGAATGTAGGATTTGGTAAGTATGAAGGAAAACTTCATTTTAAATGTTTTTTCATGTGGTAAAGTTGGTCATTTTATATAAATATGTCGAGATAGAGACATGTTTGAACACAAAAAATCTTATAAGGAATCTCATGATGATTAACACAAGAAATTTGAAGGTCCTAGAAAGTATAGAAAGTCATTCAAGAATAAAAATGGAAAAAGGGAATCATACAAAGGTAGTAATAGCCTTTACCATCAAGAAGATAGTAACTCATATACAAAAGAAGAAGTAAACACATCTGACAATGATGATTCTTTTAATAATGAGGATAAGGAGACATTGTTCATGGATTTTAGTGATGATGAAGGTGAATATTCTTTAAGCATAGATTTATTTGGTGGAGATAGCTTAGAGGAACAAGAGGAGAAAGTCACTCTTGAAAATAAATATCTAGATACTATGGAATAAATAAAGATAATACAAAGAAAGAATATAAAACAAGACTTCTTGATCAAATCCTATGAGGAATAAATTGGAATTTTTGAAAGAAGTCTAAGTAATGAAGTCAAGGAGCATGATGAGATCACACAAGAGCTTGAAAATTAGGTTGGTAATCTTAATAAAGAAGTAAATATTAAGGATGAAGAGTGTATCATGTATCAACTAGACATATATTCTTTGTAAATCAAACTAAATAAAGCTATGATTAAAGATACAATTGATGATTTAGATAATAAGAATGAATTGATGAATGCTCTTGAATATCTAAAATTGAGGAGAAAAGAAACAAAGAGATGATGTCACAAATCAAATACTATGAAGAATAATTTATTATGTTTAGAGCAATATTGAATGATGACACCAAGGAATATGAAGATACTATAAAGCATCTCAATAGTCAGTTATAAACTATGTATTCAAGCCTAAAATACAAATACGATGAGTGCTTAAGGTATGTGATTGAAATTGACTCATTAAAATTTGATTTAGGCAAGGCATCTTATAAGGTAAATTCATTTTTGAAGTATGTAAAGATCTAAAATGATCTTGAAAATATTCTAAGTAGTAAAAAGTGTGCTAGTGATAAATATGGTATTAGATGCAAAGAACAAAAAAATGTAACTCAAGACAATATAAATGCTTTGAAGATATATAATTAGTTAATGAATTAATTTATTGGAAAAATGAAGACAAATTAGATCAGATAACCAAATGTTATGAGGTATGCAAATTTCAATGGTCATTATTACTCCTACAATCAGTTTGGACATAGGTCAAAAGATTTTAAAATATCCTCAAGGAATGAATTTGCATAGAATTATGAACAAGACAATGGAAAGCATGAAGAAAATCACCACTTGATATATTCAATAGGTTCACAAGGAAATAATGACATATTTTACTACAATTGTCAAGCATTTGGTCATATAATAAGGTTTTATAATATTTTCATTAAGAGACCAAATGATCAGGGACATGAAAGAATTCATGAAACTTCAAATAATCATAAAATATATCAATAATAAGGTATGTATAATATAAGAAACATTATTTGTTTCAAATATCATGAGAGTGGTCACATAGTAAGGTTCTACGAAATTGATCAATATTCTACTTCAAAAATTGTCAATCCTATCATCAAGATGAGTCATAGTGAATGGAGGCCTAAGAAGGTAAATAAAAAATAAGCTCAATGTGGATTATTTGATATAAAATAATAGGTAACAAGTGAAAGTATCAAGGAACAAGCCTTATCTACCCAAATGGACAAGGAAATCAAGTAGGATCTTGAGATAAAAGAAAATAATAAGGTTGAGAACTCATTCAAAGTCAATCTAAAGATGAAGAAGGATTGAAAGTCAAGCAAAAACATGGATATATGGGAGTATCCTATTTTTTGGGATCTTTAGTCCCTCTCTGATAAGTAGGTGTCTCTACCTAATCTTCTTAGGAGACATTTTTCATGTGTGGAAGCAAGTGTGTGTGCTCTAGGTAATGATCAAAATAACATTTAATACAAAGGTATTTTCTTGTCAATGTGATAATATGCAAGATGTGTTTGGATAAGGGGGAGATAAGTTAGTTATCTTGAGTGGTTTGAAGAAGATGTGCATGATGTAAGGGGGAACATATGTGAAGATGCTTCAATCATGATAGAAGTTTGAAGATGTCTGCTATAGTTTTGAATTCAAGAAGATTGACATGATGACTTGATCAAACCAAGTCATGTATTTTTACAAGGTATTGAATCTTCATGCATGAGTAAAGAGAGCTTATGGTTTTTGTAAATAGATAGGTCTAAGTATCAAAAAATCCCAAGTTTAGATTGGTGTATGTCAAAGAATAGATGATATAAGATGGATCTTCATGTTAGGGGGATATTTCTAAGCTCTGTAAGTAGTTTGTCAGGTCCAAGGATCATAGAAATCTAAGTTAATATTGGTGCATATCAAAAGGGTAATAATTGATTCATATGATTGAAATTATGTAAGTATCCTAAGCATCTTAAATAGTATTTAAAATGCATACATAATGTTAAGGAATGATTGTTGGCATGTTAAGGTAGAGACCCTTTGTCATTGATGTCAAAGGGAGAGAAAAATCAGAATGAATAAGTTCAAATGAGTAAGAAGTTATTTTGAGGGTGTTGTGTCATCAATGACAAAGGGGAATATTGTTTATCATGGTCATTGATGTCTTAAGTTGTCATTGATGTCAAAGAGAGCATTTGGTTCTAGCGCATGAAAGACAAAGAAGTTGTGTTTGATATCTTGGAGAGATATGGCACATTTACAGGTCAATAAAGACAAAGAAGAAGTGAGCCATCCATAGATGTCTTGGTAAATTTTTGGTGTGTCACTTGATCATTTGGAAAAAGAAACATGTATATTCTAGCTTAAGAGAAGCCAGACCATTATTGAATGTCATGAAAATATAAATAAACTAGCAAGTTTGTACATTTAATGAAGTCACTTAGAAAGTCAATTGAGATCAAAGGTTTAATGGAGATGTTTTCTATAGTGTCAAAAAGGTACCCTAAATATATGTACTCTTGAAGTGTTTTCTAACTCAAGTTATAGACCCTCAAAGTTACTCTTATAGATTGTGATGGCCAAAGAGAGCATCAAGTTTAACTATATCAAAGTTTGAGGTCAACTAGTCAATAGATATAATTGTGAGTGTTCATCATCCATATTATGATTCAACGTTGCATGTGAAGTAAAATTTTCAAAGGTTCCTAAGATTAAATAAACTTGTGACATTTGTCTCAATATCATTGATTTGATATAAGATCAATGGTATGTGGGTGTTCATTTAGATGGAGATTGATGGTGTGGGTTGAGTCAAATAGTCAAATGTATAAAAGGTACATAGAGCTTCTAAGTGGAACAATCATAAGAGCTTGGATTGAAGATCAATAGTGAGCATTGTAGGTTAAAGACCAAGCTACTCTTAAGGAGATCGATAGAGTTTATTTATTCAAAGTTGATAGGGAGCATGAGATGAGATCAAAGTCTCTAATGTTTAACATTTACACATTGAGTGTTGGAATTTAAATATTCAAATTGATGTGGAGAAACTAGTTTTTAGTTTTTGAGCTGTATATTTTGATCCAAGACAAATTTATTGATGTATAAAAAAGCAAACTTATAAAGGACTTCAAGGTCCATCCATAGAATATAGTTATAAAGTCTGAATGTTTGTAAAATTGAAGTCATGGAGATTAGAATTTGATTATTTATTTGTTAATGGTGTTGTTTTAGATTAAGGTAAAAACAAGTTTTGAAGGGACCCTAAAACCCTGAAACAAAGGGAGAAGGATAAAACAGAAACATCCACAGGCGAAACCTAAAACCTAAATCAAAGAAGTATCAAAATCAGGTTTTACATGGACCTGAAACCACCATTAAAGATAATCAAAAGACTAACCCTAGGTTTTTTAGAGACCTGGAAACTCCATAGTGATAAGGAAACAAAAAACCAAGAAATGGAACTAGATATTACATCCAACTGAAAGAACCAGGACCTATTCTTCTAGTTCCAAAATCATCTTCACTGCTTCCTTACCTTTCACAGCAATGTCCTGAATGGCTATAGCCACCAACGTGGCTCCCTCTTGCATTGCTTTCTTTCTTGAGCTCTGTCTTGTTCTCTTGCTTGGCCCCTCTAAGGATTTGATTTCCTCATTTGCTCATTTTCCAATGTTTACAGTAGCTGCACATATGCTAGAGGTAACCTCCTCCATCTTCATTCTACTTTCCTTAATGAGTTCCCTTAGGTTGTTCTCATAGTCTTTGAGTTTGATAGGAATATCCCTCATCTACTTTTCCATGTTATTGATTTTATTCCAAACTACTTCCTGGTTACGTTACATTATTTCCATTTTCTTCTTAATTACCATTATCTCCTTATACATCCATGAGTTGAATTGAAGGATAGCATTTGCTTTGCACTTGGCCAAGCTCATAGGGGGTGCCTCCCATCATTCTGCCTTATATCACTCCAATATTCTGTGTTCTTTTTTGGACTATTTTCAACTTCTTCCATATGATCCTCCCTTTTCATTTGTTTTTGTTCCTTAGTTTCAATAGGGCTTTCATTTTGGTTACAATCATCCTTAACTTGAGCTCCCATTTCCATTACTTGGTTGACAACTTGAACTAGATTTTCCTTCTCATTTTTCGAAGCATGGTCCTCAAAAAGATCATCCAAATCTTTATCAATTTCCCCAAACACTTCCTGGTTTGCCTCAGGATCATGGTTGCTATTTTTAGTTTTTTCCTCTATAGTGACTCCTTTCTCATTCTTGTCTTGAACTTCATCTTCCTCACTGGAGCAAAAGAGTGTTTTGGTGTTCATGGTGTTGTTGTGTAAAAAATATTATTTGAATAAATTATGCTTTAGCAGAAGAGTGTTTTGGTGGGAGTAATCATTTGAAGATGTTTTATAAGTGATATTAAGTGGACCCATGTATTTGAAAGTGATATTATGTTTTTGAATTTACTTGATGAAGTGCTAAATAGATGAATAGGTATCCATGAGACCTATAAGGACTACTAAGGCCTAATTGAAAGGTGTAGTTGCTTAAGGGTGACCCATGGATGTTATGGCTTACCTATGAGGATGGTATTGAGATTTGTGTTAGCATGATAGATGTCTTAAGGGTTAAGGCAAGTATTATGGCTAACTTATAAGTTGATATTCATGAAGAATCTATAATGAGTGGAGACCAAGGTAATGGTTTTTAGACTTGATGTGTATGTGTTGAGATAACAGAAGATAGAAATGAAGGAAAAAGATTAGGGAGAGTGTGATCAATGGATGGACTGAAGTATCAAGCATATTGAGGATGATTAAATAAGCTTAGAGTAATCCAAAAGGGTGTTTAGATGCATTGTTTGTATGATCAAGTTTGAGTGTGTATGATGAGCTGAAAGAAAGGTGTTATACATTATTTATCCAATCACATTAATCTACAATCAAAGTTCTAGTGATTTCATACGGTGTTGTGTGAGTGATCAACATCTAAAAAATTTGGGTGATTGTTCATACTTAGGAGTGGGTGCTACTTGTGAAGTGGATGCTTCACTAAAAGGTCTCATGTTTGTGATCATTTTATAAGACAATTAGTCCATGTGTTTATAGGCTTGAGAGTGGGTTTTATTCCCTAAGAGGGTTTCCCACATAGATTTTGTGTTATGTGTGTGATCTTACATCATCATTCTTATTAATTGTTATGACTATATTTTATTCTTTATGAATGCTTATGGTCATTGATTAAAATTTTGAAAGGATTAAATTTGAAGTTTGAAATATCTTGTATCACTAATTCACCCCCCCTCTCAATGATGTACCTCTATCAAAATTTTAGGGTAATATATTTCATAATTTATAGGCACACCTCTAGCTATTACCTAGGTAGGTCCATGCATAAGAAGCCCTTCTTATTAGTTTTTTATGGTCCCATTATTCCTAAAAAACCTATGCATCAGCTCCATTTTATTTGAAAAGTCTTTAGAAGCTTCCACCCCCTCATAAGATAGACTAGTGACCTCATCAATTAGCTCCTCAGTACTAGAGAATTTAATATCCCTTATCACCGTGATTATCTTATTCTAGGTAGCCAGAAATTCATTTGTGATGGTTGCATCATGTCTTATAACCATAGACATATATTTAGTTAGTCCCACTTTATGCAATTTCTACTAAACTTTATTATTAGTCTAAACCTCTGAGCAAGAGGCAAGATTAATTTTATCCCTATCAACCCCATGTTATTATTATATATGAAGAGGATGTTTAAATGGTGTTTGGATTTCACCGTGCCCTAGTAGTACTCAAAATTTATGACATCAATATGTTTTTAAGGATGAGATTTTCCCTAGCTTGTGATATTAAATCCCCATGTAGGATTATGATGAAAAATCATGATTTTTAAATCCAATTACTTTAGATGTGAGTTTTGTGCATGTGGTTGCCACTCCTTTACCCTATAAAATGATATCTTCATTTTGAATTTATTTAATGATGTGTGTAGGGGTGTGGCTACCATCATTCCATATAGCTAAAAGTAGAAAGATAATTTCAAAGTTAGTAATTAAATCATCCACCCCATTGCCTTTATAGTATATATGAACAATGAATGAGTAATCCATCTCCTTCTCAAGTCTCTTGGCATCATCAATGAGAGATTTAATTTTGTAAAAAGGGGTGGTTTTAACATCTAAAGAATTAGGTATGTTAAGGGAGTCTCCTTCTATGATTAATCTTCCCAACTTGATTTTGGCAACAATTTAAATACCCCAAAGCACCACCACAGCTTTGGTCACATGGTTAGTTTAAATTACTATAGGATCAACATATGTAGTAATCAACATCCCCACTAAACTTTTTATAAACCCTCATCCACCAGTAGGATCAATATCTCCCTATATATCCCCATAAAAATTAAGTATTACCCAATTCTCATGTGGTTGCTTCAACCTAACATGTTTTCTTAGAAAATATTTAGAGGATGAATGATTTTATGTTCCACATCCCATTCCCTAAATATTATCTATTCAACAAGAGAACCCAGGTTTTTGATAGTGTGAGGAAAAGCCCTCCAATTTTAAATAATGGCTTATCAATGTAGGAAAAAGACCACTTTGGGATGGTGCCTTTTGTTATAAAATATACCATCATTATGATCTTTCCAAATGGCCCAAAACCAATGAGGGAGGGACATAGACCAAAAAAAAGAGAGGGACAAGAGACTCTAGGGTGGACTCTAATTCTTAATGAGGTTAAATATGATATTAAGTTTTACCAAAGACAAATTAAATTTGTCTAAGATCCAGTCTAGAATGCACAAACTTAGGGGATAAGATAGAAACAAATGGTAGATTTAATCTTCCACTTCCCTACATAGGGGACATCTACTAGGTAGAATGAGTCCTCTTTTGGCCAGATTGTCCATTGTTAGAATATTTTCTTGAACCACTAGCTAGAAGAAATAATTAACCTTAAGAATGAGGTCTTTAATCCATAGAGATTTATAGTATTCTTACTCATCCTCCAAACCAAGGTCAACAAGGTGACAAGAAGATGTTGAGTACTTCCCACTATCTTCAGCCACCCACAAGAGATGGTCATCCTTAAGGAAGATGGAAATGTGGATTTGACTAAAAGAGTAATTAAAATCATAAACTACTTGGGCATATTTAGTGATTTTACTATCTATGGAGATAACCTTGCATGATTTTGAACTAGAATTATATTCCTAGTAATATTTAACCTTAGTGCCCCATCTCTCCTTAAAGGTCAGACAAATATTGGCCTAGTTCCCTTATGATGAGGGGAGAATTGGATAGCCAAGCATCATCCCAAAAATTAATTTTCTCCCCATTCTTGAGTTACCATTTAATTCATTTTTTAGGAAGTCTTTGCTACTATAGATGGCTTTCTAGAAGTTACACTTGTCGATAGGACCTTATTCTCAGAGTAAGTAGTCTTCCTCAATCCTTACAGATATAGGGGAAAGAACATTATTCATTCTAATCCGATCATGCATTATATTCTATAGTGATAAAAATTGATAAATTTATAAAATCAAACATTCCCTTTTGATCATGGATTTTTTTTACATGGAGAAAAATTGAGTATAAATATACCATTGATTCTATAAACCATCTACAATGGTTAGTTTAGTTTCTTTGATTGAACTTAGTTTATGTTTCCTTCTTTAATTGCATAGAAATTTGGGTTCATACATTATCTATTAATCCCCAAATGCATGACGGTTGGGATATTTTTTCATCTCAAATCAAGAGCATGGATTAATAGTTACATAAATATTGGTCAAGTCACCACAACATTTCATGTGTTTAGTAAGGAATCAAAAGATTCTACAATACTTCAATATGAAGCATCATTTCTAATAAGTTTAAAATGAAATATAGTTTTCACCAAAACATAAGTGTACTATTACCTTTGCTCTTTAAAATTTCAAAAATTTAGTTTGATATTAAAATTTTCAATCAATGGACATTGATTTCACATGATTTCCAACTTATATATTGAGTAACCTTCACACTTGGAGCTTCATACCAAACAAAAATTGTGTTTTACATGCTCAAGTACATTTTAATCCTTTTACTCTAGTAATCCCATTATTAGAATAAAATGGATTAGTTTATACACTAATATTTAGTACTTGGTACTTGAATATGATAAGATTGATATAAATTTACCACACGACTTGAATTCATAAACAAGGTACCATCCTCTCACACTTGCATGCCATCTTATTAGTTCACCCTTATTTTATGTTTTTACCCACTTACATGAAACTTGATATTTTTTTTAAACACACTAAATATCCTACATAGACATATATTAACATTCAGTTTAGTCCCCTTATACATAGGTTAGCTACATCAATTTTGATAAGTACAACTAGTCAATTTTGACTTGATATGGTTAGAATTGACCCTCTCCCAACAATAAAAACTTAATAAAATCAAACCTTTCATTAGGTTTAGATTATTTTTATAACCTATCTATGGCATGATAAATTACCAAATTGGAGTCATATATAAACAAAATAAGGTCTCATTCAAAAGGGATTTTCCACTTATTTACTATACATTTATACACTATTACACATTGAAAAACTCGGCCCTATTCTTCTCAAATCATGAATTTATCATTAGTATTAGTCACAAGTAAATTTAAAGCATACTAAGTCTAATTCAAAGAAAATATTTAATAAAAATAAACATAAATAATTAGAAACATACATATAGTGAAGGAGAATAATTTCACAATCACACTAGTTGGGAGAACTATGTGTGGTTTGATGTCCCTTATTAGAATATGGGATACATAGGAAGTGGTCAATAATCAAATGAATTTGATTGGGGTTAGATGATGCCATTACACTTTCCAAAATTTTGGTAGGTTTATAGAATTCACAAACACACCTTGGGTTTCAATAGGAAGGAGGCTGATTTTTAAAGTTTTGCACATCATTAGAGATCATTATCACACATATAGAGCATAAAAATTCAAGTGAATGTGATTGTACAATCATAATCCTAAATTTTTACATAGGTCAATACCAACTAACACATGTTAGTATCAATTGAAGATATTGACCCAAACAGACAAAACTGACCCCAATATACATAGATACCATTATTAAAGTAAATAAATTACAAGTTTGATCTTAGAGGTTATTCACTTCTATAATAAAATCAACAAAAACCACTCACCCTAAAAAGATAATTAATAATCCATTTTTTGTATTTACTATATTTTTCATATGCCACTTTTTTAATAATTATAATTGGTTTCAATATTTTACATTTAGATGTATGTTTGATGTCATATATTCATATCTAAATTACTTTAAAAATTCAAGAAGAATACCCTATTTATTCTAATTCACCAATCAGTCACTAATAAAATATATTGTACCCAATGTACATCCATTCCATTTTTTAGAATAGGGACCCATTATATTTTAGAATCTATCTATATCCCTATATTGAAAATATTTTAAAGTTAAATGTCTTATGTATTTCAATAACTTTGTTATTTGGTAGACCCATTGACATGCTTATTTTTAGACTAACCTACTAATAATTTTTGAAAATTTGTGTGTATGCAAGTCTCATCTCATCTTATTTTCCATAAATCCTTAGTGAAACTACTTAACATAAAATGGTCTTTGGAAAATTTTCTAGGATAATTCATTTGATGAACTCTTTTAAGGCTATGTTTAACAAAACTGGTTCTTCAAAAAAAAATTAGAGGCCTATCTTTGGAAATTTTTAGTGATTTACATTTATATGGTCCTCTAAAAAAATTTACTCTACAAAATTTTACTTCAAAAGAGTTATTCAAAACATCTATTCAATATTCCTATTTACAAGACATCTAATGTTTCATTTACCCTATATCAAAGGACTTTTCTATTTACTCGTAGGCATTTTTTCTTTGGGAACTATATTTCTAAATTTTTACACTTCCATTTATCTAAGTATTTGAAGGATTTATTTGACAAGATCCATTGGATAAATTACTTAACATAAAAGTGGTATTCGATGAAAGTGTTTAGTGATTTAGTTTGATGAATTCCTATGACACATTTTGGTCTTCAATGGTTTTATTTAGTAAAATGTTTCAACAAAAACAAAAATGTTTCAACAGAGAGCTGGGAAACCAACTCTAGTAATGATGAAGAAGGATCTGAGGATATGGAAAAAGACAAAGTCAATACTGAGGAGGACTCTGTTACCAGAACAGAAGAGGAGGAAAACCAGAAAGACGAGGAGGATGACACTGTCCAGGAAGATTCTGGTGAGGACCCAACATCAAAGAATGAAAAGGAAATCCCAGTCCAGGAAAATATTCAAAACATGGAGATGGGAATTGAAGAAGGATTCAATGAGCGGGAATTAAAGAGCCAAGAAGACTTCTTTGAAGAAGCAAGAAATAGCCCAAACGAAAAGGTTGAGGACTGGAAAGGGAAGAAACAGAATGAGGAAATACACACTCCTTTGATTTGGGTTAATAGTAAAGCTGAGTCTTCTTCCCAATTAGATTCCTAGTTGTGTAGGGAGATCATTAATCTCAAGAAAAAAGTGGAAACTTTGGAAGAATCTCTGAAAGCTGCTTGGAACAAAGTAAATGACATGGAAAATTAGTTAAGCGAGATCCCTGTGAAGCTCAAAGTTTATGAAAACAACCTCCAGGAGCTTATAAAGGATAACAGAAAGAAAATGGATGAAGTAACATCCAATATTTGTGCAGCTACTATCAATATTGGGAAACGTGCCAATGAGGAGATGAAAGTACTAGAGTGCCCCTGCAAGAGGACAAGGCAAAGTTCCAGAAAGAAAGACACACAAAAAGGAGCTTTGTTGGAGGCTTCCACCCAGGAAATTGCTTTGAAAGAAAAAGAAGCCATGAAGTTGATTCTGGAACTGGATGAATAATTTGGTCCTTTTTTTTGGTTAAGAAACTGGTACTGATCTTTGGTTTTATTTTGCTAGTTTTTTGTTTGTTGTTCTTTCAGACTTCTATTTTTTGGGTCTTGTTCGGCTGTATCTCTATGGTTTCAGGACCACTCTAAATCTATTTTTACTACCTCTCTGTAGTGTTTTTAGGCATTGCCTATGGGCTTAGATTGCTCTTTTTTTGCTCTTTGTTAAAGGGTTTCGGGGCCCCTTCAAAACCTGCTTTTACCTCTAATCTAAAACAAACCTCATTTAGGTCTTTGCCAAAATCATTTATAATGTTTATTCAAGATACTCATTTAGATCACAAACATTATTATATCTAGAGTCCTAACTTTTGACTACAAAAATCCCCATGGCATGGTGAACCAAAGCTAAATAAGTGATAAAATATCTTGGTAAAAGGAAATGATGTGTCACCCCTACTAAATGTTAATAGTGACTACATGACATACCCACCAAATGAAGTGGAAATTTTTGAATTGAATTAAAAAAAAATTTATAGATTTTGTACACTAATGGTCCATGAACTAGAAATCAATACCAAAGCTATATAAAAATAGTTCAAATGTTGATGTTCCCATTAAATCTCAAGCTAAATTGTGAACTTAATTGATCCCTTATGATCAAACCCTAGATACCAATGTTTGCAACCTAAATCCATACTCAAGAGAGCTATGCAATTAAATTATAAACTGGATCAGTATCAATTTAGTTAAATAACAATTCCATACTCATCCATAGCATTCTAAGTAACTATCCCCCATTAAAGGTTTTCTATCAAATATTTAAATAAGTATAAGGATATGTTAGTTGAACCTATAATATTAAACAATGATTATATAAACTAATCATTGTTATAGGAGGCCATACACCAAGGTGACATACATATACATGAAGAAATTTTAACTATGAATTAATGCCAATTAGATACAGACCTCCTCCCATTTAAGAATCAAGAGATACACTTTGTAGTAGTGAAGTTAGAAGTTATGCCTTCCATTGACCTCTTATGATACTTATTCTTTTCGAAGAAGATAACTTGAAGAACATTCCTTAACCATGTGGATCAAAGAATAATTGTGGTGTGCATCTCTAGTGATGCATTTCAAAGGTACCTCTCACTCCCTAATATAGATTTCAATTATCATTTACACAAGGTATTATCATCGAAGTGTTGGCCAATTTTGGCCTACATATAAAACTTCTACTTGTATGGATGATATGATTATAATTATAGATGGAATGAGTGATCCAAAGATCTCAAATTACTCATAAAGATTTTAAAACACATTAAGCAAGCTTAAATTGCAAATTGTTGATCTTTGATAAAAAAGTCTTGAAATAGGTATAAATTTTCTAAATAAAGGATTCAATAGCTTCTCATGGTGTTTCATGGTGTCCAAAGAGCATAAAGCAAGTTTCATAGGTCTTAGAAACTTATTTGGAGCCTTGAAAGTTCAAGCTCAATCCTACAAGAACTAGACCATCATGAGCACATCACATAGGGATGAATAGACCAATTTTCTTGTCTATTTTAATAAATTCACCTATGGAGCCTCTCAAGCCAAAATATTTCACAGACTTAAATTTATTCATTCCTTAAATGTTATCTATAAATTTCCTGACTTGATGAGTTATCTATCTCAAGTTATAAGTATTCAAAGTTGAACAAGCAGAAGGAGACATTTGTGTAGATGTCAAGTTAAAGCTTCATGAATTAGCCATTTGAATTTAAAAGCCCTAAGGTTTAATGAAAATATAAAAAATTTCCAAATCTCAAGATATAAGGTTAAGATCCAATGATAAATAGGTAATGTAATGATCTAGTGGGTCCTAAAGATCTAACAACATACATTTGATCATGCATTAAAGATAAATGATAAGCATCAAGTAAAAAAGTTAGCATAATCACATTGATGATAAGTGTCAAAATATCAGGTACTTGAATAGAGATCTAATGGTCATAATTAACTAATAAAGCTAGTGGGCCAAAATATATATATATGGTACTTATTCCTCATACCAAAGTAGATCAATGATGAGCATTGAGTCAATAGGTTAACAAAACTTGAAGTCAAATGAGAAGTTGCTAAGTGTCATAAGTACATTAAACTAGCCAAATATCTATGGCTCATATTCTTTCATAATAAATTATATCTATGGTACACATAATGTCAAAATATTAATTAGGATCCTATAGAACAAGTGAAGAGTTGATAGATAGATATAATAATATGAGAATCCCATATCAAGGTAAATGGCCAAGGTTAAAAGTTGAAAACTAAGAACTTCATGGAGAACAAATTTGACTTAGGTTGAACCAAAGTAAATGATTTAATGGAATATTTCACCATTAAATCTCATTGAAGCATAAATTAAACATGGGACATAGTCATATAGTAAGGATGGTCAATGATGAAGATCTATCACCATTAAAGTATTGTATCAACCTCTGGTTTGAAGATTTTAAACTTATAAGGCCCATCTTTTAGGGTTGTATAATTATTTCATAACTATAATCATTTTTATTTAAAGAATATATGTGCATACAATGAGAACTCAATTTCCATAAATACTTAGAGGAAAAAAAGGTCTTTTTGGGCCTAATGTAGAGATCAAACATGGGCACTAGTTATTGAAATGAGATCAAGTAGCCTATAAGTTTTCATTGATTTAATGAATATTTTGCCTAAGCCAATCATTACATGATTATGAATAAGTGTCTCATATTTATATATGGTTATATATCTAAAAATTTAGGTACTTATCACTATTTAAAGTAGACATGGCATGGCTCTGTCAGTTTCAAGATATGAAGATTTTATCTTCATAAGAAAGCAAGTGGTATATCATGTATAAAATAAATACAAGGTATTTGGGGATTGGTTAGAGAGAATTAGATCATTTAATTTATGTTCATATCTTAAGGATGTTTCTTATTTAAAATTATCATGACTCACCATCTATAGAATAGACTCTTGTCTTCTAGTGCAAATTTCTAAGCCAATGAGAAATCTTGAAGACTATTGGAGGAAATACAAGATAATTTATTTATTAAGGATCAATACTAATTGGAGTAAAATTTGGTTTATCATTAATTGAAATTATAATCTCATTTATTGTGCTTTTTTAATATGCTCCTTCTCTTCTTCTTCCCCTTTTCTATATATCACTCATTCTTTCTCATTTATAAGGATGTTCATTTTTGTGAGTATCAAGGATATTTTTTAGATATTACAAGGTATTATCCTCTATATTAGACTAAAAAATATCAATAATTTGTAATAACTACCTATTTATGTAATAAAATAATTTCTTTAACTATCTCTTGCCACAAATCTATATTAAGTGAGTTGTGCATGATAGCATAGTGAAAGAGAATCTTCCTCATCCATTATCCTCCTTTTCGACCTACTTTAAGGTATTTGAAATATATTTTTAGGTCTATAATATTTTTATTTATTCCATTCATGTAAGATATTAGTGAGTCTTATAACTCATATTTGTTTGCAATCATTGCTTCCTGAACTTAGTCTATGAAATACTTATGTACTGAGCTAGATTTTAAGGTTATGTGAGCTAGTATTATATTTTGATGATAAATTGTGGGTTAAAAATTATGTAAGTCTTCAATTTATATTTGGTGCATCACCTTTTTATCCTTATTAGGATATCTTTGTCCCTTTCTAACCCTTTTCCCTATGACAACATTAGTTTAGGTGATTCATCAAGAGGAAACTAGCCTTCTCTAGAGGTTCAACTTCATCATAGGAAGCCCACATCCTAGAGTTATTTACATATTATGAATAGGAGTGGAGGATCATAAATAACTCCCCAAAAAGGTTTTAATACCATGTAATATCAGTTTCTAGCATGTTTGATGAGATTTACTACATTGTTCACTTGTGAAGAGTTTTGGTGTTCTCTTCAGCCAATCAGCCTTTGGAGGCAAGTGTTTAAACATAAATGGAAACTCCAAGCATATATTAGATAGTATAAGTAGATTAAGTACCTCATAAACATAATATGGTATGTAAAATCAACCATATTTTGATTGGTATGCTTATTCTCTACCTCAACATCACACTTATCAAGCAAACAATATTTATGTGTTTCCCCTAAGTAGCCGTCAAACAACCTATCATCCCTATCATGGCCTTTATCCTCCTCCCATCCCTACATATGACCAAGATTATCCTCCTTTATATTCAAATCAGTTTTATAATTCCCCTTGTCAAGACTAAGCTTACCCTATTACATCTTTGCCAGGAGTCAAGAAAGCATTATCAATTTATATTAAGTTGATAAGGGAAATTGGTAGGGGTTTGGAGTTTTGTCTAGCCATCTTGATCCATGTTTTACAGAGGAAAGAAGATATCTTCACTTTGTTAAGAATAGATGGTCAGTTTGTGAGGGTGAACAATGGTCATCTTGTGAGAATGAAGACATAACAATGATGAGAAGCATCATCTAGAATGTAGACAGTATGTTGATATCTTATGAAGAGTAGTAGACTCATTCAGATCAGTCTTATGTGTCTTCTCCCTTATAAGAGCCTCAATCTCAGCCTTCAAAAGTACCTAATCAACCTCCTAGTTAACCTTCTCAAATTCTATACTTGTCAAAACTCAAAGAGGCAATACTGGACCAAGGTATAAAAATCATGAAAATAAATGAGGGGGTTAAGCTTCATATATAATTGCCTATTCATGCCATGAAGGGGATAAAAATATTATTGTAAAAGTTTTAGAATGTGTGGGCATCCATTGAAGAAGCTAACTACCCATAGGTTGAGAAGCAATAATTAAAATGGTGGGTATTATCCATTGAAAAAGTGTTTGAAAAGTAGGACAAAAAATATGTCAACCCTAAGCCAATCATTTTTCCCTCTCCTACCCCTACACCCATTCCCACTCAAGAGCATGAATCCATTCCATCATAGGTATTCTACAAAACATTTGAACCTAGATATGTCATGCCCTCACTTATGAGGTCACCCTCTCCTATAACCATTAAAAAAGAAGAAAAAGTGTCTATTCAATACACATTTCCATTATGGAACTTAGTTCAGAAGGGCATAATAAATAAGGAAGAGGTGTTGGTTGTGGAGGTCCAACCACCACTTCAATATCTACCAAAGAAGCCATTCAAAGTCCCTAGCTATAAGATACTCTTATGAGCTACAATTAGGGTGAACTTATTCACTCTCCCACCATATCCATTTTGGAGAAATAAACTATTCTACAAAGGATAAAGGAGGAACTTGTAGTCATAGGTGAACCTAAAGAGGACAATGCAAGTGTCTATGATGAGGAGATCATGATAAACAACCTAATTCATTAAGAAGGGGAAGAATTGGATTTGAACCAACATTTTTGGCATGGATTTGACACTAATAAACAAAATCCTGATGAGAATAATCCTCAAGATGAAAATAGAGTAGACCTATAACGGACTAGTGAAGGTCCATTCTACATAGATGAAGAAGAGGGTTAGAACCAGGAGCCAAAGGTTGGTTCACTTTAGGATGAGTTGTGAAATTAAGTTATCCTTGATAATATGGAGTTGGAAGAAGGTAAACTATACCTTGATAAAGATAAATGTGTCTTTTTAGACCTTGGATGGTCAAAATAACCCTCATTTATAGTTGAAGAACAAGATGAAATCTTGAGTGAGGTTGATGAAGGAGACATATCAAGTGCTCAAGTGATTCAATTTGATGAACATACCAATGAATAGCATTAAAATCATGATGAGTTAGACCTTATTTGAAATAATGAGCTTCCCCTCTCTTTAGAATTATAAGACCAATTTAGATATTATAGATTAGGTCTTGGTGAGGTTGAGATAGACATCCTTTCTAATGACCAAGAGGATGTTACCTTTTAGGATGAAATTGAAAGTTTCTATTCAAGTTTGGATGACACACTTATACCTTCAAGTACATAAGTTTAAGAAATAGCTGATCAAAATGTACATATTGAAAAACATGATCTTGATGAGTTATTAGAGATTGTAATTGTAGTTTAGTCACATTGGAGGACTTGTTTGAGATCTTAGGAGCAGATTATGCTCCTCTCTAGGGATACTATGATCTCATTATGATTGAGGAACATAATTATGGGGAATAAAAATGTACGATCTAGGTAAAATGTGATTTCTCAACATTTTTATTTATAAGAGGATGTCCTATCAGGTACCTAGCTTGGTTGGAGGATGACAAGAAAGAGCCATCACATTTGCTTAATTCAGAGCACAAAATTGAGACATCAAATGAGAAGGTTGTAGGTGATTCTATAGTCCAATATGGATCAATCCTTGAATAAATGGACCAATATGTCTACATTAGACACATGTTTGTCCCATTTCATCCCCTTGAGAGCATGCTAAAAGAGTCAGCAAGCAGGCATCTTAACCCACCTATCATGAGCTCTCCAAAGCAAGGAATTTTTCATCCTAGTTTATCACAAGTGAATTATTATAGAATTTTCCTATTGAAAAAAAGTGGAAATTACTTATAGAGTTAAACCTTGTATATATTAGAGTAGATGTCATGCTTTTCTCCAACTTTATGTGTGCACATTTGTTTAGTAGGTTATTTATTTTGTATTTCCTCTAAGTGCCTATGTGTACTTGCCTTTATTTATTTTGTCTCTTGTTATTAATATTGATTCAATAGGAAATTATCCATAGGGGAAGAGTTGTATCAATTTAGATTAGTTGGGGGCAAAGAATTATGACTCTATGCCCTATAGATCAGACAAGGCAAATGGTTTGGGTTCTCAAGCATAACAGGCATGCTTCCCTATGATTCACCAAAGATGTTGGCCAATTTTAGCCTACATAAAAATATTATACCTATATGGATGAGATGAGTGGCGTTTTGGATGGAATGAGTGTTTTAAAAATATCACAATGCTTACATAGCTTTTGAAACATTTTAAGAAAGATTAAAGTGCAAATTGTTGATCTTTGAGAAATAAATCTTGAAATGGGTATAGAGTTTATAAATAAAGGATTCAATAGGTTATCATGGTGTTTCATGGTATCTAGGGAATATAAAGTCAGTTTCACAGGTCTCATAAACTCATTTTGAGCCTCAAGAGTTCAAGATCAAACCTAAAAGAACTAAACCATCATGATTATGCCATGTAGGGATCAACAGACCAATTTGGTTATTCATTTTAATAAATGAACCTAGGGAGCCTCTAAATACAAAATATTTCATGGACATAAAGTTATTCCTATCTTGAACATTCTCTATAAATTCTATGACTTGATGAGTTGTCTATCTCAATTTATAAGCATTTGAAGTTGAAAAAGTAAAAGGAGACATTCACATAAATGTCAAATTAATACTTCATGAAGTAGTAGTTTGAATTTAAAAGTCCCAAGGTTTAATATGGAGCTGAAAAGTGTCCAAATTTTTGGAGATAAGGTCAAGATCTAATGTTGAGTAGGTAATCTATTGAACTAGTGGGTCTTAAAGATCTAATGACACACATTTGATCATGCATCAAAGATCAACGGTGAGCATCAAGTCAAAATGTTACCATGAATGAATTGATGAAAAGTGTCAAGATATTGGGTAAATGAATAGACATCTAAAGGTGAGCATTGAATGAAAAATTTAGTGGGCCTAAATAGATCTATGGTATGCATTCATTCATACCAAAGTAGATCAATGAATCTTGAAGACAAATTAGAAGTTAACAAGTGTCACAAGTCTGTTAAAATAGTAGAATATATATGGCTTGAATTAATTTGTACCAAAGTATATATATAGTGTACATAAGGTCAAAAGAGTTAGAAAGATCCTATAGAACAAATGAAGAGCTGAAAGATGGCATAATACGAGAAACCTAGATCAAGTTCAATGGCCAAAGTCAAAAGCCAAGGACTTCATGGAGAACAAAATCAACTTGGATCAAACTAGATCCAGTGATTCAAAGGCATATGTCACCATTAGAGCTCAATTGAGCATCCATTAAAATGGGACATAGTCATACAATCAGGATGGTCAATGATGAAGTTCTATCACCATTAAAGTACAATTTCAACCTCTGGTTCAAAGATTTTAAACTTACAAGGACCATATTTTAGGTTTGTAGAATTATTTCATGAATGTAATAATTGTTATTTAAATAATATTTATGCATACAATGAGCTCTTATTTTCCATAAATTCTCAGAGGAAAAAATTGGTCTTTTAGGGCCTAACATAGAGGTTAAAGATGGGCAGCTAGCTGTTCAAATGAGATCAAGCATCCTATAGGTTTTCATCAATATAATGACTATATGAAACCAATAATTTACATTGGTTTTAAATATATAGTAAACATATGATCAAGTTCAAAGTAGGGGAAAATATGGATGATTATGAACAAGTGTCTCATTTGTTGATATAGTTATATCTTTGAAAAAGGGTACTTATTATTTACCATTTTTCCCCACAGGCCAAAATGGGTCAACCACCTATATTTAAAATCTTGTATAGGGTATTTTTATAATGTCATATACTATGTTACAGCTTGTCTGATTTCATTTTCTATGCCATTCTAGTTTAGTCATAGTCTAGTTTGGTCTTTGTGTCATTTGATGTCTATGGGACCATTTTAGAGTCATATATGCAAGTGATAGGTCGTCATGGTGATAAATTAATTTAGAACATGGATTATGTTACTAATGGATGAGTAGATTAATAGTGTTGAAAATAACCTATGGGATTTCAAGAGTTTTTGGAATGAGTATGGGAGTGCATAACATTCATCTATTCCTTTATTGTATTAATCTAGGCATTTTGGGTCTAGTGACAAATTTTTTGAATAGGTAGTTTGTCGATGTTATCATTACCATGTGTGAATTGATCATGAAGAATTGTTCATATGTGTTTATTAAAATTAGTCCCAAGAACATATGTACCAAGTTTTAGGTCATTCAACTAAGCACAGTAGAAGATATGAAGACTCAACTTTGACTCCTTAGTCAAAATTCACTAAATTTTCACACTTAGCCATTTTTTACCATGATAGGTATGTAGACATCATGTATAATTATATATGGTAGCTCACTTAAACATTTTTTAAAAATATTTAGAAGTCTCCTAAGACTAATGGATCAAATGGGTTCATCCCTTTTAGTATTAAGAACATTTCTTGTAAATTTGGTGTCTCTATGATTCTTACGCTTCAAGATCTAAACCTTCAAAGTTGGTTAAAAGGAATAGGATACTCACACTAATTTCAAGTTAAACCCACTACAAAAATTCATTTAATTCTAAATTTTATGGTATATAAGACATCAAATACATTAGTGGGGATGTCAAATGATGTTTATTCTAATGTCAAGTTTAAGCTCAAGCAAAATAAATTCTTTCAATATTAAATTTAATGGTAATATGAATGTCAATGATGGTCATGTGAATGTAATTTGGTGGGAGTTAGGATGTAAATTTTAATATCATGAAGTAGTTTTTGGTTTTAAAATGATGGGTCTCAGTTAATATGATGGTTTGCATTGTATCATACATTATGATCTAATGATGCAAAATGGGTCAAAGGGTTAGAGAGAGCAAGGGTTTAACACGTGGCATAATCATGTAACACTAGTAGACTAACAACAAATCCTAAAATAAAACATGGGGCTACCATGTGGCATAAGTTAGGATAGATTTGACAATTCAAGGGGAAATATCGATGGCTAGTATTTGATTGTACATATCAAGATCAATAGAGTGAGTATAGGTCAATTTATCAATGAGCTGAGTTAGGTATCAATGACCAATAAAATTAAAAGGACTTCCTAGGATTCAAATTCATCCCTAAGGTTAATCTAGGGAAAGATTCTCAAAGGGTATTTACCACCATTAAAGCTCATTTGAATGCCATGAAAAGGGTATAGTGATGCAGTCAGGAATAAAGGATATAAAATTCCATCATTGGAACTTAATATGGACCTCTAGTTTGACATTTTTGTGGATTAGAAGGTCATTTATACAACTATGTTTTCCATTATTAGAAGGTCATGTGAATAGTCTATTTGGACTTAATATGAAAACCAATAGTCTGAGATTGGTTTTCCTTCTATAGTTGACCTATAAATATGGGGATGAGTTCAAGCATGATCTAGTTGGATAAAAGATAGAATTTCAAAGGATTCTAAGGGCATACATATGGACCCTAATGGTCTCATCTATAGAACCAAATACATGAAAATGACCCTTCTCTCTACTTTGGAACACATCAACAAATTAGTCATGAGTGGTTTTGCATCAAGACAAATCTCTAACCACTTGATCCTACCATACAACCGTTACTGAGAATCAATGAAGGAATATGTAACTTTGTAGCCATTCAAGATGACCTAGATAAATCAAATGGTCTAAATGATCATAATTTACAAAAGTAGTTTTAACCTTGGTTTAAATGTTTGAACTATTTTAATCCCCTTTTCAATGCCAAAGCTCCCTTTATTTTGATTCCTTTCTTATATAGCTATAACTCTTAAGATATTATTAAAAAAGACCACACCATGTATGTTGAAGCCTTACTATAATGATGTCATATTTTAACTTTGAACATTAATGAAACTCTATTTTTATGTTTTGAATAATTGTCTAAATCTAAAAGTGATGTATGGTGATGAGAAGTGATAATTACCTATCCTTCCTTCCCTTATCCTTTCATGTTTGAGCAAGATTTCCTAGTCTAATAGGTAATATAGAGTGTAGTCTAGTGTGTAAATTTTTTTATAGTGTAAAATTATCCTTGGAGTGTTCAATCTACCCTCTAGTTCATTTACCTTGTGCTACTACCCACATCTCATCTATATATTGAAATGTTCATGTTAGAACCCATTAAGACTTAGAGACTAGTTTGTATTCTTTGTTTCATCATGGTAGAAATATGATGGTCATGTGGAAGACATTTTTGGTGAATTAATTCCTTTAGAGTAGGTTCAATTTATGTATTCTCTAACTCTTTTCCCCATAAGTAAGTAGTAGTTTAATTGATAAACATTGCATGATATATTTAGGGAGCTAGCCCTTAAATCTAAAGGCTCATTTCCAATATAAGTACCCGCACATACCTATAAATTCTCCCATGTTGCCCAAATATTTAAGATGATTAAAAAATATCTTCTAGGGTGTAAAATTTTGTGACAATAGTTTTGGCACACTCAGTGAGACACATTGTCTTCAAAACAACTTGTCAAGGTAAATGTTGGTCTTAATAAACACCAACTAAAAATTGGTGTGCTACTCAACATTTTTTACTACTCAAAGTAGATATATTTTTATATCATTATCTTATTATAAACATTCCCACATAATTCATGGTTCTCACTAGGTCATCCTCTACTAGAACATCCAATCTTTTTAACCCACCCATTCCACCTAAAATTCCTCTTGTAATTCAGTATCCATAGCCTAATTTTCCCTTTGAAGAATGAGTAGATTTTTATAGAGAGGAAGATGTTTAAGAAGTTTAATATATTTAAGAATAAAACATGGATAGGCCTCATGATTTCCCTACCTTTAACACTGATAATATAATCCAACTTCATGCATATGATGCAATCCCTTCTATTGCAACAAAGGTGTGCCAATATTCAATTGTGAGAGTCATATCACACCTAGTGAGCACATTAGAGATGTTTCTATTTTTTTTATTTTCTACAATATTGTTAGAGAGAACATTTCCATTAGACTCCTTTTCATGCCCCTTAAAGGTAAGGCTCTTTATTGGTATAAGAATATATAAGGTCGACGCATCACAACATGGGATGAGTTTGGAGTGTTGTTGACTTCTAGATTTGGAAATGAAAGTGACCCTGCTTCTCTCATACATCAACTCAACATGATAAAGAGGGGACCCAAATAAATAATTAATGAATTCAATGAAAGGTTTCAAAATACTTGGCATATATTTCCTCCTCCCATGAGACCACTTGCTAGTTTTGTGTTCCCTACTTACTTGAAAGCCATTGGGACTGAAATTGCTATCATGCTCCAATCTATGGGAGGTTTCACCTTCGTTAAAGCATATGACCTTGATATCAAGGTGGAAAATAATCTCATCTAATTTATAATATTTAAAACTAAAATTTCTATGCTTCCATTGTCTCATGCTTCTACCAATGTTACAAATGTGGCACAAACTCCTAATGTCAATTCCAAGCCTAAAGCTAATCCTAAGAAAGTAGATAATGTAATGGAAAAAGATGTATATATTTTAATTTTGGAAGCTAGTCATGTAAGAGTCAATATAAATCAATGTGGTTATCATAATCCTCACCTTTATCAATAATAGTATGGAAGAGGAAGAGGCCAATGGTATCCTAATCCCAGTAAACCTACTAATGTGTACAATCCTAACTCCACCACCAATGCAAAGGAGATGATACCAATTCATATCATTTTTTTCTTAGGGAGAGGATTGTTAGAAAGACCAATTAATGAATGCCAATCAAAATTGAGAACAAGATCTGGGGGCTCAATGGGTAGTTACTTCCCTCTTATCAAATGAAGATGAGGTGCTAAATGCAAGTTAATGAGGATTGGCAACCTCAAGGAGAGATATTCACCAATTTTTTGGTTGAAGAAACTTTTGTGATAAATAAAGGTACCTCTATTGTGGATAATAAAAGGGACAAGAGGAAGGATATAGGAGGTGGTAGTAGCATTCCCATAGGCTCATCCAATCGATCTGTAAGGCAATTAGGCATGGTTACAAGTGTGACAATTCTAAATGCTCCTATATCTCCAACAAGTAAAAATGTGGTAAGGTATATTTAAGGTGCCTCTATTCCTAAAGTTATAAGAAATTACTTACCTCTAAGGACATAAGAAAATGTGATTTCTAATGATCTAAGCATAGTGGATCCCTTGAAAAGTGCCAAAAAATCTATCTCATTGTAGGATATCCTTCATATGCCTAGCCAAAAATAATTATTACAAAAGCCATTTTCCACTATTCCTACTAGTCCCTCATCTTCAAATAAAAGTAATAGTTATGTTTTCCTTGAAAATTATCCTAACACTATTTTTTAACCATCTACTAGGGCTAAGAATCTTCCACCATTTTACCTCACTCTTATAATGTGTGATAAATTGGTTCATAGTTGTATAGTTGATAATGGAGCCTCTACTTCTATCATGCCCAAAGTTATAGATGAAAATCTAGGCTTAAAATATGAGCCAAATAGTAGAGGAGTTCTCCATCTAGATGGTACACCTACTAAAACCATAGGGATGATAAAAAACTTTAAGGTTTTCTTGCATGATTGTCCTAGCTTTCCTATTCTTAAATATATATTTGTTGTTAACCTCCTAGCTCACTTTGAAATCTACCTATCAAGGGACTTCATAGACAAGATAGGTGGCTATCTCTTAGCTAACTAGTGTTTATTATATTTTAGAACAAGTTATGGGGATAATGTGATAATTATGATTTAACCTCATAAAAAGTTTCATATTGAACCTTACATTGAATTAAGTTCCAACTTGAATTACATTGTTCATGAGAAGGAGGAGCCTAATGTGGATGGGGGAGCTTATAAACTTGAAGGAATTTTTGATTTGTTCTTGGATGAGTATGGTATAGATTTATATGGACATGATACCTATCCATAATTTAAGTAGACTAACCTTAGGACTTACATTATGCATGAGAATCCATTTGAAGAAGCTAAGGTAAGTGTAAAAAAATCCCATGCTGTTGAGCGTAAATATATGATTCATGAGTTTGATGATCATAGGTTGAAGAACTTAATTGAGCACCATAGTGGTAAGAATGATGTTTTAATTCATACTATTGATGAAGATGCTCTAGATGGTAACACTCATAGAGAAGAGGAGGATGACTTATGGATAAAACTTGAGGCCATACATCAAGAATTTGACAAAAATTGTTAATATTCCTTCTTCTCCTAAGAAATGTATGCCTGGTGTGTTTATTCATGAAAATAATGATCAATGCTCCTATTTATTCTATAAATTATTAAATTAAAGGGCATGTTGTTAAGGAATATGGAAATCAATATGTTGTTGAAGAGCCCATAGTTCTATAAGGACCTAGTGAGTTCAAGATAGATGTTGTGCCTAAAGGATAGTTAGGAGATACATCTAGAATTGATCCATGTTTATAGGATTTGAATCATTAATAAGAAGAACTTGATACTCCTAAGCATGAACTATATCATGTGTAAGAAGATAGAAAGGTTAAGGCAACGGTCATCTTTCATGTTCTATAGTATGAGGAATGCATATCAAATATGGAAATGATCAAGAAGATTTAAGCTTCAACCAAGGCTTTAGATAGAAAAAAATATCATTCATGAAGGTCCTAGATATTTCAATTTTAGACCTAATAAGATTCAAAGGTGATAGGCTTATTGACCACATAAATATGTAAGTGATTGGTGATGAGAATGTTCCTCATGCTAGGTTGCCTTCATGGAGTGATAATGATGCTAGGGGAGCTATTTTTGACCTTGGTTGATGTATGATCATGTCTTTCACCTCAAGAGATCCATTTTTTAAATATTATAATAGTTTTTTGTTTCCTTTGTTGTGTGTGTTGTGTTCGAATAAGTGCTCTAAAGCACAATTATGGTTTTGCTTGGTTCTTATCTTGCATTTTAATTCTTTGTCTTTCATTGTGTTTTATGTGTTATTCAAGGAAATTTTAATGTAAAAACTACTACACATGTGAATTCATATCCTTTTGGATAGGATTAGGAAACTAGTCATGGAATAGCAAGCATGCCACTACTAGAAAATCATCAATAATGTTAACCAATTTTTCCCACAAGCCAAAATGGGTCAACTCTCTATAGTCAAAATATTGTATAGGGGATTTTTATAATATCATAGAGTATATTTCATCTTTGTTGATGTAATTTTATATGCCATTCTATTTTATTCATAGTTTATCTTGGTCCTCATGTTATTTGTTGTCTAAAGGACTATTTTAGAGTCATATATGCAAGTGATACGTCTTCATAGTGATCAATGCATTTATAGAATAGATCAAGATACTAATGGATGAGAAGATGGAAAATGTTTTAGAGACCATATGGTATGTCAAGAGTTATTGTAATGATTATATAAGTGCATAACATTCATCCAGTTCTTTATTGTGTTAATCTAGGTATTTTGGGTCTAGTGGTAGAAATTCTAAGTAGGCAGTTTGTTGATGTTAGTATTACCATGTGTGAATGAGTCAAGAAGAATTAGTCATATGGGTCTATTCAAATTAGTCCAAATAACATATGTGCTAATTTTTAGGTCATATAACTAATCATAGTAGAATATATGAAGACTCAAAGTTGGATCTTTGATCAAAATTCACTAAGTTTCCACACTTAGAGATTTTCAACTATGATAGGTATGCAAACATCATTCAGAATTACATAAGGTAGCTCACTTGAACATTTTGTAAAAATACTTAGAAGACTCCCAAGACTAGTGGATCAAATGGGTTCATCCTTTTTAGTATCAAGAACATCTCTTATAAATTTGGTGCCTCTATGATTCTTACACTTCAAGATCCAAGCCTTCATAGTTGGTTTAAAAGCATAAGATGTTCGCACTAATGTCATGTTAAATCCACTATACAAATCCATTGGATTCTAAATTTTATGGTATATAAGACATAAAATACATATACAAGGATGTCAAATGACTTTTGCATGAACATGAAGTTTAATTTCAAGAAAAACAAGTTATTTTGATCTTAAATTTGATGGTTGTGTGAATGTGAATGATGGTCATGAAAACACCATTTGATGGGAGTGAGGACATTAATTTTAAGATAATAAAGTAGTCATTGGATTTTAAATTATGAGTCCTAATTGATATGATGGTCTATGTTGCATCATACATTATGATCTAACAACATGAGATGGATTAAAGGGTCATAGATCTTGATAGTTTGGTAGGTGGTGTAAGTGTGTGAGGCTGGCAGACTGATAGTAGATCCTTTAATCAAATGTGGGGATACAACATGGCATAAGTTAAGATAGAGTTGAAAAGTAAAGGGGAAATATCAATGGTTGGCACTTGATCGTATAGATTAAGATTAATAGAGTGAGCAAAGGTGAATTTTTTAGTGAACTAAGTTAGGTATCAATGACCAATCAAATTAAAAGTAATTCCTAGGAGTCAAATGCATGAATGAGATCAAGATGGGGAAATATTTTCAAAGATTACTTTCCACCATCGTAGCTCATTTAAATCCCATGAAAAGGGAATAGTGATGCAATCAAGAATAGTGGATATAAAGGACCACTATTGGAACTTAATATGGACATTTGGTTCAACATTTTTATGGCTTATAGAGTCTTTTATACCACTATGTTTACCATTATTAGAAGGACATGTGCACAGTCTATTTAGACCTAATAGGAAAAACAATAGTCTGAGATTGGTTTTCCTTCTATAGTTAACCTATGAACATTGGGGATGAGTTTGAGCATGATTCAATTGGATAAGAGCTGACATTCCAAAGGATGCCATGAGAGCATACATGTGGATCCCAATGATCTCATATCTAAGACCAACTACATGAAAAAGACCCTTCTTTCCACTTTGGCATGCATCAACAAATAAGTCATGAGAGATTTAGCATCAGGATAAATCTCTAACCACTTTATCTTACCATTACAACTATCAAGTAGCACCAATGTGTAAATATGTAACTATGCAACCATTCGAGATGACCTAGATCAATCAAATGGTGTGAATGAGAATAATTTGTAGAATTAGTTATAATTTCAATTTAAATGTTTAAATTGATTGATTCCCCTTTCTAGCACCAAATCTTCCTTTCTCTTGCTTCCTTTCTTCTATAAGTATATATCTTGAGCTATTATAACAAAAGAGACCACACCATGTATGGTGAAGCCCTACTAGACTGATATCATATTTTTCATTTGAACATTAATATAAGTCTTTTTATAATTTTTTATTAATTATTTAAATCTACAAGTGATGTATGCTGATGAGAAGTGATAATTACCTATCCTTCCTTCCCTTATCCTTTCATGTTTGAGTAAGATTTATTATTATAATAGGTCATCTAGTGTGTAGTCTAGTGTGTAAGTCTTTTTCAAATGTAAAATTATCCTTGGAGTGTGAAATCTTCCCTCTAGTTCATTTAACTTGTGATGCTACCTAAATCTCACCTCTATATTGAAATGCTTATGTTAGAACCCATTAAGACTTAGAGACTAGTTTGTATGCTTCGTTTCATCATTATATAAATATTATGGTCATGTGGAAGATATTTTTAGAGAATCACCTATATTAGATTATTTTCAATTTATGCATTCTCTAACTCCTTCCCCCATAAGTAAGCAATAGTTTAAGTGATAAACATTGCAAGATATATTTAGGGAACTAGCCCTTAAATCTAGAGGCTCATTTCCAATATAGGTACATCCACATACCTATAAATGTTCCCATGTTTCCCAAATATGGAAGAGGCCTAAAAAACCTCTTCTAGGGTGAAATATTTGATGATAACACTTACCACTACTCAAAGTAGACATGGCATGGCTATATTAGTTTCAAGATATGAATATTTTATCTTCATAAGAAATGAAGTGGTAGATGGCATAGAAAATAAAGAAAAGGGATTCAGGGATTGGTTAGAGCATAGTGGAGAATTGAATTATTATTGAGATCTTAAGGATCTTTCTTCCTTGAAAAGATCATGACTCATCATCTACAAAATAGACTCTTGTCTTCTAGTGTATATTTCTCAACCAATGAGAAAGCTTGAAGACTATTGGAGTAAATACAAGTGAATTTGGTGATGAAGGATTAGTCTTGATTAGATTAAAATATGGTGGATCAATCATTGAAATTGTCATCTCATTTATTTTTATTGGTTAACATATTGCCTCTCTTCTTCTTCCCCTTTTCTATTTATCACCCATTTTTTCTCATTTGTAAGGATGGTCATTTTTGGGAGTATCAATAGACTCTAAGATATTTCAATATATTCTCCTATTTATTAGGATAAAACTATAAATAGTTTTTTAGAATTACCTCTTGATGAAATAAAATAATTTATTTACCTATCTCTTGCCTCAAGTTTGTATTAAGTGAGTTGTGCATGATGGCATAGTGAAGGAGAATCTTCATCATCATTATCCTCCTTTTTGACCTCCTTTAAGGTGTTTTCAAGATATTTGTACATTTGTATTAGTTTTATTTATACCATTTATTTAATCTCTTAGTGAGTCTTAAAACTCCTCTTTATTTGCATTCATTTCTTCCTGAACCTAGTCTATGAAATACTTATGTAGTGAGCTAGATCTTAAGGTTATGTGAGCTAGTATTGTCTTTTGTTGATCTAGTGTGGGTTTAATATTATGGGAGTATTAAAATTATATTTACTGCATCACCTTTTACTATTATTAGGATTTATTTTCCAATTTACAACCATTTTCCCTGTGACAACATTACTTTGGGTGATTCATCAAGAGGAAGTCAGCCTTCTCTGAAGGTTTAACTTCACCATATGAAACACACATCCTATGGTTGTTCCCATATTGTGAATGGGAGTGTAGGAGCCTAAATAACTCACCTATAAGGGTGTAATTAAATGTAATAAAAAGAATAAATAAAAATCAATTGAGAAGACACTTAGATTTTGATGCTCCCTAGATAAATCATCAATTTGAAAGACAAATAGCCCAAGCTAATGACCAAATTTATGATGGGAATCCAAATTGGGATGGCCCTCTTAAATAGGTTATTTGGTTATCCAAGAATATAATTACTCTACCTAGATTGGGTTCCATTGCTTGATTTTTTAATGACCTCATATTTGACATTCACTATTAGTGAAGTGATCAGAGCAAGTCTATGAGAACATATATTGTAAAAACATAAGAGGCCTTGAGGAGGTCATTTATACATGACACCTTACATCCTTTAAGTAGTCCCTATCATAATCTACATTCATAATAGGTCACTTTATAACCCTACTCCATATTGTATAAAAACTTGTATATGTGATTCTTACTCTTTCATGTCCATATATGCGTACACTCATAACAATGGGTGTATCTTTGAGGATGTCTACCCCCAAGTATTGATGGCTATCCATGAGTCCCTCTAGATAGGATATCAAATAATGTTAAAAATACATTATTGAGTAAGGGATACTATTTTTTGTACCCTTATTAAACTATTATCATGGTTATAGGCCTTTAGGTATCACCTCTACACCTCCCCAAGTATGTCTCTAATAAATTGGCAAATCAAGAAATGGCCTACCATTTATGGTGGGGTATTGATTAAAACATGAACAAGAGAAAGAAATCTTACTTTCATGGCTCCTAGCTAATAATTTGAAGTATGTTTTATACCAATTGAAATAACTTATATGAGGTAGGTAAGTACAAATAATACTATTCCTTATCTGCATTACCATATAAGGACTTGACTCCCCATGGTTAGGTATAAAAGGATATCAAGGGACTTAGAATTGGATATCATCATGAGACCTATGATCATGATTTATTGTTCCTTAATGCTAAAAATCATTACCAAGTCAAAGAGAGGTAATAATCAATTAACTTGAAAGAAGTCTTTTTAAAAATTATGCAAGGGAAACCTTCCATTTCTATAAAGGAGGCATGAAATAGACTCCCATCAGTTGAAGGATGGGTTTCATAATAATTATGGAATAATAGATCCTCTCAAACAACAAGGGATCAATTTTAACCTTTTTAGACACATCCTGTGACACTCAGAGTATTAAATAAGGAACAAGGGTTCCTAATAGCTCACTTAGTAAAAATAAGATGAACCCATTTGTCTCGATTCTCTAGATTCTAAGGGCCCTACCCAAGAAGACATTGCATCATTTCTAGAGGTTATTTCTATGGTTACCTCAACCACACAAGAATACCCTTCCATAAATACTAATATGATAATTTTTTATACAAGGAATCCAAGGGATCATCCTCCTTTATAGAACCCATTTATTAAATCACCATCATTGGAACTAGCCACATAAGAGGTAATTGGAAGAGAGTCCACTAATGAGGAGGTATAATTTTAGAGAGCCAAGATCTTGAGCATCTAAGACAAAAAAGTGAAAACACCACTACATAAGCAACCATCAACTGAGCAAGCATCCACTTCAATTTCCATTACCCCTATTGTTTCTCATGTTTCTCTTTCTACTATAGGTAAATTTGATCTTATTTGATTTAGTCTTCCAATTTCCCTCCCCTATTGGTCCCCAAGGTCAAGGTTACTCCTATGTACCATGTTTCTCAACTAACCCTAGGTGAAGGTTACTACTATGTACCCCATTTCTCAACTAACCCTACTAGTTATGAAGGTAGAGGATCCTTATTATATTTTTGTTTTTCTTATTTCCCCAGTCTTCCTCCAATCACTTCTTCCACATTTTTTTCTATAATTATTATTGTTTTTCCTTCCACTACTCTCCCAGCCCCAATAAAACCATAAAAATTCAACAAAGAAAGCAAGGGGAGTAGTGGCAAGTCCCCATCTCCATATCTCATATGCATAGTTAGGTCTAACAATGCCTCCTCTTAGTTCCTCTAAAGATATAATTGTGATAAATTTTTTGAAGGATGACAAGAAGAGTATAGTTTACAAAGTCCAACCATTATCATAATATGGTGGAGTGTACTAGTTCAAAATCATGTGGCCTTCACTTCCTAATCCCCTTCTATAGGAAACTTTGAGGTAGACATCAAGAGAAATCTTAGGTGAGACTATAGTTTTGGTCACTCAACCCACAAATCCAACCCAACTAGTCCTTCCATAGTGGGAAATAAACATGTAGTCATAAGCTTCCAAAAGTCCTAACCTAGTAATTACAAAATTTCCCACTATAAGTTGAATATTTGAAAAAACTATCAGAAGTGTGTAGAGGGTTATAAAGAGGAAACTAGAAGATGAAATTAGGAGAGTAGCCGTAGTAGAGTAGAGGCAAGAAATTTTTAACTTATCTAAAAGGAAGGACAAAAATTGGGGTAGTCCATATACATAGAGGATTTTAAATCATACTTTGAAACACAAAAGGATGGTGTAGTAGAGATACATGAAGGGATGAAAATGGTGAGGATATAAATAAAGTAAGACCTAGAAAAAATAAGAGAACAATAAAAAATTAAGCATGTTCTAGTGTAAATAGATATGGATGTTTAGAGTGTTGCATCCAAGTTGTATAATATTATTATGGCTATTGGTGAACGTTTTTTTTTTTTTTTTTGGTTGTGATAATATAGTAATTTGAAGTGTGTAAAAGCTATGAATAATTATGATTATTTTATTGATGTGTGATAACCTTAGATGTGTAAATTTTATTGAAAGTTATCATATTACATTTATTGTTAATTAATTAGTCCAAACTATGTTAATATTCTTAGTGTGTAGGAGTGTTTTCTTTCTAATATAATTTTCTAAGCATGTGTAATAGTTGACTTAGATGCTTTCCTGATTTGAGTTATAACCTTCCATTTAAGGGTGTGAAATATAAAATCTAAAGGGAACAACCTTTAGTTGAGACCATAAAGTTTCATATATCATTCCTTCCCAAACCTCATAACTATGTTTGCCTATGAGTGTACAATAGCTATAAGTAGCAAGCACTAGTTATGAAAACACTTGTTCACCAATAAATTATCCTAGGAAATGACCTCTTGATATCACATAATATTATTTTATATTATACCCTTCCCTCCTTTTTAATTTTATTTCATTGAAATATACCCACTCTATACTAGGTATCACCCATCCATCCCACTCATTGAGGTTTAATTTCTCTACTAGGATTCATTTCACTAAATGTAAACCTAGTTAACAACCTGCATGCTTTGCTTGTTATTATACCACAAAGTTGTTTAACCCATACTGCAATTGATACCTTGAAGTTAGTTTACCTCCACTGAAATCCTAAAATTTTAGATGCTATCTCATTTAAATTTCATATTATACTTAATATCCACATCAACATAAAATAAATAAATTTGGTGATAGGAGGGTCACTCCCTATGTTGATTTGCACTAGAGACACCCAAGAGAGTTACTAGGTCTAGGTCCCAAGCTAGTGTTTTGGTTTCACCCTTATTAACCATTAAAGGCCTAGATATACACTATTTTTTACCAATATACCTAGGGATGGGACACCATATACAATTATAAATATCCATCTCATCAATCACCCTATGGCCCAATAATACCCTTGGTTAGTTAGATATACCATTACCATCCCAGGAAATGTGCATAATTTTCCCTAGAACCTAAATAAATATCTACCTTTTTTCTCACCTTTAGGAGGATGAAATACATATGAACACATTAAGTGTTTCAAGGATGATTTAAGATTCATGTATATTACTGATGAAGATGTATGCAAGATTTTATCACTTACTTTGTAGGTTGTTTCCTATGATTGGTATCTCAATATTCAATAAAGCTTTATCACTTTCTAGAATGCATGTCAGAGCACATTTATTGCCCAATTTAGATATGTTACCAACCATGGATTGGTGTATAAATATTTTATCATCATGAAAAAGGATCCTAATGAGCCCATTTAGGATTTAAATGCTATATTTTAGATGTACACTTGGCTTAACCCAAGTATAGGATAAATAGACCATTAGTGTTAGATATGTATAGAAATGCTCTAGACCCAATCACTCCAGTGTTCCTACAAAGAGTTTCTATTTCCACCACTCTATATTTAGTATAAAAGAGGCTATCAAAATTTATAAATAGCTAAACCCTCAAGTATTTTGTATTCCCAACATTAATGCTAGTTTTTTATCCTTTAATCTAGTACCTCATGTTAATCAAAATGTCCCTACTTTCAATCAAAATCAACTATATGCACTATCTCCCCTAATACAACAAACACCCAATCATAATTATGGTTATATGAATAACTAGGTGAGAATGAATATTCATCAACATAATCAACATTCAATGCCCTCTAACACAAATATTGAACACATAACTGATTCTACCAAAGAAGAACTAAATTTTAACCAAAGAATTATCCAAAAATTGACTAATGACTTACTAAATATGTAGAGGATGATGGGAAACACGATTGGCCAGAATAATGACTAGAATTTTGGGTTTCAAAGATATAATAGGCCTATTAATAATACATAACATCATTCCAAAAAACTTTCTAAAGATAAACATAGTAGAAATGGATATACCTAATTGGTATATAGTCTATAATACATCAGAGCATGGTGAACTTGAATGTGTGAAATTTTGTGTAGTTTTTGAGATCTTCCAAAGGTAAATGGTAAGGTAAGACTTGATGAATAATCCACTAGAGTTTCATATAGAAGCTAGCTCTTCAAACATTGTAATGGTATTTAAAATGCATGAGTCTTTCTTCCTAAAAGAAAATAAAAATGGAATAAAGGATAACTCTAATGAATTTCAAGGCTTCTTGAAATATTGAAAGGAAAATTATAATATAGGGAATAATTATTCCTTTATAACATCTACTCCTCCAAACAACACTACTATTCCATTGAATCCAAGATCTAACAAAAATACACCTCCCCTAAAAGGAAATGAACAACTTCAAAATAAGGAGGAGCATGACAAAGGAGGATATAGCATTGTTAAATACATGAAGAAGATCAAATCCAAATTTACCCTTCATGAACTAGCCCAAATTACAAAACAAAAGGAGATCCTATGGATGTCTATTATAGGGAAAACAATTGTCGAGAAGGTAAAGGTTGATCGCACCAATGTCATATACATGAGAAAACCTAAAGTTCCACATTTATTATTGACTATCTAAGAATTTGGAAAGATCATCCATAATTATTTAGTTAATTCTAAAAATTTAGCCATGTTGATGCCTACTTCAATTTTCCAAAAGTTGGGTTTGATCCAAGCCCAATAAAGAGAATAGTTTCACAATTGGATAAGATAATGGTCCCTATAATAAGAGAGTTTAATGATGTATGGATCTAAGTAACATCTAAACCATGGGAAAAAATGACAATCAATAGATTAGTAGTGGATATTATTGAAGGATATAGACTTCTCTTCCATATAGATTAGTTCAAGACATTGAACAGGTATGTAGCAACAAACTTATCTCACATTTGGTTACCATGGAGAGGTATTCCAAACTAGAATTTAATTGATCAAGAGCAAATAATGAAACACTTAATTAATAAGTACAATAAAAATAATGAATAATTTATAAATCTCCTAACCATAGGATGTATACCTTCACTACAAAGTATGAAGTGTAAGAACTAAAAGCTTGGGGACCTTCCCAATTGTGGACCCTCCACTTTGACAATGGAAGATCCAAGGATTAGGTTTTGGTATTGATTTGGTGGACCCAAAAGGAAAGAAATAATTAGATACATATATACTATAGTTACCTTTCACTAATAATAGAGTAGAATATGAGGCACTAATCTTAGGATTATATTTTTCTCTAAAAATTTATAGATATTTAAAACTGGTAGTCAATTAGGTCAAGAATAAGTACCAGTGTAGGATATGATATCTAAAAAGGTAAAAACATATAGCCTAGGTTTTGATTGAGTCTTTTGAAGCCTTAAACATAATGGTTATACCTAGAGAACAAAATCAAGTAGTTGATTCATTAGTTGATTCAACTACCAACTTAACACCTCTATAGGAATATAAGGTACAAACATTATCCATTAAGTTATTACATATTGGCCAAATTTTTCCCACATAAGAATCATTGACTATATATGGTTTAAAATAATAGTAGGGTCTTGATTAAAGAGTGATCCAATGTCACAAAGAGCATATCAATTCTAGGAGAATACCATATCACTACAAGTTTTTAAAACACTTTAAAAAATCTTAAATTATAAATATGATGATCTAAGGAGCTAGACCATCATGGCATGTCACAAAACAATGAATAGAGTAGTCTAGCCATGTATTTAATAAGTACACTTGAGAGGCCTCTTAGATCTAAAGGATTACATGGACATAATGTTTTTCATGATTTTAACATCTTTTACAAATTTCATGTCTTAATGAGTTATCTATCTCAAGATATAATCCTCTAAAGTGGAACTTGCAAAGTGGGACGTGCATGTAGATGTCGACTTTGGGCCTCATGAAATATTTGTTTGAATTCAAATTTTCCTAAAGATAAGCTTGGGGTTAACAACTCTTGAGATCATGGGATTTTTAGTCTAGATATAAGAGTGTGTGGGTTATTAATGAATCTAGTAGGTCCCAGTAGATCAATTATGAGAAAAAGGTTAATAAGTCAGTGAATATCAAAGACAAATGCATAGTTTTCAAGTGTTAAGACCATGGTAACTTCCAAGTAAATCAATGGTATGCATTTAAACTATACAAAATAATGTCAATGGTACATATAAGGTCAAAGGGTCATCCAAACTCAAGATGAATATGAAGCCACCACATTGTGCAAGCGTATAATTAGATGGATCTGACAATAGGATCTTGAGAAGGGATGCATTGCTAACAAATAACACAATTATATAAACTTAGATCAAGATAATGGCTGATATCAAAATTCAAAACCTTAAGAATTTAAAGAGAGATCAAATACAATAAAATTCAAACCAAAGAAAATATTTCAAGGGGGTGCCATGATGGTAGACATATAAGATTTGATGTGTTTATTTCCAAAACTAGTAACATGATCATGACCCTTCCCTCTTTTCATAAATGCCACAAGAAAACCAATAAGGAGAAATCAACATCGTAACAAGATCATAATAGATTGATCTAACTATTATAACTGTATCAACATTAGAATTAAGATTGAAAACATCTGGATCCCATCATTGTAACCATAAGGACCATTAATGCAAGCCAAAAATAAATTGAAAAGGACCGATACAGTTGTTGTAGGTTCCTTCCAAAAGTAATCTTAATAATTATGATCTTTTCTAATTGAATCAATGTTAGATGAATGGAAATATTGGTCATTATATTCCCTTCTCCATCCTTATAAACATGATCCCCTTCTCTCTCATCCCATTCTACTATTAATAAAAGCTTTTAAGACTTGAATAAGCTGTCAAAATGCCATGAATTATAATAATCAATCAAACACTTTAGATAATAACAGAGTTCATCAATGAATCATAGTCATAATAGTAAGAGCATGGGCGGTATGGTAATTTTTTACCTAATTTTGGCATGACTAGACTCTGCCAAGATTTGTACTGTAACACCTATTTGATGTAATAAAAGACTAAATTGCTCCATTTATAATCTAAATCAAAGTGTATTTCATGAGTTCATTGATGTGGTTAATTGAATATATGTTTTCCTTGCCTTTTCCCAAGTTTTCTCACCTTCATGAAGTGTTTTAGTAGTTCTCACATGTCATTTTAAGTGAATATATATTTTTTTGGTCAATATGAAAATAGATAACTACCCTCCCATGCTAGGTCAATAGCTAGTCCATGCCTTTCTATGAAATACTTATGTGAGGGTTGATCAAAGAGTGAGTGAAGTAATCTTATATAGTCTTGAATGTATCCTATAGTGTGTCTTGTATAAGTATCAAAATATTTGGTGCATCACCCCCCTTTTACATGTTTTCTTCGATTATTGTTAATCTCTCTCCCCTTTTCATAGTAAGAAGCTAGTTTAGGTTTAGTACAGGTGATAGACCCAAAAGGAAGATGGACTTCTCTAGAGGTCTGACCCAAGATTAGGTGACCCAAAGCCTATGGTCATTCCCATGTTGGACTAAGTTTGAACAAGAGGACCTAAATAATCCCCTTCTCAACTAGGGTGAAAACTAGGATGCCAATAGTTCTAGCATGCCTGATGGGACCTATTGGATCTGATCTTGGTGAAATTTTAGTTGTAGCAATGTTCTTAATGAAGTATCTAGTGATTCCAAGATCAAACAATTGCCTCTAATAGTCCAAGCATAAATTTCAATTAAGTTTAATTTTATCGTGTTATCTTGATGTTGGTTTCATTGTTGTATATGAGGAAAACTATGATATACTTCATTATGATCCCTATGATGGATCATACCAGTATTTTCAAAATTTATATAAGCTTAATTATGAGTCTAATTAGCCTTACCAAGATTTTTATCTAATCTATGTTGACCCTTATTAGGTTTCTTATGATCCTTGTTGTCAAGAGTATAACCCTTGTCTACCTTATGAACCATATCAGTCTCAAGATAACATTTGACCTTCCCCATATGGATATGATGTTTCATATGAGAATCCTTGTCTCCAAGAGAGAATGGATGAAATAGAGCTTACATTACTAGCATATGCAAGAAAATTTTGTTCAAATTATCAGTATGAAGAATTGAATGGGTTTTTTCTAAAGGTATCTAATGATTTGAAGGAGAGGAATGAGTTGTGGAATCTTTTATTAGAGAAGATGGAGGTTTGGGAGAGGCAAAAAGGTGAGTTGAACCATTTATCTCAAGAACCCTCTTATATTCCTTACCATTCTTCTTGTGTTCCTTACTCTCATGAAGTTTTTAACCATACTTAATTTGAGCCAAGGTAGCTACCTAGTTGGAGTAAAGAGCATAACTATATCCCTATTCAATAATCTATTAATGAAATAAAGCCTTATTGTAGTTCCATTTATTCCTTGATCATCCCTCAAACTTAGGTTGTTTATGAGGATAAAGAGGTTTCAGACTTTGATGAGGTGATGACCAAGTGGAGGGAACATAATGTAGATGTCTCTAAGAGTTTCTCTTTCCCTCCTCTTCAAGACCCCATAGATGATTCCATTTCCCTCAATATCCTAAAATTTGATTATGATCAACCTTTCATTCTTCATACCCACTCTCAAGAAAATTAATCTCATCAACCTCCAACCATCTCCCTTCTTCAGTAGGAAATTGCTATATGGAGGTTTGAGAAAGATATTAAAGCTATGGGTTAAGTTCTTGATAGGTGTGAAGAAGATGTCTCTATTATATCCTAAAAACTCTTTTTCAAAAGGAAGTTGAGAAGTTAGTTTTAAAATAGTTCCTCCTATCAGACATTATACTTAGGTGGCTAATTTATCTCTAGTCAAGAAGAAGGGTGAAGAGATTAGGCTTTGTGTTGATTTCAAGAACTTAAATAAACCTTATGAGAAAGATAATTATCCATTAACTTACCTAGACAAAGTCATCCAGATAGTGAGTGGTTCAAGAATGATGTCTTTCTTGGATAGATTTTTAGGATATAACTAGGTGCTCATAGAATCAACAAATAAAATGAAGACAACATTCAACACAAAGTGGGGTACCTATGCATATATGAGGATGACATTCAGTCTAATTAACATAAGATCCATTTTTAGTGAGTTATGGACCACGCCTTCTAGGGACTGATAGGTAGATGTATTATTAGTTACAAGGATGACCTCATAGTTTTCTTAGAAGATAATACTAATCATGTAGGTCACCTAAAATCAATATTTTAAATATGCAAAAAGTTTGGCATTTTTTTGAACCCTAAAAGGATCATACTTTGTGTCATAGAAGGTAATCTCTTGGGTTAGATCATCACCAAAGATGAAATTACATTTAACATAGATATAAATAAAGAAATATAAAAAATTGATTTCTCAAATAGAAAGAAGTAACTCAAATCTTTCTTTGGGAAGATAAACTTTGTAAAAAAGTTTGTATCATGTTTTGTAGAAATTATTAAACCTCTAAATTCAATTCTCAAACAAGATGCCAAAGTGTAATGGATAATAGAGACTCAAAAGCCTTTTAAAGATATAAAAGATGTAATATCTCAATCCCCTATATTTATTACTCCAAACTTCACCAAATACTTCTTGTATTCATTTACCTCAGAACATACTATTGTTGTCATGATCACCTAGAAAAAAGAGGAGAGTGAGCATCCTATTATGTTCTTGAGAAAAAACTTGAAAGAATAAAAATTTAAGTATTCCATAATAGAAAAGAAAATATTTCCATTTTCAAAGTGGTAAATAAATTTTTACATTACATCATCAGGAACAAGATATTTCTATTGTACTAGATCTTGTTGTTAAGCTCACTTTACCACAAAATGAATTGGGAGAATGTAGAAGAAATTGGATGGAAAAATTTTAGGAGTTGACATAGAAATCAAGCATTCCAAGATAATTAGAGGTCATGACATAATTTAACTCATGACTAAGCCTAAACCATGCATCACTATTGATGAGGTTTGTGAAAACTAAGTATATGAAAGAGACTATTATAATGACATAAGTAAATACTTGCTCATAGGTACCTTCTTCCTAGAGCTTAAAAGACAAAGATAGAGAGCTTTGAGACTCAAAATAGCTCATTAAATGATCAAAAAAGGGATCTTATATAGAACAAATTATGAAGGCATCTACCTAAGATGCATATCACGAGATTAATCTCAATAAATTATTGAAAATTTGCACTATAAGATATGCAATGGTCATTCGTATGGAAACACCACAGCTCATAAAATCCTTAGAATGGGTTATTATTGGCCAATAGTCTTTAAGGACACACATTTTCATGTTTAAACATGCCATGAATGTCAAGTCCTGGTGAAAAGAGAATCACATATAGTACTTCCTCTAAAATTGGTGATTGAAGGAAGACCATTTTCCCAATGGGACTTATAATTCATTGGAGTCATTAATCCTAATTCTTTAACAAGCATAAGCTTGTCCTCACTACTATAAACTATTTCACATGATGGAATTAAAATGTAACTATATATCATTCAAGAACACAATATGTGATCAAATTTCTAGATTAAAATATCACAACTATATTTAGTACTCCTATATCTCTAGTTTGTGACAATAGTCCAACATTCCAATCAATTAAATTTACAAAATAGGCCCACAACAATCAAATCACCATTAGGTCATAATCCAACCATCACCTACAAGGAAATGGGTTGGTTGAATCAAGAAATAAGAACCTGATTGATGCCATTAAAATTTTTATAAAAGACAAAACTAGAGATTAGCATAAACTATTGAAGTATTCACTATGGGCTAATCGAATAAGATACAAACATGCACTCAAAGTGTTACCTTACTAATCTATTAGATTAAACATATTCTCCAAATCATGCTTAAATTTAAAACATATCAATTTATGTAGGAGTACATGGAACTAAATGAGAAGGTGGACTCTCAATTTTTGTACATAATAGAGATGGAAGTCTCAACGACTAAAGCCTTACAAAATTTTAGTAAACATCAAGATATAGTGAAAAATGGTTTGAAAAAAGATCAAAATTCAAAGCATTCAAAATATCTAACCTAGTGATTCTATGGGATAAAACCCATGAAAATAAAGGACATCATGAAAATTTTATGCCATTGTGGATTGGAACTTATCATATTTCATAGATATTGGGCAATAATGTTTTTCATCTGAGGGGCCTCCAAGGTAATGAGATGACATACCCAATCAATGGAAAATATTTGAAGCATTAATTCATGGATGTATCATCTAGGGATGTCCCTAAGTAACAATAGAGGTGATTTTAAAATTATGATTAGTGTACATTTACTATTTTACTAGAATAGTTTTGGCTTTCATAGAATAAATTCCCTACTTCCTAGGATAGCATTCCCAATTTTTAGTAGTATGTTTTATAGAATACCTTCCTACTATATAGATTAGATATTTTTATTTATCCTATGGAAATTTAATTGAAATTTCCTATTATGATCAAAGAAAGTATCAAACCTATTAAGACTTCCTTTAACATTTTTATAATCCAAAGTATCATCCTATGGTAAAAATGCCAAGAAGAGGTATGCCAATTTGTTTATTTGCAAGATTTACACCCTTACATTTCATATTATCGGAATATAGGTGTATAATGTCAAAATTTATAATGAGCATACTAACATTGAATGTTTTAATAAATCATATAAAGGCTAATCTCATTACTACATACAAATTATAAATAGTTTTTCATTTTCCTTTGATCAAATGCACTTATCATATTAATACATGTTTGAGGAAATAATCATTGATATAGGTATAGCTGGTAGGGATAATATGATAAAATTATAATTTCATAGATACCAACTTGTTATGGTTTATACTCTCCCTCTCCAACAAAATTCTACACACACACACACACACACACACACACACACACACACACACACACACACACACACACACACACACACACACACACACACACACACACACACACACACACACACACACACACACACACACACACACACACACACACACACACATGCATGCACACACACACGCACGCACGGACACACGCACGCACCCACCCACCCACCCACACACACACACACACACACCCACACACACACACACATAATGATCAAACCATCCTTACAAAAATAATCCAACTAGCCCAAATAAAAATCCAAAGGTGATTAAAATCTCAAAATGATGAAATAAGGTCAATGTACCATACATCATGTGAGAATATAAGAGGAAAGAGAAGGAACCCATGATACTTCTCTTAGGGATACAGATGCATATCTGGTAGTAGACCAATGCCATAGTTTCCCCAAATTTTAAATCTTTTTTCTTAAAACCAGAATGAAACCTACATTTGTCCCAATTCTCTACTAAATAACTCATGATAAGGATAAAAGGAAATCAATTCCTCGCACATAGATCTACAGGGTAGATGACAAGGCAAGTATGTTATATCTAGTTGTTTGAAGTCTCTTTTATATATATGATTTGATTGATCTATGTATAATGTTTCATGTTTCATATAAGTGTCGTTAACCAAATCTTCTAGGTTCTTAAATACTCAAAAGTATTTCCACCATAATTCTCTATTTATTGTACCCAACCTACACCCATTCTTTTTTTTAGAATAGGGACCCACTATCTTTTAGAATTATTCTATAGCCCTATCTTGAAAATATTCTAAAGGTAAAGGCCTTATGTATTAGACTAAATTTTTTATTTGATAGACTTATAAACATGCTTAATTTTGGACTAACCTATTAATGATTTTTAGAAAGTTGTGTGTATGTAGGTCTCAACTCATCTTGTTTGGTATAACTCCTTGGTGAAACTACTTAACACAAAATGGTCTTCGGTGAGTTTGTTTGGATAATTCATTTGAAGATAATATTGACATAACTGGTTCTTTAGAATAATTATTTAGAGGCATATCTTTAGTAGTTTTTATCACTTCACACTTATATATACTTCCAGAGGAATTTATTCTTCAACATTTTACTTTAGAGGAGTTGTTCAGAACATCTATTTTGGATTCCTATTTATAGGACCTGTAAAGTTTCACTCACCCTATACCAAAGAAATTTACTATTTACTCTTTAGGAACTATTCTTTGGGAATCATATTTCTAAAGTTTTACACTTTGGTTTATCTAGGGTTTTAGAAGATTTGTTCTACAAGACCCTTTGGTGAAATTACTCAACATAAAATGGTATTTGGAAAAAGTGTTTGAAAAAATCATTCAAAAAATTCCTCCAACACATTTTAGTCTTCTATAGTTTTGTTTGGAAAAATGGTTTGGTAGGAACACACCTCATTTAGGTCTTTGATAAAAGCATCCTAAACTTTTATCTAATGTACTCATCTACCTCACAAACATTTTTATATCTTGACTCATGACTACCAAAATCCCCATGGCATGGTGAACCAAAGTCCCATTCAAAAAAATGAAATGATGTGGCACCACTACTAAATGTCAATAGTACCTATGTGGCATATCCACCAAATAAAGTATAAAGGTCTAAATTGAATAAATAAATTAAAGTTATAGATATTCAACATTAATGACACATAGATTAGAAATAAATACTAAAGATATATAAAAGTAGTTTTAATGATGATGTGCCCACTTGATCTTAATATGACTTGAAAATTTAATTGTTCCATTGTAATAAAACCTAGCTACTTGTGTTTCCAACCTAACAGCATACTCAGAAGATCTGAATGATTAAACTAAAAACTAGATCAATATCAACATGGTTGAATAATAATGGCATCCTCATCCAAAGCATTCTAAGGAAGTCTCCCCCTTCAATGTTTTCTATCAAAGTAAAAACTATGTATAAATATACATTCTTTAAACCTAGAATATTCAACAATGATTATATCAACTACTTAGTGTTGTGGGAAGTCATACACTAGGTTGATGCACATATGCATGAAGAAAATTTGACTCTAGCTCAATGCTAATTGGATACAAACCTCCTCCCATTCAATTTTAAATGGATAAACTTTGTAGTAGCAAATTCAAATGTAATTCCGTGCATTGACCTCCTATGAGGCATTTTCTTTACTAATAATATAACTAGAGGAGTATTTGTGCACCATGTGGAGCAAAAAATAGTTATGGCATACATTTTTGGTGATGCATTTCAAAGGCATATCTCCCTCCCTATTACTGATGTCACTTATTATTTTCATAGGATAGCAATGTGGAATAAGGAAAAATTAATGGATAAGACACTCAATATTTGGATGCTCCTTAGAGAAACCATCAATTTGAAGGATAAGTAACCCATAATAGTGACCAAATTCAAGATGGGAATCTGAATTAGGATGGCCCTCTTGAATAAGTTATCAGTTATCTAAGAATCAAATTCCTCCACCTAGAGTGATTTTTGTTGTTTAATTTACTAATGACCTCAAAGTTTACATTCACTCTAGGAGAAGTGATCGATGCAAGGCTACAAGAGTAGATATTGCAAAAAGATAAGAGGCATATGGGAGATTATTTCTACATGAGGTCCTACCTCATTGATGCAATCATTTACATAATATACATTCATAATGGGTCACTATGAAACCCCACTCTAGACTTTATAAACAATCATCTATGTGATTCTTACTCTTTCATACACCTATATGCATACACTCACAACATTGTGTGCATCTACGAGGATGTCTACCCCCAAGTATGGATAGATATCCATGAGTCCCCATACCTAAGATATCAAAGAAAATTGTAAATACATTATTGATTATGGGAGACTAATATTTTTACCCTAATTTCATTGTTATCATGGTTATAGGCCACAAGGTATCACTTCTATATCTCCCTAGGTATGTCCCTGACAAATTGGTAGAGCACAAAATGGCCAACCAACTATAGTGGGTTGTTAATGAAAACATGTATAAGATCAAGAAATATTACTTTCATGGATCCCACCTAATGATTATAAGTATTTAATATACAAATCAAAATCACTTCTATGAGGTATGTAAGTATAGATAATACTATTCCTTGGCTACATTACCACATAAAGACTAGGATTCCCATGGTCAGGCACATAAATATATCAAAGGGCTTGGAATCAAATATCAACATGAGACCTATGATCATGATTTATTATTCCTAAATGCTAAAATTAATGACCAAGTTATGGAAAGGGTACAACCAATTAAATTTAAATAATACCTCTTGAAACTTATTCAATGTGAACCTTCAATTTTTATAAAAGAGATAAAGAATATACTCCCACCAAATAAAGGATGGGATTCATTAGAATTTTTGACTAATAGACCATATCATCTAGAAATGGATCAAGGTAAACCTTCCCAAACACCCACTATGACACTCAAGGAAATAAATAAATAACTAAGAGTGTTTGATACCTTACTTGTGGCAAACAAGATGAACCCATTTATCTTGATTATTCAGCTTTTGAGTGTCCTACCTAAGAAGATGTTGCATCAGTTATATAGGTTGATATTATGGTTACCTAAACCGCACAAGAGACCCCTTTCATAGTTTCTAAGATGACAATTTTCTTTATAAAGAAGCTAAGGGCTCAACTTCATCCATAAATCCCATCTATTGAAGCACCATCAGTGGAGATAGCCACATAACAAGTACTTGGAAGAAAGTCCACTAATGAGGAGGTAGAATGGTAGAGAACCAAGATATTGAGCATATAAGACATAAAGGGGAAAGAATCCATACATAAACAACTATCATTTGAGAAATAAACCCCATTTAATTCATATCACCCTTGTTGTTTCTCATGTTTCTCTTTTTACTATTAGTATATTTAATATTATTTCATTTAGTCCTTCTAGTCACCCTCCTTTGTTGGTCCCTAAGGTGAAGTTTTATCCTATGTAACCCATTTCTCAACCAATCCTTCTAGTTATAAAGGTATATTATCCTTTTTCTATCCTTTTATTCTTATTTACCTAATTGGTCTTCCTCTAATTACTTCTTCCACATCTATTTTTACAATTCTTATTGTTGTTCCTTCCACTACTCTCCCAATGCCCATAAGAACCATAAAAAAGGAAACAAAGAAATAAAGGGAAGTAGTAGCAAGTACCCATCTCTATGTCTCATCTTCACAACTAAGTTTACTAGTGCCTCCTCCTAGTTTCTATCAAGATACAACTATAATAAAAACCAAGAAGGCTAACAAGAAGCTAGTTTAAATAGTGTATCCACTACAATAATATGGAGTGGATGGTTCAAAATCATCTTACATTCACTTACTAATCCAATTAAAGAATATATTATAAGGTATACATCAAGACAAATATTTAGTGAGACTACAATTTTAGACACTCAACCCATGGATCCATCCTAGCTAGTCCTCCTATAGTTGGAAATAAACATGTAGTTAAAGGATTCCAAAAGGCCTAGTCTATTAATTATAGACGTTTTCACTATAAGTTCAGTATTTAAAAAATATACCAAGAGTGTACATAGGGTTAGTAAGATAAATCTAGAAGATGAAATTGGGAGAGCAGTCATACTGGAGGAGAGCCAAAAAATGGTTACCTTATCTAAGAGGAAAGACAAAAAATTAGGGAATCCCCATATATAGATGATTTTAAATCCTATTTTGAAACATAAAAGGATGATATAGTAGAGATACATGAAGTAAACAAAATGGTGTTGAGATAAATAGGGCAAGATATAGAAAAAATAAGAGAACATCAATAAATTGTGCATGTTCTAGTATAGATAGAGATAGATGTCCAGAGTGTTGCATCTAGGTTGTATAATGTTCTTGAGGCTATTGATGTAATGAGGGTATAATTATCACTTCATATAGTAGAGACTACTAAGTTGTTTAATTATTTTAAAGTGGATGAGAATAAATTGAAATTTATTATTATTCTTGTCATTGGAAAAGCATATGCACACCTAAATATGATAACACCATTGAATGCTACCAATGCCCTCAATTTTATAGTCATCAAGACATAAGAGGCCAAGGAGTGGATTAATGCAATTGAGGCAGTAATGCATAAATATTCAAAACATGAGACTCTCATCTAGAATATTTTGGATGAATTAAAACTTTAATAGGCCAAGGATTCCATAAGAAGTATTATCAATAGGGCTAATTTTGACTAATTATTATATTAAGCTTTATAAAACTTAAAATGTAATATAAAAGGAAAGACCTTAGAGGAAATAGAATTCAAGCTCAATTTTTCTAGGAAAAAGATCATAGATGTTGAGATCTTCATAACTAACTTCAAGACTACAAATATTGAGCATACAAGGCTCTTATAATAGGTAAATATGGTGAATAAGACTTTGTTACTTAACATAGACATATTTAGATACTAGTATGACATCAATCATAAGCACTATCAAGTGTGGGAAGTAAATAATAATTTTAGTCCTTAAAATCCTAGTTCGACACAAGCATCCACTTCAATGACTCTAAAAACCTTACCCACCATGAAAAAATACATTCACCCTTGAGCTTAAGGTTAATTTTGTATGTATATGTGCATGTAGTAATTACTTTTGCACTTATAATTTACTTATACTTAGAGCATAAAATGTAAAGTTGCATTAACTATCTATAAGCATGCACATGTTGTATTGCTTTGTACAAGAAAATTGATATTGACATAGTTTTAGTTAGCTATGAACATGAAAGAATGTAATATTTAGTCTGATCTTAGAATTAAGGTTCTAATTATGTAATTTAACCATGAGCTTACATGCACTTAGAGGATGAGGCATTCCCTCCCCAAGTATATATATTTATGAAATTTCACATTGTAAAGGGTTGAAAGACATTATAAATATATGAATAAATCAATTTTTATTGTCATACAATTGTGTTAGTGTTCTCTCCTTCCATTATTATGTTATGAAGGTTTTGTGGTTCTAGTTCTAATAATATAATAATTTGAACTGTGCAAAAGCTATGTATAATTATAATTGTTTTATTAATGTATGTTAACCTTAGACATGAAAAAATTATTAAAAGTTAGTAGATATCATTGACTATTAATTAATTAGTCCAAATTATGTTAATATTCTTAATGTGTAGGAGTGTTTTTTTTTGGTATAGTTTTATAAGTGTGTGGAACATCTGCCTTAGATTCCTTCCTAGTATAAGTTGTAACCTTATAATAAGGGTGTGTAATAAAAAATATAAAAGGAAAAACCTTAAATTGAGACCATCAAGTTTCCCATACCATTCCTTCATAGACTTCATAATTATGTTTTCTTGTGAGTGTACAATAGATATAAGAAGTAAGCAATAGTTCAAAAATCACTTGTCCACCAAGAATCTAATCTAGGAAGTGACCTATTGGGATCACAAAACCCTTTTTTTATTCTTTACCCTTATCTCCTTTTGAATTTTATTCAATTGAGATCTACCCACTCTAGATTAGGTATCACCCATCCATCCCATTCATTGAGGTTTGATTTCTCTACTAAGATTCATATCACTACAAGAAAACTTGATTAATAATATGCATGATCTATTTTTTATTCCATCATAACCTTATTTAATGGATACCTAATATTTGTGACCTTTAGTGTATTTTACCTCCTTTGAGATCCTAAAACATTAGAGGCTACCTCCTTTAAATTTTGGATTGTTCACAAGACCCAATTCAATAGAAAATAAAGAAAGATGGTAATAAAAGGAGGGACACTTGTGTGACTTATATAGTGAGAGGTTATCCCTTATGTTGATTTCACTAGAGACACCTAAGAGAGTTACTAGGTTTAGGCCCAAAGTAATCTATTCATTTCACCCTTATCATCACATAAAAGGCCTAGATTTGCACCAACTATTCCTAATATAACTAAGGATAAAACATCATATCCAATCAAAATATCCATCCCATTAATAATCCTATGGTGAAATAACACCATTTATTAGTTGTATCTTCCATTTCTATCCCAGGAAATGTGCATAATTTTCCAAGGAACCTAGATAAATTGATACCTTCTTTCTTCCCTTCAAGAAGAAGAACTGTATAGGAAAACATTAAATATTTCAAGGATTATTTAAGATTAATGAATGTTACTAATGAAGATGTTAAATATAGTATTTTTTTATTTGCCTTGAAAGATGCTACCTATGATTGGTATCTCAATCTTCAAGAGAACTTGATCACTTCTAGGAATGCATGTCAGAGCACATTTATTTCCCAATTTAGATAACTTACTAGCCCTAAACTATTGTATCAACATTTTACAATAATGAATAGGTATCCTAATGATCCAATTCAAGGTTTTAATTCTAGATTCCAAAATATGTACACTTAGCTTAACCTAGAGTATAGGCCAGCTGGACCATTGGCATTAGATATGTATAGAAATGGTCTAGACCCAATCATTACAATGTTCTTATAGAGTGTTATTACTACCACTAATATAGATTTAGCATAATAAGAGGATATACAAATTATAGACAATTGAACCCTCAAATACCTATAACTCCCAACATCAATGTTATTTTTCTATCCCCAAATCCAATCCCTCATGCTAATCAGAATGTCCCTAATTTCAATAAGAATCAGCTATATGTACTACCTCCCCTAATGTAACAAATACCTAATAAAAATTATGGTTATATGAATAATTAAGTGCAAATGAATAGTCATCAATAAAATTAACATTCAATGGAATCTAACACTATAATTACATAAGGAATTGATTATACCAAAGCATAATAAGATTCCATACAAATAATGGTCCAAAAATTGAGCAATGATTTCTTGAATATGTAAATCAATATGGACAACACCATTGGCTAGAATAATAACCAGAATTATGGGTTTAAAAGATACAACAAGCCCTTTAATAGTAATGTTAATAATACAAAGCAACAACCCAACATGTTTCCAGAGATCAACATAGTAGAAACAACTCTACCCAATTGGTTTAGAGTTCATAATAGATCAAAAAATGATGAAATTGAATGTGTGAAATTCTGAGCAACATTTTAGATCTTCTAGAGGGAGATGGTAAGGTAAACATTGATGAATAATCCAACACATTTCCATCCAGAAGTTGGTTCTTCAAACACTATAATGGTATTTTAAATGCATGAGTTTTTATTCCTAGAATAAGATAACAATGAACCAGATGATAACTCTAATGAAGTGTAGGCTTTCCAACAATATCAAAAGTGCAATTAAAATCTAAGGATTAAAAATCCCTTTATACTCTCTACTCTTTTGAACAACACTATTATTCCACCAAATCCAAGGGTTGACAACAATCCACCTCCCCCAAAAGGAAATGAATAACTTTATAATAAAGAAGAGTAGGTAAAATGAGGATATAACATTGTTGAATACATTAATAATATTAAATCCAACATTACTCTTCATGAATTAGCCTAGATTATAGAGAAAAAAGAGACCCTCTAAAGGTCTTATTATTAGTCTAAATTATATCCTTGATGTAGGGATTTGAAACCTACCTCATCTAACTAATATAATTGAATCACCTCCAGGTTTGGGTAGCCTAATGAATGAGGTGAGTATCTAGATCTGGGGATAGATCCATTGATGTACCATCTATGCTCAAATCACTAAGACTACTTGTGTTGCTAAGGAAAAGGGATATAAAAAACTTGATAATAAAATATAAATAATATTAGGTGATTCACTAATGTTTTAGGTCTCCTCTACTTGATATTTCAATAATAATTATGGTTAAAATAAGGATAATCCCTAACACACACTCTCCAAAAGGACTCCTACACATCAAAATTTCACATTGATACCATGTTGAATCTCTATAACCTAAGGATGATGGATGAAAGGTATGATAAAAGACATTACCAATTAGTTTTAACTACAAACATAAACATGATCATCTTCTCATACCATGCGACCTAAATAAGACCAATCCACTAGCATCTAGGTGAGAGACAAGGACCTGCAAATGGAGAAGGAATTCAACTACTAATGAAAACCAAGAAAGTATTAAAGACACTACAAAATAGTAGGTATAAGGATGAATCAATCCTTGTATTATCTCAAAGACTTCAAGATATAAGTGGGTAGATTCTTTTCATACCTAGTAGAGGGATGTGTATAGTGTATTTCCAAGCCCAATTTATAGAAAATAAGAGAGAGAAGGAGATTATGGCATAGAGATGGAGTAGAAAGGCCATAATGACCATCATCTATCAAAAAATAGTTAAAAACATGAATGAAGGGTAGATAATATCCAAAAATCCTTATCCCATGCATGATCTTATCATAATTGAGGTCTTTAATGACCCTTTTGGGTGTAGAAGTAGTGTGGATGATCTATTTTTGGTTATAGTTGACTCTATAAAGGCACCATATTGCTTAAAACTAGTCCACTACTCCCTGATATGTAGTAAGAGATAATGCACCTATTTTGGTAAGGCAATTACATGTTTAGGTCCTTTAACATTGTCATTACTCACCTAGCTACCACCCTTCATGTCATTTACATCTCATATAATACATTTATCACCTTAGTGAGTAAGAAACCTGAGACATACATTTTCAAGTGCATGTCAAATTTGATAATGACTTTGATAGGTTGATACAAGGATGATTTTACCTTAGAGAGCCTTTTCACCATGTGAGTAGACCTACAACACTCTCTTCTCAATACAAATGAGGGTTACCTCTCCACTTGACTTTAAGTTTGTTCATTAAGCTTGTTTTTGCCATTGTATATATCCAAGAATGATTTATTGGAGACTATTACATATTTTCATAGGTCCAAGAGGCCTTAAAACTCACTCATCAACTCAAACATGCTTATGAATCATGAAAATAGTCCCACAATTAGATAATACAATCCTTTTCCTTGCATGTTTTACCCCATGCATGCCACCATTCCTAGTCCAAAAGGGGAACATAGGACCTTTATGTCTCCTATTTATGTTATCAAGGTGTTTTAAGTCCATTAGAGTTATTAGAAGTAGTTTTTTGGCCATCGAGTTATCTATGAAGGTTTTGGAGGGTTTGGAGTGGCCTACCATCTTAACAATGGTTCATAAAACATAGGCCCAAGATTAGAGACTTAATGCCATGTAATTGATTAAATAGACCCCCTAAAATTTAAATAATATTTATATCCCCCATGTATATTGTATAATGAGATATAATCAAAACTTGGTACATCTCAAGCTTCTTCTAGGTAGTTTAGGTATACCTATAGTCTTAAGGATCATTCATAAGGTTATCCCCTTAAATCCATCTCTCTCTATCATGGATGGCAAGTGCATAAGGGTATATAACTTTAACTAAGAACTAGACCCCATGAATATTGTTCACAAAGGTTTGAACCTCTCAATCTACCTCTTGGGTGGTAAGTCTGTGATAGGAGATCTTGAAGAGGTCTATTAGGCCAAAATGACAATTTATTGCCTCTCCCTACTTAGATATGACTCATGAGGGTGTATTCAACCTACCTATATGCTCTCATATGATTTTACAATGGTATTTAGGTGAATAATTTATCATAAATCCTATTTTTATCCCAAAAACCATGCAAAAGTATAGGTTTCCCTACATCTATATAGATGAAAGTACAAGCATGTGAACTGGTGATGATCTTTATAAAGTGTAGAAGTTTCTTTAGGTGTTTTCAAATCCAAACTAATAAATTATAAGCCATATATCTCACCCTTAATGTCCTTGAAGTTTTAGGTAGCCTACCTTGAAATTATCATGAATAGACCTATACGTGTGTTATAAAGTCTTTTAAAGTCTTGATTTTGTGATATAAGGCTCACTATAAGGTGAAAATGGCTTGACATAGTCATTATGAATTAGACCTCATATATACTTCTCCTTTATACTCAAGACCACCCTTTGAGACTTAAGTACCCTCCATCTAGATATTCAATAAGGTATTACATTTGACTAGTTAAATCAAGCATCTCAATGGAGGAAATTAAATGTAGGAATCCTAAAAAACCTTAAACAATACAAAGAAACCTTAAACTATGCTAAATAGCCCATGAACTCTTTTGGAGCTAATTTGTGGGTGTTGGTCTTGAGATCCATATAAAATTTTATCCCCTTTGAAAGAAGAAATCTTTCATGTTATTGAATCACCCCTACAACCTAAATGAGGCACCATTCATAGAATTGCAACCTTGAGATTGGTTGTCATGAGAGAAAATTGGTTATGACTGAAAATTTTCTCTTTATTTTACATGGTTAGTGTTGAGGAAACTTGTATGAGACTTGTTATGACACATTTGTGAAAATGTTTATTATGTGAAGGGCATGTTGGTAGCATATAAACTCTTCATTGATCATCCTTGTGCTCTATTTATTCATGAAACATAGAGATTCTAAGATCCAAACATGTAACCTACCAACCATGGAAGATTTAATGTTGATCTAGCCTTGTAGGTGCCATGAGAGCATTCTTATAAATATTAGGATACTCATCAAAGCCTTGCATATATTCCACCATCCTCAATTTGTCACAATGAGCTTGAACATCTCTTTAAACTACTTGTAATCAAGCTTGTGGGGTTTATAAAGGGTTTAAGATCAGCTAGGGGTCTTAATGATTATTCATTAAGCCCAAGGATATGATATTCAAAATAATGACAGTAATTTCAATCCCATTATGGATGTTACCTATGACCAAGAGTGTGGAGTTTGAATTCACTTGTATGGATCGTACCATTAACTTGAAAATGGCCCTTATGAGCTTGCTAAGATTGAGATGGAGGTTATACTATACTCTTTACTTTTATTTTAGATTTGTGAACATGGATTCTCCTCTTTTATTCCTACAAGGAATCACCCATGAAATATATGATCTTTTTTTACCCTAGATTGACCATACTTATTCATACATGTCTTAAGAGCACCTAAAAACCATCTTTTCTTTGCATTTTTTCATGTTTGATATATTGAGAATCTATTGGAGACTAAAAAGAGGGAAATGAATGGTCAAATACACTTTTAAACTAGAGGGTATATATGGAAGGAAGATAAAAAGTCACTTTTCAAGCATGTGGGGACCTTTTATGGTGAATAAAGGATGTTTGACCCTTTAAAAAGACCTTTTTTTACATATATGACCATATTATAGTGACTTTGTAATGAATTTGGTACTTTTAAGGAAATTTTACCCTTTATGGTGGCATTGGTGGCTGAAAGATGTCCTAACAGCCTATTTAAATGATTCCCATGGTTTGAACATCCCTTTAAGGCAATACACACATGATATCAAATGCAATAACAATTGAAGTATTTGCCTTAATATCTACTAAAAAACCTTAAAATATGATAAATGTTCTAAACAAGGTTACCATTCTCCCCTCATATTAGCTCTAATATACTTGAATTTTCCACATTCTATAGGTCCTTGGCATGCTTGAATGAACATCTAGCTGATTATAGACTAAAACATCATAGCTCACCCCATTATGTGTGATTTTATACAATGAAGGTGACACTAAGACTTGGTGTAAAATCTTAGACATAGTTAACATAAGATAAAACTTTGACATAAGTCCAAATAAGATGATATTGTGAATACCACAACACTCTTTGACATTAACACACCATATAAACATTTTGTCTATGAACATAATGACAACTAACCCTCTCTTAGATTGCCATGACATCCCAGAGACCTATGAAGATGACAAGGACATTGTTCAAGTGCTTATAAGTAGAAGTTGATTTTTTTAAGTCCAAGGGAAGAAAGACATCAAAATAAATAGTGACTCCCTAAGTTTGACCTACTTATTAGTCAAGAGAATAGGCTATCTCATCATTTAGGTAAAGGACTCACACATGACAATCATGACTTAACTAAGGTGACCACTCTGATTGAGATGACAATTAGACTTAGCACCATAAAATCTTTCAAGGAACATAAAAAATACATAAGAAAGAACATCAACACCTAAAAACCTACGAAAGCAACAATACAATAAGGCAACTAACTAATAAACCAGCTATGAAATAACATTTAGAAGAAAAGAAACACCTAAACTACTATGTACAAGGAGAATATATGCTCTTCCATAATATTACTTTAGGAACAACCCATTGACAAGGATATGGACTTCCTCACCATTCATTTTTTATAGTTGGAATGCATTATGCTCCTTACAACTAATGATAACATAGGGTCCACTCCATAGGCTATCAAATTTTATGTCACTACCTATTGTAGCTTGATCCTCATCCCACTTAAGCACAATATCACCTTCTTGGAAAGTCCTTGAGACATCCCTCTTATCAAATGACCTCTCAACTTGATCTTGATGAGACCATATGTCATGCATAAAATGGCATCTTATTTATTCTAACTCTCTTAATTCATTCATCCTTACTTATATGGCATCACTCTACATTAGCTCAAGTTGATGTGTGAGTTCAAAAGCTATAAACTCAAGTAATATGGCTAACCTTCCCTCCTTCCCATATATAATAAGGTAGGGATAATTACTATTATCTCTCTTGGGGGTGATCCTATCAACCCATAAGGGTGTCGTTAGTTTGATATGCCATACCTTTTGATTGCATTCCATAAGCCTCTTTATGATCTTAATTAATTCTTTTTAGTGGACTCTGCAAGTCCATTACCCTGAAGATAGTAGTTTTATAAAGTATTGAGGTATATTCCATAACTTATATCCCATTCACTTATCCTTGAACCATTGATATTTAGTGCATTATTTGATATGATTGTGGAAGGGACTCAAAACTTGGTCATTAGGCTCTCATAGAACTCCAAGGCTGATTTTTCATTAGCCTCCTTAAGGGACATTACTTCTACCCACCTGGTGAAGTAGTTTGTGGTAGTAAAGACTAATTTGTGGCCTAAAAAATATGAATAATGTATCATGCTTATAAAATCTTGGCCCCATTACATGAAAGGTTTTTATAATTGGATGGGATTGAGGGGAAAGACAAATATCTTCTATTTTATAGTAAATATGGCACGCTTTTAACATATCCTAACCCAATATTAGGAGTCTTTTAATAGATTTGGCCAAAAGTAGCATGCTCTCATTATCCTTATTATAGTCATAGCTACAAAGTGACCTCCTACAATCCCATCATGAAAATAATCTAATAGCTTATCAATTTGGTTAGTCTCCACACATATCAAAATTATTCCATCAAGATCCTTCTTAAAGGGGACCCCATATATCAAGACATAGGGGATTGATTGAAATCTATAATATTTTCTTTTTATCGTATCTAAACCTATAATACATTCTCTACTATAGGTTTAGTTGCTTGGGGATCACTATGAATTTTTAAAACTACCTCTTTATTCTCCTTAATATCTATTTCCAAGTGTTCACATAGTCGAATACCCTTCACTATCTTAGTGACCTTCACCTCTATGTCATACTCCATACATCTAGTCACCTAGCTTACTCTTTTCTCACTGAAATCCTAGTCAAGAAGGAAGTCTTTGATTCTATAGTGGCCCACTATGACATTGATATTATTTCTAGACACCATGTGCCTACATTTATTAAGGATCCTCATGATTGAAATCACATTATTTTATATATAATTTTACCTCTCCTAATATCTATCCAATACTTGACTAAATAATGATATGGGTTTCTCAAGGCAATCACTATTTTGTTACATCATCATGTAAAATATGGTGTCATTAGTTGATAAGGCATACAAGAAAAGGTCCTTTGAGAAATTAGGGTTAAGGAGACAGGGTGCTTGAGCAATAGCCTATTTGATTGCTTCGACACTCCTCTTTCCTTCCCTATTCCAAATCAAGTTATAATGTTTCTTGAGCATAAAGGTCAAGGGCCTAACCAAGTCAATAAATCCTAGAATAAACCTTCGAATGAAATTAATCTTACCTAGAAAACTCTATAGTCCTTTGTTATTCTTTGGGTAATGATAGGGATAGAATTTAACTTACCCTCTTGGGTCTATGGAGAGCCATTATTTATACATAATGTATCCTAAAAGTCTACCCTCATGGACTATAAAATTCACTTCTTGGGTTAGAAAGAGACCCCATACTTCTTTCAGCTTTAAAATATTAACATTAGGTGCGTTAAGTGGTTCTTAGCATCTTTTGAGAAGACTGTAATATCATCAAAGTATAATAGTACCATCTCATTAATTAGTTCTTGAAAATATACATCTATAACCCTTTATAAGGTGGATCCTACATTGGATAGCCCAAAGGGTATATTTTTGTAAGCATAGGTGCCCCACTTAGTTGTGAAGGTAGTCTTGTGATGGTCACCTTCCTTCACCAAAACTTGGTTATACCATGAGTAACCATCAAGAAAGGAGAAATATTTTTAACTTAAAATCTTTTAAAGGATATGATCCATGGATGTAAATGGGCATTGGTCTCTTAATGACACCCTGTTAAGGTCCTTGAAGTCCACACATAACCTTATCTCCCCATTCTTTTTCCTTATAGGAAAAAGATTAGCCACCCATGAAGAGTGCTTGATGGGGAATATAATTTTAGACTCAATCATTTTATTCAACTCTTTCTTCATGAGGATTTCAATATTGGGATTGATAATATTTATTTCTACCACACAGGTTTGGCACTTACCTCCAATTCTATGGTATATTATGATAAACTAGGGTCAAACCCTTTTAGGTCACTATATTCCCAAGCAAATATGTCTTGAAACTCCTTACATAGCTATATGAAATAAATTTTCTCCTCTCTAGTATTCACCTTTCCTAGTTTAAGTAGCTTATTCTTAAAATGGGTGACTTTATCATAATGTTCTTCCTTGGTTTACATACTGACCTTATTGATTCTCAATTGATCATATTCATTGAAAATGTTCTCAAGAGTCACTAATACCTTAGGAAGTTTCTTTATATTCAATTGAATAATCTTGTCACCATATTTTCATTGAAATATATCTTGATTTCTTGAGGATAATTTTGCCTCTTCTTACAAGAAGCATGTTATATGCCTATCACTATTAAAGACCTACCAAGTGACTTCATTATTAAGTACTAATTATATATATGCCAATTTGATTTGTGATTCATTCTTTGGGTTCTTAACTTCACTTGGGATGTCATATTATTCCCCTATATATGCCAACATGTCTGCATGTTGGTTCTCTTCTCTTGGGATTGAATGGATGTCAAAGGCTTCAAAGTCCTCTATGAGGTCCCAAACCTTGTGCTTATATGACTTCAATAATGAATTATTGACTATGTTTTTCCCTCTCACTTGGTAGACTTCTAATTAACTATATCCAATATATTTTATAAGCTTCACACCTCTTCTACTTACCCATTACATCCCATGAATGATGACCTCATAATCTTTTATATTACATGTGTAGCTAAACCAAAATCTTATGCCAGAAAAGTAAAATTTTTAAGATGGAAAAATAAGCATATTACCTACTCCACTTCTATTCTTTCACCTAGAGCCATAAAAATATACTTTATAAAATTCATCATTGTCTTGACTTAAGGGTTGATATGAATGCCTCTTCCTCATGCATAATATATGCCTAGGCTTGCTTCTTTAATGCTCTTGTAAGGACCATAACCATGGTTATCTATCCCCCACTAATCAAGGAATAGGTTTTATATGCTATTAAGTGGCACAATAGCCTTTTGATCATTAGGGTGCTCCTTATCAATGATAATGTAGTTGGCATTTGATAGGTTAGGCATGTAGGGATATAAATGGAACCTAGATATTGGCTTTGACCTAAAGGTGACATTGGTTGCATACCTAGTTATAAAGATCATATAATAAAAGTATAATGATAGGTAGCCTCATATATTGGTATTGAAGTCCCTAGATAGACATAGGAAAAAATAAGGGGGAATATCAACCACAACAACATCTTGGTATATGGTGAAATTCTTGAAATAAGCTAAGATAATCTTTAGGTCCTTAAGTACACCAACTATCTTGGTAGGAGACCCATATAGTTGTAAGACTCCCTTAGAATTAGGATTATATTTTAACCCCAACTTGTATTATATTCAATTTTGCATAGCATATGTGTTATACCCAATATCTATCATATATTTATGTACTAGTAAATCCCTTATTATGATAGAAAGATAGAAGGGAGGGGGTTTCCATACCATGGTTGGTTGGTGTTCATTAGGCTAACTAGTATTGGTTAGGATTGCACCTTCTTTCTCTTCTTGTTTGAGATGTTGATATTTGATAAATCCTATTGAATAAGGTATTTATACCCTAGAACAAGTAATGTGTCCCACATTTTTATAGTGACATGATCCTTATTCATATAGTATATAATGTTGATATGAAGGCCACCAACCTTTGACTACAACTTAGGAGCAACAACACTACTTGGAGATTATGTGAAATGAGGTATAAAGGGAACCTTCTCATTCTAACCCTTTTGTAGTGGTTGAGATTTAGGGACTTTATTTTGTTCATTAGTATTTTGAAGTGGTTGAAAAGGTGAAGGAGTTGTTATCCCTACCTCTGAATCAACACTCACTACCCTTATTTTAGACCTTCTATTGGTTGAAATAGGGTTTTCCACTTTAGTTTCACCTCCAAACTAATTGAATACAAAATATTCTAAAATACTTTATCCTTCTTGAAAGTTGAAAAATTTAACCTCTAATTAAGTATAATCCCCACCCAATCCTTATTGATTTGGCAATTCAGATTGAGTCATAAAAGAGACTTCTCCATGTTTCACAAGAGGAACTTATTTATGTTATATAAGAAGAGCTTGATTGGCACCTTAAATTTATTTTACACTTTGTTCATGAGGTTTTTCCTAAGGTACATATCATTGAGCTTCTTAAACATAGTTTTAGATTAAGGTAAAAGCAGGTTTTGAAGGGGCCCCAAAACCCTAGTACAAGGAAAGAAATAAAGATCATCCAAAACCACAGGCAAAGCCTAAAAACTACAAGGAAGTAGCAAAAATAGGTTTTTAATGGACCTAAAACCACTAGAAAGATTACCAGTCAAAACCCAGATTTAACAGAGATCTGGTAACACCAAAGGCATAAGATTACAAAAAGAAAACAAAGAACAGGACTAGTTTCATAACCAACAAGAGGAACCAGATTATTCATCCAGTTCCAATATCATTTTCATAGTTTCTTTTCCTTTCATAACAGTATCCTGGGTAGTGGTTGCCACCATCATGGCTCCTTTTTGTGTAACCTTCTTTCTTGAACTTAGTCTCATCCTTTTTCTAGGTCCCTCCAAGGCTTTGGTCTCCTCATTGGCTCTTTTTCCAATATTGACAGCAGCAGCACAAATATTGGATGTAACTTCTTCGATTTTCATTCTGTTATCCTTAATAAGTTCCCAGAGATTATTCTCATAGGCTTTGAGCTTGACTGGGATCTCTCTTATCTAATTTTCCATATTGTTAATTTTGTTCCATACAGCTTTCAGGGTATCTTCCATAGTTTCCACTTTCCTTTTGAGATCCATAATCTCCCTACACGTCCAAGAATCAAATTGGGAAGATGCCTCTGCTTTGCAATTAACCCAAGTCATTGGTGTGTGTGTTTCATCATTCTATTTTTTCCCTTTCCAATCCTCAAAAAATTTATTGGGACTGTTCCTGGCTTCTTCAAAGATATCCTCTCGACCCTTTTATTCCCACTCTTTAATTCTAGTTTGAATTTCCATATCCATATCTTGATTATCATCCTGACCTATAGTTTCCTTTTCATTCTTTGAAGTTGGGTCCTCAACAGGGCCATCCTGGACAAATTCATCCTTTGACACTTTCTGATTTTCCTCCATATCTTCAGTTCTATTTGCAGAATCCTCCTCTGTGTTGACATCATCTTTTTCTTTCTTCTCAGGACATTCTTCATCCTCATTAGAGTTTGTATCCCAGCTTTCAGTTCCTTCTTCTTCCTCCAAGTTTTCCTCCCTGGGTTTTTCAATTCTCTCCCATTCCATATCTTCTTCTACATTCTACTTTTTAGCACTAGGGAGCTTGATTTTGCTTTTCCTGTTTACACTTTCACTCTTTCTGTTCCCTGACTCCTTGTTTTTCCCCTATTTGGGGTGCTTTACCATTGCATTATTCTTGCAATAGCCTTCAATTAGTAGAATAAGGCCTTCATGTAGGATAGGGCACATTTCCTTTTTCCTATGAGCATATAAACTTTGGACCAAGGAGAAGCGAAGATAAAAGGGAAAAGACAAACTTACCTTGTGCTTGAAATGGTTAAGGAAGACAAAGTGGAATTTGTGCACTCGCTTACTTCTTCCGTCTAGGATGACGTACTCCCTTATGCAGCTTAAGACATCCCTCCATATCCCCATTCTTGACTAGCTTTTGCTCTTCCTCATCCATTTTAGGGAACTTACAAAAGGCCTCATTCGAAATGATTGTCTGCTTGGAGAATTTAAGTCCATCCATAGGCAGCCCTGTAACCTCAGCTATAAAATCCTCTATTAAGTTCACTGTGATACCATGCAGGGTGACCCTTTCATCAGTCCAATTTTTGAAAAAAGCCGTAGTGATATGCGGTTTTGACCCATGGAGTCTTTCCATATAACTCGCAACTTTTCCTTTCTGTAGAATTCTCCAGACTTCTTGTTTCTCTTTCCATTCATCACAGCTCTTGGGTTCCTATTTTCAGGGTTCTCCCTTCCTTTCGCGTGCCATACTCATTTTCTTTGAAACCCAATTGCTATGGTCTTTACATTGATCCCACCTACTACCAAATTGATTGGAAAGTTGGCTTTGTTTGTGCTTATTCAGGATCCACTTCTCACTCTTGAGGGCCTTCCTCTTTAATGATTGTTGTCCTTTCCCCACGCTGCCACTCCTCCTACTCATTATATTTCTATTACACTCAAATATTTCCTTTCTTTGCATGGGTTGCATCATGAAGAATTAGTGCCCTCAAATCCATGTTCTTTTCTAATGTTTCATGCCACCTCACTGTTTGACCTGCCCAGACTGCACAATTAGCTAGCCAATCTGCAACACCATTGGCTTCATGAAAGGTGTGGGTTATAATCACTTCTTTAAATTTTTTTATTAATGTTTTCATCTCCATTACCTTATCCTCTATGGTCTAAGACAATATTTATATTTTTAAGAATATTTATAATATTTAATGAGTCCCCTTCAAGCCACAATTTGGGATATCCTGAGTCCACAGCTATTTTGAGGGTCTTAAGGGCAGCTGTAGCTTCAGCAATGTGGCAATTCAATTTACCAATGGGGATTGCAACAGCATCAATTACCTTTCCCATATGGTTTCTCAAAACTCCACCACAACCTGCATTCCTCGGGTTCCCTTTGGTAGCACCATCAAAGTTTCCTTTAATCCATCCTTGAGGGGGAACATTCCAAGTAACTCCTGATCTGGGATTATTAGGTTTACCAATAGGATTATCCATCCTTAAGGGATTATCCACTTGGAAAGTTGAGCTTGGATTCTTTTGTGATAAAAAATTCTCCTTTAAATCTCTAATTATGTTCTGTCCTACCACCCATCCAGGAAGTTCTTTATTTCTAAAGATTCGGTTATTTCTTTCCTTCCATATTCCCCACCAAATATGGGGAACAGTAAGTTTCCATAAAAAAGAACTTCAAGATTCTTTGAGGGGTAGTACTAGCTTTTGAGAGATAATTCCACATTTTTGTGGTGAATCCATGTAATACCCCACAAATTGAGAATCTCCTTCCAAACTAGCTGAGTGAAGGAACAATTCACGAACAGATGATCTCTATCTTCAAGGTCTTTTTTACATAGAATACACCTATTTACAATATTAATTCCACGTTTCTGTAAATTATCCAAAGTCAATATTTTGTTTTGGAGAAGGGTCCAGAAAAAGAATTTGATTTTAGGGATGAGCCCCTTGATCCAGGCTCTAGTCCATAACGGTTTGCTACCATTTCCCTTAGAAGTGAAAATGGAAGAAACTTTAAACTGTCCACTTGGCTCATTGTGCCAAAAAACTTTATCTTCATGGTTAGGATATAGAGATATAGCATTTAGGGATAATTGAATATCCTTGAGATCTTGATCATAATCAGTGAGGTTTACCCAAGAGTTATTCTGCCAGTATTGGTTAACCATTATTCCCACTCTTTGCTTGCATCTATCTATAACATCTTTATCTTGGATTTCTTCCTGTAACAGTTTTCCTCTTAACCAAATATCTTCCCAGAACTTCACCTTTTTACCATTGCCAACTTTCCATGAGCTTCCTTCTTCTAAAACATGTTTTGTTCCCTAGACTGCCCCCCATAAGGTAGAAGGATGAGAAATGTCCGGTGTAGTAAAGAATTCAAGGAGTGACTTTGCTTTGAATAAGTACTTGTGCTTCCATATTTTACTCCATTCTTTATTTTCTTGATAAACCCTCCACCCCTGTTTAGCTAAGAGGGCTGTGTTCATACTTCTAATTTTCCTTATACCAAGTCCACCATCCCTGACAGGTTTACAAATGTTATCCCATGATATAAGAGGCATTCTCCTTTTCTCCTCAGTGCCTGACTAAAGAAAGTTTCTCTGGATTTTTTCTATAGCTTCAGCAAATTTAGTGGGGATTTTGAAAAGACTCAAAGCATACGTAGGTATGCTTTGAAGACTTGCTTTGAGGAGTGTGAGCTTTCCACCTTGGCTTAGAAGACTGCCTTTCCATCCCACCAATTTCTTACTAAATTTGTTAATAAGTCCTTCCCAAAAAGCTTCAAGAGCTTTCGACCCTAAAGGGAGTCCAAGGTAAGAGGAGGGAAAAGAACCTATGGAGTATTCTAGGATTCTTGTTATTTTGTTCTGTCTATAATCTAGGGTATTAGTAAAGAATACTACACTTTTGTTCTAGTTCATTAGCTATCTAGAGGTAGAGGAATACAAATTTATAGCTTCCTTTAGAATTCTAGCTTCTATGACTTCAGACTGTCCCATGAAAATAGTATCATCCATAAATTGACCATGGGAACATATTAAAGGATGCGAAGAGGGTTTTAGGCCTTTAAATAAGCCTCTATGAACTAAGTCCCCTAGGTATCACCCCATACTATTAGCCATGATAATAAACAGAATAGGGGAGATAGGATCCCCCTGTCTTAATCCCCTAGATGGATTGAAAAAATGAGACGAACTCCCATTTACCAACACAGCTATAGAAGTTATAGATATCAGTTGTTTGATAATATCAACCACTCTTTGTTCAAAGCCAAAGGCAATAAGGCTATTTGAAAGGAATAGCCAATCCACCCTGTCATATGCTTTAGCTATATCCACTTTCATTAGGAACCCCTCTGTGTTTGAGCTGAACAGTGAGTGAATATTCTCATGCGCCAATATAATAGAGTTGAGGATTTGTCTGTCTGGAATGAATCCATTTTGCTGATCAGCTATTAATGAAGGGATCACTTAAATTAGTCTGGTCATTAGAACTTTGGAAATTATCTTATAGAAGGAGTTGCACAAGCTAATCGGTCTGAACTGATCAGGGCATTCAGCTCCAGCCTTCTTTGGAATAAGGCACAGAAAAGTGGCATTAACTTCCTTCAGCATCTGTTTAGCTCTAAAAAACTCCTTCACTGCATTGCTGACATCCTTACCTATAAGTTTCCAGAGCTTTTGAAAAAAAACATGGGGAAACCATCTGGTCCAGGTGATTTTTCTCCTCCTAAAGATCTAACAGCTTTGAAGATTTCCTCCTCCTTAGGAATAGAACATAACATATTATTCTTCTCCTTTGAGATCAATGGAGGAATCACTCGTAGGATATCAGCTTGGATTTTCAAGTTGATGTTTCTATCAGCCTTCATCAGGGAAGAGAAAAATGAGATCATTTCCTCCTTTATTTCCTTTTCCTCTGTTATCTTCTGATCTCCTTTTTTCAAGTGATGAATATGTGTTTTCGCTCTGTGTTTCAAAGTGGAAAGATGGAAAAACTTAGTATTTTTATCTCCTTCTTTCAACCATTGCACCCTAGATCTTTGTCTCTAAAAGGTTTCCTCGTTAGATATAATGTTTTGATATTGTACCAATTGTTCACTTTTTTCTCTATGGGATTCTGAGGTATATCCATTTTGCTAGATTTTTTCCTGAATTCTACTAATATCCTCCTTGATGGTCTTCTTTTTCTCAAAAATATTTCCAAAACAGTCCTTATTCCATTTCTTAACTTCCTTTTTAACATTTTTGAGTTTGGAGGCAACTCTGAAGAGAGTTGTTCCCTCAATAGGTATATTCCACCACTCTTTTATTTTGCTTTTGAACTGTTGATGCTGCATCCACATCTTTTCAAATCTGAATGGATGATTCTTTTTTTGGTTCAATTTGACCACTGTGAGGATAAGAGGGAAATGATCCGAGCCTATTCTATGGCATGCTTCCAACTTACAAGTATAGTCTTTTATCCAGTCTGGGGAAATGAGAGCCCTATCAAGCTTGGCCTGTATACATTCCTTGTCCAATCTCTTATTGCTCTAGGTATACTAAATTCCTTGCAGCTCCACATCCATTAAACCTTCTTTACTTATAAACTCCATGAGATCAAATCTCCCTTCCATTTGAATAGTGTTACCACCCATTTTCTCATAATCATAGAGAGGAACATTAAAATCTCCCATTATAATCCATCGCCCATAGTAATCTTTGCTTCTGAGTTTTGAGAGAGTTTCCCATACCTTTTTCCTTTCATTCCTGGCATTGGGAGCGTAAATATTTACAACATACCATCTTTCCTTTTGGTCAACACTAGTTATATTGACAGCCAAAAAGTTTTTACTTTCCATCAAAATAGAACCAGCATATTGATTTTTTTTCCATAACATCACGGTTCCTCCCGAAGCACCTTTAGAGCTACTAGCCTTAATGGTGTAATTTTTAAAGTCTTTGATCTGTTCTGCTTTCTCTTTACTCATTTTAGTTTCTTGAAGTAGGAGGTCTGGATTTTTCTCTCTGACAAAATTTCTAACTAAATCTACTTTATAAATGCTATTTAGCCCCCTAATATTCCAATTAAGAATTCTCATTTATTTTTATTGATTAGGAGACATTGTTGTAGGTTTGTCTGCTTTCCATCTGCTATATTGTGCTTACTTTCCAACTCTCTATTCTTCTTTGCAATTTTTTTCCCAAGTTTATTTGAATATCCTACATCCGGTTTAAATTTGGCTTGCTTTTCAGATCCTTTTCCTTCTTTACTCCTAAGAGGACTATTTACTTTTGCACTGCCGTTTCTCGTCATAATGTGATTAGTATTGTTATTTTTCTCTCCTTTTATCTTTTGGTTTTTTGAGTTTTTTCCAACCTCTTTCATTTCTTCTGCCATTAGGGCCTCTTTTGCTGGAGTGTTATTTTCAGCCTTTGATACCTCCTGCTTTTCCCCTATCTGAACTTCACATAAATCTCCCTCTCCTTCTTCTATGTTGATCCCCCCTTCAGGTAATACTTCTCCTTCCTCTAATCCTTCATTATCCTTTTCCTTAGAAAATTGATTTTTTAAACTTTGGGTGTTCTGGTTTAGGAAATTAGCTTCTTCTTCTGTTACAAGATCTGATTTTTTGTCCTTTGATCCCTTCCCCTTCTCTTCCATCAGGGGACTAAATTTTTTTAATATGGGATCTATTGTTCCTGGTAAATTAAGGTCACCCTCTTCTTCTGTTGTTGAGATTTTAACCTTATTTGTGTGTTGGTCAGCTAAGGCATCTTGAGTCTTCCTTATCTTTCGATAGTCTTCTTTTACCTTCCATATATTCTTTTGTTGAATCTTTATATCATTCCCTTCCTAAAAATTTCTTGAAAGGGGTCTTCCCCTGTTGGGACAATTCTTAACCCAATGCCCCTGTTTCTTGCAGGCATAACAAGAATTTGGCAAATCTTCGAAGACAATTTCTTGGGTTTTCTTACCAAGCTTAGAGATTAATTCCACTTTTTTGGGGAGATGGTTCAGGTCTGCCACTTTAACATAAACTTTGGTGCTTTGGAGTTTAGTTCTTGAAGTCGTGGCATTATCCACAGCCACTAACTCATGAAATAAATTAGCAATTACATTGAAAATGTCCTCGTGCCAGAATTCTAATGGAAGTCCAGGTCCTCTAGCCCATATAGGGGTTGTTAAGAAGAATGAGTCTGATAAATCCATTTTTGGTTCCCATTTCTTGATTGTAAGAGTGCTTTTTCCAAAGGACCAGGGTCCTTCACTCAGAATCTTATTCAAATCTTCTTTACAGTTAAAGATAAAAGAGAAAAAACCATTCACCATTGGTGTAATGTCTACTTCTCTACGTATAGACCATTTCTTTCTGATCATAGATCTGAGTGAATCTATATTTGGTCTTGCTCCTAGAAACTTTCCAACTAGGGTGAGATCCATTGATGATACAGAGAAATCAAGTAGAGGATCTGGGATGAAAATTTGAAACTCACCTTTCTCCCAACATGATTTAGATGTCACCAGTGGGAAAAGGGATTTCCCTGTCATTTTCTCCCAAACAATGATGACCAGGTCCTTTGTTCAGGGGGCCTTATCTATCTTTCAGAGTTCTTTTCTATTTTATAATCAGATTTATCTTTCACTTTCTCTGTGAATTGTTCTAATGCATTTTTCGATGTTGAATCTCTAGCCCCACTATAGGACTCATTAACAGATGAAAACCTTCTTGTGTCTGTGTCAGTTAGTAAACCTAACCCTCTGCATTTTCCTTCTTCCTCTGCTGTACCACCAAGATCTGTTCCTCCTGCCAAATTCTCCTTGTTTCTTTTCCCGCTCATGTCGAATTTAAAATCTCTGGCCATTAAATTTTGTTATTGGGGTGGGATTCTTGTATGTTTGAGCTTCTTAAACATAGTTATTTTGGATGTGAAATAATGATCTATAAGTGATGCTAGGGTTAGGGTCAAATCTATGGTATGGCCTTACATGAGTGATCTATCCTTTCCCTTCAGGATTAACTTGATATGGAGGTCTATTTAATTGATAATATTGATAGGGAGCTTGGTAGGGTCTATGGGGTGGAATTTATTTCCTCTATAAGTCATCTATATTGTTATTTTGTGCTTTGATAAACCCTTCAAGCTTGACCAATCTATATGCTTGATTAGTATTTTCTTCTTCATTATTGGTTAGTGTAGATATGGTAGAAATGGTAGGCACACGAGATTACATATCTATAAATAATGGAATAAGAGGCCTTGGTGTAATTTTTTCTACTTGAATATAATAATTTTCTACCTTTATTTCCACTTCATAGGCATTAGGCAATGCGTTCCCATCCATTGATTGAATCATGACTACCACATAAGAATTGAGGGATCTCAAATAGTATAAGAAGGTATAACTTTTGGTGGATTTAACTACTATTGGGATCCTATCCCAAGTTTTCTAAAAACTATAGTTAAATTTCATAAGGGGTACTCTTGATTATGGTTAATTATTTTACTAGGGATAAGTGGTTACTTCTATCTTCAGAGTGCTTGCATATGTGCTCCCCAAAATCATCCCAAATATTGATGGAGGTAGGTGTTATACCTATATACCATTGAATTACTTTGCCTTTCAAGGAGGTACCTATTAAATTCATTTATATATTCTCTTGAATCGCATTATGGATATAACAAATGTTTACAATGTCTCTGATGTGTTCAATAGAATGGTAGAGATATCTCTTGTGAAGTATGGGAGTCTTTTGAGGGAAAAAATGGGGATATCACTAAACTAGTTTAAGTTTAGAGGGATTCCAATGACTAGGAGTATTAGGGGGTATGGAATAGGACTGGACCTAGGGAACATCTTCCTTCTAGAAAAATCCAAAAATAATTAAATAAATTCAGCTTCCTTACCCTTGGATAAAGACCTTGTGATAACCTTTGGCATGAAAATTGAGTGTTAATATTCCACCATAATGTATGAAACTCTTATTGATATCTTTCTTCCCTTGGACTTAGAAAGGATCAAATTTTTCTTGAAACACTTGAACTATGTCCTTTATCATCTTCATAAGTCTTTGGGATGTCATGATAGTCTATGAGAGGGTCACTTATATTTAAGTTCATAGGTAGGGTGTTCATGTAGCGTGATTATGTCATAAAGTGTTGTGATAGTCATTATTTTACCTTATTTGAACTTGTGTCAAATTTTCATCTTGTGTGACTATGTCTAAGGGCCTATAATAAATCTTATTATGGTCTTATGATCCAAGATCACTCATGATAAGATGACCTATGATAATGCAGCCCATGGATAGTCATATGTCCTTTTAAGCATGAAAAGATCCTATAGAATGTGGTAAAATTAGAAGGATTGGGGGTAGTATGAAGAGAGAGTAGTAACCATGTTTAAATCCTTTATTATATTTTAAGGTTTTTTATCAAATGTTAAGGTAAATGCTTTAGTTATTATTACATGTGATATTATGTGTGTATTTCCTTTGAAAGGGTGTTTAAACCATGTGAATAGTTTTATTATGGCCCCTGGGAGACTACCAAAGTCATAAAATATGTCTCCAAAGAGTTTCACAACCATCATAATATCATTATGAGGTGGTTTTATATGTAAAAAGGGTCTTTTTAAGAAATTAAACACATTTATTTCACCAAAAGGCCCTACACACTTGAAAAATGACCTCTTAGCTTCCCTCCATATATACCCCCTAATTTAAAAATGTTTTTTGACCTCTCATTTCCCTCCTTTTTGCCTCCAATGGTTTATCAAGATCTCAAGCTTGAAAGAATGTAATGAAAAGAGGTTTTGTAGTTATTTTCGAGACTTGTAAGGACTTGTATAGTTAGGGTAGAGTTAGAAAAGGTTAGATATATCATAGGGAGTTAATTTAAGGCATCAAAGAGAATAATACATGTTTAAAAATATAGGATGAAAGTAGAAAATGCAATAGAATCTCCATCAAGATCTTAGCAAGCTCATAAGGGCTAGTTTGACTTGAATGGTACAACCCATTCAAAGAGAGTCAGAGTCCAAGATCTTGGCTTGAAATAGAGATCATAGTATGCTTTAAATTAGTGGAATTGGATTATAGATCAAACTCTTGGGATTTATGAACAATCACTAAGACCTAAAAGTGGTCTTAAACCCTTTTTAAACCCCATAAGCTTAATTGCAAGAAAATTTATGATAAATTCAAGCTCATTTTGAGAACATGAGCATGGGAGAATATATAAAAATGTTTGATAAGTGGCTTAAAATCTAATAAGCATGATCTCATGACATTTACAAGGTTAGTTCAATACCCAATCTTCCATTGTTGGTAGGTTACAATTTTATGGGTTAGAATTTATGTGTTTCATGAATAAATAGAGCATAAAGATGATCAATGAAGAGTTTTTATGCACCCCCATGTTCCTCACATACCCCACATGGTCACCATTTGGTCATATCAGATCTCCTTCAAGTTTCCTCAATGTCCATCATGTGAAATAAGTATAAAATCTCCAATCATATCTTAATTTGTTCTCATGGAAACCAATCTCTAAGTTATAAGTCTATGGATGATGCCTTCTTCATGTTGTAAGGGTGTTTTAATAATGTGGATGAGTTCCTCTTTAAAAGGAAAAAAATTCCACATGGACCTCAAGACAAATCCTCCAAACCAGTTCCAAATGAATCCCTTGGCTATTTATCATATTTTAAGGTTTCTTTGTATTGTTTAAGGTTTTTGAGGATTCCTAGGTTTCATTTTCTCTATTAAGATGCCTAATTCACATATTCAAATGTAATATTTTATTGAACACCCAAGTGGAGGATGGTTAGGTCTTAATAGGTAGACTTGAGATAAGAGGAGCAGTTCATATGAGGTCTCACAAAAATATCTGATCCAAAATGAATACACCAAGCCATTTTCATCTTGTAATGAGCCTTGTTTCCCAAACTCAAAACCCCAAAAGATTACATCTTGGGTTTTCAATATGGTCTTAAATTTTAAAGGAATATGGAAAATATAATTTGATTGGAGGAGTAATTTGTGATGAGTAATGAGATGCATAAGGCCCTAAAGAATAGAATTGTTTCTGTTTAATTTTTGCTTTTACTTAAGTGTGAAAAGAAGAAACTAGTTGAGAAAGATGTGTAGAATAATACCTATTGAATGCACACATGTTAAATCTAGACTTTGTGAGAAATTCTCTTTGGCTAGGGAATAATGACCTACAATAATAAATCACTTCCAAGCTTGAAGAAAAATGTTGTTGTTGATGATGTTGTTGAATATGTCTTGAGGCAGTTTTTATAGAGCTTCGATACTTTGAATTATTTTTCTCCAAGATTTGGATGAACTCAAAAATCATGACCTCATTAAAAGACCTATAATAATATGTTAATAACCAAATTATAACTTTCAACTTAACCTTGGGTGAAGGAAAGCGGGGTATTAATAGCATTTATTATGAAGAATCATGCCAAAAGAGGGAATAGTAGAATTATGATACCATTTTCCATGTGGTGCATGAATGAGTCAAAAGGTGAGGTTGGTGTTATTCCCACCTTGATCATGGGTCTCCCATTTTATTTGGTGTGTTTCCCACCTTGCACATGAATCCAATTTTGAATGGGAATCATGTACATGGGTCTAAATGAGGCCAAAAACTTTTCATCACACTTTCTTATCTTCATCTAAGAACTTAAAGAGATGCCCCACAAAATGTGGTTTCATTTTCCATGTGGGTACATGAATGATTAAAAATATGAGGGTTATGGGATTCCTACCTTGATCATAGGTCTCTCATTTGGGTTGATGTGTCTCCCACCTTGCACATGAATCCAATTTTGAATGGGAATCATGAACGTGGGTCTAAATGAGACCAAGGACTTTTTACCACATTTTATTTTCTTCATCCAAGAACTTAAAGAGATGGAACATAAAATGTGGCACCATTTTCCTTGTAGGTGAATCAATTAGTCAAAATATGAGGGTGGTGGGACTCCCACCTTGATCATGGGTCTCCCATTTGGGTTAAAAAGTCAAAAATGGGTTCCCTTTATCTTTTCAAAAGCACTAAAGAGGTAGGTATCTCATTTTGAAGGCCAATTTCATGTGTGAAGGAAAAATACATATTTAATGATGGCCCCTTATGGGGAAATTTTCCATATTTCAAGGGGGGATCTTGTGACACTTAAATGAGGTCGTTAAGCACCTTAGAAAAGGGTATTAGGTGGGATATGATGTCCCAAATCAAACCACATCACTTCTAAGCTAGGTAACTTACCATAACATCTCCTAAATCACCTTCCATGTCAAGTGCCATGTCACTTACCATGTCATCATGAATAGTGATAGTGGGTGCCATAGTGAATAGTAATTTAAAATAGTACTATGTGACTAGGATAATAATGATCTAGTTAGGTTAAAAGGGGTTGGTTAAGGGTTAATAAGGTTTAGGGGTTCTCAACTTATTTAGTCATAAAAAATTGTAAGTGTACAATTTTCTAGTGTCTACATTTTCTCCCATTTTATTATGCAACCTTAAATTAATAAGTTGTAAAATAAAAATGAATCACTTGGTCAAAGGTCAAGGTGTCTCAAGTATGGTCGGAAGTGTTTCCCTTCAAACTAAGATTAGATGATAAGATTTAGAATTGGGTGCAGGTTTGATAAGTAGTTAGTGGGGAGGCACTAGGTGGTGCCACAAGGTAGCTGGGCATGTGAAATGCCAATGGGTGCATAAAATGTGACTAAGAATGATAGTCAAGATTATGAAAAGACTAAAGATACCAATATATATATATATAAATAATTTTATGTTCTAGATGGACATATGATAGGGTAATTAGTCCACAACATTAGTCATAGTTAATTATATTAGGCCTATCCAGTCATCTAGATAAGGTCAGTGTTATTCATAGGTATCCAAGGTAGGAAGTGCTCCTATAGAAAAACACAAATGGTTTGGTTACACATGAGGTGGGGCATAAAAATTATAACATGGTAAATGTATTCAGTGTAGTAAAAAGGACCAAGGCAAGGTCATTATAAAACATGCAAATAAGTTGGGTCAAAAATGGCCACTATCAAGGTGCACATCGGCAAGTGGGTTGGTTGGCTAGAATGGGGTGGCTGAGTGGAATCCATATGCACTAGGAAAGTGGATTCTACCCACATAGTTCCATGTACATAATGTCTACAATGAACTTCATGCCTAATGTAGTTCATCTAAGGTGGGGAGTGTTGGTTAACTTGGTTGCCCTAATTTGATGTATCATGTAATTAGGTCTAGTTGAAAGATGTTGGAGAAAGGGAAGCTCTAAAAGGTGGAAAATATGGATATGAAATATTTTTTTGACTGGTTTCATATAAATAGTGGATGAGATTACCTAGGATACAATTATATGATTAATTCAACTATGGTTCTTTCATCACCATCCAAATAATACCACATTATGCACACTCCACAATAATGTCATTAATAGGCTATAGAAGGGTATTATTCAATGATTTTGGGAAGCAATGTAGTAGAGTGGGTAAATGAGAAGTGGTTAAGATTCAAACCCTTGACCCTTAAGCCAATGGGGCCCTAAAATAAGTGTTGAGTTTTGAGGGAATTCATAAAAACACTCTGAGGGGTTTTGGAATATGGAGTGAGGTGAATAATAATAATATTAATTAAATGAGGGATTAGGTTGAAATAGGATGGAAAATAAATGGTATAAATGGAAAATGAAAAGGGAAAATAGAAGAAGAATGTCTAGAGATAGACAAATTTGAAAAGGAAGGTGGGAGAAATAGGTCTAAAAAAGACCAAAGAGGGAAATAGTTTAAAGGAAGAGGGGATTCCTATAATAGGTTATTAGGTGGATTGTAATTAAATATTAGGGATATTAAAGTGTATAGGAGGATGTAGGCCAAGGAGAATCAAGGGAAATTATTGGTTGGGAAGTAGGTCACGTGAGAGGGTATATCTAGGATCCACACGTGGGTACCCCAAATATTCCATTTGAAGGTGGGTTTAGTTTTTATTTTAAAATATTCAAATGTTAGAGTAAAATGGGTTTGAAAGAGGAAATAATAGAGGGGGTGTAGAAGGAATCTTCATCTTGATGGCTTAGTGGAGCTTAGGCTCACCTATTGGTCATATGAGTTTGTGGGCCTAGCCAATTATGTTATAGATCCATAGGATCATTATATATCTCAAAATAAACCAAATATTAATGGAATACCTTCAAGGTTGTATCATGTTATACATTGTGATCATATAATAGCATAATGGGTAGAGGGTGTAAAAGATGTTGGTTGAATATTTTTTCAACTAGCAAACTGATTAGCAAAATAGGTCTGATCAACCACATCAAGGGAGATTGGTCATCAAAAGTTATAGGTTTACGACATCTAAAGGGGAAAAATATCTCCTCTCATTAAGGGGAGGTTCCCTGTTAAATATGAGGAGCTATATACTATAGATATAAGCAAAAAATAACACTCAGGGGTAGATTAACAACACCCATCTCTCTTTTTTTAGAGATGATGCTCACAAAAAAAGGAGAAATCCTAGTGAAGACACTAAAAGCACTTCTCTTCTTTTATAATTGGTCTTACAAGAAGCAATAGGGGTTCTTTTAGGTAGTGACAAATAATTGGTAACAAAGTGTAGTAACCAGTAGGATGAAATGGAACACAAAGTTTCCACCTCAACTGCCCAAAGAGTGAAATACAAAGAATAATAGGGACACAAAGTCATCCCAGAATCCTTAACACATACAGAAAATAAAAACACACACTGAAGACAACTATAATAGCACAAAGTTTGAAAGTAACTGACTTCAGGACATCTTCGTTGTTACTTCCACTAGTTCTACTTGTTAGATTAAATAAACAAGAATACATCTAGAAGATAGATATAAGAATAATCTCCTAAAATGGCACAAGCTATAACAACACAAAGTCTACAAGTAACTTGCATTCTCATTTAGATAAAAGAATATGAACAACAATCTGAGCTCAAAGTCTTAATATTTACCTTTTAATTTGGGTAGAGTCTTGCTTCTATGATAAAAAAGATCTCTTTTAAAACAAAAAAGAGATTACAATATATAGTAGCCAAGAAAGACTTAGCACTCTATTTCATGGAATGGCCCAGGTTGCACTCAATGCATTGAATGCATTTTTAGTTTTGTCAAAGAGGGCCATGTTGGAACAGGGTGGCCACCTTAACTATGGTGTGTCGATTCATCTCGAATGTATTCTCTTGGGCCTAAATTATCTAGTCTATCACCTGATGTCTACATAGCTATCCACCTCACCTTTAACCCAAAGGATACAAACAAGCTACACCTTTAATGTTTTCAAGCTCAAATATCTTTCTGGTGGACTATTCCACCTATTGGAATAACTACTACGTAGATATTTCTGGTCTTCCCCCTTTCTTGCTACAATTTGAGCCCTCAAGCTATCTTTTCCCCTTTTTGGTTATTTTTATTCTTCCTCTTGGTGGTTCTTCCTTTTGCCTTGAAGTTATTTGAATGCCTTTGAAAGCATTCAGGTTTGTGCTTAGGCATACAAAAATCAACAACTATTTCATTGCCATAAATTTGACATCTTCAGGTTTGTCATCATTTATAAGCCAATGGCTAGTTGGTTGCCCTAAATTTGATGACTATGGGCCCATCATCCTCCTTAGCAATTACTTCAGGTCTTTCTCAATTTCTTTGGCCACTTTTTTCTGATCTTAACAAGTGACACATGACATTTTCCACTATGAAATAGGTGAGGACACTTGGTAGCATCCACTTAACTTATAGAAGCTTTACATACTTTTGAGAGTCCTATGGAAGATGACACATGGCATCTTCCATTGAGCTTTAGAAACACTATAGAAACATTTGGGACTCATTTGGATTCATGCAGATGTAGACACTTGTCACGCTCCATTGAGTTATAACGAGACACATGGCACATTCTACTACTTTTTAGAAACAAGTTGTAATGTGTCCCAGTAGATGACACTTGGTAGCTTCTTCTCATTTTAGCAACTCACCTAGGGCCCACCATATTCTATACTCAATATCAAAACAAAAGGAAGAAACTATGGATGTTGACACTTGGTGGCTTCTACCAAGCTTTACAAGGGACACGTGGTGACTTCAGCTGCATTTAGAATAAACATATTAAAACCTTCCACCATTGCCACTTGGTACCCTCCATAGAACTCTAGGAGAAGATTTTTGGAATAAAATTTGGAGCTTATAAGAAACTCCAAACATAGATGCAGACACTTGTCACACTCCATCAAGTTATAATGGGACATAAGGAGGAAATTACGGATGTTGGCACTTTCTAGCTTCCACTAAGATTTACAAGGGACACGTGGCACATTCCACTACTTTTAGAAACAAATTGTAATGTGTCTCAGTAGATGACACTTGGTAGTTTTTGGTCTCAAGATTTTTCCTTTTGGGCACTCCTTTGAACCATTGAATCATGAAGTGGTTGAACTTGATGAACTTTGACAAAGTGCTTGACTCTTTGAAGCTTACCAACGACGTTGAACCTTGAACTCATTGAACCTACTAGTCCCTTTACTAAAAAAGCTTAAAAAATGAGGAATTTGAAATCTTAGAACAAATTTTAAGAAGGGAAGAAATTATTTTGGTCTATTGAACCAAAATAGTTCACATGTTGTCCCAAAAATGAGTGATATTTTTGGGGACAACAACTGGCTCCAGTTGGGGAACTTCCTTCAGTTAAAGACTTGAAATAGCTGAGGGGAGTAGAAACTAGATTCTCTAGTGCCTTGAAACATGCCATTGGGCTATGGAGTCATGCTACCTAGAAAGAAAGTCTCAAAAAAAATGATAATGAACAATAAAAATTAGAAACAAAGACTATACAAATATACACATGTACAGGTGAACTTATCTGATACTTTAAGAATTGAAGTGCTTCAAATGCTATCCATTATGAGGTAGAGAAAAGAGTGTGCCATATTGATACCTCAACAAGAAACTATTTTCATCATTGAGTTGATGAATAGTAAAAGGGCCCCTCCATAAGGAGTTAAAATTTCCATGCATTCCCTTTGGTTCTCTCCTCTTATCCCATAGGAGGACTTGATCTCCAATCTGGAAATCATGGTTCTTTGCTTTCTAGTCAAAGAGTTTGTTCACCAGACTTTGACGGGTAGTAATTCATTCCACCACCATAGTTCTATGCTCATCCAGTTCAGTTAGGCACATGATCCTCTTATCGATGGAGCTTTCATATGTTTGATATTCAATTGCCTTAGCCAATTTCAATGCTAGCAATTCCAAGGTGATTGGTACCTTGGCATTGAATCCATAAAGAAGTTAGAAGGGAGACATACCAATTGCCCTTTTTGGTGTGATCCTATCTACCCATAAAGCATCAACCAATGCTTTATGCCATGTCCTTTGGTTGTCATCCACCATCTTCTTGATGATGGTCACCAGGTTCTTGTTGCTTGATTCAGCTTGTCCATTCCCTTGTATAAAGTAATCAGAAGAGTGGGAGAGGGTGATCCCATAGTAAAAATAGAACTAAGTAATATCTTACGAAGTGAAACAAGTTACATTATCAGTGACAATCTTGGTCGAGACTCCAAACCTAGAAATGATGTTCTCCTTGAGGAAATTGCACACTACTTCTGAAGTAGAATGCTTGGTTGGGATAGCTTCTACCCACTTGGTGAAGTAGTCTGTGGCTGTGAGGACATAATCATGTCCAACACTTGAAGATGGGTTTATAGCACCAATGAAACCAATTCCCCACTACTGGAATAGCTCCTCTATGACCACCGACTTAAGAGGTAGGGCAACTAACTTGGGTCTCCCAACAAACTACTAGCATAGTTCACATTTCCTTACCCATTTATATGTGTCTTGAAAGAGAGTTGGCTAGTAATACCTGGCCCACAAAATTTTATTTGTAGTTACAGGAGCTGAGAAATATCCTCCATAGGAAAAATTGTGGAATTACTTTAGAATTTAGTTCTATTGCTCTTTATCCATGTAATGAAGGAACACTCCATCAAGGCTCCTCTTGTACAGGCTGTTGTCCTAGAGGATGAAATTAGCAGCTTTCAGTTTGACAGTCCTCCTTTCTTTATAAGATAGGTGAGTGGGACACTCACCATAAGTAAGGAAATGAGAAATACCTAAATACCACTCATTTATGGTGGAGACAAATAGGATTATTGGAATGTCTTCTTCTTCTGATTCTTCATGTTCTGTTTGTTCTGGCTGGTCATTAGCAATCAATTGGCATAGGCCTTTTCCCCACACTAGCTTGACTGGTTTGATGACTAGATCAAACTCCTAGATTTCTACAATCCAATTGCCTCTTTTGGTTTTGAACTCCTATTGAGTTAATATGGATTTAACCATGGCATCAGAAACTAAGGTAGTAATGTGCAAATTTAGGATGTAAAAGTGAAAATGCTTCACTACCTTCACCACTACATAAGCATGCTTCTCTATGTTTGAGTACTTTAGCTCATGAGTTTTGAGAGGACAACTCATGAAAGAAATGGGAGATTCCACACCTTCTTGGTTCTATTGAACCAAAATTGCTGAAAGTGTGTGTTCAAAAGCATAACTATATATGGTGAATTCCTTGTTGTAATTTGGACATACTAGAATTGGGGCATGGGCAATGGATGTCTTTGTCTTGAAATGCCAATTTACCTTCTTTAGTCTAGTTGAAGATGGCCTTTCCCTTCATCATATTTATAATATGACAAGTCTTCTCGGTAAACTCAGGGATGAACCTTTCTAAGAAATTCACCTTTCTAAAGAAAGAGTGAATTGCAGTCTTACTTGTGGGCAAGGTAAGCTCTTGGATGGACTTGAATCTTTCTAAGTCAATATTTATGCCTTCATGATAAACAATGTGTCTGAGAAGCTTCCCTTCTGTCACTCCAAAAATAGACTTCTTGGGGTTTAAGGAAATTCCATTCTAGCGGCAACATTCCAACACTTGTTGCAAGTGACTCACATGATCTAGGTGATGCTTAGAAAAGACAGTCAAGTCATCAAGATAAACTATAATGAACTTACCCATTTCATCATTGAATGCAAGGTCCATTTCTCTTTAAAAAGTGGCACTAACATTAATCAAGATAAAAGGCATCCTTCGATAGGCAAAGGTGCCCCAAGGTGTGGTGAACGTAGTCTTATGTTGGTCTACTTTACCAACTTCAACTTGATTGCATCCTGAGAAGCCATCTAGTATTGATAACATCTCTGAACTAGTCACCATCTGAAGCACTTGATCCATGATGGGTAGAGGATAGTTATCCTTTAAGGATGACTGATTTAAATTCCTAAAGTCCACACAAAGGAAAATTTCACCATTCTTCTTCCTTATAGGCACTATGTTGGAAATCCATGTAGAACGAAGGATTGGGAAAATGATTCTAGCATTCAACATTTTCTATATTTCAAAAAGAATAGTACTTGATATCTTTGGATTGTACTGTCTAGATTTTTACTTATAAGGTGCCAAATCACTTTTGAGAAGAATGTTGTGGTAAATTTCATTAGGCCTGAGTGACTTCAAATTATCATAGGAGTATGCTAAGATGTCCATGTATTGGCTGAGCAAAGTAGTGAACTTGAATCTCTCCTCAGGAGTGCAACATTTCCCAATGTTCACCATCTTGGGATTTTCCTTGGTACCCAAATTTATCTGATCAAACTCTTTAGAGGAGCTTGAATCTGTTTGTTACTGTTTGATGAATCTATCATGCTTGTCAAACAACTTCTCAAGGGAAACCAAGCCTTTGTGAATTTTATTCCCTTTAAGTTATAGGAACTACTCACCTGCATCTACATTTGATCCAAGGATTGGTATAAGCTGTTGAGGCTCATTACCTTCAAAGTGAAGCTGTTGAAAGCTATCTTTTTGTTCTAGGAAGGCAATTATTTGATTGTCATTGTTAAACACCTACCAATGACTGGCATTATTAGGTACACTTAGTCAAAAGATCAACTCAATAGTGTACTTTTCTCCTTTCATGTCTTGGTGAGGAACTAAGAGAGTTACTAAAATAACCGGTGCATCAACTCTGTCATTGAATTCCTTAAGAACTAAAGAGATGCTAAAAGCATTAAAGCTTTCAATCTAATCCTAGACTAGATTGTGGTAATGACACAATTTATCATTTTTGGTTTGGTATAGGTTTCTCACCTGACAAACCACTAGTTTAGCATCCCCCTTTGTATGGAAGAGTTTGATGTCTTTGTCCCTAGTAGCCTTCAATTAAAGCAACAGAGATTCATATTCAGCCATATTGCTGGTTTTGTTGAACTGCAACTTGTATGATGAAGGAAAAATATCTCCTTGAGGAGATATTAACACAATCCCAACTCCTAAAATGGTAGAGGAGAAGCTGCCATCAAATTCTAGAATCCATACCTCATTAGATGCTAACTTTTCTTTGGATTTTTCTTCATTTGGAGGGGAAGATCCTTCCATACTTACATTGCAGTCTACCAATTCTTCTGCTATTCCAACTAAATCTATTTCTAGGTTGACACCTTTAAGAGCTTCAACAAATGCTTCATGAACTTCTTTCATGGACAAAGAGTAGTTACCCATGCCTAAAGACTCAAACAGAATTTGAGCTCTAAGTGCTAATGATTGGGTGACTACATATTTTGCTTCCTTTTCAGGGTGCAATCTTTTCATAATGCCCTTGGCTGGAATCCTTGCTTCAAATAGGTCCATGCTCAATTCACCTCCAACATCCTTGCAAAAATTTTGCCCAAGAAAGATGCCATATGATTCCAGAACATCAGCCACCAAGATAGTCATCTTGATTATTTTGTCTGGGAACACTGCAAATGCAAATTAAGCATCCTTGATTTGTCCTAGTAGTGGTACTTAGTTATTCTCCATGAGAAGCATCTACCAAATGTTTTGTTTAGTGTGAGGCCCAAGGATTCAGCCACTTTAGCAGGCATGACATTGTTTGAAGCTCTAGAATCAATGATGCAATTGCTCAGCTTGTGACCGTTTATCAATAGGGAAACATAGAAAGGCTTTATTTTCCTAGGGGCAACAGGAGGAGTAATGACAAGGTTTTTTGGGATGGGAATGTTCCTTGGGGGATCATGAGTTACCTTCTTAGCTTCTTGTCTTGCTGGGATGTTTTGGTTCTTTACACATTGAACCAACTTATCCAATTGCTCATGGTTGGATTGAAAAAATTCAAATTCAGACATTTAGATCTTAGTTTTCTTGACATGATCAATAATGTCAAATGTCTAAAATGAACTAGGAATAGAGGATGGGACTTCATCCTTTTGTTTTTAGAAGGGGAAGGATTGGTCTATGATTTCAAAAATGGAGGTGAAGGCACAATTGAGGGACTCACTTTTTTAGCAGTTACCAGGTCCTTTGGCTAGAAAGGCAGAGTGGTTCCCTGCTTGGCAATTGAAATTGTTGGTTGAGGTCACTACTCTATCTTCTCTTTATCAGCTTATTAGGCTAATTGATTCTTGGACAAGGTGAAAATAGTATATGATCCTTTAGCTGCTTTACCTTTACTTTTGGGTTCATCCTGATAATTCGAGAAACTAATGCTAGAGTCACCAGCTAATTCTTCTTCTTCCTCAGTAAAGAGATTAGCATCATCTTTAGGATTTAACTCAAAATGAAATGAGAAATCTGATTTAGCTTCAAGATATCCAACCATTGAGTTGGTTGGAGGTGCTTCAATGGCAAGGTTATTCCTCTAAGGGGGAGGGAGATGATTTGCTTATTCTTGGTTCTTGGTAACATTGCCTTGATATGACTCATTAGGGAATGTCATCCTTGGTACATCTTTGTATGAAAGATTAGAGGACATCCCTTGTGTCATTTGATTTTTGGGAGCCATCAACTCATTTTCTAACTTTTGCACCATTGGATTAGTGGTGGTTATAGGTGAGTATTTAGAAGATGAAGAGGGTTTACCTCTATTTGGATCTCTTCTTATCTTTCTAGCCAAGATAAGGTCATCTTCCACCTCAGTGGCCAAGTCTTGAGTAGCAACAATTTTTATGTGACTAGCACGTCTCGGCAAAAAAATCACTTTAGGTAATTGTGAGTTGATGAAGAAGCATTTGAGGTTTTTAGGTGTTGGTTGGGTGATTGCAAGAATTCTATTCCTTTGCTTGTCAAACTTTGCTATGAAATCCCTCATAGGTTCATGAGGTTCCTTCTTCATTTATGTGAGCTAGGCTAGCAGGGCATGTGCATCTTCTACAAGCTTAAACCTTGCTTTGAATTTGGCTTTGAGTGTGTCCCAATTAGTCATTGACCGAACTTGCACATGGTATAACTAGTTTTTAGTAGCCCCTTGCAATGTTTCTACAAAGAGCCTAACTACCACATCCTCAAATTCCATGCCTATCACACCATAGGCTATGCTAAAGGCTACAATGTGTTCATCAGGGTAAACTCTCCCATCACCAAATAATTTGGAGAAATTATTTCTTGAACTATGTGTAAGTTTGTGTAGAGGTGGAGTAAGATTGAGTGGACGAAAAGAGTTACCCTAGGGGCCTTGAACTGTCATGATTAGATTATGTAAAAATGGGATAACACATCTTGGTGGAGTATGTATAGGTAAAGCCCTGGTGATAGTATAAGAATTAGCTCTACCTTGGGTTGGTGACCTGGTACGGGTAAGAGGAACACTCCTAGATCATTGACCCTGAAGTTGGGGAGGGAATAAGTCAAGATTTCTTTGTTGCACCAACTCAAAGATAGGGTTAATAACACCTTGAGTTCTCAAACTTTTGGTATAGCATGGAGTTACCAGATTTTGAAACAAAAATGGAAAAGGATTGGTCTTGTTTTAGCTTGAAGCTTGAGGCTTCAAACTGCTTGTCCTTCTCCAGCGGAGTCACCAAAAAGATTGTTGGTTGAATATTTTGTTAACTAGCTAACTGATGAGCAAAATAGGTGTGATCAAACACATCAAGGGAGATTGGTCATCCAAAGTTGTAGGTTTACCACATCCAAAGGGGAAAAATCTCTCCTCTCATCAAGGGGAGGTTCCTTGTTAAATATGAGGAGCTATATACTATAGATATAAGCAAAAAATGGCAGTCAGGGGTAGAATAACACCATCCATCTCTCTTTATTTAGAGATGATGCTCATAAACAAAGGAGAAATCTTAGTGAAGACACTAAAGGCACTTCTCTTCTTTCAAAATTGGTCTTACAGGAAGCAAAAAGAGTTCTTTTAGGTAGTGACAAATAACTAGTAATAAAGTGTGGTAACTAGCAGGATGAAATGGAACACAAAGTTTCCACCTCAACTACCCAAAGAGTGAAATACAAAGGATAATGGGGGCACAAAGTCATCCTAGAATCCTTGACATAGAAATAAACTAAAAACACACACTAAAGACAACTATAATAGCACAAAGTCTGAAAGTAACTGACTTCAAAACATCTTCCTTATTACTTCCACTAGTTCTGCTTGTTAGATTAAATAAACAAGAATAAATCTAGAAGATAGACATAAGAACAATCTCCTAAAATGGCACAAGTTATAACAGCACAAAGTTTGCAAGTAGCTTGCTTTCTTATTTAGATAAAATAATATGAACAACAATCTGAGCTCCAAGTCTTAGTATTTGCCTCTCAATCTGGGCAGAGTCTTGCTTCTGTGATAAAAAAAGATCTCTTTTAAAAAAAAAGATTACAATATATAGTAGCTAAGAAAGACTTGGCGCTCTATTTCATGGAATGGCCTAGGCTGCACTCAATCCATTGAATGCATTTTCAATTTTGTCAAAGAGGGCCATTTTAGAACAGGGTGGCTACCTTAACTGTGGAATGTTGATTCATCTCAAATGTCTTCTCCTGGGCCTGAATCATCTGGTTTGTCACCTGATGTATGCATATCTATCCACCTCATCTTTACCCCAAAGGAGACAAATAGGCTATGCCTTCAATGTTTTTATCCTCAAATATCTTTTTGGTGGACTGTTCTACCTACTAGAATAACTACTGCGTAGATATTTCTAGTCTTCCCCCTTTCTTGCTACAATTTGAGCCCTCAAGCTATCTTTTCCCCTTTTTAGTTCTTTTGATTCTTCCTCTTAGTGGTTCTTCCTTTCACCTTGAAGGTCTTTGAATGCCTTTGAAATCATTCGGGTCCACACTTAGGCCCGTAAAAATCAACAGCTATTTCATTGCCACAAATTTGACGTCTTCAGGTCTATCATCATTCGTAAGCCAATAGCTAGTTGATTACCCTAAATTTGAAAGCTATGGGATTGTCATCCTCCTTAGTAAATCCTTTAGGTCTTTCTCTCTTGATTTGGCCACTTTCCACTGATCTTAACAAGTGACACATGGCATTTTTCATTTTGAAACAGGCGAGGACACTTGGCAGCATCCGCTTGACTTATAGAAGCTTTAGATACTTTTGAGAGTCCTATAGAAGATGACAAATGGTGACTTCTACTAAGCTTTAGAAACACTGTAGAAACATTTGGGACTCATTTGGATTCACACAGATGCATACACTTGTCACGCTCCAATGAGTTATAACGGGACATGTGGCACATTCTACTACTTTTTACAAACAAGTTGTAATGTGTCCCAGTAGATGACACTTGGTAGCTTCCACTCATTTTATCAACTCACTTAAGGCCCACCATAGTATTTACTCAATATCAAAACAAAATTAAGAAACTACAAATGTTGACACTTGGTGGCTTCTGCCGAGCTTTACAAGGGACACATGGTGACTTTTGCTGCATTTAGAATAAACATATTAAAACCTTTCATCATTGCCACTTGGCACCCTCTATGGAACTCTGAGAGAAGATTTTTGAAAGAAGATTTGGAACTTATAAGAAAATCCAAATGTGGATGCAAACACTTATCATGCTCCACCGAGTTATAATGAGACACAAGGAGGAAACTATGGATGTTGACACTTGGTAGCTTCCACTGAGCTTTACAAGGGACACGTGGCATGTTCTACTACTTTTAGAAACAAACTGTAATGTGTCTTGATAGATGACACTTGGCAGCTTCTACTCTCAAGGATTTTTCTTTTGGCCACTCCTTTGAACCATTGAACTGTGAAGTGATTGGACTTGATGAACTTTGACAAAGTGCTTGACTCTTTGAAGCTTGTCGATGATGTTGAACCTTGAACCCGTTGAACCTACTAGTCCCTTTACTGAAAAATCTTGAAAAATGAGGAATTTGAAAGCTCAAAATAAATTTTGAGAAGGGAATATATTATTTTGGTCTATTGAACCAAAATAGTTCACATGTTGTCCCGAAAATGAGTGATATTTTTGGGGTCAACAAAAGGGAAAAAGGTGATAGGTAGGGTGAAGGGAGTAGCTAGAGAGGGACAAAAAAGAGGATCCAAGATCTACATGAAAAGGAATTAAATGAAGAATGGGATGTACCTAAAGTAATTAACCTAACTAGATTTCATGCATTAAAGTAAGGGCATGGAGGATATGAGGAAGCAGACAAAGATATGTACATAAAAGTGGTATAACTAACAACCACACTCTAAGGAGTTGGAGGTTGAATGGGAGAAAATAAGAAATATCCAACAATGGATTAGGTAAAGGTAGACTAGGAAATGGATGAAGAGATAGGTAGAGAAAATAATGAGGTCACGGATAAAGATGAAGGTAGAGAAGGATGGAAGGAGTCAAGCATGGACATATAGGAGGAAAAAAATAAGGTCAGGAAGAACAAAAAATGCCATCAAGGGAGATAAAAAATGAAATAAAATAGAGAAAATAAAATAAAAATGAAAGGTAGAAGATGGGGGTGAGGGATGCACTAAAGAATGACATATTGGGGAATTGAAAAGGATGAAGAGAGACGCATAACAATCATGAAGGGTAAGGGAAAGATGAAAAATATGGGTGGCCATAAAAGGTTTGAAAAATGGTATAAAAAAATACCAAAGATAAAATAGTTTAGTGATGAAAATGAAAAACAAGGAAATAAATGGAAGAAAAGGAAATAGGAGGAAAAAGGAGTGAAATGAGGACACAAAAAGGATGACTGGGGAGTGAAAAAGTAGGTGTTATCTTGAATAAGTAAGCATGGATGATGATAGGCAAGGAGAGGAATCATGAAGAAAAGAATATGGTGGTTTTGGATATGATAATGGGATGTAAAATGGGAAAGGGGTTAATAATAATGAGAAGTAAAAGATGGGTAGACAATAAGGTGAAGAGATAAGGTAGTCATTAACCAGCTTGTTAGAAGAGATTGAAAAGTTGAATAGGTGATTGGAAGATATTGAAAAGTCTAAGAGGCTATGAGGTGATGAAGAAATAGGGGAACATAATGAAAGGGAATGAGATGAAACTAAGGGATGAAGATCAAGGATGATAAGAATAAGAATGAAGTAGGGATATAAAACATAGACACTCACATAGATGCAAAAGATAAGTGAGTACTGAGATGGAAAGAGGAAAAGGGTAATGCGAAGTGTAAAAGGAAAGAAGAGATAAGAAGAAAAAGGAAAATATGGAAGTCTTCACAAACGATAAAGACCCAGTTATAAACTACTTTTGGAGGAAAAAATGGAAAAGGTGGGAAGAGTGTCAAATTGACAGAGAGTGGTGGCACACATAAGAAAAAAGTGGGATGTTAGAAGAAATAAAAAGAATGCTAGATTAAAAATATGGTAAATAGGAAATTAAGAACTAATAATTGGAATGAAGGTGGTGTAGAATCAGTGAAAGAGTAGTAAGAAGGTGGTAGCAAAGAATATAAGGAGGTAAAAGTGTCCCTCGATGTGCAAGGGAATAGGATGATGTGGAATTGGTGAGAAAAAAGATAGTGATAAAGAGGGTAAAATAAATAGTCAAGGGTAAGGGGAGATGATGAGGATGAAGAAAGAAGGCAAAGGGGGTAAAGGATAAGGTTGGTAATAAGGGGAAAGAGAGATAAAAAAATGGAAAAGGTGGGTGGGGAAGTGAGCTACAAAGCATGTGCAAGGAAAGGTGATGGGGAGGTCAATGAAATAGAGTAGGTGGTGGCTTTATGGGAGATAAGGGGGCCTAATGAGGAAGGCTATTAATATTTATGTTAAAAGAGATTGACAAGCTAGAAAAGTGGTTAAAAGATATTGATAAGCTGAAGGGAGGGAGGTGGTAAGGAGATAGGTAGAGAAGTGGAGGAAAAGATTTTATGTGAGAAGGGAAAATCAAATAAAGGTGACCTCAGTAACTATGTGCTACCTACATAGTCCAAAAAGACCTTAGGCCAATGTAGTTCTCCCAACAATTGGCTAAAAATAAAGAGGAAGTATTAAATGATGTTAAAGTATAAGGATCTTAGGAAAAATCCAAATCTTTCCTAATATAAGATGCCCTAAGCATGAAGGCATTATTGAAATTGGAAATTAATGAGAAGAAATAGGGGAGGGTTATTATTTGTAATTGGTTAAACTACCCTTAGAAGTCAAGCAACACCTAAATAATAAATGGACATCAGGCTAATGTAGTTTAACTAGGGTGGGAAAATGGTGCTCAAATTGACTGCCCCAATTTGATGAACCACATGGGTTGGCTTGGGCTGATGGAGAAGGTTTTGTAAAATAGAGGTTTTTGGTTTTGGTGAAGGTGATGATGAAAGTGGATAGTGTAGATTGGTGAATAGTTATCATAATGATCCCACATTTATTAGGATGAGAGACACCTATGGGTAAGGGAGGATAAATAAGGGAAAATAATGCTAAGCACCACAAATGAACTTCAATGAAGCTAATCTAAAGAAGAGGTGCCTTTGTGAGGAGTTTCCACATTTTAAAATTATGTGAGGGTATAAGCTTAGAGATAAAATCTATTGCTATGAGTCAAGTTTTAAGAAATAGGCTTCTATTAGGATTTACATAGTCACATTGACCAAGGTTCATCACCACTAAGAGATGAGTTTTAAAGGTAGTAGCAAAGTGACTACCTGTAAATAATTTATTTCATGACTAAGTATATTATACAAGGTATAAAATTGGTAGTGTGGTGAGTGATAGAGGATGGACCGTGCATGACCCAAGAGTTGTATGGGTAATCTAGACAAAAGGCATTCATGTCTACATCCTCTATCCTACTACCTTGGAACTAATGACTTATTGGTTTAACCATATTGGGCCTAACTAACAAGAAGATATGTGGCCTAGGAGATAGGTTATATAGTTAGAAAATGTGATCATTCCCATACTAATAGATGAACTTTTAGTTGTCACAAAAGAAAAGAATACCATGTTTGAGTGGGCATTACCAATGGTTGGGGTCTGACATTCAGATCCTATGGCAATGGGTTGGTAGTAATAATAGGGTAGAGGGGATAGGAAGGTTAATTTATTGTTGTGAATTCATAGTGGCCTACCTATGATGGAAAAGTTCTATAGTGGCAAGGATTTAGAAGCTACTATTACCAGCAATAGTGGTAGTTTTAGAGGCATGACCATTATAGTGGCACATGGCTAGAAGTCAATTTACATCAACCAAGGTAAAGGTGATAATGATTAGGCCCACAAGGATCACAAGATATAAAATAATTAAAGACATTAGATGTGGATTGGATGATAATGGTGACAAAGGGAAACCATGATGATGCATGATAACTTTATCGAAATGGCTAGGTGGATCAAGGGCTATCTGTCTACACAAAAAGGCAAGAAGACATGACCGTTTCCAATGGGAAGACTGTTTAAGGGAATTAATGACATCATAGGATCTTCCCCATCAGGAGAATGAAGAATCATGTCAGTGTAGAAGAATGGTTAGGTATTCAATTTAAAGAATCATGATAAGGATGAATGTCTATCATTGATATATTTGGTTTTGTAAGTTATAGAGAGTGTAGAGAACTACATAAGGCCGAAGATGGAAAATAATGGGGATAATGGTGGAGATAATCAACTATCCCCATTAACTAAAATAATCAATGTGGTGAATATTTAGATCTATCAGATATTACATGTAATGGTGATAATGGAAGTATGATTAGATCAAAAATAAGAAGAAAGGCACCCACAACCTGAGCTTGAGCTTGAATTCTTACCTCTCTAGTAGTGAAAAAGGCAAGAATTTCACTATGTAAGATATAGGGCTAGAGAACATGACCACCAAGCTATCTATGGAGGGAACCCTCACTATCTAAGGGGATGTGTACTGAGGCAACAACTAACGATACCTATGAAAGTAGAATAACTAAAGTAGAGGGATGTAATATCTATGATAGGTGAGCAAGGTGAAATACCTAGAGTAGAATATGATTTTCATCTTATGGGGATGAATGTAGAAGAGGATAACATGGTAAACCCTTCAACAACTATCAATACAAGGAATGTTATAGATGTTATTTTAGGGATAAATCAAGTATAAGGATGGCTAAACATAAATATAGAGTCATCAGACAATCATCCTAGTGCTTAGGTAGGAAGCTAATGTATGTATGGGCCTTAGTTGAAGTGTGGATAGTTTGATAACTTTGTATGTGTTGTGAAACTCCTCACACCCTAAATAAAATATTGAATAGTTTGTTGTAAACATGTACAAAATGTTCTGGATGTCATTGGTTGAATGTTATCATGATTAAGGTTGTGTAGATACTTATGAATGTTATGGTTATGGTTATGATTGGTATGGTTAAGGTTGTTGTAATCTTTCTTAATGTATAAATAATGATTATTGTTGTTGTAACACTAGATGGTAAAAGTCACAATGGAAACATCAACTAAGCACATTAAGATAAGAATAGGGCATGATGTTTCATTTTTGACAAGGAATAAAAATAGACCTGAAGTGGGATCAACTTAATGAATATAATCCCTTCAAACACTATGCATGAGTTGTCATGAATTGATTAAAAATGTTTCTTGATCATAGGGTTTCAAGTAAGCTCTAAATCCCCTGATTTATAGATAGTCTAAAGGGAAGATGGGTGATAGGTGGTGTGAAGGGTAATGGGTGATATGTATGATAACCTCATGTGAATTAGTTTTCCCATTTTATAGGTGGATTATGAATAGTAATAGAAAATTCCATGTCATATTCTAGATGTAGATTGATCAATATGGGAAGTGTTCATGTGAAAGATTATTGCGGCTTTCAACTTATTATGCTACTTGAGAGATGATTATGGTTTTAGATTTTGTTGTGATAGTGGGTATTTTTTTTAATTTTTGTATATGGAAAGCTCATCGATATGGGAAGCTTCTAAGAAATTAATCTACTACTGACAAAGTTAACTTAGCTATTCTTTAAGGGAGTGGTCTAAGCTTATTGGATTTGCTTAATGCTCTTGATATTTATCCTTCAAGGGAGTATTCTACCTTATATTTGTCAAATTTTCTTTTATTTTTGGGTATCTATCCTTCGAGGGAATAGTTTATAATTCTTAAGATATTGACCCAAGTAGTATTTTGGCATCCAAATTATTTCTAGATGTAATTTTTTTAGACATGGAAAAGTATAATTAGGTTCAAAGGTTTACATTTATGAAGGCAAAATTTTAACACAAGATGGTTAATGATATGAAAATGTGTGTTTTTTGAGGGACAATGACCATGGCATTCCATCTTGTTAGAGACAAAAAGTATCCATGATAAACATGTTATGGGTAGAGATATGGTACCCACATTTAATATTAGGTTATGACTATGATGGTTAATCACATGGTTCTATGTTATAATCAATTATTCTCAAAATAAGAGGATAAATATGGGTGAAGGTTAAAATCTTGTAATCAAGGGATGAGCTAAATTTAGAAAAAAAGAGTGAGCTTGATCCTTCTACAATAGAAAAATAAATCCAGATGTGAAGCATTGAGAGGCTCAAGTTGTAGTTTACCTTCAAGAGAGGATGAATGATAAGCTCTTGATCTATACTTATGGTTAATGATATATGTTCCAAGCTAATTCAAAGCAAACTTACCTCATTTACTCTTATCCATGTTGGTCACATGTTGGTTTTCCTTTAGGATGAGGTCTTTAATATTGAATTGCCATTATTTGAGGTGTTTGTTATAAGCACATTTGATACACTCTTGATAGATACAAAGGTGGGTGAGAGATGCTAAATGATGCTCATCAAGTAGGTCAAGTTAATCTAACTATTATTGATGAAAATATTCCTTATAAATAATCTCTTACAAATATATGTGAAGAGAGGGGACTTGGACTTCAAGAGGCAAGACTACCTCTACTTCAAAGACTAGAGAGAAATGGGTAGCACCCGTAGAGGTTTGAATGCTAGTTTGACATGCCCATAAATTGAATGGGATGTACAAGTGCCAATCCCACCCTAAAGCACTGACAACTTTGGTTAGTATTTTGTTGAGGGTTTTGTTGGAGGATTCTACCTATCTATTTTCTTATAGATAGTAAGGCAAAGAAAATATTAAATTGATGCCAAATGCATCACATAAGCCTTAGACTTTCTTATTTTTGAAGGATTTTCCATTATTGGTGATGATCTTATGAGGAACACCAAAGTGGAAGATGATATGATGGTTGATAAAGTCAATAATATTTTATACTTTAGTTGAGATAAGAGGAATATCTTCCACCCATTTGGTGAAATGTTTAGTGGCTGGGATGATGGAGCTATACTGCTATGAAGAATGGGGGTTAATTTCCCTAATGAGATCAAGCCCCCATTGAGAGAAAGGCCAAAAGTCCTTAGATACCTATAGGTTATTAGTTGTTGAGTGATTTAAATTAGTGTGTTGTTGACATTTAACACATTTTTATACATAATCATAATAGCCTTGGTTAAGGCTGGACTAATAGTATCCAAGGCGAAGGATACGTTTAGTGATTACTAGGATGTTAAAGTGTCCCCCATAGATCACATTATGTGTTTCCTTGATGGCATGGGAAGATTAATGTATGTATAGGAAATGAATAAGGATACTTTTGAAACCACATTTGTGAAGGATCCCCCCTAGTATGTTGTAATGAGAGGTACTCTAAACAAAGGCTCTTTAGGCATTTCTAGAGAGGTTAGGAGGAATGATGCCTAGGTTGAGGTAGTTAAGGGTTTGGTCATACAAAATGTTGGGTGGGGATTCCTCGTCACTAAAAATGGTAGGGCTATCATATTGGTTGTAGGAGGGAGTGGTAAGACAATAAATGGTGATAAGGATTTTGGAATTAGAAGGCTGAGAAGGGATCTCGAAAGTAAGACAAGGCATCATATATATGAATTTATTGGTAGATCAAGGAATATATTAAACTAGGTAATGTTTAAATGATGCTAAGAGTTTATCAACTAAAATTTTATATTTTTTTAAGACATCATTCTAACATTGATATGATTTATTGACTTGGTTGGCCACGAGCTAGGAATCACCAAAGACATGGATTGTCTTAATTTCTAATGCTAGAGAAGTTTGGAGACCTATTACTAGGGATTTATACTCAACCATATTATTGGTGAATTCAAAGGCAAGTTTAAAGGAGAGAGGAAGGGGTTTTCTATTAATGGTAATGAGAATAAATCTAGCACCCCCTCCTTGTTGGCACTTTGATCCATCAAAGAACATGGTTATCTAGTAGGTTATGCCATCTTCCTGAAAAAGAGTCATGATAGACTCATCCGTAAAGGCAAGAGGAGGTGGTTGGTTGTTTGGTAAAGGAGATTCAACCAATTGGTTAGAAATGACCTACCCTTTAATCAACTTCTACTGGAGTAATTCAAGGTCAAATTTAGCTAGTAACATGAGCCACTTTGCCATATGCTAATTTTGGTATGGTTTAGAGTACATGTACTTGAGTGGGTTAATATTATTGATGACATAAGTTTTATGGTTAATAAGGTATTGGTGGAGTTTGGTGGCCATAAAGTTCAATTCTAAGTAGAGTTTCTTAGTATGTGTATACCAAGTCTCATATTCTACAATCATACAACTAATGTATTATACAGATTGCTCTTTAGGTTGTTGATCTTGGTGAGCCAACATTGCCCCTAAGAAAAAGTTGATGGTAAAGATATATAGGTAAAAGGGGTGTTTATCATTAGGAGGAGTGAGGATATGTGGTGAAAAAAGGTACTATTTGAGTTAATCAAAGGCATTTTGACAATTGCTATTCCATTTGAAATAGACATCCTTATTTAGAAGGTGATGGAAAGGTTGACACTAGTCTAAAAGTTGGGAAATGAAATGGCATATGGATTCAAATTTTCCCTGTAGGCTATAGGGTTGTTTAAGGTTGGTTGGAGGAGGCATGTCCAAAATTACTCTAAATTTAGCTGGGCCTACTTCAATTCCATGAAGAGAGATGGTATGTCTAAGAATATTTCCTAAAAAGACCCTAAAAATGCATTTATTAGGATTAAGGTGAACATGATAATGGATGAGGCATTCAAATATGATCGTAAGAATAGTAAAGTGATTTTTTCAAAGTTTTGATTTCCTAAGAAGGTATCCACATAGTCTTCTATAATTTGATGGATGATATCATGAAAGATATAAGTCATGACACATTGGTAGGTTTCACCAACTTTATTTAACCCAAAATGCATGACTCTATATAAAAATGTTCCCCAAGAGGTGGTAAAGGCAATTTTATACTGATCTTCAGGGGTAATCAAGATCTAATTATAACCTAAAAACCCATCCATGAGATAAAACATCTCATGGATGGTTGTAAGATCAATAAGTTGGTCAATGATATGTAGAAGAAAGTCATCCTTGGGGTAGGTGAGGTTAAGTTCATGAAAGTCTACAAAAATGCATATATTCCCAATGACTTTGGTGATAGGTACGATATTAGAGAACCATTGAGTTTAGTCAATGGGTTGAATGAAGTTTATAGGTAAGAGACACTAAAGCTCTTATTTGATGAGAAGGTGTATGTGAGGATGCATGCATCAAATTTTATATTTAATAGGCTTGGAATCATGATGAGTGACTATGTTATGGGTAACAATGGTGGGGTCAATCTTGGGCATATTACTATAATACCAAGTGAATGCTATGTTATAGTCTTGGAGGAAAGAGGAAAAGTTCTGAAGTTCCTTGGCATTCAATGATTGGCCCAATTTGATAATGCATGGGTTGTCTATAGTTCCTAAATTTATATCTATGGTGGATTCATTCAACATGGTCAAGGCTTCAATAAGAAGTGAATTATGGATAGAATAATCCCTTGCATCAAGGTAGGTAAAAATGGAATCATCATTTTCATGTTGGTTGGTGTTGCTGGTAGGATAAATGTTCGCTACAATTTTAGGGTGTATGATTGGAAGGACTTTGGTTTAGCCACCATTTTAGTAGATGAGATGGCTTAAACTAATGGTATTGACTAGAAAAAAATGTTAAGGGGGATGATGTCAAGATCTTCAAGCAAGGAAAATCATTGAGTTAGTGATGATGGGATATCATCCTCCATGGTGGCAATGGGTTTGAGTGAATTGGTAGGTTCTTCAGGTGGTTCATACCCAAGGCCAAATGACTCATGAGGTTACAAAGTTTTGATATGGGGTAAATCATGAGGCCCTTTTTCATAGTGACCAAGGCCAAATCATTTCCAAGTACATTTATGAAGATACAACTTAGAAAAATCAATTTTGCTAAGATAGGAAAAGTTAAAGGTAAATGGTTGGATGGATGAAGTAGTGGTAGCGACTAGAAGTAGCTGATCAAGTCCCCCATAAATGAAATTTGTTTCATGGTTATGTATCCCAAAGGGGGATGATGGTTCTAACGTTAGGGTACTAAGAAGGATCATGTCTTAGATTCCCATTTTCTTAGGGATTAGAGAAGGAATCTAGGGCTAATAGACTATATTCTTTGAGATAAAGATGTTAGAATGTGGTTGTCATGGGGTTATCTATAGGAATCTGAGAAGAAGGGATAAATGAGATAGTACCAGCTTAATCAATATTTGGTGTAGAAGTGTCATGGGTTTTGGTTGGTGGGGTTATGTCATTAGCAAATGGTTGTGAGGTGGATGAAGGAGGAAAAAGGATGTAAATAGGTTGATATGTTATATTTCAAGATGTGAAAGGACTAGGGTCAGCCTAGATAGTCACAACTTGCCCTTCATGACCAAATTTAACATATTGATGTAAGGTGGAAGGGACACAACTCATGACATGAATCTAAGGGTGTGGGAGTAAAACATTGTATTAGAATTCTCCTTATACAACATGAAAAAGTTTAGGAATGGTAATGGGCCCTATAAAAATATGGAGGATAATTGTGCCCAAGGTAGTATCCATGCTATCATTGAAAGAATTAAGGACCATTATGATTTTAGACATGATGTTTGTGGGTAAGTGCAGCTAGTCATAGGTATCGAAGAAGATAATATTGATGTTGGCTCCTCCATCAATAATCACCTTTTTGATGTTGGTTTGATTAATGTATGTCATAATGAATGATGAGTGTCATTTAACACTTCATATAATTAATTTTCAATTGATGTCTTATCAACCAGGGCTGGTATCCAAAGCTATCTATAGTAAGGTTTAGGATGGTAGATCTAGAAGTCTACTTGTGGGGTTGTTTAATGGTCCTATTCTAGCTTTTACTAATGAAATAAATGTGTCCTAAACTACTTGATTCACTCTTGCATGAAAAAGAAAAATATGTAACTATTTAATCAAATAAATCCACTCTTTTGCTTTAAAGCAAAATCACACTCCTATTTATGCTTGCATGGAAATGGAGATGTTTAACTAGAAAAGGAGATTTGCTTCACATGTTTGTTGTAAAATAAAACACACTTTTCTTGGAAAGGAAATCACTTTAGAATAAGGAAATGCCTTTTATACCATGAATTTGTTTTGATGTTTTTATGAATGAATGAAAACATTAACAATATTCTAATTAGCTAGAACAAAGAGTTTATAGAACATAACATAAGTATTGTACATAATTCTTCTATCGATGGAGAGTGGGCCCTTACTCTTCTCAGACTCAAGAACAAAGATTAATCAATGCTAGAAACTAAAGTGATAATTCATAAAACTAAAATGATTACAATTTGGCTAAAACCTATAATATGCTTGTACGTATCTTTCCTCTATTCTCTAATAATTTTCAATGACAAAAGTCTTACCTTTTATACTAATACAATCAACTCAAAATAGAATGTAAATAAATAGGATTCCTTAGTCGATCCACTCATCCAAAGATAGGAGATAGGATTTCCAAGAGTTCTAATTATTCTGATGAAATAGATATACTATCGTATAATAGTCCTAAGATCCAAATATATACAACTTTATCAAAATAAAATACTATAAAATAGTAGGTGGGTATTTTCCTCATTTGAATCTAGCTAGAATGATTCTCTCTCATCTTATCTAGCTTCCATCTTCCTTATTTGTAGCTTTATGTTTATAGAATCCATGGAATTAACCTTGTAGATTTAGAAGGAATGAGCCTACAGAGTCCATAGAAACAAGTCTGCAGAGTCCATAGAAACAAGCCTATAGAGTTTATAGAAACAAGCCTACGGAGTCTATAGAAATAATCCTATGGAGTCCATAGAAACAAGCCTATGGAGTCCATAGAAACAAGTCTATGGAGTTCATAGAAACAATCCTATGGAGTCCATAGAAACATTCTATGTGAGTTCATAGTTCTAATGGATGGAGATCAAAATTAAACTTTAAATATACATCATCTATGTCTTCTTCTTGAATATTATTCACAACAAAAGTCACTAAAGCATGCTATGTATTAGACATTAATGAAAAAGTAAAGGTTTAGTCTTTGGTTCAATATAAACAAAACAAATATCTACTTTCCATGTAATATATCTCTAACAATCTATTATTTGCATAAGATAATATCCTTAGAGAGATGAATTGAGGGAAATAATATGTTAATAATGAGCCATATTCTGAGCTCATCATCTCCCCTAGGCTTTACCTTTTGCAAGTCCCATTGCAAAAATTCATTGGCACTCATAGCTCTAGCATTTGCTTTTCACACTTTGACTCAAATCATATTCATCAAATTCATCTGTTATATGCTTGTCTAAATTACTTATAAATCCTTAATGTTCTTGAATCATTTGTCTCCATATATCAAATTGATCCTCTAATTGTGGAGCCTAAATCTGCCATCCAAGAATAGGTATGATCAACAAATGGGGTATATATCTCATGCCAATCCATTTATTTTCTCCTCCACAATTTATTACCTCTATTAAGATTTCCAAAATTGAGGTTGCTCTCCTCATACTCCATCTTAAGTTATTTGGAGACATGACCTCTCATCTTTTAAGAGGCACTGAAAGTTGGTCCCACCTTTTCCCACTTGCAGTCACTACTGAATCAAAACTCTATCTTGAAAACAAGTCAAAAGAAATATCACAATCATATAAAGATTGTAAATAATGAGTTTTAACTTCATCACTTAGATAAGCATAGTTAAAATTCTATCTAATTAATCTGGGGATAGAAAAGGTTGGTCTGATACATAATCTTATAGTCTTAGCATGATTTGTATACTCCTCAAATCTGATTTTCCATGCTAGTTGATTTTTGAATGATGAATGCAATGCCATTATTTGAACTTCTCCTACATGTAGGTTTATCAAAAACTTATTGTGCTCATGGTCTCATATGATCAAATCATGCAAATAAAACTCACAAAGCAAATCCTGCTGATCAGGTTCAGCACTGTAGAAAATTTATAGAAATGTTGTTGGCTGTGAAATCTTGTAAAGAAGATGACAAGAGATCCTCATAAGTTTCCATATATAAAATTGTTCAAATAAAAACAAACTATATGTAGGATAAGGATTCCTACATGCCAAAAGAGAATCCCCTAATTTGCATGTACCTTGCAAATTTTCTTCTAAATCTTGGACCTTAGCTTCTAATTCTTTTTTTTCATTTTCTAATATTTTGTTTGAAGAAGTTAAAACTTTGTTTTTTTGTTTAAGTATGGAATATTATTCTTCAATTTGATTTAGAATTTGTAAGGTAGGAATTCCTGGACAACTTGTTTGACAAATTTGGTCAAGAAATACCTTAGGAGGAGGTGTAACATTAAAAGGTGCTTTGGAAGAGTTTAACAAATTCTGTAATCTCCTATTATCCTTCTTTAGATTCTATACATATATCCACAGGTCTATTTGTTCACTTTCATTTTTTGTTATTGTTTCTTCTAATCTATGAACTTTTCCTGCATGATTGGCAGATGTTGTGTCTAATTTTTGCACCAACAATGAGTTGAGATGATCCTTATTCTACAATTGATTGATCAAGTCAGCAATGTGAGTTGTTTATTGTTGCTCTAGAGCTTGAGATTGAGAAAGCTTCAAGGTTGACTATATAATAAGATCATTTAGATTAGAGGACTTGCATTTCTCATTTGTGCATACAATATTTCCTTTATTCATTGTAGTTTTAACTGAAACATGTGGTTGTCCTATCATACTTTATTCCTCTACCATGATTGGCTCTTCCATTATGATTGGAGAGTTCCTTTTGAAAGGAATTTCTTCAAAATCTATAGTTGTAGGGATATGTTGATGTATGGGGGAATGAGATACCTTTTAAAGGCTATCTAGAATGTCTATAGCCTCTTATTCATTTTTATCTATCAGAATTAACCTTATCCTTCTTTTGGTCACTCTCAGAGCTACACTCGATTGTCTTTCCTTTTCAACCATCAAATGCTTGGTCTTCTCAGGTTTTATAACAACATTTTATTTCAATTTTCTTCTTCTTGACAAGGGAATTGGTTACACTACTAATTGTTGAGGTTCTTGTGGGGACCTTGAAACTATAGGGATTTGAGACCTTGTGATTCTTCTTCTTAAAGAAGGAATTTTTGTTGAGACTAAAGTATGTGATTTCTTTTTTGGAGTTTTTTTCTCGACTAATGTATCCAATGGAGATGAATGTTCTTAAGGTAAATTTGAGGTTTCTTATGCAGGCAGATTTGGAATTTGTTGTGTTACACTATTCTAAAATTCTTCCCAGACCTCTTGTCCTTGCTAAAAGAAGTGATGTTGGATAATTAGGTGAATAATTCCATGGTGCCTAAGAGAATAATTAGGAGCTATAGTCATAATTTTAAGGGCACCATATAATACATATGGGAGGTTAATCTTGTAATGAGGGTTTTGTCTCCCATGCTTAAGGTGTATTAACATTTTCATGGCATCTCCTCCTAAAAGACTATGTTGCCCCTCACAAATGATATATTTGAGTACCCACTTGACTATAGATTTCCAATGTTTAGGAAGTGAATTTATACTAATCCCTTTTGATTTTCCCTTGGGATCCATTAGACACAAAGTCCCAGTCTACTCATTACCATTAAACTAAATAATTAAATCATTAAATGAAATTCTGCCTGTAGCTCTCATTTCCTCTTCTAGAACTTGTATAACGTGACTTATAATTTGAGTTGAAATAGGAATAACAATGCATTTAATAACTAAAATCTCAGGGGTGAGATTACTGATGAATTCTCTTACCATTATTTCATGGAAATCCTATAACTTTTCAATGAAAGGAAGCTAGCCATTTGCTCTAAACACTACCACAAAAGCTTTGTCTTTATGAAACTTTGTTGCATTCTTTAGCTCTGATATCATTTTTTGTCCCATTTCTATTGGGATTTTTAGACAACTTTGTTTCTTTAATTTAGATTACAGTTTAGACTAGATTCTATTGAAATATATAAGCAACAATCACTAAGGATCTATAGACCAACTTATTTTGAAATAAGTAGAAATGAAATGGTTTGTGTGAAACTCCATAGTTGCATGAGTTCGTAGTTGAATATGATTACTTGATATAGTCCAGTGTTGTATGTTTCTATGGAGTGTGTCAGCCATTTTATCAAATTATTACAAATTGGGTGGAATGATGATGTGGATTTTTAATGGTGACAGTGATTTATCACTTCATTTAAAACCCCTTTTATGTTGTCCCATCATTATTATTATTGATGATGTAATTGATTTTATCAAAGCTACACACTTAACCATACACCTTTGGTGGCTCATTTTCATATTTATCCATTATGGTATGTGTCATGTCATTTCATTCTGGAAGGCTTATGTTTGGGTCATCTCCATAGAATAAGTCTTAATTAAATCGAAGATAATTAATTAACTAAACATAGATAAATATAATATATGTCTCACTTACTTTTAAACTTAGATTACCATTTTTACTACATAAATATGTTTGCATGGATTAGTCAATAGGTGTTGAAAGAACAAATTTTATTGCATGGATAAGACCAATCATAATGACATGATGAGATTATATATATATATATATATATATATATATATATATATATATATTTCCCTTTGGCTATCCATTATTAGTTTTCTAGCCAAAGCCCTTTTGCAATGCATAGCCAGCTAGCAAGTTGGTTTTCTAGGTGTGCATTGTCAATAGTGTCTCTGAAAGGATTTTCACTATTGATATTTTTTCTTATTATTTAATACTGGATCATCAAGGATTAGGTTCTTTGGAAAAATTAGAGTCCTCTAGAAATGCTACTTGACCTTTTACCTTTTGAATAAATTCTTCTTTATTAAGAGGTTTCTGATAAAGCTTCAATATATGTCCATTGACTAGTAGAGCTCTTCTACTATCATCAATAAGTATTAGCTTAATAGAACCATTTTAAAAGAAGAACTCCTTAATTTTATAAGGTCCAAACCACCTCATTTTTATTTTTCCTTTAAACTATTGAAATTTAGAATCAAATAACAATGCCCAATCCCCCTTCTGAAACTTCCATTGTTTGATCTATGAATCATGCCAAAATTTTCTTTGATGTTGTAGTAATTTATTTCTTTATAGTTCTTCCATCCTCATCTCATCAAGTTGATTAAGCTATAAGAGTCTTTCTTTTTATAATTATTCTAATTCAATTCCTATTTCTACAACTATTTTCAAAGTTTGTAATTTAAATTCAATAGAGAATAAGGGCTTCTTACCATAAACCAATTCATAAGGTGAAAATCTAGTTGTTTTTTTCTAAGTAGTATTATAGGCCCAAATAGCTTCTAGTACCTTATCTACCTAATCAATTCTAATAGAATTAACAACCTTGGTTAAAATGGTTTCCAATTCTCTATTGGTGACTTTAACTTATACATTAGCCTGTGGATGGTATGGATATGTTTTTGTGCGTTGAGTTTGATATACTTGTATGAAGTGCATTATCATGTTTGACATTAACTATGGTCCTTAATCTGAGACTATCTCCCTTGGAGCACCAAATCTTTGCATGATTTTGAAATATAAGAAATTAGCTACCATCTCTTATCTTGCATGAGTTAATACTTCCAATTTCACCCACTTGGTCACATAGTCTGTACATACTAGAATATATTCTTTTCCTCTAGAAGGAGGATCCATAGGACCTATAAAATCAATTCCCCATTTCTCAAATAGTTCTAGAACCACTTGAGAATGAGGGTACAAAGGCATCTCTATTGAAAGAGTAGGCTATCCAATTCTCTGACAAGCATCACAGTGTCTGACATATCTTTTTACTTACTAATGAAGGTGATTCTAATAGTATCCTACTCCTAGGATTTTGTGTATAGTTCTTTGAGTTGAGTAATGACCTCCTCCTGGTTCATCATGACAAGGTCTAATGATATCATAATTTTCAACATTTTTTACACACCTATGAAACACATGGTTAGGTCCAAGTTTTAATAGCATTCTATTAATCTATTTAAAGGAAGAATTTTCTTTGATTAAATATTTATTTTCTTTTTGTGAAAATTGTAGAGGAAACTTCCCTGTGGTGAGGTAATTGGCTATATCAATAAACCACAAAGATTTTGATGAAATAGTAAATAGTTGTTCATTTAAAAAGTCATCTTCTACCAGTTCTTCTTCACCTATAGTGTTCATTCTTGACAAGAAATCAACAACCACATTAGACTTCCCTAGTTTATCTATAATAGTAACATCAAATTCTTGTAAGAGAAACAACTATCTAATAATTCTACCTCCTAAAATTGGTTTTTTGGTAAGGTATCAAATATTTGAATGGTCTATATAGACAAATACCTTTTAGCCTATTATGTAGTGTTTAAATTTGTTAATTTAATAGACTACAGCTATGAATTCCCTTTCAATTGTGGTGTAATTTCATTCATTAGGTGTCATGTTTTTACTAATATAATATATAACATACATGTTATCCTCTTCATATTTTTGTCTAAGGACTATTCTTATTTCTATATTGGAAGCATCTATGTATATATGGAATGGCTAAGTCCAATCTGGTCCTCTCAATACTAGAGCAGTAATGAGTTTAGCTTTGATGGTCTCAAAGGCCTGCTGATAACTATCACTCCATTTGAATGTACTATCTTTTGTAAGTAAGGCAAACATAGGGGTAGATATTTGGATAAAATTATCTATGAAGCATCTGTAGTAACTATCATGTCCTAAAAAATTGTTAATTTTAGTTTATGTTTGTGGGATGGGTGAATTGGAGATTATTTCAACCTTCTTTGGATCTACTTGAATGCCTTTTATAAAAATATGGTGTCTTAGCACTATTCCTTCATCCATCATCAACAAAAATTTATCATAGATCAAAGATAATTAGATAGAGCCTCTTCATAAGTTCTACCATAAATGGTGAAATCATCCATATATAATTTAACACAATCATTTGTAAGGTCAACGAATATTGCCAAAACTGCTCTTTGGAAGGTTGCTAGAGCATTATAGAGTCCAAATGGGAGTACTTGGTAAGAAAAAGTTCCCAAAAGGTAGGTAAATGTGGTTTTATCTTGATCTTTAGCTGCCACCATTATCTGGTTACACCCACTAAACCCATCTAGGAAATAAAAATATCTCTTTCCTGCCAAGTTGTCAAGAACTTGATCAATGAAAGGTAGAGGAAAATAATCTTTTAGTGTTGCTTTGTTTAGTTCTCTATAATCTACACATACCCTTAATTTTATATTTTTCTTGGGTATAATTACCAGGGGTAAAACCCATTGGCTATTTGAGATGGGGTAAATAATCCCAACTTATAGCAATTTTTGGATCTATATTTTGACTATCTCCTTTAATGTTGGGTTTATTCTTCTTTGTGGCTGTCTGACCAATTTCGTATATTTCATGTAAATGTGATGAGTGCATATTCTAGGGTGAATTACCTTCATATCAGTATAATCCTAAGAAAAATATTTGATGTCTTTCTAGTACTTCAAAGAGTTGAACTTCCTCTTCATTTGTTAACTAATTATTGATGTTCAAAATCTTTCTAGGTAATACCATGATTGGTTTTGTGCCTAGGTAGTTGGATTATGTTTGATTTAATTCACTAATCAATGAGTTTAGATAACATGGATGAGGAAGTAGCTTATAAAATATCATTACATTATCAACAAAATCTTTTCTAGGAGGAATCAGTCTTGCTAAATTACAATGGAATGCATCTAAGAAATGAATTTTCTATTGTTCTGCCAATTTCCACACACTTTCATGAATTAATTTATAATCATATAGTGAGGAAATAATAGAAGAAGTAGAATTGGAGGTTTCATAATATGTTTTCTAACCCAAGAATCCTAAACTAGGGTAGTTCATAGTTTTTGGACTCGCAGAGTCCATAGATTCTAGATTGGTAGAGTCTGTAGCTTTTAGACTAGTAGAGTCTATAGCTTTTAGACTGGAAAAGTCTATAGATTCTAGGTATATGTCTCCATTCAATTATTCTAAGTGTTTTTTAACTATAATCATAGCTAAGGAGGAAATGTTGTTTGATGTGTTGTCTGATTCATCCACCCAAAGTTCTTGTATGTGATTTGTTGATGGTTTTGTAGGAGGATACAAAGAGATGCATTTAGATTTTAACCCATTAGAAATAGTCATATCTCCTAACTGGTAATAAATTAATTCTTCTAAAGTAGCCAACCATGGTCTACCTAGTATTATGGGATATCCTAGATTTTTTATTTTAGGTTGTAAGACCATGAAATCTACTGTATATTCCTAAGACTCTATTAGTACTTCAACATTTTCTACAGTCCCTTCTAGTTTAGTTATAGATTGGTCCACCATTTGAATAATGGCAGTTGTGGGTTGCATTCTCATAAAATATAATGTATGGAGAGTATTATTTGTCATAAATTTAATTGTTTCTCCCAAATCTACCAAGATGTTAAGAATTTCTTTACCTCCAATTGTGACTGTGATTACTAGGCTTCTTGGATCTACATATTTTAGAACTAATAGTTTTCCTGCTAATAAATCAAATTTTTCATGAACATGAATGGTCCTTGGATATTTTGCTTTCCTCCCAGGTGTCTTGATATAAAGATTTTTGATGATCTTGTTCAATTCAGGTATATCCCTAATAGCTTGTAGTAGGGGTACCTTAATATTGATCTTTTGAAACTCATGAACCAAGTTTGATTCTAGATTAATATCAATTTATTTTAATATTTTATGAAAAGGAACTACTGGTGTAGTAGTTTTTTCTTTGTTTGTTTTAGGGCTCATTTTGATTTTGGCTTCTCTAGTGTTTAATTGAGATGATTCTATTTTTTTCTTTTTCATTAGGTATCTCATAAATAAGAACTAGAGGTTTTTTTTATAATTTTCCTTGATCTTAAATGTATGTCAAAAAAATCAATAGCTCCAACATTCATTGTTTATTCCTATTTATTAACGTAAATAGGTGTTAGTTTTTTATTTTTTAGATTTACTATTGGTTGTGTAGGCATTGAGGGTTGATTGATTTATCCTTGTTGCTGAATAACTGGGGGTAGCATTATAGTTTGTTGTTGAAGTGGTCTTCTTGGTTGGGTGAATTGTTTCTATGAGTTCCACTATGGATTCCATTGTTGATATCATTGTTGAATTCATTGGTGTTATGGTACACATTATTGTTGTGGCACCATCCATGGGGGTGTTGGAATCCAATCTTGTCCTACCCATGGATTTTGGATTGATGGAATTTGGGGTTGATTCTAAAAAGGTGAAGGCACTGAAACATTCCATGGTGCCATCCATGTATTAACTGGGTTTCTTGCATTAAACTATCCTTGAGCCTAGTTTTGTAGGGCAAACTTTTGTCTCTAGATATAATTTAGTTCTTCAGTGGACTGGACTTGTGTTTTCATTTGATTTTTTAAAATAGGCAGAAGGGTGAACTTTTTGGTATCATGATCTATTGCATCACATATCCTACATGATGAAACATTGGTTTTATCTAGGGGTAGTCTCTAAGGGAATCCTTCTATATTCACTTAGGATAGTATATTGTTAAAGGTTTAATTGCATTTGCCCTAGATTGAAGGCCATCCAAAGTACTATTTAGTGTAACTAGAATATCCATCTTTAGATTGGCAAATTCTTCCATTAGCTTACCCACTTCATTAGATTTCCCAAACCTTCCTCTCTTTATTATGGGTTTTTTTTAAGAGTAGTTGGTACAAAGCTTAAAAATATGATCAAAATCCAACTTATTTATATCTCCACCTCCCATCAAATTTAAGGCATCTCTAGTATCTTCATCCAACCCTTTTAAGAAAACTAATTTCTAAACTTTTTTGGTGAGCGGATAATTGATTCTTTTATGAGTGAACATGAATCTATCCAAATAATACTTTAAAGATTCATCCTCATTATATTTGATTTTGAAGAAATCCTCTTTTCTTTATTGCACTCAGTAGTAATCTTGATACTTGTTTAAGAATTATGTTTCCATGTCATCCCATGTTCTAATAGAATCACCAGGTAAACCCATGGACCATCTCATAGTTGCATCTTTAATTGTAGAGAGAAATAGTTTAAATTTTTAGCTATGTTTTGTGTAATCATAGGTTTGACATAGCACCTTAAACTCAAATAGGAATTGATTGGGATATTTTGTAGATCTTCCCCATAAATTTGGCAAATTAGCTGGTGAAATATTTTTTGTGGGGGTTTGATCATTAGGATCTGAAACAATAGGAAAGGTAAAAGTCCTTCCTAGTTGTATAAGTTGTTGATTTTGTTGGAGAGCCATATTTTCTTCTTTTGATGATGTTTTAAAGCTAGTATGATCTTCCCATTGAATACTTATGGTATCAGTTATGGGTTGTTCAAATTTCTCAAACTTTTACTCAGCTATGGATCTTTGGAATACTTCTTCTAAGTCCTTGGCAATTTCTATATAATGTCTTTTTACAAGAGATTGTTCCTAATAAATTTGTCTTATGGGGCTTCCTTATGGCAATGGCCTATTTCTATCCATGTTTTTGAACATTATTGCAGATAGGTTTCACTCATAACTTCTAGTTCACTACTCAAAAATGTTGAAGGAGTTTCAACTTGTGTTCTTGGTGGAAATTTTGCAATGAATCATCCATTACAGTCTCTAGGATGGTACATAAATTTATTGAATTATTTTTGGTATTTTATGGTTTTTTCAAATTTTTCACTCTAGACCAATAATTACTACCTTACTAACACCTTGTTTTCCCTGGCAATGGCACCAAAAATGACTAGTGTCATTTAACTCTTCATTTAATCAATGTTCAATTGATGTCTTATCAACTAGGGTTGGTGTCCAAAGCTATCTATAGTAAGGTGTAGGATGGTAGATCTAGAACTCTGCCTGTGGGGTTGTTTAATGGTCCTATTCTAACTTTTACTAATGAAATAAATGTGTCCTAAACTACTTGATTCACTCTTATTATAAAAATGAAAATATGTAACTATTAAATCAAATAAATCACTTTTTTTAATCTTTAAAGTAAAATCACACTCCTATTTACGCTTGCATGGAAATGGAGATGTTTAACTAGAAAAGGAGATTTGCTTCACATGTTTGTTGTAAAAGAAAACACACTTTTCTTAAAAAGGAAATGACTTTGGAATAAGGAAATGCCTTTTAAACTATGAATTTGTCTAGATGTTTTTATGAATGAATGCAAACATTAACAAGATTCTTATTAATTATAACAAATAGTTAATATAACATAATATAAGTACCATACACAATTCTTGGTTCTAAAGATAGTGGGCCCTCACTCCTCTCAGACTCAAGAACAAAGATTAATTGATGTTGGAAACTAAAGTGATAATTCATAAAACTAAAATGATTACAATCTGGCTAAAACCTGTAATATGCTTATACGTATCTTTCCTCTATTCTCTAATAATTTTTAATGAAAAAAGTCTTACCTTTTATATGAATACAATTAACTCAAAATAGGAAGTAAATAAATAGGATTCCTTGGTCGATCCACTCATCCAAAGATAGGAGATTGGATTTCCAAGAGATCTAATTATTCTGATGAAATAGATATATTATCTTATAATAGTCCTAAGATCCAAATATATACAACTTTATCAAAAGAAAATCCTACAAAATAATAGGTGGGTATTTTTCTCATTTGACTCCAACTATAATGATTCTCTCTCATCTTATCTAGCCACTAGCTTCCCTATTTGTAGCTTTATCTTTACAAAATCCATGGAATTGACCTTGTAGAGTCAATAGAAATGAGCCTATAGAGTCCATAGAGACTAGCCTATAGAGTCCATAGAAACAAGCCTATAGATTCTATAGAAACAAGCCTATGGAGTCTGTAGAAACAAGCCTATGGAGTTTGTAAAAACAAGCCTATAGAGTCCATAGAAACAAGCCTATGGAGTCCATATAAACAAGCCTATGGAGTTTGTAGAAACATTCTATGTGAGTTCATACTTCTATTGGATGGAGATCAAAATTTAACTTTCACTATACATCACCTGTGTCTTCTTCTTGAGAATTATTCATAACAAAAATCACTAAAACATGCTATGTATTAGACATTAATGGAAAAGTAAAGGTTTAGTCTTTGGTTTAATATAAATAAGACAAATATTTACTTTCCATGTAATAGCTATCTAACAATCTATGATTTTCATAAGATAATATCCTTAAAGAGATGAATTGAGGAAAATAACATGTCAATAATGAGCCATATTCTAAGCTCATCAATTAAGAGGGGGGATCAAGATCCTCTTGATGAATATAAGGTATTTCTAAATTTTTGAAGGTGACAAGGTTGGAAGTTCAAAGGGCACCAACAAAGGTGGCTAGAGGTTGAGGGTCATTGGGTTGGACCTCATTCGATTTCAAGGATTGTATATGTGTTTGGTGATGATGGGGAAAGGTATAAACTAACTCATATAAGCTCATTTTGATAGAGTTTGGTGAATCTTCTTGATGATAACTTTTTGGATGGATATTGCATATGGGTTAGGGTATGGAGGGTTAGATGGGGAGGTAGCTAATTTAGACACCTTGGGTTTATTTGAAGATAGAGATGGTTTGGTATTATTTTCTTGGGAGTTTGAGAAGGGGTAAGTATAAGGAATGGATGCCTTAGCCTTCGCTTTATCCCTCTATTGGGTCTAAAATTAGGTAACCATGTGAATAGTGTGGATAAGAAAGCTTTCTAGATTAGGTGGTTGCTTTAGTTCCTCCTCTTTACTTTTGGGTGAGATTGAAGATTAGATCGGTTGAGTTGGTGGTTTGATTTTCAATGAGGATGATGGAGGTTTGTCTAATAAAACATCATCATCTTCATATAGGCTATGAATAAGTGCTTGGAGAGATTTATAGTTTTTTATGTCATGTCCTGGTGCCCTATGGTATGCACATATCAAGTTATAAATAAACCAAGAGGGTTTGGTATTTGAAGGGTTAAAGGTTTTGATGGGTGGTAATCTCAAGGAAAAAGTTTGCAATAAATACTAGAGAATGGTTAAGTAAGATTTAGATAAAGGTGGTAAAGGTTTACTGGTTTTTATTTTGGGTGTTGAAGTAGAAGGTTGTGTGGATGTAGATTTGGTGGTAGGTGTCTTGGGTAAAGTGATACACTTGGTTAATGAGATGGAGGAAGAGGAGAGAAAGGTGTGTAACTTAGGAATTGTTAGTGTAGTGAGGAAAGGTGTCTGAGAGAACAAGTATGAAGTTGTGACTAATAAAGGTGGTGGGGTTTTGATAAAAATGATAGACTTCATGTTCAAGGTAGAGGGATGAGGACCCAAAATAGAGGGTAAGGTTAAGTGAGGTAAAATTTAGGGTTTGGGTCCTTTTGGTGGGTTTACTTATTTGGTTATTTTAGTTGTTAGTTTTGGAGGGGATTTGGTCACTTTAGTTATCTTGGTAGGTTTAGGTGTTTAAAGGTTGATTAATTTTGAGGAGGTTTTGGTTGGTTGGGTGGAGGTTTTAATTGATTTTTAAGGGATAGGTTGGTCTGCTAATGAAGGGGTTAGAAGTTCTAGTGTGGTTCCCTTACCTTTTTCTTGACCTCTGATCGAAGGTTATAAAATTAGAGGTTGGGTGGATGAAGTCATCTTCTCTTGTGAGATAGATACCAAAGAGGGGGTGGATAGTTATGCAATATGGGAGGTAGGTGTGGTATTATCTAATGGAGGTGTGGTTACAATGGCTTCCTTTGTTTGGGTGTTAAAAGGAATAGAAGGTAGTTTTTTTTCTTCCATTAGGGGAATGGGGAAAGAGGTGGTTAAGGTAATGTTTTCTTCAACAATGGGTTTGTTAGTAACTAAATTAATAGTATGTGCTTCATGAGATGGATCTAGTTTATTTTCAAGGGCTTGGTTTGGTGGTGTGTTAGGATTGTCCCATATAAGCTTCCCCTTGTCAATAAGTGATTAGACAAGGTATTTGAAGGTATTGCACCTATTGATGTCATGTCCTATGATTTGGTATAAGGCACAATGGTAATTCTCATTATACCAACTTGGTATGGGGCAAGAAGCATCAAACTATTGGGGTGGTTTAATTGGTGGAAATTTGATGGTATTGGATTTTAGTAACTTTTCCAAAATAGAAGGATAGGGATCCCTAAGTGGAGTTAATTATTTATGATTATTATAAGTTTGGATCTTTTAGTTTCAATTTGAATTATTAAAGGGGTCATATGTTTGGTTCCTTGGGTTCTATTGGTTGGTAGATGGTGGTGGTGTGGTTTTGAGGATAATGGCATTAGCAGTTGCTTTGTTTTTAGTGTTGGAACTGGTTTGGAAGAAAAGGGCTCATTGGGTTTGTAAGTTGAGTTCTTGATCTTCAACTTTAACCTTCTTTCACTCTATTCTCTATTTTGTAGGTCATGGTAAAAGATTCATCAAAGGTCTGAAAGCTTTGGACATATAATGTGGATGAAATATGTTTTGCACATGCTTGAGTGAAGAGATATATAAGCTCAAGTTAAGGCAATGAAAAGGAAAGTTAGTTGATTAGGATCTTCTAATGACCCACAAAATCAGAAATAAATTCATCTTCAAATTTCTAAATGGAGTAGAGGTTGGTAATAGAAACTTTATTAGATATATTGATTGAAAAGTGATCCAAGAAGTTTTGGGCTAATTGGGTGAAAGAGAGGATGGAAAGATTGGGCATGGCACTATACCAATCCAATGCTGGTCTAGATAATGACATAAGAAAGATACAGAGGAGAAGAGCATCATAATGGATAAATAAGTAGCATGAATGCCTAAATGCTCTTAAATATTATTGAGGGTCTTCTTTACTATTGAACTTCATAAATTTTGGAAGTTCTCACGAGGCTGAATAAGGTTTGATAGGGACCAAAGGGTGAATAGGATCATTACAAATTGTATCATAGGATTAGATATTATGGGCTCTAAAGATGGATGACTTAAGGGTATTCATCTTGTCCATGCTCAACTTCATGAAGTCTGCTTGAGGTTGTTGGGATGCTATATATATGGTATGTTTTGTTGAGGTTGGGCAATGTGTAAATTGCTAGTAGATGATTGAGATGACTCCATGTACTGGTATGTGGTCTTTGGAGGTTGGATGGAAGATATGTTAATTGTTGGGTAGAGGTGGGTGGTTGGGTAGTGGGCATATGCCCTTATGCATTATAAAGATAAATAAAGGTTATGTGTTGGGTAGGAGTGGTAGTTGGGTTAGTGATTGATGGAAGGGTGGTGACTCTTGTGTTGATTGGTGGTAACATGGATGTTATGGACACTAAAAGGCTTGTAATTATAGTAGTTTTTGATGGATTAGAAGTAACTAGAGGAAGATGGGTAGAGATAGAGGTAGGCACTCCTATTATGGGGGAGTGATTAGTAAGAGGTATAAGGGTAGTGGTAGTTTGAGTTGGTGGGTTAGTTTAGAGGGATTTGTTGGTTGATGAAAACATTTGGGAAACTATAGGTTGCATAGTTCTCATGGTAGTGGAGGTATTCCACATGAGGTGGAGATTCATGCCATAAGGTAGATCTATATGTGGGGTTAAAGCTAAGATTTGGTAGGACATTGTTCTTAGGTAGTATTATAAGGCTACATGACTGTTGTTTAGGAAAGAGGCAAAATACACATCTCTTAATAATACCTAAGTAGGACTTCCTAGAGAGTGAGGGGAGTCTACGAGTTTAGAAATGTGTTCCATATTTGATGGTTGATTTGGTGTTCAGTTTTGTTCCTCGAGGTCATTTTTCCATTAATGAGTGAGAACCATACAAGAATATAAGAAAAGGATGATACGTTCTCACACCTCAAATAAAGATAAATAAAAGGACTCAAGGCAAATAATCCATTCCCTAAGAGTGTATTAAATCCTAGGATTATTTTTAATCTCTCTTTTCGCTTATGCCTTAGAAAAGTGTGAAGAGGAAATTGGCTTGAATAAGTCCTAAATAAGGTAGCCTATGTTTTGTTTTGGGTTATGTTTAAGAATTCAATAGAAGTCTATATTGGTCCAAGTACATGGCCTAGTACTTGGGGCTTGATCCCCTCATGTCATAATTCCATAGCTAGTTCAGGTGCTTAGCCAATATATACCAATTTCTAGAGTTTATACTTAGCCAAAGAACTAAGATGGTTATCCCCTCAATGATTAAATCCAAGTATGATAAGTAAGAAAGGGTAAGGTGATCCAATAGGTGATGAAATCCTAGTCAGTCCTTGTGTTAAGTGTGTTTTGATGTTTTTTTTTGAAAGTGGTTTGGTTTGTGTAACATTTGTGAACTATGATTAATTCATAATGCTTTTAATTAAACTAGGTGAGATAAAATCAAGCAAGAAGTCAATGGATTCACTCAATTTTAACCAAAAGATTTTTTTTGATTTATTTTCATGGAGACAAGAACAACTGAAATTCACCTAAATGCAACATGAAAATGAAATCCTAATCCTAGTACAAATGCTCTTTTCTTTCTTTTTAGAAATGCAATAAAATTTTAATTTTCTAAAAATATGCAACTCATTTTTTATTCCTTTTTTTGTAAAGAAAGAAGCTTAATTTTCTAAGAATTCAACTAAATGAATTTCACTAATGTAATTATAAATGTCCTAAAGAATATAAGAACCTAAGAACACTCAAGGGTCCCACTAGGCATGTCAAAATGTTTCTATCTAATTTTTGCTTTTTCTTAAGTGTGAAAAGAAGAAACTAGTTAAGAGGGCTGTGTAGAAGAATACCTATTGAATGCACACATGTTGAATCTAGACTTTATGAGAAATCCTCTTTGTCTAGGGAATAAAGATATGAAATAATAGATCACTTCCAATATTGAATAATAATGTTATTGTTAATGGTGATGTTGTTGAAGATGTCTTGAGGCAATTTGGATAGAGCTTCATTGCTTTGAATTGTTTTCCTCCAAGATGTGGATGACCTCCAAAATTATGACCTCCTTTAAAGACCTATAACAAGATGTTAATAACCAAATAAAAAATTTAAAATTAACCTTGGGTAAAGGAGAGGGGGGTATTCATAGCATTTGTTGTGAAGAATCATGCCAAAAGAGGGAATAGTAGAAGTATGGCACCATTTTCCATGTGGTACATGAATGAGTCAAAATATGAGGTTGGTGGGATTTACAACTTAATCTTGGGTCTCCCATTTGGGTTAGTTTGTCTCCCACCTTTCACATGAATCCAATTTTTAATATGAATCATGCACATGAGTATAAATGAAGCTAATGACTTTTCATCACCCTTTTTTCTCTTCATCCAAGCACTTAAGGAGATGCCCCACAAAATGTGGTGCCATTTTCCATGTGGGTGAATGAATGAGTCAAAATATGAGGGTGGAGGGATTCAAACCTTGATCATGGGTATCCCATTTGGGTTTGTGTGTCTCCCACCTTGCACATGAATCCAATTTTGAATGGGAATCATGCACATGGGTCTAAATGAGGCCAAAGACTTTTCACCGCCCTTTTTTGTCTTCATCCAAGCACTAAAGAGATAAAACACAAAATGTGGCACAATTTTTCATGTGGATGAATCAAAGAGTCAAAATATGAGGGTGTTTTTATTCCTACCTTGATCATGGGTCTTCCATTTGGGTTAAAAAGTCAAAAATGGGTTCCCTTTATCTTTTCCAAAGCACTAAATAGGTAGGTATCTCATTTAGAAGGCCACTTTCATGCTTGAAGGCAAAATACATGTTTAATGATGTCCCCTTAATGTTTAATTAACCATATTTTAAGGGTTACCATTGTGATGCTTAAATGAGGTCATTAAGTACCTTGGGAAAGGGTCCCAAGTGGGGTATAATGTCCCACATCAAGCCACCTCACTTCTAAGCCATGTTTTAGATTGAGGGTAAAAGCAGGTTTTGAAGGGGCCCCGAAACCTTGTTACAAAGAGTGAAAGAGAGGACATGAAAGACCACAGGATAAGCCTAAAAAAAACTACAAGGAAGTAGAAAAAATAGGTTTTAAATGGACCTGAAACCACCAGATAAACATCTGGTCAAAACCCAGAAAACAAAGTTCTAGAAACACAAGCACTGCTAGGTTAACAATAGAACCAGATTACAAAAATAAAACCATAAAACCAAGCAATCGAAACACTGATCTAAAAGAAGACCAGTAAAAATAGCAAGCTGAAACCAAAAACCAGAAAACCCGACCAAAATGCAGCCCCCGGAGAAAACTAGTCAGCGAAAGGGGGCTTTAGATGAATCTTTTAAGTTTGGGTTATTTTTTTTACTTGACCAAAGATTCATATCGAGGGGAGGAACCAAAAGCTTTGACTTCTTTCTTCTTACAGCTGTCTAACCTTGCTCTACCTTAGCTGCCTTAGCATCCCATACCTCAGAAGTCATGGGTCTTTGGATCCCAGGAGGCATAAAATCCTTGTGAGAATTAAACATTAACTGGCTCTTAGGGAGATCCTCTAGAACAGGGGAAGATACCACCACCACCTTCTCTGGCTCCATAGATTCACTACCCACAGCCACTACTTCATTAGATTGATTCACCAATGAATCTTCTTCATCTTTCGGTTCGGATTGCGGACTTTCCTCATTCTCAGTCTCGGATTCGAAAGAAGATTCCAAAGGTTGTTTGTCAACTTTGTGAATAGAGGATTCCTTAGTCCACCAAGAAGGAGGACATCTGGGATGAGATTTCCTAGCACCACAATGATCAGCTATATGTCCCATTTGGTTGCATTTCTTGCACCAAAAAGGGATCCCCTCACAATCCAAAATTTGTGTCCAGTTACCCCTAGGGGATTCAAGGCAGATCGCCTCAGGAAGGCCCTTAGAGACATCAAGATCTACCAAAAATCGTGCACAGGTCGAATGAGTTAGTGGACAGTCTTCCTCATATAAAAATCCCCTAAAACATTTCCTATGGTTCTAAAAACTACCTCATTCCAAAGGTGTAATGGAAGATAAGGGAGCCGCACCCATATAGGGATCTTATTAAAGGATTTCGACAGAGGATTAAAATCTTTATGCCAAGGTTTGCCCATAAGAGGAAATCTGCCCTGCCAAGAATATTTATTGTGACACAAAATAGATTTTCTATCCTCAGGGTTTTTAAAAACTATTATAAAAAAACCCCTGGCACAAAGATGAATCTGAGCTTCTTTGATATGCGACCAGTTCTTATTAATCCAGTCCTCTAGATTTACATAAGAAGGCTAGAAACCACAAAAACATAGAATGGCAGCACAAGAGGACAATTGTTCTACCTTTTGGCTAATACTTTCTACTAATTCAGGGTCTAGAGATACCCACATTGGTTTTGAAGCACTTACAGGTGTGATGCGTCTTTGCCCAAAAGTTATATGAGGAGATGCAGTATGTAAATCTACTTCAAAGGCCACCACATCTACAAAGGATCTCCCCCCAAGTTCATACCCTGGACTGGAAGTGAGGGCCAGGTGCAGAGTTGAAGTATCTCCATTTCTCATAGAAGAGAGGACCTCACCTGTTGCGGCGATCCCATCCACACCTGTCACCGGAGTTCCTTCAGAAAATTTCAAATTCATTGGGAGCGGGAATGGGAGTGGGAATGGGAGTGACCAAACTAATTGTTTCTATATTCATATTATCCCACTTCTAAGCCATGTTACTTGCTATATCACCTCCCAAATCACCTTCCATGTCACTTACGATGGTAATTTCCATGTCACTTTTTTTTTTAAATGACAAGTCACTTGTCATGTCATCATGAATAGTGATAGTGGGTCCCACAGTGAGTAGTGATAGTGAACAATACTTTTGAGTAGTACTTTTAAATAGTAATATGTGACTAGAAGAATAGTGATTTGGTTAGGTTAAGAGGGGTTGATTAGGGGTCAAAAAAATTTATGGGATATTTAGGGGCTCCTAAGTCATTTAGTCATCAAAAAATGTAAGTGTGCAATTTTATAGTGTTTACAAGAATAAGCTACTCACACAAAAGATGACCACCTATAGGTCCATCTTAGGCATAAGGTGTCATATTGGTATGTGTACAAACTCCTAAATAGGAATTATTATTTGTGAGGCATATGTAGACATAAAATTTTCATATACCTAATTTATCACACCCTTAACAAGAGATAAGAATATCAAAGATGCTAAAATACCATATAGTCAAGACTCCAAATGATCACCTTTAGTCAATTCAGCTTGTTCTCAAGCTTAAAGATAGAATACAATGCATAATATTAATTTTGGAATTTAAATTGGTAGATAATTTATTATATATAATTTTAGGATAGAGGGACCTAAGGGGAAAGGCCAAGAAAATATGATCAAAATAAATCCATTGTGATCCTACAAATACAACCCATAGACACCTACATGACTACATAGTGGCTCAGTGAGCCTACATACTATAAAGAGAATGACCTTATTAGTTTGAGAAAAAATAGGTCACAAATAATAAAATCAAATGTAAATTATCTTATAATGATATATGATAATCACCATGTAATATTATTAGTTAGTGAGAAAGGGAGGTAAGGTTGGAAGGCTTGTTTAGGCTTGGTAAGTCCAAAGCTCCACACATAGACCTATGTGTGTATGGCTATAGAAGAGTTTTTATTAGATGAAGGAAGGGTAACCAAGCCCAAAAAGGTGTTGATATATATTTAGGTACAATACATGAAGTTTCTAACCCCTTGGTAGTGATAAAAGGAGGAAACATAGACTACTCAGGTCATTTCCATCAACCAGTTTGAGAACCTATATAAGCTAATGATGGTCGTAGAAGGCCTAAAATGGAGGGATGAAAAAAAATAGATTTATAAGCCACCATGTTAATATATAAAAGGTTTAAAATTAATGAAAAATATTCTAATAAGGTTTTTAGGTTACCTAAAGCACCTACAGGTGGTTTGGTGCCTTGAGGATCAGTCTAGGCCTATAAGGCCTAAAATCCTGCATAAGCCTTCAAAAAACCAACTCCAATATTATGATAAGATGAGTTATTTAGGAATATGTATTGATAAAATATGTTATTATATTATGTTACATGGTCTTAAATAATCTTTTTTAGGTAGTGAAAAATAGAAATGGTGCCTTTTGGCCTAAAAAGCCTTCCTCAATCTCTCTCATCATAGCCTGCCAACTGAAGATGTAAGTTTGAATGCTCACATATTTTAGGAGGAAGTGCATAGATTATATTTATCTTAGGTTAATTTTAGTACCCATATTCACTTTAAATTCATGGTGGAGAGAGATAGATCTAGGGGGTAGATATATGAATAATCCTTAAGATTGTAATCATACCTAGACTACTTAGACGAAACCTGAAGGGTAGAAACCTTTTATCAAATCTCATAGAAAATGATGCATGGGACAGTGTTCAAGAGATTTTATGGGGTTTATGTAATCAATATTCATGGCCTTATGTTTCAAATATAGGGCCTACACTTTATAAACCATCGTTAAGATGGTAGACCACTCCAAACCCTTCAAAACCCTCATAAAGAACCCAATGGTAAAGAAACTATTCCTAATGTCCCCAATGCTCATGAAACACATTTAAAAAATCAATATAACATGTATAGGTCACATGTTCTCCCTATGCACTAGGAACTTGGCACGTGTGATTTAAACTTTAAAAGAAATTAGCTTATAATGTTTAGTTTTAGGATTGTTTTCAAGGTTCCTAGGCATGTTTGAGATTATAAGTGGAATGGAATTCCTTTTAGACATATGCAAAGATGTAATTATCTTCAAAAAATAACTATTGAATTTTTATGGTAGCACAAGTAGGCCTGATGAGTAGACTTGGACTCAATTATGAGAGTTAACCTCACTTGTATTGAGAGAAGGATTTTATAGGTCTGCTCACATGGTGAAAAGACTTTATAGAGTAGAAACACCCTTGTATCAAAATTTAAAAACCACTAAGAATATCAAAACATGACTTAAAATTTCTAATTCTTAGGTATCTTTCTGATTTGAGGTATAAATACATTGAATAAGATGAGAATGGCATGGAAGGTGGGGGCTAGGTTAGTGGCCATGTTCAAACAAGTAACTACCTTCCCAAAATAGATTCATGACCTCTTAGTGAATTTAAAGGAGTAATGGATTAGTTTCAAGGAGTATGGTGTATGAAATCAAAAATGATCATTTCTATAAATCAATCCTAACTTAGATAAGATAGATCATACCATACACTTTTGATTGGGGACACATTATATAATCAAGAACATGACCAATATGGGGATCTGCTAAACCTAATTAGGGGATACCTTACCACACTACACTATGCTAGGGAACATTATAAAGCCTCAATTTAAGTACAATCATGCAACAACCCTAAGCTAGTCTTATGTTTTGATATATCACTAAACTAATTAAATTAAATAAAATATAATCTAATTCTCACCAAAGCTTATGGCATAAAGTGGGGGTTAGAAATAATAAAAGTAGACATGTATAAGAGACACATACTCATGTCAATGTATATGGAATCCTAAATCATAAAATATAAGTCCAAATACATATCTATCTAATCTTTCAAATAAGGAACAAATTTAGGAATACTTACCTTTGAAGACAAATCCACCGAGCTTCAATCTCTACCTTGGCCAAGGTGCTTCACAAGAAGTTGTTATGGTATGTAAGGATGATAATTTAAAATCATGTGTAGGCTACACAACCTATCAATTCATCAAAAATACTTATCCATAAGATAAGATCTATATCTCCAAAGAAAGTATGAAACCCTAAGCTTTCTCCTTAAGTAGAATTATGGATAAACATATGCATAATAGCTCTTACTTCTTTATCTCTTCTCTCAATAATCGTAAAATGAACTTGTATATATAGGAAAATCTAACCCTAAACCCTTATAAAAAAATTCCAAAAGAGTTTACCTATTATTGTTTAACCCATTCTAAAAATGAACTATATCAACACTATGGGATGACGACAAACAATATAGGGTCGACATTGTCGATGTAGTTACAAAACTAATAAAAAGGAATTAAAGCTAAGAAAAGGTAAATGAAATTGAACAATGAATAGAGGAGGTTAAAATATATAAATCTTATGGAAATGGTTCTTTTAAGAGATAAGTGTGTAGATAACATGTGGAAAAAGGGATAACAATCTTGTGAAGCACCAATGGTCTGCCCACCCCTTTCTCGGTGCGCCACTTAGGGCATGGACTTAGATAGGTTAAGACTCAATGGGTTCCTACAAGATATAAAGTATTAATAATTGATAAAAGTTTGAAAATATTATGTATACATATTCCTAAATTTCATCATGTGTCATCTGAGTGCAACATGGGATGGTGCTTCAGAAATAAAACATGATAACACATAATGTTGATGCTAAGTAAAATGAGTAAGGATAAAATAAGATAATTTAAAGGACATAATTTAAAAATTCATACCTTTACTTACCTTATTGTTTTATATAAGTATACTACGATAGAAGTGAAGGTGTCCAAATGTGAAGAACATTAGGTGAACCTATAGAGATTAGTGCAAAAAAGCCAAAAATCAATTTTTTGGAATATATGCATATAGTAGTGTAAATTATTCTCTACATAGTCATGATTCCATAACATTTTATTATTTATAAAATGGATTAGTATAAACAAAGATATGGGTAAAATAAGGAATCTAATGGAAAATGTAAAGGGTTGATAGGCAGAAACAACTAGGTCAACCCAGTCGACCTAATAAGCTAATTTTTTTCAAAATCCATACTTTCAACCTAGTAGGTATATTCTAACCTAGTGTGTTTTCCAAATTACCAACTTAGTATATGATTTTTGACCTAGTATAGAAATCTATTCCACTGACTTAGTACTAAGAGGGGAAAATGTAAAGGATTAACTTAGTGTGTTAAGTCAACCTAGTCAAAATAAGGAAATTTTAGTCAACCTAGTGTTTGATAAGGTAAGGTTAAAGTATTAAAGCAAATTAATGACAATATGATGTAAAATGAGTGATAAATGATTTAAAATGAAAGAAAAATGATGGAAAATGAATTACAAATGATTTTAGAACGCAATAAATCATATGGGAAAGCATGAAAAATATAAATGGCAAAAAAGAATGTAGAACATACTAGATCAAGTTAGGACACATGTAAAACATGAATGATAAATGAAATATCTATGCAAGACAAATATAATAAAAATATGGAAGTAAGTGACAAGTAATCCCATGTAAGACAAGCATTCCAAATCAAACATAAAGAAAAATAAAAATGGATAAAGATGAAATGTAATTCAAGATGTAAGAAAAAATTGAAGAAGTCATACATAAAGAGAAATATGTAAGAATTACAAATTTCATATATAATATAAGTAAATTCTACAAAAATAAAATAACAACATGATGGAGAAATGAAAATCAAAATCTCTAAAGGATGAAAAATCAAACTTAGTGCTTATTCTGAGATATAATGTAAGAAAACAAAACCACCTAATGACAAGACTAGTATGACAATGAGATGGTGTGGTAAGAAAATGGTGTAAGGGTGTTTGTGAGGAAGGCTTGGTCTTATCCAAGATCTTACAATGAAAATCACAAACTGTAAACCAAGAGGTGTAATAAGGTAGATGTGATTAAGGATGTGATAAGATAAAATCATTATCCAATAAGGGGAATATAAGGAAAATATGATGTAAAATAAGGAATGTGAAGTTCCAAATGGGTGGTTTGAACATATTTAGCAAGAATGAGACACATTAGGCAAGTGATAAAGATTAAGAACTATCAACACTAAGGACTAAGGACATTTTTACTAATGAACACAAATCTTGGTCTAACAAGTTAAATATATACATCATCTCATGAAGGCTATCTACATGAAAATTAAAATGGACCTACCTTCCCACAATGTTCTCCCCATTCCTCAAGACCCCTTATAGAGCTGTCAATCTACTACAAATATTGGGTACTTGTGTGACAAATTAGGTATCACTAAAATATTTTTTTATTCTCTTTTTCTAATCTATTGGCATACTAAACCCTAATGGACCTTGGCTTTATCTTGAGGCCAATTATGAATTTGAGCTCTAAATAGAAAAAAAATATGTGCTTAGAATCATGTCTTTTAGTGTGAGTTAACTTTTGAGATTGTTTTGAATGTTATCCTTTAGATCATTGCATTTTTTTTGTATTTTATGATTTGTCTTTTAGCCATCTTCATGGATTTTTCTATTCCTCCTTGATATGGATTTGGAAAACCAAACATGGGTGTTAAAGATGAAAAACACAAGATAGCTTACATTTAGTCACTAGAGAAAAGGACCTAAAGACTGAGGTGTCTAAAGACTCTTAGACTTGCCCAAAAATAAGTAGGCAATCTCAAAGTTAACTGATGTGAGCCTCAAATTAAAGGAAATAAGGGAAATATTGGGATCATAAGATATTTATCCATATAATAAGTGATACAATGTTGAATATGCTTGTAGATGATCACATGGAGATAAAATAGTGTTATGAAATGGATGAAACTATCCTATGATAGTCATGTCACTAGAGAAGTCATACTAACCTGTAATAGATCTATCACAAACAAAAATGAAAGTAATAGTCATCCCAAAAAGTGATTTAAAGATGTTTTAATGTGGTAATTTGTAAGGAAGGTTAGGTCGTATCAATGGTCTTACACTGCAACTCATAAGGTGAAAACCAATTAATTTAATGCTAAATAATTGGAAACAATATTCATAAAGTTACTAAGGTAAATAATAACATAAAAAGAAAAAATAAAAGAGATATATAAGTACAAAAATAAAAACAAATGCCAAATATGATGTGTAATAAAACCAAAGAACCCAACGGTAAACAATGATGCTAGTAAAGTGTGACTAAGAGAAGTAAAGTGCATAAAAATAAAGAAATATGAGACAAAAAAAAGAGATATCTATGATAATGTCTATATAAAATATGAGAATGTGAAATATAAGTCTATAAATCTCAGAAGGTTTATTGAAACTGAATTTTGTTATTATTATGCATTATAGAATAAGAGTGGGCATCATAATATTCCCCAATGGGTATGTGGATGTAGGTATGGGCATCTCAAGATGACCCAAAATGTAAAGGGACATGTGGATGGGAATTTCAAAATACCCCAACATATGAGGTGGAGTGAGGTAACATTAAACGATTAAACTGATTTGCATTGGGTCGGTAAGTGCATTTGGAGATAGGTAAATATGTTGGTTTGCTATATTTTAAGGAGGTTGAGTGTGATATAGGATTTTTGGGAAAGGTATGAAGATATAAAAGAGGAGCATGTATGATATTCTTTTGAGTAGTAATTTTAACTAGGTACTCTTTTGGTTCATGAGACATAAGAGGTTGAGGTTTAATGGATGAAATGATATGTTTATATTTTTCATGTTAGCTATCCTTTCCCTATTGGTGTAGGAAGAAGGATAAAATTTGGTTTGAAAAAAAGTATAAAAATAGGTATAGGTATGGGATAACTATTTTTTATCATTATGTAGTTGATGTCTATGTAATGGTGGTTCTTGAGATTGAATTTGAGAAGCTTGAAGGTAGTCTTGATAACATTGTTTTTTGAGATTATCAAGATTGAAATGCAAACCAACAAAGGAAGAAATAATAAAATGGTGAATATCAAGAAAATACTCATGAGAATGACCTATAGTATCATTACATCAACAAAATTTATTAGTATTGTACCATTTTGGAGGAGGTTTAGAAGGATCAAAGCTCATGGGTCTAGAGGGTGGCAATTTCTTCTTAAGTTGTTATAGTCTCAAAGGAGGGTGGGTTGGGTTAAAATTGGTTAAATTCATTAATCAATTTTGAGTTTGGGAAGGATTAGATGAATCAATGTTATGAGAAAATGATTGATTTTTTTTATTAGTTATTTGAGGTGTTTAAAATTGAGTTATAATAAAGTCTTTCCTTTTTTCTTGGTCTAAGGCTTATTCTAAAGTTTTAGGTGAAAAGATTAAAACCTTGTATTAAAGGTGAGGTTTAAAAGTAGTAACAAATGGTTTTAAAAGAGTATCATAATTAATTTTATGGTCTACTTTGTGATCTAGAAACTTCCATCATTTGATGAAAGTATGAGCCGATTGATTAGAAAGTTGATTGGCATTGATGAAATGGCTAAGGTAATTTTTAGAAAGGTCATCATGTTAGAATTCCTTCACTAGAGCATTGAATAAATCCTATAGTTGTGAGATGGAATTTATAGGAATTTGGTTTTACCATTTGAGTGCATCACTAATAAATATTTTGGCTAAGAGCTTGGTGGTAGCAAAGGTGTTAGTTTAGACCCATTCGTTATAGAGATTACCGAAAGACTTAAGAAATATAGTAGGGTCCTTAGTCCTATTATATGTGATAGTTGGAGAAATTTTTTCAATATATATGGATACAATGAATGGAACTAAAGGTTCATTTTGAATATTTTGAAGCATTTTTTTATTCATTAAAGGTTGAGGTATGATATGCCCATTGGCATATTGTAGGGGAGGAGGGAGTAAATTTTGACTTGGTTGAGACATGATTACTTGAGGTGGTTGACTAGTAATGTTTAATAAATGTTGTTTCATGTTCAACATTTGATAATGATTAGTTATTTTCATGATGCTCATTTATTGTATGAGTTGTGCAAGAAGTTTAGTTTTATAAATAGGAGGGTTGGTGTTTGTAAGAGGGGTTTTATTTTTTTTAGGAAGAGGATTATTTGTAGGTGTAAGATTCCTAATAGTAGTGTCAGTAGTCTTAAGTTTGGTAGAAGAAAAAAGAATCTTGGTAAAGCCACCATTCTTGGGAGGAGTGTAAATAGTATTATCATCAAGGTTTTTAAATAACTGGGAATCATCTAGATTATCAATTTGAGTAGTTTCAACCATGTTAATTTGAGAAGTGATAAGGCTTAGTGATCTTGTTATGGGTGTAACAAGAGTATTGTGAAAATTGGTTGTAATAGGTGGAACATAATGTGAGGCTCCAATATTTTATGTAGATGGGTTGATAAGTTTACGACTTCTAGGTTTAGAAATTGTAAAAGTGGTATAAGGTATATGATTATCATTATTTGGGATTTATCTAATAGGATTCTTTGGATCTACTATATGGTATGTGGTAGATCAATATTGAGTAAATTTAGAACCATGTGATGAAGATATTCACCATAAAGAGTTGTATTCTATGGTGGATAGGCGGGGTATGAGATAAAAAAACTATGTACATTCATAATGGGTTTAGACTATTAAGAAATAAATTGATAAGAGTCTTCATGATGCTAAGTAGGAGTGGATATCAAGAAGCTAGGAGGAAAAATAGGCATAAAATTGGTGAAAAAGAGGTATAGGATTGGCCTAAAGAGAATAGGGTCGATTGGGTCAACTTTGTACTAAAAAAGGTTAGCTTAGAAGGTACTAAGTTGATTGGCTCAACTTAGTATGCTAATGAAGAAATTCAAAAAGATACTAAGTCAACCCAATCAACTTAGTATGCTAAGGAGGAAGTTCTGAAAGATACTAAGTTGAACCAATGGAATTTTTATTTCAAGGGGGAAGTTATGAAAGATACTAAGTCAACCTAGTCATCTTATTAAGCTAAGGAGGAGAGGTAAATCAATCTATAAGTGACTATGTCAATAGAGATGATAATGTTCTAAAAAAAGGAATATTTTTTTGCAATATACTTTGAAAGAAAGAAACGGAATTAAGTAGACAATCAATTGGGTCAATGAGATTGATATAATTGATGAACATAGCACAAAACCTTGCACCAATGTTGGCCAATGCAACTTTTTTAAATACAACATACAATTGAGCAAAGAGCAAGCAATCAACTTGGAAAGTAAAATCTAAGTGATCATCCTGAATGTTGTTAGATTATTATAATATGATTTTAGATTAAATTAATCTAAGGATGGTTTCAAGACATTTCAAATGAAAGGGATTTGTATTGGTAATGTTATAATATTGGTATTTGGGCCTACCCCCTCACTTCACACACCATAATAATAAAGGTATCAAGTGCTTAGCCAAAAAAAATTAACCATTTGTATATACTTCACTATAAAACCAAGTTGTATTCTCCCTTGGTGATGAAATATAAGTAGGTAGGCCTTGGGTAGATAATTGTTAAAATGTGTTTTAAGATTTGGTGATTTGGTAGTGTGTGCATAAAGGAGAAAATAGTTCAACTAAATAGTATATTTAAAACCACCTAATTAGACTATGTTATCTATTATAAGCATTCAATGAATAGGAAATGAAAGTGTGAGCTAATTTATATCATATAAGTGTTAATTCTAACTTTGAAACATAGTATAGTGTCATTTTAATTGATAGTGTATGTAGAGAATATAGAACAGGGCTGTTATTGTCACCTCTATCATGTGGAAGTAAAGGTTTGAAAAAAAATTATGTCGACAAAGTTCACCTATCTTTCCAAATATAATACAGAATATAGAACTACATTGAATAAGTTAACCTAGTTGACTATACAGTGGTGGTTTAAAGATTGTAAACTATGAAAAATAAAATAGTAAAAATTTATAGAAATGATAAATAAGGATAGAAAGGAACCTTGGTGGGTTGGAAGATGCCTAAAATTTTCAAAATTTCTATTTAAGCTACTTGAAATCTCTACCAACTAGGTTGACTACATCGACCTAATTATGTAAAACCCTGCTACTAAAGCTTGTAAAAATAACTATGTCAATAATGTTGACCTAGTTTGTTTTCTAGATGTTGATTGTAATACTACATAGATAGTGTCGACCTAGTTTTTTATATAAAAGAATGATACTCAAATGATAAAATTTGAAATGGATGAGATAAAACTTGTAAGGGATAAACACCTAGTATAATAAAATGTATTCAATTAGAAATGCATCATGTATATGAATCAATCCTAACTTGGAAAAGATAGATAATACCATACACTTTCAATTGGGGACATATTAGATAATTAGGAACATGACAAATATGGAGATCCACTAGACCTTATTAGTGGATCTCTTACCATAATACACTATGGTAGGGAGGATTCCAAAGCCTCTAGTTATGTACAATCATGTAATAACACTAAGGAATTCCTATGTTTTTATATCTCACTAAATTAATAACAAATAGAGCAAATCTAATCTAGTGCTCACCAAATCTTGTGACACAAAGTGGGGGTTAGAAACAATAAATTAAACATGCATAAAAGGGATATAATCACATCAATGTATACATAATCCTAATTCATGGAATTGAATTAAAAATTCATATCTATCTACTCTTATAAAGGAAAAACAAATTTAGGAATATCTACCTTTGAATATGAACCCATCAAGCCTCAATCTCTCCCTTGGCCAAGGTGCTTTGCAATAGGTTGTTATGTTATGTAAAGATGACAAGGATAAATAAGATATATGCTATACAACCTATCAATTCATCCAAAAAACTTCTCCATAAAAAAATATTTGTATCTTAAAAGAAAGTATGAAACCCTAATCTTTCTCCTCAAGTAGAATGGTGGATAATAAGATGCACAATAGCTCTTACTTCTACTTCTCTTCTCTTAATAATGGAAAAATGAAATTGTATATGTAGGAAAATATAACCCCAAAACCTTACAAAAATTTTGGATGACAAGGTTGATCCAATCAACCTAGAATTTTTTAACGCATGTTAAAAATGAACTATGTCATCAATGTGGGATGATGACAAACAATACAAGGTTAACACTACCAACATAGTTAGAAATTTGCTAAAAAGGTATTTAGATTAGTAAAAAGTAAATAAAAGTGGGAAATGACTAGAGGAGGGTAAAATAGATAATAAAAATATTATGGAAGTTATTTTTTAGGATACAAATATATAGATAACAAGTGGCAAAAGGGACAACAATCTTACAAAGCACCAATGATCTGCCCACTCCTTTCCTAGTGCACCTTAGGACATGCACTCAAAGAGATTGAGAATCAATGGGTTCTTGAAAGATACAAAGTGTTAGTAATTAATAAAAGTCTTAAAATATTATTTATATATACATGGTGTCTTCATGGAGTCAATTATGACCAAAAATAGGTCACCCACCACATTTCTATGCCCACAAAGCTCATTGAAGGTCACTATGCCATCAAGACAATGTATGGGGAGAGTTATGGGGATATTTATACCCATAATTCATGTTTTTAAATGTTTATTAGATTAATGGTTTTTATTATGGCCTCTCCACTCAATTTTTATTCCATGTTATCCTCCTTTCTTTCTCATGTTCTATAAATTAGGCTTAGAAACCCATTGTAATGATTCCTCTATTATGTATGAGAAATTTCTACCCATTTGTATCTTCTCACCTTGAGATAATATAAGGACTAATTTATCCTTATCCATACTATCCTTATAGTTTGCTCATGCTTTCATAATTTTCATAAGTGGTTGATATTTTATTCCTTTACAAGTCTTTGTCTCTCACCCAGATACTAATGGATTATCTTATATTGGTTACATGGTATGTGAATGTCCTTATGTTTTTTATCATAGTGGAAACTAATTTATATTATATTTTATTAGACCTTAAATCACCCTTAATCATAATTAGTTGTCATGGTGTCCATATTAAGCACTCATGTGTAGGGGTCCTTTGGAGAGAGTGTGTTAGTAGCCAGTCCTTGTTTTGTTTATAAGTTTTATTAAAGGATCAAGTAGAGGAGATATAATATATTTATGCATAGAATCATGTAATATAGGTTTGATTACATGTCCCTTATATCAATTTTCAATTACAAGACAAGTAGTTTTAGGTAGTATTTGAATTTATATGATGCATCAGGGGAGCTATCCCCAAAACTAGATATTCACCTCACCCATTAGGCTACCCACACCTAGAGGTGATTCCATTGTATCAACTAGATGAGATAGGTTTGAAAATCCTTTGAATTAAGGGTGAAATTTATACTAATTAAACTTTATAGAATTCCTAATAGGACCAGAATTCAAGGAGGTTGTAGCACTTACTCTTAGCATTTGGTGACCTCAAGAAGATTCAAGAGTTATAGTGGCAGATTAGAACTCAAGTTTCATGCCAAGGGTAAGGAAGCTAAATTTGTTGAATTTTATTTATATTTTTATAGAAATAAGAGGCATCTTAGGTAAAACCCTTATCCCATACCCCCTACTTCACCTAGTCTTATTCAACATAGCCCTACTACAACTCCTACATATCCAATGGTTAAACCTAAAAACTAGGCCTTTGTACCCTTAAATGGTGGCATTAATTTGAACCTAAATAAATTTTATGATATCCATATTATTTCACTCAAAATTATCTTATCCTTAAAAGTATATAACTCTACCAATCCTATTGAGAACATTGCACACATATCTAATATTTGTTTAGTACATAATGTGACTCAAGAGAATGTAGTAATAAGGTTGCTTGTTATCTAATTGAGATGCAATGCACTTCAATGGTATATAGGTATTCGCCAATATCTATAAACACTTGGGATGAGTTTGGGCAGCACATATGTAAATAATTTGAAGATAGAAGTGACCACTTGTCCCTAGTAGAATAATTGACCATAATCAAAAGGGCACCTCAAGAGTTTATGGTGGATTTTAACTATATTTTTTAGAAAAATTGGGATAGGATCCCAATAGTACTTAAACTCACCCCAAATTAATCCTTATTATACTATTTGAGATCCCTCAGTTCTAATATATTAGTCATGATTCAATGGGTGGGAACACATTATTTGATGCCTATGAAGTGACAATAAGGGCATAAAATTATCTCATTCAAGTAAGAAAACTCAAACCAAGACACCTTATTCCATTTTTATGGAGATAAAACTTCTTGTGCCTACTATTTTTACCATACCTATTCCAACCAACAATGATCAGTCAGATGTTAGTTAAGTAGATAGATTGGTTAAGCTTAAAGGGATGCTAAAATCATAAAACAACAAGATAGTAGCCTTGTAAAGGCAAAAACGTTTACCCCATATACCTTACCAAGATCCTTATCAACATTATCATCTAAATAGACCCCAATACTAGTCTAATCATCGATGTTAAGGGTAAATCACTCATGTAGGGCCATACAATAGCCTCAATCTAAATTTTGCTAGCACTTCTAGAGCATTGCTTCTTACTAAAAATAATTAGGCTCAAGAAGGCCAATGTTCTACACATTGGTGAAAATATCATGAAAAAGATTTTATCTCTTTAACTTACACAATATAACAATGTTTTTTAAGCCTATCTTCAAGGCTATGGAAACATGGGAATAGCCCAAGGTTTTGGGTGACCTATGACCTGGCTAGACCTATATATTATGGGGCTAACTCCCCTAGTGAGTTTTTTTTGTCTTAATTCACTAAAAACTATTTATTTTGGGGTGAAAATGGATATATAATGCATAAAATAAACCTAATATAATGGTGGTGATGCACCAATATATCTTATTCACTTTGTTTGGACTCCTAACAATACTAATGAACTAATCATTAATTAAAGTATAATCTCCAAGTCTTATATTAAATAGTTTTCTACATGAAGGTCATGGTGAATTTATAAAACTTATATGTGATGGGTGAGAGGCCTATCTTGAGACACTTATAACCATGTTACATTCTAAATATGATTACCAACATTTAACACATCATATAACCTACATAAGACAACTTATCAGCATGTAGGTGTGACAAGGGCATGCCCAAGGAGAATTTATAACTATTATGCACATAAAAACAAACATATACACATTATATACCAATCATGGAAATTATAAAAAACTCCATTAATAGTCTAATAGGTTTACAAAGAACAAATCTAAGTAGAGTTTCCTCATAACTAGTTGAGGGATATAAATCAAGGCCTTAAGTCCTAAATATATAAAATTATTAGAAGATAAAGAGGTAAAAATGGTGTGGATTTATATATAATAGGTCATAAATTTCCATATAAAACTCATACTATAGTTACAAATAGTCACAATAGTTCTTTATATGTCTCTCCATGCATTAGCCTTAAAATTTATGGTCTTGAATGAGGCCTTAGGTGTTGAGGTAGAGTGATGGAGATTGGGCCAAACTTGGTTGAACCACCTTAAGATCATGACCACATACAAAATTTCAATTAATTATCTCATGGTATTTACAAGGTGTGAATGAGATGTAACTAGGCCTCCATGAGGCATTGAGAGACCTATCACCTTCTATATATGTTGACTAGACTTAAAACTACCTCCTCCTCCATTATGACTATGAAATGTAGCTAATGGTATTCATTATGGTAGTTAAAATATGTTAATATGACCCTACATAAAATTACTATAATCCATTCTACATAAACTTTCATCTCTTCTTGGTGACCAAGTAGGTCTACTATGCCTAATAGGTATAGTTACTTAAATATCTATTGATAAATGATCAGAGACCTAAATATAAACCTTAGAGAATGTGAATGGGTCTATATAAAATATGAAAAACATATTTTTACCATGAATCATGCCTTTACAAGAAACATGCATTATAAATGTTTCTAGTCTAGATGACTAGGTCACCTTCTACTAGCTCTCCTAGACTGGCTCATTTGAATACTCTAGTAGGAAAAATTCCAAGAATATTTGTGAATATTTTATGGTATAAATAGTTTGAAGACATCTCACACTACCCTGTCCAATATTTTTCACTCCTTAATAATATTTTTCCCCTATTTTCTAATTGAAACTTGAAAAAGTTTGATTTTATAACAAGTTTGTACAATGTCTGTATAGACCAATACCAAGATCAAGGTATCCTCTAAGTGGACTAGGTGATATAAGTATTTATTAGGTCAATTAATATTTTTTTATTTCAAAAATATCCACTTTTCCCAAGTTTGGTCTATCTTAGGGTTTAAGTAGGGTTTTGACGTCTACCATCTTAAAGATGGTTCATAAGGATTAGGCATCAAATACCAAACTTATGGTCATGTATGTTTAGTAAATATACCCCTAAAACTCCTAAAAATATTTTCATAACATGCACATTTTGTGTGGATATATGAATGCAAGTTAGTGAACCTTAAGTCCTCTACAAGCCTTCTGGACATGTTTACAATCTTAATGTTCATTCATAGAGGTGAACCCATTAAACCAAATCCTTATACAATGGATATTTATTATATATGGTTTCCAAAATTCCCCTAATATTGTTTATCTTGAGTCTCTCTACTATGAATGTTATAAACACTTGAAGTGATGGCTTGAGTAGCATAGCTCAAGTTAGGTCCTAAGACTAAAATGGCCCTTCCTTTGAATTTTCCTATACTATAAAACTTTTTATGACTTATAAAAACATAATACATCTTATCTTGATCATATTATTACTTGGGAGGGTTTGGTTTCATCACCAAGGTTGAGGATGGAGTCTTGAGTGACCAAGATGGATTTAGGCCTAATAGGCCTACATTGATTCTCAGATGTCTAGGTGACCTTAAGGTTATTTAGGGCTTCATAATTATCATAAAACCATATTTAATTATTTTCCATCCATTTTACTTTCCTTTATCTATCTAGGCTATCATCTTAGTCTTATCCTCTCATGGGTCCACCCTAGTGTCATTGTTCACTACTAATCCTAAGAAGGCTTTGATAGTAGCATTGGGACTTCAATATCCCTTCCTCATATTAAAATTTTTATGGGTTTTTATAATCCTATAAAATGTTTAAAACAACCCGAAGTACAATTCCTTCATCAACTCTACCCTGGTTATATACTCATATAATCAGTCTTAGGGTTTATAAGAAGTCATGGTTATGTAGCCCTAGGGGCTTGATTGAGTATTTTCTTGCCTCAACTAAGATACACTCATCATTATACCTTGATATGTATCTTTCACTCCTACTTACTATCATTTATACCTCTATCAAATTCCAAACTTACAAAAACCCCAATTCTCATGCATAGGCTTATATATGCCTATTTAGGCCTAATAGGCATGTGTGGGACATTAGGCTACTTCCATCTCCAGGGACTTACTCTTCCTAATGGAAAATACTGATATCATTCCAAAAAAAGTGAGGATACACTTTTCCATATTTATATAATCATTTCCATGTAATGTTCAAAGATCACTTTCTTTCCTAAAGGACCTGTCTATAGATAAAAGTTAGGTCTACTTGGTATTATGAGCACATACCTTATCCTTTAGTTTAACATCTACGATTATCAACAATAGATTTTAATTTGGTATGTGACCATTAAATTTAACATAGATCTTATTATACCCTTCATCTTTATGGTACCCTCCAAATATGCAAAGTGAATTCTAATAACAATCACATGCCTGTATACTAGTCTTAGGCCTAGTAGGTCTTATCGGGCCATAAGGCCTTCTCTTTTTCTCAAGTACTTAGCTACTTAAATTAAAAAATTAATATTATGAAAACATTATTTTCATACATAAACTTATATTTACCTCTTTTCACTTTATTTATCAATAATATTCCATCACATTTCACCCTCTAACCCAAGACACTGTTTGTAGGTGATGACCCTTCCTTTTGACTGCGAGAGAAGTAAGAGGTCAATCTTATTTTGAATGTAATTATCCACTTGGTTCATCACACCTCTTAATTATGTTATGGGATTTATATCACATTTAATGTCACACACCTTCAAGGCTCTTTGAATTCTCTCTTAAGCTCAACCTTCCCACTGTCTATAGTCAGGCTTGTAGGTGGTCTTATTGGGTCTACTAAATATGAGGATGTCTCATTTAGGAGATGACCTGGTATTTCCTCTTGGGGGTGGTTGATATTTTTGAACCTATCTTCCTCTGTCCATGCCTATCCTTATGTCTTCAATATTACAAATGAGATCTTTCAAGGTCCTCATGTTTTTTAATTATAACCATCCTATATCCACCTTTACAAGAACCAATATCACTTGGGGGGAAGAACTTTGGGCTTATCATTGAGTTATTCTAGGCTTATTACATCCAAATTAATATGCTTCATTACCTTTAGGATGATCATTTGATGCATTAGTGTTATCATAAACATTATTTCTATATTCTTTGAGGTCTTCTCAACCATCAACTCTACTTGTTACAATCCCTTATGCATTCAACTAGGTCTTTAAAAGGCATTAAAAGGTTATTGACTATTTTGTATGGCATTTGAGGCCCAATCATCCACATATGATCTTGATCATGACATTTTGTAGATACTTAGGGTTAAATGGATGTTTCAAGATATAGATTAGATTTTTTTCACCCTCTACACAATGTAAAATGGGTTTTTGGAGCCACTAACATCCACCTATAGGTCTATAGACCTGTTGGTGGTTAAAAAAACCTTAAACCTACCATATCATATATCAATTCTTGTAATTTTCATTTACATAATCAATACAGTAAAAAAATACATAGAGGATAGGTGAAGATATTCATCATCCTATATAGATATGGAAACTTTAAATATGATCACAACTTCTTAAACAAGACTCAAACCTATGTATTCTACTTGTCTACTATGTTCTTAATCAATATTATAGGTCAAAATCATGATATGAAGCTTTAGATCATGAAGGTATTGAGGAAAGATTATAAAATTGAAAGAGGATGTGGGGAAGTTATGTTAGCTTCACCAATATACTTTCAACCATTAGGGTCCTCAAGGCATCTAGAAACCATAGATATCACCCTTTAAACTAATTCCAATGAGTATTTATTATCTCCTTAGAATTACAAGTGTGATATGAGGTTGGATAATTATGTGTGAAGGTGGTGTAGATTCCTAAAAATCTCCCTAACCTTCCATTTATCTATCACCATGCTCAAGAAATGATAAAATGTAGAAAATTGGTACCCTACATGAATGGAGAAGATATTGTGAGTTCCCTACATTGTTAGTGATTATTCATAAAGGAAGGAGATTAAATATGAGAAATAATTCCCAAAAATATATTCTATATAGGGTCCCCTTCTATACCCAAAATTTTAGACCTTCATCTTCTCTCTCATGTTCATACCATCCAAAAAATTGAAGGGCACTAACAAGATGCCAAAGAGATTGAATGGAAAAGGAGTTTGGTTTTTGAACTATTTAACCTTAAAACTCATGGATATTTTTTCCTAAGTTCTACACTGATCCCTCTCTAAAAATTCTTAACTTTCTCTATCCATATTCATATTGTATAGATCCATACAAGTTGAAAACTATTACAAAACAACTTATTTTTCTTCATTTTCTCATAATTCATATTATTAAATTCCATTATAGGATAGGAGCAGTGAAAATATGTGTCAAATATAATTTTAAAAATAGTGGTATGGTTGGGGGAAGTTGAAGGGTCACAAATTCCCATGTGTGGGACCCATTTGATGGCTAGAAGGTGGGAAATGCTTCAACAGGGAGACGTTTACAACATGAACCATAATGTTATAAATATGAGATGGAAAAGAGACTCTTAATGAGACATTTATAATAATGAGGCACCTAAAACATTACCTTTCCAAAAATTCTATAGTGTAATGTAGACTCATGTGAGACATTTGAGGGCCATTTGATGACTTTTAAGGGTGAATTAATGTTTGGATTAGTCTTGGATAAGTATACCATGAATAGTGACCTTAAACACATCATTTTACATAATATCATGACTTCAAACAAGGTTTATACACCCTTATTTCATGATGGTAAAGTTCTCCCTTCTTAAAATGTCTTAGATAGGCCTAAAACCATAAGGATTAGAAACCTTAAACCTTCCAAACTATCTTAATTTCTGCTAAATATCCTCAATCTTATCAAACAAGATTAAGACCATTCTTTGGACTTAAAAAGACATATTAACACTCTCTCCCTCTCTCATGTATCATCATGAGGACCTAGTACATCACCTAAGGACATAAAACATAGCTATGCCAATGATGATCTCTATAACAAATTCTAACATAACATGGAACCTTAATCAATATTAATAATGTTAAAAATAAGACCAAATAAGACATCACCATGCTGGCAATAACCATGTGAAAGCTTGGGTGTTTATCATGGAATTTTTTTGGTTATAGGGGTTAGAATTTTTCTTGGGAGGCCAAATTTACAAAATTTCTAGTGACTCACAAAGGTTGAATAGATTATTAGTCAATAGACCCAACTCATTCTTCATGACAATAAAAAGACTTCAAAATGACTTCATGACTTAAATGGAGCCATTATTTAACTATGAAATATATTATCACTTTATGAAATATCTTAGGACTAAAAAACTCATGGGACACAATAAATACAACCAAATAAACCACACCTAATCCCTAAGAACTAACAAGACAAGACACCAAAGTAATAAGGTAGGAACTGCTCACACTTTTTTATACACACTTATTGAAATAAGACAACAAACACTAAAAAAAATAAACTAAGATAAAACTCTTTTCTCCTTTAGGATAAAATGTAAAACTTATTTTATCACCATGGCATAATGAAGTTTGATTGTCATGTGCTGACTAGGTTTCAATCATTCATTTTTCACTATATGAGGAATTGTAATTATAGATGGAGGAATTGGCATGTTCACGGCCTCTTAGGAGAGAAGCTTGATCTTCTAGTTCCACCCTTGGGTGAAAGAGTTGGTAATGTGAGTATAACACCCAATCATATTCAGTACAAGATTACCTTTTTTATAGTAATAGTTTAATTTTTGCTTCAATCATGGTTTGCTCCTGATTTGTCATGCCATCATGTAGTGATTTTCTTAACAACTCAACTAGTAGGCCTTAGTAGGTGTCTTCATTATTCTTTATTTAACTTGGTTGTTTGCCAAGGCCTTAAACCTCTTGGTAAGTGTCCAAACATGGCTTCCACATATCATTAGTCTCTTCTCAATTTTTCCTTTGAGACTCAAAATAATTAGCTACCATAGTGTTATTTTCAAGGCCCTTCTCAAGATCCTCATGGGTTGGAGGTAAGTTATCTAAACTTTAATAAATGTTCCCCAATTCCTCCCAAAATGTCATCTCTTCATGATCACTTAGAAATAAATAAAGTTCACTATCATTCTTACCCTTCCCTTATCAAACACTATGCTAATAAAGTATTTCATAGAGTCATAACAAGACTCATGATCAGCTGCAACACGATCATCCTCATCTTCTATGGAGAATGATAGATCCTTAATTCATTCAAGATCCAACTCATCTTTCATTTCTATCTAAAAACTTAAATTTCCTTATTCAATATCTAAAGAATTAGTGGTACCTTCATTTGAAACATCAACCTATTGTCCTATTCCATCATTCCAAGTTATCATGTTGAACTCTTTAATCTAACCTAATAATTCATGGTACAACTACTACCAAGGATTATATAACTCACTTGAAATTATCCTAGATTGAAGAATGGGTTCATATAAATTTTTTTCATGGTTGTTTCTTATGAGATAAGTTACATGTGCTTCATCTTTATCAACTTAAACATCTTGCCATTGTGACTTCTCTACATAATTAAACTTTCCTTCATGCTTAAGGTGTTTTATAAATTCACCTACATCTATAACATGGTTAAGATCTTGAAGGATTTATACCTCACTAATAATCCTTGGAAAGTTTTTATCTACACCTAAATTATGAAATTATAAATTTAATGAATTTGGTTTCTTTTCAAAAGAGGAGAGGGTGGGAGGTCAAAGTTCTTCATTATCTTGTTTGACAGCTGCTAGGGTGCTTTTCCAAATTAGATCCTTAGGAGTATCAAAATTGGATACTAAACTCTTCTTTTTAAATGATTCACTTACCTTATTGAGCTTGGACATACCTTGATCCTCATTAGTGACTTTAGTATGGAGGACTAATGGGGTACTTGGAAAACTAGAGACATCTCCTGAACTAGACTCCATACATTTCTCTTCTTATTGACTCTGAATATGCATAAGATAGCATTATATTTCAAGGATAATAAAAACATAATTTTGGGTTATATTACATGAAGTCCTTGAGTCTAAAGTTGAAATAGGATCTAAATAAGTAATATGTGGATATTTAATGGGATATATAACACAAGGAGGTTGATTAGGAGTAGGAATATGAGGACAATATGTAATTAAGGTGTTTGGTGTGTAAGTCTCAAGGTGAAACTTGGAGAGTGGTCTAGATATAATTTTGACTCCCACATCATACCCAATATTTTATGACATTTAATATAAATAAAAGGATAAGTATCCCCCAATATTTCCCATAAAGTTACTAGAAAAACATAGGGAAAAATAAGGTGGTAAATCTATAACAATAATGTCTTCTACAATTGAGAGCTTGGGGTAAGCATGAAGGGTAAGTTTTAGGTTTTTTATGAGGAAAAATGTACTTATATATAATCCATTCCATTAATAATTAAAGTTAGAAGTAGGTTCATATATTCAATTCAAGTTAGTATCTACCATCTTTGGAATGAATGAATTACTTGCTTTATCATCAAACAAGCAATTATGGACCAAGTAGTCTCTAATGATCATAGAGGTAAGGAAAGAAGATGAGGTAGTTACCTTAGCTAGTTAATCTCGGTTTACAAGGACATTTTATTGATGGACAAAGTATTGATGTTTAACTTATTTTTCTTCCTAACACATTCTTTCAATCTATTTGTTTCCTCCTTTAACTTCTCAATTTATAAGCTCAAATCATCATCACTTTCTTTAGGCTAACTATAAGGAACAATAGGTTGGTAAGTATTAGAAACATATATATCACCTTGATTGAAGGATAATATAATACTCTAAAAATCCTTCACACTTGGACTAACATTGGAATGATCTGAGGTGTGGGAAACCTGAACACAAACTAGATATCTAGTTTATATGTGGCTAACTCCTATGATGTATCACTTATGTTCTACCTACTATAATACTATGATTTTTGGGGTAAAAATGGGAAGAAGGATTAAAAAAATGTAAATCTAATCTTTTAATGGTGATACACATGTATTTTTGGTTCATCCACTCTATTTTAGCCTCTAAAACACTAATAAAATAAGAAAATGATTAGAACTACAACTCCAAATGACTCTTATGCATCAATATTTCATGTAGAGGTTTTATAATTTGATCAAAGCCTAAGTTAAATCATGGAATAGGTATAATTTAAGGAAATAATTAGTCACTTATATCCACTATTATCTCAATCAAATGACATCAAACATTGAAACATGACCTACATAAGTTAGCTTACTAGTAACAAGGTGAGATTAGGAACTAAAAGGGAGAAAATACTACCACATGTTCAAATCAACTAACATAAAAACACTATACCAAAGTAATGGAATATTAAAAAAATCATTTATTCATCTCAAAAGGTAATAAATCTCAATCTTGGTAGAGTATATTCATGCCCAAGAGAGGGATGCTTACAATGGCTTGAAAGCCTCAATATATAGCAAATAACAGAAGTGAGAAGAAGCTATAGCCAATGTGGCATAGAGGTGAGAAGAAGAGGTCAAATTCACATGAAATCAATTAAATTTTAAGCTCAATTTAATAACAATTTTCTTAAATTTATCTCTTTAATGTTCTTATCTGGAATGAAACTTCTTTTTATGTTGGAAAGGAGTGGTGAGCCCTTTCACTTACTTTGGATCCTTTTGCATGATCTATATGACATATTTTGGTAATTAAATCCATTTTAAGTGATTTTAATTTTAATATAATTCCTCCTTTACATGGAGAGCATGAAATTTGCATGAAGATAGTTAAACAATCAACTAAAGTGATTTGGTATTCAAGACAAGTTAACTCTACTTGAACTCAATCTTGCATGAAAAGGCACTTGAATTTTGAGTTTATAATGATATAATCACTTAAACAATATATGTGGCATGGATACTTCTCATTAACTACTTTATTATCCCTTTTAATGCTAATTCTCTTTGCTTGTTTGATCAAATAGGCCTATTAGGCCTAGTAGCCTACACTTTACACTTGAATACCATAGAAACCACAAAAAACTTTGAAAAAATGAAAACATGAAAATATTAGACCTAAATTAATTCCTCACACAATGATATAGGCAGACCTAATAAATAAACTCTTGTCACTCAGTCACCATGGTTGACCAAGTCAACTTTGCTTCATTTTCCTATAGATTGGTTGTTTTGGATGAGATGCTAGGGGTACTTATAGGAATATTTGAAAACATATTATTATTTATTTATGATAAAAATTCTCAATATTCAACATCCATGGATTTTATTTCACATAAACTACCTTGTACCTCATTTTTCATGTTTGTTTTCTCAAAAAAACATGATTTTTGCTCTAATATATATAATTCCATATAAAAAATTAGAATTTTTGGGATCATATTTGATTTTAATATATGTTTTAATATGTTTTAGGTTTATCCATTAAGTTTTTATGGCAATAAAATTGAATTTTCTCAAAACTGGTCACTATGAGGGTTTGGGAGGGTTTTAGAGATAAATCTTCTTATTGATGATTTAAAAGGTAAAGTAATCCAAATACAAACTTATTTACATGAGTTTTTATTATACATACCCCCTTAAAATCATTTAAAATATTGGGTTCTCATGCAAAGGGTATGAGAAGATACCACGTGAAAGAAATTTGCTTGTATGGTTTGCAAGCATTCTAGACATGCTTACGCTCTTAGCGATTGTTAATAAATCACAACACCTAAACCAGAATAAATTTTTCATGAATTATAATTATATAAGTTTCATACAATAATTCTAATTTTTTTTACTAAACTCTTCATATGGTGAAAGATAATAACATTTGATCAAGTGGATCGAATGGGTGTCTAGAACTATAGAATTCTAATTTCCTCCTTAGATTGAGTATGAATCCTCCATTAATTCTCCATAGTTTAAATAATAATCATGGTACATTTCCAATTTCATCAAATCATACCTAATTTTTCATCTTTCTTGATAGTCTATAATTGTCCATTGGTGTTATAGGCATGTTTACTTGTTTTAGCCCTCAAGGGCGTGGTATGCATATAAATTAGAGTCTCAACATTATTAAAAGGTTTAAAAAAGATTTAATAACATAATTAAGTTCTTAATAATAACTTTATTTAAATTTAAACCCTCCATAACACCTTACAATCCTCATTAGGCTTACTTGTACCAAAAGTGACTATCAAAGTACATGTTCATGACTATGCTAAAAAAGTAACATTCTCCACTTGTTAGTTGACATTAAAAATATAATTTATTGTTATAAAAACTTATGAGGAAAAATTTCACCATGTTTCAAGCTCAAATCATGCATATATTATTTTATAGGTGGATTTTATTAGCATTTGATAGTAGGATGCTTGCCTGCTTAGTCTTAGGATTGAGTTTTCCTCATTTTCATCTTGGATTGAGCCTAAGCATGATGAATATTATTTGAAAATATCATGAAAATATCCTTTGAAATGATTTAATATTCTAAGACCAAATCTTCAACATTCATGTCTCCTCTTTGAGTCCATATCTCCTAAGAACTCTCAACATGATTATATTATTATCACTACTGTAAGTGATCTTGATGAGACATGAACACATTTAGTGACAATTCCATATTTAATTGGTGTTTATAGACTGTTTATACCAATTGTAATTTTTCTAATCATTTCCATAGAAATTTTACTCTTAAATAAACTTTTATTCCTTTATATTATGAAAAACTGATACAATAGATTGTACTATCACATTATTGAGGTAAAATTATCCTATATATTGACCAATGTCTTGGATATGACAAATTTTCACTTGACCTTCCTTATAAACCTCATAAGCCACTTGGACTTGAATGATAGTTGACGGTGTAAGAAGATTCCATGTATGACTATAAAATATCCTTTAAGTTGACTTTTATTCTACCCTCTTAGTACCTAGAGTCTCATCGCATCCTCTCTAAAGGAATCTAATCACTTGATTACTCCTATTAACCCATTCAATCATCTAACATTACACCCTTTCCCTTCTTAAATATTAAAAAATGACTTTATATGTGATTATAAGGTAATGTCTATTAGGTGAATGGTATTGGAATTATTTTTGATCAAGTATCTTTGATTATTTAGAGATTATACATCCTTTATTCTTGATTTACTTTCTTTATCATGGACCTAAACATGAGACTTATTTTTAGAAAGCACTAGCCATTAACTTGTCTTCTAGCTATAGGAAATAAGTCTACTCTTTAGTGGCTGTAGGTTGAATCTTTCATTGAAACCCAAATATGTTCATGTGTGTTGTTAGGCACTCTTCACTTTACCTTTCATTAAATTATGGTCATCCATCATATCTTAATAACCCTAATGATCAAGCAAGGCTTAAACATGCATCATTGTGTTTCTATTCACCTACCAACTTGAAAGTGTGATTTACCTTAAACATAGATATAGGTAATATTTTTGACTATATACTTGATTTTAAGATAGTTCTTGGAGTCCCTCCATCTTTCATGCTTCTTGATCTTTCATTGAGATAGCTCTTTCGAAGCATCAACTCTCTTATAATCCACTATCCCTTCATTGGCTCATAGACCTCTCTCTCTTACTTGACTATACTTATGTTTATAGGTCCTTGTATAGTCTAGGTTATCAAGTGATGATGTTTTAGATTAAGGTAAAAATAGATTTTGAAGGGACCCTGAAACCCTGAACAAAAGGAGAAAGATAAAACAATAACATCCACAGGCAAGCCTAAAGCCTACTTCACCGAAGTAACAAAACCAAGATACAAAGATCTGAAGCTAACAAATGAAAAACCAAAGATAGACCCCAAGTTTTATAAAGACCTGGAAACTCCTTAGTAAGAGTTCAAAAAACCAGGTACCAAGACCAGAAATCCCAACCAACTAGCAGAACCAACTAAAAGAACCAGGAACTATTCTTCTAGTTCCAATATCATTTTCACTACTTCCTTACCTTTCACAATAGTGTCTTGGATGGCAGCAGTCATCTGCGTAGATCCCTGTTGCATTGCTTTCTTTCTTGAGCTTTGTCTAGTTCTCTTGCTAGGAACCTCCAAAGTTTTGATTTCCTCATATGCTCTTTTTCCAATGTTTACAGCAGCATCACAAATGCTAGAGGTTACCTCCTCCATCTTTATTTTGCTTTCCTTTATGAGTTCCCTTAGGTTTTTCTCATAATCTTTCGAGATTCCTTTTTCCTATGAACGAACAGACTTTGGAGCAAGGAAGAATGCAAATAAAAAGGAAAGGAGATTCTTACTTTGTGTTTGAAGTGATTGAGAAATACAAAGTGAAATTTGTGGACTCTTTTACTTCTTCCATCAAGTATGAATTACTCATGGATACAGCATAAGACGTCCCTCTAGATGCCCTTAATCTACTCCACTTCAAAAAAATCTCCACTTTTTTCTAGCTGCTACTCCTCAGAATCCATTTTAGGGAATTTGCAAAAAGCCTCATTGGAAATGCTGGTCTGCTTTGAAAATTTTATTCCCTCCATTGGAAGCCCCATCACCTCTGCTATGAATTCCTCAGTGAGATTCACTGTAATGCCATGCAAGGTAACCCTATCATCAGTCCAATTTTTGAACAAAGCCATTGTAATATGGGGTTTTGAGCCATGAAGCCATTCCATGTAACTCACAACCTTTCCTCTCTGAAGGATCTTCCAAACATCTTCTTTTGCTTTCCACTCTTCGCAATATTTGGGTTCCTGCTTCCTTAGTTCTCATTTCCTTTTATGAGCCATACGAATCTCCTTTAACACCCAAACCCTGTCAGCTAAATAATAAGCCCAACTATTACCAATTTGGAACAAAACTCACCTATATTTTGGCACATTTTGAATCCTCCTCATGTACTCTAGAACATTTCTATTTAATGAGTGTATATCTTCCTCCATGGATCCACTCCCCCAAATCATTAGTTTTTTATTCCAATCTGATCTCTCCCTCCTTAGCATGAATTGCATCATGATGAATGAACACTCTAAGATCCACATTCTTGTTTAATGTCTCCTGCCAACTCACCTTGTGTCCTACTCGAACTGCATAATTTGTTATCCAATCAGCAACTCCATTTGCTTCATGGTAAGTATGGGTAATAGTGACTTTCTCAAATTTTTTAATTAAAGTTTTCATTTCCATCACCATAGCCTCTATTGACCATGAGACAGAATTTTTATTATTTAAGATATTTATGATATTCAAGGAGTCCCCTTCCAACCATAATTTAGAATATCCTGATTCAATAGCTAGCTTAATGGTTTGGAGGGTAACACAAGCTTCAACAATATGGTAGTTCGACTTACCAATGGGAATTACAATAGCATTTATTACATTTCCCATATGGTTTCTCAAGACTCCTCCACATCCTACATTCCCCGGGTTCCCTTTAGCAGCTCCATCAAAGTTCCCTTTGATCCACCCATGAGGGGGACATTCCACGTTACACCAAGTCTAGGATTTTCTTTTTTTACATTAGACTTTTATGATCTTAAAGGATTATCAATTTGAAAGGTAGGATTAAGATCCCTTTGCAATGAAAAATTCTCCTTGATAGTTCTAATGATGTTCTGCCCCACTACCCATCCTGGAAGTTCTTTACATCTGAAAATACGGTTATTTCTTTCTTTCCATATTCCCCACCAAATATGGGGAAGAGTTAGTTTCCATAAAAAAAGAACATCAAGATTCTTAGAGGGACAGTACCAACATTTAAAAGATAGATCCACACTTTAATGTTGAATCCATGCAATACCCCAAAGATTGAGGATTTCTTTCCAAACTAGCTACGTAAAGGAACAGTTCACAAACAAGTGATCTCTATCTTCAAAACCTTTTTTGCAAAGAATACACCTATTCACTATGTTTATTCCTCTTTTTTGTAAGTTATCAAGAGTCAAGATTTTATTTTGGAGAAGGGTCTAGAAGAAGATTTTGATTCTAGGGATGAGTCCCTTGATCCAGGCCTGTGTCCACAATGGTTGGTTACCGTTTCCCTTTGAAGTAAAGATGGTAGAAACTTTAAATTGTCCACTAGGCTCATCATGCCAAACAATCTTATCTTCAATATTAGAATAGAGGGAAATAACATTGAGGGATATTTGAATATTATTGAAATCTTGATCAATATCATTAAGGTTCACCCATGAATTGTTCTGCTAGTATTGATTAACCATTATTCCATATCTTTGCTTACAATGGTCAATTACTTCTTTATCTTGGAATTCTTCTATCAAAGGGATTTATTTTAACCAAGCATCCTCCCAAAAATTCACCTTTTTTCCATTACCTTCTTTCCAGGAGCTTCCTTTTTCTAAGATTTGTTTAGTACCCTGAATAGCCCCCCATATAGAAGATGGACAAGTTACGTCTGGGTAAGAAAAGAATTTAGAGAGGGATTTTGCATTAAATAAATACTTTTGCTTCCATATATTGCTCCATTCTTTGTTTTCATGAAAAACCCTCCATCCCTATTTTTTTAAGAGTTGTATTCATACTTCTTATTTTCCTTATTCCCAATCCTCCTTCCCTAAAAGGTTTACAGATGTTTTCCCAGGCAATCAACGACATTCTCCTTTTTTCCTCGGTACCTGTCCAAAGAAAGTTTCTCTGGATTTTTTTAATTGCTTTTGTAAATTTGATGGGAGTTCTGAAAATACTTAAAGCATAAGTAGGTATGCTTTGAAGACTTGCTTTGAGAAGGGTTATCTTTCCTGCCTGATTGAGAAAATTTGCTTTCCATCCTGCAAGTTTCTTGCTGAATTTATTAATGAGATCTTCCCAAAAGGCTTCAGGGACTTTCATCCCAAGAGGGAGACCCAGGTAAGAGGATGGGAAAGAACCAATAGAGCATTCAAGGATTTTAGCTATTTTGTTCTATCTCTGAATATGGGTATTAGTGAAGAACACTATGCTTTTGTTCCAATTAATCAACTATCCAGAGGTAGATGAGTATAAATTTATAGCTTGCTTCAAAGTTCTAGCTTCCTTAACTTCAGATTGCCCCATGAAGATAGTATCATCAACAAATTATCCATGGGAGCATATTAGAGGATGAGAAGAGGGTTTAAGACCCTTAAATAAACCTTTAAAAACTAAGTCTCCTATATATCTTCCCATACAGTCAGCCATAATTACAAATAGAATGGTGGATATAGGGTCCCCTTGTCTCAATCCCCTTGACAGATTAAAGAAATGGGATGAGCTCCCATTTACTAGTACAGCAATTGAGGTGGTAGATATCAACTGATAAATCATATCAACCACCTTTTGTTCAAAGCCAAAAGCTGTTAAACTATTTGAAAGGAATAACTAGTCCACCCTATCATATGCTTTTGCAATATCAACTTTCATAATGAATCCCTCATTGTTAGAACTAAACAACGAATGAATGTTCTCATGAACAGTAATTATAGAATTGAGGATTTGTCTACTTGGGATAAATCTATTTTTTTGGTTGGTAATAATTGAAGGGATCACTTGAATAAGTCTAGATGTAAGTACTTTAGATATGATCTTATAGAATGAGTTGCACACGTTAATCAGTCTAAACTGATCAGGTGAGTCAGCTCCTATCTTTTTTGGAATCAGACACAAAAAAGTAGAATTAACTTCCTTAAGTATATTTTTGGCTCCAAAGAATTCCTTCACCACATTACTTACGTCTTTACCAACAAATTTCTAGAGTTTTTGAAAAAAGAACATGGGAAATCCATCTGGTGTCGGTGCTTTATCTCCTCCTAGAGAACAAACTGCTTTGAAGATTTCCTCATCCTTTGGTATTGAGCATAACATTTTGTTCTGTTCCTTTGAGACCAGTGGAGGAACCATGTGAAGGATATCAGCCTAATTTTCTAGATTGATATTTATGTCAGCCTTCATCAGGGAAGAGAAAAAGGATATCATTTCCTTCTTGATTTCTTTTTCCTCTAAAATCTTCTGATCTCCCTTGTTTAGGTATTGGATTTGAGTTTTAGCTCTATGCTTCAGAGTGGAGAGGTGGAAAAACTTTGTATTTTTATCTCCTTATTTCAACCATAACACCCTAGATCTTTGTCTCCAATATATTTCTTCCTTGGTTATTATTTCTTGATATTGAACCAACTTTTCACTTTCTTCAGTAAGGAGTTCTGAAGTGTATCCATCTTGCTGAATTTTTTCCTGAATTCTACTAATTTCCTCCTTGATTGTATTCTTTTTCTCAAAGATATTTCCAAAACAATACTTATTCCATTTCTTAACTTCTTTTTTAACGTTTTTGATCTTGGAAACAACTCTAAAGAGGGTCGTACCCTCAATAGGTATATTCCACCACTCTTCCATTTTACTTTCAAACTGTGGGTGCTGCAACCAAATCTTTTCAAATCTAAAAGGGTGATTCTTTTTCAGATTCATTTTGGCTGCTGTGAAGAAAAGAGGATAATGATCCAAACCTATTCTATGGCATGCTTCCAACTTACACATGTATTCTTTTGTCCAATCTGGAGAGATAAGGGCCCTATCAAGCTTGGCATGTATACATTCATTGCCAATTCTCTTATTGCTCCATGTAAATTGAATTCCCTAAAGTTCCATATCCATTAGTCCTTCTTTGTTTATAAACTCCATTAGATCAAATATCCCTTCCAATTGAATAGTATTACCTCCCTTTTTCTCATGATCATATAGTGGTACATTAAAATCTCCCATTATAATCCATCAACCACTATAGTCTTTGCTTTTGAAATTTGAGATAGTCTCCCAGACCTTTTTCCTTTGGAACTTGACATTAGGAGTGTAGATATTTACAACATACCACCTTTCCTTCTAGTCAACACTAGTTATTTTAACAATCATAAGATTTTTACTTTCTGTCAAAAGTGATTCAGAGTAATGATTCTTCTTCCAAAGCATCATAGTACCCCCTGAAGCACCTTCAAAACTACTGGCCTTAATGGAATAATTTTTAAAGTCTTCTATTTGTTCTGCTTTCTCTTTACTCATCTTGGTTTCTTGGAGCAAAAGGAAATCTAGCTTTTGGTCTCTAACAAAATTCCTAACAATATTCACTTTGTTAATACTGTTTAACCCCCTAATATTCCAACTTAATATTTTCATTACTGTTTAATTAGGTATATTCCAGCAGAGTAGTCTGCCTTCCATCCACAATATTCTATTTGCTTTCCATCTCTCTGATCTTCCTTGTAGATTTTTTTCCAATTTTATTTGGAGAGCCAACATTTGGTTTTATCTTGGATTGCGGATTAGTTCCTTTTCCTTCTTTTTTCCAAAGATTCCTGTTAGGTTTCCCCTTAGAGCTTCTCATCTCAACATTCTTTATATTATTCTTTTTCTCATCTTTTTTATTTTGTTCTTTTGATTTTTTTCCTTCCTCTTTCATTACTTTTGCAAAGGGGGTCCCTTACACTGGAATGTTATTATCATCCTTAGTTGACACCTGACTCTCCCCTAACTGGGTAGCAGGCATCTCTCCTTCCTCTAAATTTTTCCCCCCTTCAGGCTTCAATTCTCCTTCCTCTATCCCATCATTGTCGTTTACATCTTTATATTGATCTTCAATACTATGGTGGACAATGATTTGATTTAATAGGTCTATCTTTTCTTCTGATGGATTTGATTTGATTGATTTAATAGGTCTGTATAAATTACCTATGTTTAACAAGACTTTTTATGGACAATTTATCCTCCAAGAATAAGTAGTTTTGTCTTAAAATAAGAAAATCCTATATGGTGTCTTTAAGTGACTTAGATTGTAAGCATATGAGTATTATTCATAACAGTTTATAGCATGGAATGAGTATTAATATAATTAAGAATATTTCATGATATCTCATCTTCACACACACTTATGTTATATCAAACCAAACCTTCACACTAGGATCATGTTCTTTCCTTCTCATATAATGATTGTGTTTATTGAGACTTGTACGAACTAATCATAAGTTCAAATCTTGGTATTTATATAACAATAATCCAAGGCCACTATCATTATCTCATTCATCTTAAAAGTCTTTATCAAGATCCAACTCTCTGTTCATATCCTTAAACTCCTCCTTGATGCACACTCAATCCATTTCAGTCTATCAAGGATATATGTGGGTGTTTACCATGTTGCCTGTATGGAAAGAATGGTGTTAGACCTTGGAAGGGTATCAAATCATGAACATGAGTATTCTTTCTTGCATACTTGATGAAAGAGGAAAGAATAAAAACCTTGCTTAAGAGATAACTTGAATTTAAAACTTCCTTTATACTTTATGAAAAGCCATTATCTCTACTTTTTGGTTGTAGGTCATCATTTTATGATAGCTTAGCATGGTTTTCATGAGTCCTTATAGTCCTTCATACATCAAGATGGTCTTTATATAGTCTGAACTCTTTGGCAATGCCATGATGGAATATGTATAAATTCATGGTGATGTGATGGAAAAGGATGATGGGAATAAGGAATGTAATGGAGAAAGAAGCTCAAAACAAAGTGAAAGGATAATATATAAAAGTGATCATGGAGAAGGAACAAAATTGAGGTGGAAAGGAGACAAGGAGCATGTCAAGACCAACCTTATGAGTCTAATGGAATCATGTAGCCATCCTCTACCTAATATAATAGTTTGGACGCCATTGGAGGAGCATAATAATCTAAAATTGAAACCTATGACAACTCTAAAAACCTCAAAATATGCTAAATTTCTTTAAAGAATGCTAAACAGGACGTTTTGAGATCTTTGAGAGCATGTGAATGGTCTTATTGGATATGAAACCTTATGAAACCTTGAGAATATTGATGAAATAACATGAGAACATGATGGATACCCTAAAAATAAACTATCATGAGATATTTATGTTGCCTTCTCTTCCCCTAATTGTACAATTCTCCTTTTTAAGCACATAAACTAAAAATTTGCACTAATATTATTAACTCTCCTTTGATTTACCCTCACTATAGATGCTAAAAATATGCACCATAGCCTAAAACCCTAAAATAGGCTAAGTCTAAAATATTGAAGTCCTAAAATAGGCTAAGTATAAAATGTGGTGGAAACCTCCAAAAATTATATTTTACATCTTAACTCCTAGAGGTCCAAAACCAATGCCAAACAACCTGAAAGTATATGCATAAAATATAACTTAAAAGTATAAGATACTAAATATCCATAATTAAATGTCAATTAAATTATATACCCCCTATTTATCCATGGTAATTAATCCTATTAATTACTATTTACCATCCCTAACCACCCAAAATATTTTAAACAACCAAAATTCATAAAATAAATAAAAATCAAACCTATCCAACCTCCCAACAACCCTTCGAATAACTTACCCTCATTAAAAAATCATGCAAACAACTTAGTGTTACATTTACTTACTTTGGCACATGGTTTGATGTAACCCAAGCCAACTTTTGACAAAATTGGGATAATTGACATTGATTCTACATGATCAACATCGATCCTCTATGATCCAAAGTGAATCTCTAGAATAAACGTCAATCTATATATACACAACGAGCCTCCATGGATTGGAAATGTAATTTTGGACTCTAAAACATTGCTAGATTATTTTTGAGACTACATACGTACCCTGTTGAATCCCTGTCTATATGATAACAAGCCATTTTGGAGGTTGAAAGCCCATTTTTTGAACAAACATTGTCTACATTCACCTCTCTCAATAAAGGTCAATTTTACATTTTGTATTGCTTAGTTTTGGCTTACATTGCAATTTATTATTCCTTTAGCATCTCTATTTTATCATCTACTATCTATTTTCATTATTTTAACAACCTTTCAAATCTTTTCCATCCTTCATTTTTGAGTAATATTATTTGACATAGAATCAATGTTCATTCACTTGAATCGACATTGATCCTGCAATATCAACATCAATCCTTGTTAAAACTCAAAAATAGAGCCAAATTCTATTTTTTGGTAGAATCCACAATCCATTAAGCCTGCATAATCTAAATTATATTTTATAAATCTCTCTCCTAATATTTTAATATACATAACTAAAAATTAGTAAATCATTTATAACCCTTGTCCTTGAATAATCCATTTATCTTATCTTTCAATCATAGATAATCTACATTTATTTAATCTTTATTAAGTTATATTTTGTATTGTTTATACTTGTATCTATTATGTTATATATCTTACATGTTATCTTGAATAATCCATAATCATTTATCTTTATCAAATTATATTTCACATTTTTTATATATTTCAATCATTTATCTTCATCATTTTTAGAATTTTATTCATCTTAATTGAAAATAATGGGCTAACATCCATTCAAGCAAGCATGGCACTTCTTAGGACTAGTTTGTAATTAGTAAACCCACTCATCTTCATACTAATCCATTTTGTCCAAGTGTTTACTTGTGATTTGAAGGTCATTCCTCCCTAGCCAAAGTGGAGTTCCCACAAATCTTAATAAATGGTGTGCAACCAACCTTCATCTCTAGGTAATCTTCAAAACCTTGTATTTAATTTGTTTTTAGTAGCTAATTAGTCTACATTGAAAAAATGAAAAAAAAATACTAAAACACTCACACATGAAAATGGACTAGTTAATTTCATGGAAAGGTATATTGTGTTCTTGATAAGTTCCACAAACTACAATTTTTATGAAATGATGACTTGCTGAGGAGAAACTAAAGAAAACTAGTTGCCTTCATAGATGCATTGTTGACTAAATTTGACTTTAAGGTCAAATTTTGACCCCTATAGGTAAAAAAACTTGGTTTTTTTATATTTTTAAGGGTAAAATACTTTGTCATAGGATATATTATAAATCATTTGATGTTATCTAATTAATTTTTAGCCTTAGTCATGGTCTAATAGGTTTATTTGTCATTAACTCTTTTAATGGGCTTTTAGGTGTCATAAATTCAAGCGGTATGGTTTTCAAGTTGCCCATGTGTCATTTTTTTCCTTTAAAATGTCCAATACATCAATTAAATATCAGGTATGTTAGTTACATCAGAATATTGTATGTTGTCTAACTAAAATCTAAGAAACCAACTAGAAAAGGAGCATTTGGCACTTGTACAGCCCATGGGGAAGTGTGCCATATGGGAGAAGATCATGGAAGGAATATTAACCCCCATAAGACCCATATAAATGCGTTTTTTTCTTTTTAATTTCCATTTTAAATTTAAAACCATTTTGCTTCTTCTTTTCATTTCTAGACATATAGAAGTGACTTTTAGGTTTGTGCTTAGTACAGAAAGCTCAAGAGGTTTCAAAAAAAAACTATTTTGGGAGGTGATATTAAACTTAGAGACATTAATTTACATATAAATAGTGCAAGTATTAATTAAATATGCTTTATAAACCATCCTCATGAAGTGGATTATATCTTTCTACTAGTTGTTTCATGAACCCTATAGGTTTTGCTCCATTTTTGTCAAATCTGTAGAAACCAATTGGTGATGTTAACTCCAAAGGATTCTAGATACATTATAAAATGTTATCCATTATTATTTTCATTTTTCATAATGTTTTTATGATAAATTTAATCCATTCTATAGGAAGGTGTCACCACTATGAAGTTTCAATCAATTCTTCCTTATTCTAGAATGTTGGTCTTATATAGAGGTTTAATGTGAGTTAAATATGGTGTTTCATAGGTATCTAGGTCATATGATCACATATTTCCATGTTTGGTTCCACCATATCATGCTTTGGGAAAATTCTCATCTTGTCATTCTCCATTGTCAACTCTTTGCCCACTTGCACTTACAGTCACATGTATAAGCTTTATTAATCTATCCATGGAGTTATAATTAGAGTGTGTTAGTTATATAAGCCATCAATATATGAGGAGAGTCTTCTTGGATTCTTGGTAAAAGTAAAAGTTTGATCACATGCTCATTCAACATGCCAAATAATCATGAGATGCCTCTGTTAGCTCTATTCCATAAATATGAAGGTGATTTTCATGTTGATAAATATGTTTTGGAACTTGTTTAAAGATTTATTTCATATAAATAATAAATTTGGAAGGTTAACAATAGGTTTTATCTACCCATGAGGCCCTTTAACCACCTTATTTCTCTATTCCACACTCACTATCTACACACAACCCAATACACATCTACATGAGCCATTGCTGACATCATACTGAGAGGTGCTGATATGGTTCCAATCTCTTAAGATTTATAAAAGTGTATTGGAATGTTTTATGAGAGAATAAAAAGTTCATAGTCATGGATAGATTTCATATTGCTCATAGTCAACTCACTATTTATACACCAAAATATCCACATATAGGTGGTTGAGTAGGGGACTAAGATGTTTGTATAGAGAGGTTGAAACAAATTGACACATCATTAAGGTCTTGGTATGATAATAAATCCATGCCAAACCCATATAAATTGTCAAAAGGGAAAAAAGAAGTGTGCAACTGTGTTGAGGAGATAAGAGATTGAGTTTAGAGAAGCCTTCCATAAAATCTAAAAATAGAGGTTAAGGGGATTTTTATGGACATATTAAAACATGGTGGTAAAGGGTTTTAAGTAATATATATAGGTGACTATTGTATACCCTAGAATATATATTTTCCATGCCAAAGATGAGGGTCAAAAAATGAAGAGTGGATGGAAATTAAGGGCCTCAAATATGCCCTTAAAAATAATGAAATACTCCATTAACATCTACAAGCTTGTAGTTGTGAATGACATTTTGACACAAAGGAGAAAAAATGAACACACCCTCATGGATATAAAATTTAAATTGGTGTAATGGTATATAAATGGCATTAGGTTATCAAGACAAGGTTGATACATGGCTATGCAATCCCTATGATCACGTACATGTGTCCTTCATATGGGAAATAGGCACCTACATTAGAGTATAGGATAATGACCCTAAATTGATGCCTAAATGATGTTTTAGGAATTTAAAACTTGATTTTAGGATCAAAAATTTAATTTTTTACCTATGGGGTTCAAGGGAAGTATTCATATATCATACCCAAGTCCTCAAGAGCTAATGTTCACCTACAAAGTCTAAAGTCAAAGTTCACAGTTAAAGGTAGTTAGTGACTTAGTCAAGGTGATATATAGTGTATTATCTAATTAAAAGTGTATCAAAGGTAAAATAATATACATATTACCATCTAAATTCAAGGTATGTCTCCCAACATCATAACCTAGGTCTCAAAAAGCAAAGTAAACTATAGGCAGGGTCCAAAAGGTAGGTGTCTCAATCAGAGTAGTGGAGGACTCATTTATGAACCAAGGTGGATGTAGAGAGATAATTAGAGGATAAAATTATGGATTAAACATATATAAACCTCCTCCATATCCATTATGATCCTCATAATCTATGATTAAATCAAAATAAGCCTATATAGACATCTTGAAACCTTGTATGCAATTATAATAGGGTATAGTCTTGATGAAGGTAAGGTTGGATATGAACTTGTCTAGGAAAAATAAGAGGTTTAAAATAAATTAAAAATGGATCATGATTGGTTAAAATTTGTTTTTATCAAGCCTCAATACTTTTCCAAGTTAATCATCCACTCTTCCTTCTTACCAAAGTCATCAGTTTGTACATTTGCTCCAAGAAACTTCTTTGCTTAATAGATGCATATAAGAAATATAAAGAAGAGAAATTTTTTGGGTGAATTAAAAGATTTATAATAATTAATTTATTAGTAATTAAATATTTTAGGATCATAGGAGCATTTTTTATCTTGGAGAGGTCACTCTTAGGTGGATTTGAGAAAAATGTAGGAAGACAGGGTTTTTAACGGCCTTTTCTATGTATTTTGAGTTGGTTAGGCACCTAAATAAAAGAATATAACTATAAAATTTGGTATAAATTATAATTTTTACCCCATAAAGATATTTAAATATTCATTTTGCCTTGGAAAATAGGGCTATACCTCACTGTTTTGTCTCATAGGTCATCCAATCAGAGAAAGTCAAGTTTTAACAAAGCATGCTAGTGAGGTCAAAAAAGGGATAAAGAAATTGATTTAAGGTTTTGGAAACCTATATAATAATTTTTTGAGGTGTATTAAATAAAAATAAATTCTATGGAACACTTGGTATGGAAAAAACCTCTCAAGATGACCAAAATACCCTTGCACACAGTCCAACTAGGTACGCTTTCACTAGGCCTAGTTTGTGAATGAGAGAAAAAGATGAAAAGGAGTACTTGGGAGGTTATGTGATGGATTTTTAGGATTTAATTATGTGTTAAAATTTATAATATACCAACCTAACCATGATAAATAAATCTAAGTAACCAAAGTTAGTTGGGTGCATGTTAGGCCTATTAGGCCTTCAAGGGACCTAAATCCAATTGGGGTCCATATTCATTTATAACTCTTTATGGGATATATAGTTGATTGTTAAATTTTATGGAGATGTAATTATAAATTTTTGAACTTTTGGTATGTAGAGAAACATATAGGAAATCTACTTCTAGCTCAAAGAGAGTCCAAGCATGCAAGAAAAGTAGAAACAAGATTGATAGCATGAATTCAAGTGTCCATATCTTATCTAAGAGTTTTCATGGGAACAAAAGGATTTTGGAGGGCTTATTATGGTCCCTTAAAATCAGTTTTGTGGAATTTTTTATAAATTTAAACATCAGAACTTTATGAATAATGCTTAAGACTAAAAAGTGCCTAAAACCCTACTAAACCCTCAATCAAGACCTAATGGAGAAAAGAAGCTTAGATAACTATAAATATTACATATTTTGACCATTAGAAATATTTTACCTTGTATAGGACTCAATTAGGCTCCCTCTCATACTTTTGAGCTATACAAGATTGTATGAAAAAGGTGAAAATAGGGCATTTTTTACCATTTTATGTGTTTTGTAGGTTATAGAAGAGATATAAGGATGAAATAAAGTTTTATAGGAATTTATGGAATTTTAATAACTCCATATGGTCATTTAATTCCAATAAAATTATCCTAAGTGTCCAAACTAGAGCTCTCATCTCAACTAGTCAAAATTGCCATACTGAACATAAGGGTGAGAAGTGTGAAAACCTCAAGTGGATGTCCTTTTAAGGTGAACCTAATTATTATAATTACATGGAGGGTCTTTAAAAGTTTAATACACTCCATACCATGTATTTTCATAGAAAAATTATGCTAATTTTGAGGCCAAGTGTGAGGGGAGATAGAAAAGAGGAGTGTTTAGACTACAGGTAGTGATGGCCTCCTTACAAGGATTTCTAGATGAGTATAAATACAAAAAAATAATGAAGAGAAATGTTTTAAATCCTTACCTATCATCCAAATTATTATACCTATCTCTATCTAGTTATGGGATGTTCAAATAGGTCCAGATCATGAAGGCAGATTTCTAAGCTAGAATGAGGAGTTTCATGCCATTTTTCATAAGTTTCATGATGTGTATAGACATTTGGATCTCATAAAATTTCATGGTTTGTTTCACATATATTTTTCATTCAAATTTAACCTATTTTAACATATTTATATGTGTCCAAGTGACCTTTTGACTTCCCTTATCTTTCCCTTCTCCCAAATGCTATAAATATTGACTCTTTTAGATCTTTTTAGTAACCTCTATTGGTTGATGGTGAAACCTTGGCTAGTTTTTTACTTTAATTTATCTTTAAGAAATAAAATAAGTGAATTTTCCTAATTAAATTATACAAAATTGAGTTTTTTTTTAATCATATGGGTCTTATCTAATAGAAGATGATCTTTTCTAGCATGTTATCCTTGATTATTCATCAAGTGTGTAGAAGATTAATTGTTATAGGTCTTTGTTAGTGTTATCTTTCAATTTCATAAGTTTATTATAAGTTTTTAATTACTATATTATCATAATTAATCATTCATTACCATCTTAAGTATCAAAATACCTTTTTGAACCTAGCTTATGAAATATTGATGTAACAATTTGTCTTGTGTTGTCTATTTTATGTAAGGTAAGTTGTGTTTTGATCTAAGTAGTATAAGTTTAGTCAATAGGATAAAATAAAATACTGGCACATCACCTTTTAGTTTTATTTATTTTTTCTTAACCATTGTCATCCAAAGTTGATAGGTATGAAAGCACTTCAAAGAGTGCATCAAGGGAACTAACCCTTCTAGAGATTCATATCACCAAATTGTCACCCACAACAAGAGAGATCCTTCCATTATGACAATTATATGAGGAGAGGTAGGAATCTCTTTAAGAGGTGAAAATTTAAGTGACAATAGTTTTTTTCTTGCTCGATGGGACTCTAAGTCTTATAATATTATCCAAGATTGGTGTTGATCTTGGCATAGTTGCTTCTACAAGAACATCTACATTCAATACCTGGTGACTCCACTAAGTTTTCAACTCTTTGGTTGTTGATCAATCCTTAATTTCCATGATAAAAGAGACCACTAGGTCTACTGCTAAAGGTATACCCTTTGAGTTTATGTAATTACCTTTATATTCTATCAAAAGGTTTAGATTTATGAATACTCATCTTTATTCAAGAGAGTTAGTGTTTAAGAATTCCAAGTTCCTAATAAGTTCAACCTATAATACCCATATTATACATTATAATATGGCTATAAACTAGCCTTTTTGTAGACTTCACTAGATCATCTCCTTTGAATCTTTCCCAATATGAACAAATTCCTAGAGTATCCCTTAAGAGTGTTCCATATTTTAGTGGAGAAGGCCCTATTACTCCCATCAAACATATTAGAAACATATATTTTTTTTATAAAATTCATAATATCACCCAAGAGAATGTGTTTATTAGGATATTGGCATTGCCTTTCAAAGGGAAAGCTTTAGATTGGTATGGGACTCTACTTAAAATTTTTATTGCTTCATGGGATGAACTAGGAGATCTATCAACTAAGAGTTTTAGAGAGAAGAGTGATTATCTATCACTAGTTGATTAATTGACCACTATAAAGAGGGTTCCTCAAGAGTTTATGAAATATTTTAACACTATATTTCAAAATAAATGATATAAGATTCTAGTCCTTATGAGACCTACCCCTAATTATGCTTTCTTGTATTATCTAAAAGCATTGAGTAGTGATGTATCCATGATGATTGAATCCATGGGTGGGAATACACTACCTATTTCCTATGAGATAGCCATAAATGATGAGAATTATCTTAATCAAGTAGGTAAGATTGATCCTAGATTACCAATGCCATTATTCCCTAATTTGTAGCCTCTTAATCAAGTTGTATTAACTACCGTGGCTCATTTGGCTAGTCAAGAAAATTATACCCTTGCCCCTACAAATGAGATTAACGAAATCAAGAGATTGATTAAAAGTGTTACTAATGAATTGGTTTCTCTTAAAAGGTAACAGGCTCAAAGTTACAGGCCTTACCAATCCTATAATCAGTTTGTCAGGACCTAGAAGCACCATTGATTACCATGTACAAGCAACTTAACATGCAGAATTAAACCAGAAGTAACAAGTAACTAGAATTCAAAAATAACATAGAATATGAGAGACAATACCCAATTGTATTAATACTCTTCTAGAAAGAATTAAAAATGAAGAGACACCATACTCTTCCCACCTTATAGGCTTCCCACACCAAGTGTTCAGTAATTCACCTTCAAGAGCTCACTCTCTCAATTATGATCCCAACACACAACTCAAACACAGAGTTGGTGTTCACCTCCACCAGCCAGTAACAACACTGCTAGTCAACCAGTCAACAATAATACTACTAGTACACTGAGTATACCCACATACTCAAACTGAGTACACAACGTACTCCAAGTAGATCTCCCATGAACTTGCAACAACCTGCAACTCAATTGATCTTACTTTGAAAGGATCTACCTTGCCTTCCTCTTTTCTCTATGACTGAGTACACACCGTACTCCAAGTAGATCCCACCTAATCTTGCTCCCTATTGTGTTGCTGTCACCTTGATCCTACTACCACCTTCAGATCAACGTGGTTCTGCACACCTACAAACATAGACCTTGCACACACATAGACCTGTAGATCAATGATCTTACTTACCATGTAGATCTCCAAATGTGGAATTGCACACCTGCTGACCAAGATCCTACATACATGAAGAATCCCTTTGATTCTCCAAACTAGCACCCATACTTGGCACTGTGGCACTAGGAGGAACACACCATGCTCTCTTCACTCTGAAGGAGCTAATATTTGCTCTCTTACTCTCTAGTAGAAATTACAATATAGCCCATGAGTCTATTATATAGATCTCATGAAAACAATAATTAGACACCTAATTACAATAATTAGATCCACAGCTCAAGACTAAAATTAGCCTTCTTACATGTAAACAACTAGTTCGTTAACTAACTATTTGTGCAACCGACAGTTCCAGAACTGCACAAGTAACTGATGTCGGTCCTTGTCTGCCTGGGGGTGATCGACGTCAACTGATCTCTGACCATCATCGACAGCTTCCTATCTCCACCTAATTGACGTTAGTTGGCCTGACTGATGCTAGTGACTGTGACACTTAGCACCCTCCTCCAATGTTTACATCAGTGAAGCTTTTAGCTCCACAACCTAACAATCTCCCACTTGGTGATAAACAGCTACACTGTACCTATACCTATACACTATCTAATCTATTTCTTGGCTTGTATCCCTCTTTAGGATAAATCTTGAAGACCACCCACCACACAACCTATGGTGCACCCCCTGTCATCCAAGTAACCTACCACATCTGAACCTACAAACCCATGTAGTGAAGTCATGACCCTGCATAACATGTATACCTGTTGTTGGTCCCTCTCAAATACCTGAGAACCCACTTCCTTGAATTGGCTCCTAACTCTCTAACAACTCCCACTGCTGGGGAAAATTCAGGTCTATACTAGACCTCATGTGATTTTGGACACTAAACTATCTAGCCCTTTGTGTGCTCTGGTTCTGCATCATGTGTATTAATCCTCGCTAACACCTGATTCACATCAACTCCCACTGGAGACAAAATCAACCTGTGGTCTTCCATGTCTCTCATGCCAAAGAATTTTGCTGCTCTAAATTCCTCATGGCATGCCACTGAACTAACCTTACCCTTAGCTTAGCAAAACCCTATATGTATGAACCTGCTAGCTAGCATACCATCCACATACAGTAACATGATAATGTTGCAATCATTATCCAACCTGGTAAGACAAACATAATGGTTACACTGACATTGAATAAAGCCATGCTTTGTCATCCACCTATCAAACCCTGTACCACTGTCCTGTAGCTCCCTCAAGACCATATGACCTAGCCTTCCATCTCACATGTCCATTCTCTCTATTCTTTAACTAAGGTATCCATTCATCTTTTAGTGCTTTCTTTTGGTTGGCAACCCTACCAAATCTCCCATTTGGTTTTATATCCTAATCATGCCATGTTCCCACTATTTCCTAGATCCTTCCTACTCTGTAGTGAGCAACGAGTATAAAGAAGAGGAACAATGAATTTGAGGCTTACTTACCACTTTTAGTCCTCCATATGGGCGTTAGAGACTCCTTGACAGCTTGCTATCTACCTAAAATCTATTACAGTGACCAACCTCAGTCACCACACAATCTGCATCTGATCGACATCGGTTCCATGCAACTATCCTTTCTATCAACACTAGTTTTCTAACTGATGTCAATCTTACCTGGTCGCCAACATCAGTTCCATGACTGATGCCGGCAGCCACCCTGCTCAACAGCATCAACTCTGGTCCACACATGACCAACATTGACACCTATCTGTTTGATGCTGATTCCCCATGATCGATGCCGATAACTGTGTTCACTTGTGAGTGATGAATTTTTACCCATGAGCTTTCTTTGAATCATACCCATGTCTAAACTGCCCTGCTTAGAGTTACTCAGTCCCATCCACTGATCTCTATCCATCATCTCCTCTAGAAACACCAAGGCTTTCTAGTTCTTAAGTCTATCAAAGACATCTGACTTCCTCTTAAGAACATCCATCTCCTTCTTGCTCATGTGACCAAGCCTATAAAGCCACATCTTCACAATAGAAGAAGAATCAGTAATACAAGTAAGTAGATAAAGAGTACCTACTTTCTTACCACATGCTAATTCAAGTGCATCTACTATGAGAGTTCTTGTGCATCTCTCATCACCCAACTTTCCTGAAGAAATTATCCACATCTCCAAGACTGGGACCTGCAAGACCTCCTTCAACACCCATGTGTTGGCCATCTACAATTTTAGCTTCACTTCCCCTTTGCCAATTCTTTGGCAAGGCACACCAACCCCTAAATAAATCTTTCCAAAGTTTCCAAAGACCTTAACATGGAAAAATACTCTATTTGAAGCTGCATGGAAAGAGACAATAGAATCTATAAAACAAGATTCTACTTTATCCAAGGAACATCCCAGAGCATCTTGTGCAACAACACCTGCAACATCTGCTTCTTTAGTTCCTTCATGCTGATCTTGAAGCAACCAACAATATTTCTTTACCTACTCTTTCTTTCCATAACACCATAATTGACTATTCATGCCTTTGAATTCCTCCATTCTTAGTGTACTTTCTTCTACCATTGTTATACTCCCACTCAATCAAAAACCCTAGAGAGTGACCTATAACCAAACACAAACCTACTCCCTACAACCTTAACTCTGATACCAAGTGTCAAGATTGGTACCAACCTGGTCCACCTGTTCAACCTACTCTGATACCAACTATCAGGACCCAGAAGCACCATTGATTACCATGTACAAGCAACTTAACATGTGGAATTAAACCAGAAGTAACAAGTAACTAAAACTCAAAAATAACACAGAATATGAGAGACAATACCCAATTGTATTAATACTCTTCTAAAAAGAATTAAAAATGAAGAGACACCACACTCTTCCCACCTTAGAGGCTTCCCACACCAAGTGTTCAGTAATTCACCTTCAAGAGCTCACTCTCTCAATTACGGTCCCAACACACAAATCAAACACAGAGTTGGTGTTCACCTCCACTAGCCAGTAACAACACTGCCAGTCAACTAGTCAGCAATAATACTACCTATACACTGAGTATACCCACATACTCAAACTGAGTACACAACGTACTCCAAGTAGATATCCCATGAACTTGCAACAACCTGCAACTCAACTAATCTTACTTTGGAAGGATCTGCCTTGCCTTCCTCTTTGCTTTATGACCGAGTACACACCGTACTCCAAGTAGATCCCACCTGATCTTGCTCTCTGTTGTGTTGCTATCACCTTGATCCTATTGCCACCTTTAGATCAACCTGGTTCTACACACCTGTAAACATAGACCTTACACACACATACACCTACAGATCAATGATCTTACTTACCATGTAAATCTCCAAATGTGGCCTTACACACCTATTGACCAAGATCCTGCATACATGAAGAATCCCTCTGATTCTCCAAACCAACACCCATACTTGGCACTGTGGCACTAGGAGGAACACACCATGCTCTCTTCACTCTGAAGGAGCTAATATTTCCTCTCTTACTCTCTAGCACAAATTACAATACATCACATGTGTCTATTATATATATCTCATGCAACTAATAATTAGACACCTAATTACAATAATTAGATCCATAGCTCAAGACTAAAATTAGTCTTCTTACATGCAAACAACTAATTCGTTAACTAACTATTTGTGTAACTGATAATTCCAAAATTGCATAGGTGACTAACGTCGGTCCCTATCTGCCTAGGGGTAACCAACGTCAGCCAATCTCTGACCATCATTGGTAGCTTCTTATCTCCACCTGATTGACATCGGTTGGCCTGACCAACACTGGAAACTATGACACTCAGCACCTTCCTCTAATGTTTGCATCAGTGAGCCTTTTAGCTCCACAACCTAACACAGTTTAGGCAAGCAAATAGACCTCCTTTTCAAGGTAATGTTCAAGGACAAGGTTAAATGACTCAAGCTAGACCTTACCAAAGTTACAATAATAATGCCCCATCATCCTATAAATCTCTTATTACCACTTAAAAAAAAATTTATTAAAAACCATGCTATCCATCCTATGATCAAAATCAAGGCCAAGTTGCATATGTCAATGAAATGCCTAATCAATCCATGACATCGCAAGGTAGTCAAACACCTCAAGTTTCCACTTTTGAGGTGCCAATGAAAAATGGAATACAAAGTGAAATTGAAAATGGATAAAAACAATCTAATTATACTCTTATAAATCATTTAGAGGGAGAGATTTGTGCCATCAATCATTTGGGAAATTCAAGTAATGTGAATGATAGTGTATCCTCTAACACTATGTCTAAGAAGACGGTTGTTAAAGAAACACAACGGGAAAATAAAGGACCTTTTCTTAATCCTACATCATCTCCAATGGTGGCTGGGTCTAACTTAGATCCTAAGGTACAAGGAAATTATAAGTGCTAGAATGCAAGGCCAGCTCTTACACATCCACCTTCACAAGCTACACCATAAGGTACTAGTGCTTTCAAAGAGCCTCTTAAGGTGATAAATCTTCCTATCAATATTGTGGATTAGATGAAGAAGTTACACATTAATATTTCATTGAGGGATTCATTGATAATATCAGGATAAAAAGATATGCTTTAAAAGGAATTATAAGGACTAGGTAACCAAGTTAGATCATCTATGATTGAAAATGTTGTCTTAGTTAATGGAACTCAACCCATTGATGTGAAAGTGAATAAAACTAATAAGACACCTCCATTTTATATATCCTTGATCATTAGTGATTTCTTAGTTTATAATTACATTATAGATAGTGGGGCTATTAATTTAGTTATTCCCAAGTCAATAGCAGATAAAGTAGGCCTCAAGTATGAACCAATGGCTAAAGGAGTCTTACAATTGGATGGATCACCAACAAAGACCTTGGGATTAGTCAAATATTTGAATTTGATTTTACATTCTTGTCCTAATTTTTATATCCCTCATGATGTGGTTATGGAATATTTACCCCCATACTTTTCTCTTTGTTTGTCAAGAGAGTTTACAGCCAAGAGAGGTGGATACTTGGCAGCCAATTGGTCCTATATGGTTTTTAGGACAAAGTATGGTACTAAGGTGAAGATTAAATCAAATCCTATTCATCAAAATCATTTATATCCCTACATTAATAAATTTTCAAATGTAAATTATGAAATTCTTGATGGGGAAGAGCTTCACATGGACCAATCTCCAACCTCTTCTCTTGAAAGAGTTTTTGATTTGTATTTAGAAGAATAGGGAACTGACCATTATGAGCATGATGCTAAAAAATTATTAGAGGAATCTAGTCTTAGAGTGTATTTAATTTATGAGGAGGACCCTTTAATGCCAAACTTGATGAAGCTAAGTGAAAGCATGGATGGTTTATGGTAGCTATTCTTTGATGGATCTAGAAGCAAAGTTGGGGAAGGTGGTGGAGTAATGTTGGTTTCTCCATCAAAGGAAATGTACTATTCCACTTTTAGATTTCACTTCTCTTATACTTGTAATTTTGTAGAATATGAGGCCATTATTCATGGCCTTGAGTGGGCTAGAAAAAGAGGTGTGAATGAGTTGTAAGTGTATGGTGATAGTGAGCTAGTTGTGAATCAAGTAAGGGGTCAAAATTTGACTAAAAAATATTTTCTCATGTCTTATAATCATAGAGTGTGGGATATTGTGGAATAATTCCAAGCCTTAAACATCTAATATATCCCAAGAGAATACAACAAACATGTTGATAGGTTAGTAGTAATTAGAGCTCAATTTTATGTTCCAAAGGGGATAAGAGAAGATAAAAACTAGCCACATCTCAAGGTGATTGTAAGTCCCTCCATACCTGATAATGTCATTAATTGTCAAGTGTTTGATAATGAACAACAAATAACAATTTTTATACAAGAGGAGGTTGAGCTTTCTTCAAAGAATAAATCCAAACTATAACATCAATATGGAGGGTAGATTGTACAAATAAATACAAGTAAAATCCCTAAAGGTTTAGTCACACTTTAGAGTATCTTAAATTATGATGATTAGTTAAAGAAGGAAAAGTTAATATTGTATACTAAGTAACAAAACTATGAGAGATTATAACTCTTCAAGGATAAGTTGCTTGCTCTTGGGAAGTTATGTACAAGTGAAGAGAAACATGCTTACATTGAGTTATGCAAGTAATTTTCTAATGTCTTTAAATGTGAATATAGTGATTTAAAAGGTTTTGATCCAAACTTAGCTCAGAATACCATAGAGATAGATTAGAATTTTAAGCCTATAAATCAAAGACAAAGGCCAATAAATCCTAAGATTGAGCCTCTCATGATAAAGGAGATAACAAAGTTGATTGAGTCCAAGATCATTTTTTCTATTAAGCATTCATCTTGGTTGGAAACCTTAGTCTTGATAAGGAATAAGAATGGGGAAATAAGGTTATGTTTTGATTTATGGGACTTTGATAGAGCTTATTTGAAGGACCACTATCCTCTTCCTTCCATGAAGTATATTTTTCAAGTTGTAGCAGGTAGTGAAAGGTTCTCACTTCTTGATGGATACTCAGGGTATAATCAGATTTTGGTAAAGGAAAGTGACCAATATAAGATAACCTTTAATAATAAATGGGGTACATATGATTATAGTAAAATGTATTTTGGATTGTCTAATTATGGATATACATTTCAACATGTAATGGATATGGATTTTAAAGGTATAATAAATGACATTATGTTGGTGTATCTTGATGATATCATAGTTTTTTCTAAGGACACAAAGGATAATTTGAATCACCTTAGGCATATTTTTAAGAGATGTAAAGAGTTTATAATCTATTTAATCCTAAATAAATGTGTGTTTGTTATCTATTGAGGAAAACTTTTAGGACACAATGTCTCAAAGAAGGGCTTACCCATAGGTCCTAAAAGGGTGAGTGTTATCTTAGCATTAGCTTTACCCAAACATAAGAAAGGTTTGAAAAGTTTCTTTGGAAAAATAAATTTCATGAGTTTAATTATTGATTTTTATAATTTATTCAATTTTTTCACCTCTATGCTAAGTAAATATTAAGTATTCACTTGGACAAGGAGGAAGGAGAGTTTTGAAGAGAATAAATAAGTTATTGTCCAAGATCCAACCCTTGAAAGCCCTAATTTATCAAAGGATTTCAACTTATATACCTTTGGAAATGATGAGGTAATTTATGCCATGCTCACTTAATAAAATTAATAAAACTTGGAGTAGCCTATTTCCTTCTTTAGTTAAGGATTGAAGGGCTATGAGGTAAGATACACCTATGTGGAGAAACAAATGCTTCTAGTTGTTAGAATTCTAAAAAAAATTAGGCATAAATTGTTTAAAAATAAGATTCAAATATTGATACCTCATTATAATGTCATGGACTTCCTTTTGAGTAGAGATTTAAATGAAAAAAGGGCTAGTTGGATACAAAAGTGATTGAGTATGATGTACAAATCAAGATAACCAAACTATTGAAAGGGAAGGGGTTATGTGAGCACCCTACTTCAGATTTGAGGGAATAAAAAGAGGTTGTATTAGCATTCTATGATGACCCTATGATAGTTGAATATTCATCAATGAGGAGTTTGACACAAGAAATTATCCATTTTATTCAAACTAATGAGTGTCCATAAGGCCTAGATAGAGTTAAAATAAGGTACTTTAAATTACAATCTATTCCTTATGTACTTATTGATGGAGTGTTGTTTAGGAAAGAATTATCCAGTGTTCTTTTGAGATGTGTTGAATCAGATTAGGTTGAGAAAATATTTCTTGAGTTTCATGATGGACTAGCTGGTAGTCACTTTTCTCTAAGAACCATAGCTACTAAGATTATGAGAGTTAGATATTTTTGTCCTAGTTTTTCCAAAGACACCCATAATTGGATAAGGAAGTGTCAAAAATGTGCTCTCTTTGATGGTAAACAAAAAATTATAGCTTTTCCTCTTCATCCAATATAGGTAGACCAACCTTTTATGCAATGGGGTCTAGATTTCATAGGCCTAATCAACCCACCTTATAGTGTTGGACATAAGTGGGTGTTGACTACTATATATTACTTTAAAATATGGGTATAGGATATTAATCCCAAGGAATGAAATGAAATTTTAGTTCTAGACTTCTATGAAGGCATATTGATAACGTTTGGGGCCCCTTCAACAATAATTTAAGACAATACATTGGCTTTCCTTAGAATGAAGACAAGTGAGTGGGATTTGAAGCATGGAATCTATCTTAGTAATTCCTCAAAATATTATCCATAAGGGAATAGACTAGCTTAATCCACCAACAAGAATCTAATTAGGATTATCAAGAGGACAATGGAGGAGAATCAAAGAACTTGGCATTATAAGTTGAAAATATATCCTTGGGTTGATAGAATCACCCCCAAGGGAGTAATTAGAAACTAACCATATAGACTTGTTTTTAATAAATAATCTAGACTACCTATTTCACTTGAGCTACTAGCCTTAGATCTCACTTATCAGTTGGAGTTGATGGAAAATGAAATCATGAAAGTCATGTTGTGTGAGTTAATAGAGCTTGCAGAGAAAATAGATCAAGCTATGCAAACTATGAGAGCTTAGGAAGGTAAAAAAAAGAGACACTTTGACAAGAAATCCATGCCAAGAAGCTTCTAAGAGGGAGACATTGTTTTAAAATGGGATGAAGATAGGGCTAAGCTTAGAAAACACACAAAGTTTGCTGTTCTGTGGAGTGGCCCTTATGTTATGACCCAATGCAAGAAATAAAATGCTTTCCAACTCTCAAAGTTAAATGGAGAGGAGCTTAATATCCAAATCAATGGGATATTTCTCAAATATTTATATTAAGGTTATCCTCTCTCTTTGTACATAGTTATTATTTTCCTTGTTTTCCCTAAGTGCTTATGCACATGTGTGAGTCTTGTTTGTGTCTTGTTTTGTTTAGTGTGTTGTGGTTGTTTTTTGTGCATTTTAGGCAATTCATCACTATTTGTCTTTAATAATTAATTGAATCCCTTGACCTATAATAGGATAATGCTACTGGTCCTTAGTATAATAGGCATACTACCCTATGAATCACTAATGTTTTGACTAAACTTAACTTTAAGGTCAAATTTGGACCTCTATAGGTAAAAAAATTAGTTTTTAAAATTTTTAGGGGTCAAATATTTTTTCATAGGATATATTATAATTCATTTTATGTTATCTAATGCATTTTTATCCTTAGTTATGATCTAATAAGTTTATTTGTCATTTTGAGTCTTTTAGTGGGATTTTAAGGGTCATAAATGCAATTAACATGGTTCCCAAGGTGCCCATGTGTCTATTTTTTCCTTGAAAATGTATAATAAGTAATTTTAACTATCAAGTATGTTAGTTACACTATAATATTGCATGTTGTCTAACTAAAATCTAAGAAACCAACTAAAAAAGGAACATTTGGCACTTGTATAGCCCATGGGGAAGTGTGCCACATGGGATAAGATCATGGAAGGCATATTCACCTCCCTAAAAATCATATCAACATTTTTTTTATTTTTAAGTTCCATTTTAAATCCAAAACCATTCTACTTTTTCCTTATATTTATAGACATACAAAAGTGACTTTCAAGTTTATTCTTAGTATGGATAGCTCAAGAGGTTTCAAGATAAATTATTTTTGGAGGTGATATTAAACTTATATACTTTGATTTATATATAAAGAGTGAAATTATTGATTAACTATGCTTTATGAAACATCCTCATGAAGTGGACTATATCTTTCTGCTAGTTGTTTCATGTATCCTATAGGTTTTGCTCCATTTTGGTCAAATTCATATGAACCGGTTGGTGATGTTGACTCCATAAGATGTTGGATACATTATAAAATATTCTCAATTCTTATTTTCATTTTTTATAATGTTTTTGTGAACAATTTAGTCCATGCTATAGGAATGTGTCACCATTGTGAAGTTTTAGTCAATTCTACCTTAATCCAAAATGTTGGTCTTCTACAGAGGTTTCATGTGAGTTGAAGATGGTGTTACATTGGTATATAGGTCATATGAGAACATATTAACATGTTTGGCTCCCCCATATCATGATTTGTGAAAATTCTCATCTTGTCATTCTCCATTATCAGCTCTTTGCCCACTTTCACTTACAGTCACCTATATAATCTTGTTTATCCTCTCCATGGAGTTGTAATCAGAGCATGTTAGTTATCCAAGCCATAAATAGATGATTATATTCCACTTGGATTCTTGGGAAAAGTACAAGTTTTATCACATGTTCATTCAACATGTTAAACAGTCATGAGATTCCTCTGATTGCTCTATTCCATATATATGTAGGTCATTTTCACATTGAAAAAGATGTTTTAGGACTTGTTTCAATGAAATGGATAGAAATAATGCATTTGTAATGTTGAAAATAGGTTTGATCTACCCATGAGATCTTTTATCCAACTTGTTGCTCTATTCCACACTCATTGTCTACACATAGCTCAATACACACATACAAAAGCCATTGCTAAAATCATGCTAAGAGGTGTTGATATAATTATAATATCATAATATTTATAAAATTTTATTTGCATGTTTTATGAGAGCATACGAATTTCATATTCATGGATAGCTTTCATACTACTCATACTCAACTCATTATTTGTGCACCAAAATATCCACCTATAGGTGGTTGAACAGGGGACTAAGATGTTTGTATAGAGAGGTTGAAACAACTTGACACCTCCTTACGGTCTTGGTATGATAATCAAGCCATGATAGACCCATATAAAGTGTCAAAAGTGAAAAAATAAGTGTGTAACCATGTTGAGGATATAAGAGATTGAGTTTAGGGGAGCCTTTCCTAAAATGTCAAAATAGAGGTTAAGGGGCTTTTTGTGGACATATTAAGACATGGTGGTAAAGGGTTTTAAGGCATCTAGATAGGTGAATTTTGTAGCTCCTATCATATGAAGTTTACATGTTAAATATTATTGTCATAAAATTAAGAGAGGATGGAAATAAAGGGCTTCAAATATTCCCATTAAAACACTGAAATACTCCATTAGCATCTACAAGCTTGTAGTTGTGAATGGCCTTTTGACAAAGGAGAAATAATGAACACACCCTCAAGGATAAAAAATTTCAAATGGTGTAATGTTATATAAATGGCATCAGTTTATCAATAGGAGGTTGACACATGGTTATTCAAGCCCTATGGTCACCTACAGGTGTCCTAATGGGAAATAGGCACCTATAATAGAGTATAGGATAATAACCCTAAATTTATTCCTAAATGATGTTTTAAGAGTTTAAAATTTAAGTTTAGGCTCAAAAATTTAATTTTTGACCTAAGGGGGTTCAAGGGAATTCTTCATATATCATACCCAAGTCCTCGAGAGCGAATGTTCACCTACAATTGTCTAAAGGCAGAGTTCATAGTCAAAGGTAGTTAGTGGCTTAGTCAAGGTGATTAATGGTGTATTAGCTCAATAAACTTAGATAAAAGGTAAAATAAAATACAATATGGCCATAAAAATTCAAGGGAGGTCTCCCAACATCATAACTTAGGTCTAAAAAAGCAAAGTAACCTACAAGCAGGGTCTAGAAGATAGTTATCTCAATCAGAGTAGTGGAGGACTAATTTATGAACCAAGGTGCATGTAGAGGGATAATTATAGGATAAAATGATGAATTAAACATATATACACCTATTAAATATCCATTATGATCCTCATAATCTTTTAGTAAAGCATAAGAAGCCTATATAGACCTCTTGAAACCTTGTATGCAATTACATCAAGGTACAGTCTTGATGAAGGAAAGGTTGGAGATGAACTTATATAGGACAAGAAGAGGGTTAAAATAAATTAAAAATGGATAATTAGTTTTAATTTTTTTTAATCAAGCCTTAATACTTTTCCAAGTTAATGATCCACTCTTCCTTCTTACCAAAGTCATCAGTCCCTACAGTTGCTCCAAGAAACCACTTTGCTCAATAAATGAATATAAGGAATCTAAAGAAGAGAATTTTTTTGGGTGAATTAAAATTTTAATAATAATAAATTTATGATGAATAACATATTTAAAGATCCTAGGATAATTTTTTAATCTTCAAGAGGTCACTCTTAGGTTGATTTGAGAAAAATATAGGAAGATGGGCTTTTTAGAGGTTTTTTAAGGTATTTTTAGATGGTTAGGCACCTAAATAAAGGAATATAGATAAAAATTTGGTAAAAATTATAATTAGGACATCATAAATATTAAAAAATATTCACTTTTCCTTGTAAAATAGGGCTATACCTCACTATTTTGTCTAAGAGGTCAGCCAGTCAAGAAAAATCAAGTTTTAGCAAAACAAGCTAGTGAGGTCAAAAAAGGGTTAAAGAACTTGATGGAAGGTTTGATAAACCTATAAAATAATGTTTTGATATGTATTAAATACAAATATGTGTTAGGTAACACTAGTTAAAGATCATAACTCTTAATATGACCAAAATACCCCTGCACACAATCCAACTAGGCAAGCTTTCACTAGGCCTAGTTGGTGAATGAGAGAAAAAGATGAAAAGGAGAACTTTGGAGGTTATGTGATGGATTTTTAAGCTTTAATTAAGTATTAAAATTTTCAATACACTAAAAAAATGATGAAAAATAAATCTAAGTAACTAAAGTTAGCTGGGTACATGCTAGGCCTATTAGGCCTTCAAGGGACCTAGAGCCAATTGGGGGTCCATCTTCATTTAAAACTCTTGGTGGGATATGTATTTGATTTTGACATGTTATGGAGATATAATTAGAAATTTTTTAATTTTTATTATACATAGGAACCTATAATAAAGCTACTTATAGCTCAAAGAGAGTCAAAGCATTGAAGAAAGGTAGAAACAGGCTCGATAGGATGATTTCAAGTGTTCATATCTCCTCTAAGAGTTTTCATGGGAAAAAAATGATTTTTTATGGGTTATTAGGATCCATTAAAATCAGGTTTGTGGTATTTTTGGAAAGTTCAACATTAAAAATTTATAAACAATGCTTAAGACTAAAAACTACCTAAAACCTTACTAAATCCTCAATTAAGAGTTGATAGAGAAAAAAAGATTGAGAGATATCAAAATTACATAGTTTGACCATGAAAAATATTTTAAATTATAGTGGACTCACTTAGTCTCCCTCTCATACTTTTGAGTTGTATGAAACTATATAGACAAGGTGAAAAATAGGGTATTTTTGACCATTTTGTGTGTTTTATAGGTTTTAGAAGAGGTTTAAAGATGAAATCAAATTTGAGAGTAATATATGGAATTTTAATAAATACCTATGGTAATTTTATTCCAATAAGAAAATCCTAAGTTTCTAAACTAGAGCTCTTATCTCATCTAGTCAAAACTGGCATAGTGAACATAAGGGTGAGAAGTGTGAAAACCTTAAGTGGATGTCCTTTTAAGGTACACATAATAATTATAAGGCCATGGAGGGTATTTAAAATTTTAATACACTATATCCAATGTATTTTCATGGAAAAATGATTTTAATTTTGAGGCCAAGTTTGAGGGGTGACAGAAAAAGGAGTTTTTTAGACTGCAAGTAGTGATGGCTTCCTTCTAAGAGTTTCTATATGAGTAGGGATACAACCAATGCATGGTAATTCATGTATAAAATTATTCCATCTCATCCTAATATTAATAAATATACCTAGTTATATTTTGGATGTTCAAATAGGTCCAAATCATGAAGGTAGTTTTTGAGCCAAAATAAGGAGTTTCATGCCATTTTTCATAAGTTTCATGACTTTTAAGGACATTTAGACCTCTTAAAATTACATGTTTCATTTAAAATATATTTATAATAAAAATATAAACTCTTTTATTATCTTTATATGTGTCCAAATTACTTTTGTACTTCCCTTGTCTCACCCCTCTCCCAAATGCTATAAATATTGACTCTTTTGGCTCTTTTTGGCAGCCTTTATTGGTTGATGGTTAAACCCTAGCCAATTTTGTACTTGAATGTCTCTTGAAGAAATAAAATAAGTTAATTTTCCTACTTAAATTCTTTAAAATTGAGTGTTTTTACAATATTTTTGGTCTTGTATAGTAGAAGATGATCCTTTCTAGCATGTTATCCTTGATTGTTCATCAAGTTTTTAGAAAAGTAATTGTTACAGGTCTTTGTTAGTGTTCTCCTTCAAGTGTAAAAGTTTATAATAATTATTTAATGAATATATTATCTCAATGAATAATTAATTACACTCTTAAGTATCAAAATACATTTTTGAACCCATCTTATGAAACATTGATGTGATAATTTATCATATGTTGTGTGTTTTGTGTAAGGAAAGCTTTATTTTGCTCTAAATAGTATAAGTTTAGTCAATAGGAGGAAATATAATATTTTTGCATCACCTTTTATTTTTATTAGTTTTTTTCTTAACCCTTTTCATCCAAAGTCGATAAGTAATAAAGTAATTCAAAGAGTGCATCAAGGGAACTAGCCCTTCTATAGATTTATCTCACCAAATTATTACCCATAATAAGATAGATGTTTCCATTGTGCCACTTGGATGAGGAGAGCTAGGCATATCATCAATGGGTGAAAATAAAATTGACAACATGAATAACAACAAAAATTATCTTGATTTCAAATTGATGATTTATGAGGGAAAAGAGACCAATTCCATAACCACTTGATCCATCAGGAATCCCTTTGACATGTATCATCTCTCTCCAATCAGTACCAGCATTAAACCTACAAGCCTCTCTCTATGTAAAAATTAGCCAATTATTGGAGATGATTAGTTTTAGGCTTGTCTTTTATAAAATTACCATAAAAATATTCATGGACCTATGTCATGTCCTTATCCTCATATTTCAAGTTTTAATTGTATGTAACTCCATATGGATCCATAATATTATTTGATATATGAAATAAAATAGCTTTTATTTACCTTTTATTCTTGATTTAAGACCTCCACAACAAAATTTTATGGATGAAAGGTATCACACAAGTATTTAAAATGTAAAAATAAAGAAATAAAGTATTTCCATGCTTTTGAAGCCAAGAAATTAGCATGTGTAAGCTAGAAAAGGGCCTTTTGGGCTTTAAAACACATGAAATCACCTTTTCTTTATATGACATTTTGGACTTAGGATAATATCATTAAAATTAGTATGTTTAGAATTAATTAACCAATTTTAAGACCTTATAAAACTAATTTTATCATTTAAATACCATTTTTTTTCTTTTTAGGCCAAAATACTTAGTTTTAGACTAGTTTGAACAAGCTCAATAGTACTAGGAGAAGTTTGAGATTGTAAGGGTTGGTATTTGGCCTTGATAGGATAAATTACCAAAATTTTTGACAAATTACATGGGTTGACCAGCTTGCTAGTCAAAATAACTCATCAAATTTCATGTGATAATGGTAAATTGAAGAATAACAACTTTGACTTGATGATTCTCTTGACTAGAAAATAGACTCTTTTGGTATTTGAAACACTCCCTCTAATTATGAAAAAATAAGACTAAAAAAAAACATAAAATAAACTAATAAATAAGTACAACTAACCTAATGAGATATGAAAAATAAGATAAAAATATTAGAAGGGAACTAGACTACTGATTTTACTATTCAATTATTGAAACAAATAAAACCTAGAACAACAAACCTAAAGTGACAAGCTTCCCTCCAAGGTCAAATGGAAATCTATTTGGTCTACCATAAAACCTTAAATCATGATTCCTTCATTTTGATGGCATCTTCTTATAGATAGGAGCACTTGTATCTTCATGTCTTCTAGATGATGTAGTTGGTCCTCTTAATTCCATTCTTAGGTACATGGATTGAAGACATGAATCCAACACCCAATCATAGTCTTGTCAAATTATTATTTATTACATTGAAAATGAAAACTCTACCTCATCCATAGGTTGATATAGATTTCTCACATTCTCATTCATTGATTGTATTAGCAAATCAACTGATGTGTTTGGATCAGTGTCTACATTATGCTCCATTTGAGGTAGTGATTTCTCAAATTCTTCAACTTCTTGATAGGTATCCAAACATGTCTAAAATATGTCATTAATTTATTCTTGATGAATAGTGGTAACAATACTCTTTACAAAACATTCTTCAATCTCCATATGGGATAGAGATGGACTATCAAACTTTGCATAAAAACCCTCCAAGCCATCCCAAAATGCCATTTCATCAAGATCAAATGAATGGAAATGAAATTCATTTTCATTATTACCATTTAAAACCTATCAATCACACCTTTCTAACCATTTTGTGGATTCATGTGAAGGTTCTATATATGTTATACTTGTTTCATCTTCATCTTCAATAGAGAATGGCATCTCATCTCTCCAATCAAGCTCCACCTCATCTTATTTTGGAATCTATAGAATAACATTGCCTTCTTGAATCTTCAAAACATTGGTATAATCCTCAAATGAATCATCAAAATACTATCCTATTTCATCATCCAAATCTACCATCTTAAGCTCTTTAATTTCATTCAAGAAATCATGGTATAGCTATTACCAATTATCATATTTTTTTAGGAAGATTATCCATCTCAGTAATGGCTCTATATAAGTACTCTTCATCGATACCTTATAAACAAATATTATTTTGTATTTTATCTTTATAAATTGCTTCAAGTTCTTGACAAATATCTTCTTTTTGTTCATCTTAAAATTCTTTGACATCATAAAAGACTAGATCATGCTTGTCCTTGCCTAATGGTGTTTCAACCATGATTTTTTCTTCTTGATCACTCAAGTAACCTTCATTTTATATATATTCAACTACATATTCTTCACTTACCTCATAAAAGAGAGGTTATTGATCCAAGAGTGGCATGGTAGACCCCTAAAAATCTTGTATAGGCTGCCATAGCCTAGAAAATAATGAAGATAACTAAAATTATGAACAAAAATATGCCTTTTACCTTGATATAAGGACCATAGGAGTGATTGAAATAGATATTAAAGATGAATATGCTACAAAATTGTACTTTAATGGCTAAATTTGTTTCACACTAGGTGTGCTAAAATTGTTATCAACCTAGATAATACCCTATTTGAATGTTGATAGATTGCTCTAAAACTCGTTCACACTTGGACTAACATTGGAATGATCCAAGGTATGGGACACCTGAACTTAGACCAAACCTCTAGTTTTGATGAGGTTAGATATTTTGATGTATCACTTATGTTCTGCCTACTAAATTACTATGATTTTTGGGGTGAAAAGGGCAAAAAGGATTATAGAAAAGGAAATCTAAGATATTTATGGTTATACACTTGTATTTTTGGTTTATCCACTCTATTTGAACATCTAAAATAGTGATAAGATAGGAAAATGATTAGAACCATAACCCCAAATGACTCTTATGCATTAGTATTTCATGTAGAGATTTTATCATTTGATCAAAGCATAAGGGAAATGATGGAATAGGCCTAATTTAAGGAACTAACTAGTCACTTATATCCAATATTAGCTCAGTAAAATGACCTCAAACATTGAAACATGACCTACATAAGTTAGCTTACTAGTAACTAGGTGAGATCAAGACCTGAAAGGGAGAAAATACCACTACATGTTCAAATAAACTAACATAAAGAAAACTATATAGAGTAATGGAATATAAAAAAAATCATTTATTAATCTCAAAAGGTTACAAAGATCAATCTTGGTAGAGTCTAGTCATTCCCAAGAGAGGGATGTTGAAGAATGGCTTGAAAGCCTCAATATATAGAAAATAGCAGAACTAAAAAGAAACTCTAGCCAATGTGGCATATAGGTGAGAAGAGGAGGTCAAATCCACATGAACTCAAGCTAATTTTTAGTTCAATTTAATAACAATTATCTTCAATATATCTCTTTAGTGTCCTTATCTTGCATGAAACTTATTTTTACATTGGAAATGAGTGGTGGGTCCTTTGAATTGGTTTGGCTCCATTTACATGATTTATATGCCATATCTTGGTGATTAACTCCACTTAAAGTGATTTTAAGTTAAATATAAGTCCTCCTTTGCATGAAGATAGTCAAATAGTCAACTAAAGTGATTTGGTCTTCAAGATAATTTAACTCTACTTAAACTCCATATTACGTGAAAAGGAACTTTAATATTGATTTAAAAATGATATATTCACTTAAAAAACAAATATTTGGCATGGACAATTCTCATGAACTACTTTATTAGCCCCTTCAATGCCAATTATCTTTGCTTGTTTGATCAAATAGGCCTATTAGGCCTAGTAGCCTACACTTTTCACATGAAGACCATAAAATTGCACAAAACTTTGAAATCATGAAAAAATGATGATATTATACTTGAATCAACTCCTTAAACCATGAGATAGGTGCTCTTAATGAATAAACTCTTGCCACTCAGTCACCATAGTTGACCAGGTCAACTTTACCTTATTTTCCTACAAACTGGTTGTTTTGGATTATTTGGTAGGGAGAATTACAAGAATATTTATAACCAAATAATTATTTTAGGATGAATAATAATTCTTAGGCTTCAACATCCATGGATTTTATTTCATGTAAACTACCTTTTACCTCATTTTTCATGATATTTTATCCATTAAACTTAATTTATGCCCTGATCCATATAATTATGTACAAATATTGGCATTTATGGGATCATATATAATTTTAAATGATGTTTGAAGAGGTTTTAGGTTGATCCATGAGGTTTTGATGGCAAGAAAATCAAATTTTCTCAAAACTAGTCACTATGAGGGTTTGGGAGGGTTTTAAAGCTTAATGTTCTTTATGATGATTCATAAGGTAAAAATACTCCAAATCCAAAATTATTTCCATTAATTTTTAGTATACATATCCCCTCAACATCCTTAAAAATATTTGGTTCCATGTAAAAGGTATGAGAAGATACCACATGAAGGAATTTGCTTGTAGGGTTTGAAAGCATTCTAGACATGCTTACACATTTAGCAATTGTTCATAAATCACATCCCATAAAAAAATTGTTCATTAATTATAATTACATATATTTCCTCAAATTATTATAAGATCATTTATCCAAACTCTTATGTGGTGAAAGATACGAGCATTTGATTAGGTGGCTTGAATGGGTGTCTAAAATTACAAAAATTGAATTTCCTCCTTGGATTGAATATGACTCCTCCATTTCTTATACCTAATTTAAATAATAATCTTGGGACATTTACCATTTCATCAAAGAATAAACAAGGTTTAATCTTACTTGATAGGTCTACAAGTTTCCTTTGGTGCTATAGGCATGTTTGCTTATATTAGCCCTCAAGGTCATGGTCTTCATATAAATTGGATTATAAACATTATTAAAAGGTTTCATAAATATTTAATAACATAATTACATGATTAAAAAACATTTTATTTAACTTTAAACCCTCTAACACACTTTAAACTCATTAGGTTTACCTACACCAAAAGTGGTTGTCAAAGGACATGCTAGTGACTATGCTAAAAGAGTAAGGTTATCCACTTGTAAATTGACATTCCCAATAGAATGTATTTTTATAAAAACTTACGAGGACCACTTTCACCAAGTTTCAAGCTTAGATCATGCATATCTTGTTCTATAGGTGTATTTTCTTATCACATAGTAGGAGATTGCCTGCTTACTTAGTCCTAAGACCGAGTTTTCCTCATTTTCATCTTAGATTGATCCTAAGCATGATGAATAAGCTTTTAAAATATCATGAAAATACCCATTTCAATGATTTCATACTCTAAGATTAGATATTCAACCTTCATGTCTCCTCTTTTAGTTCTTATCTCCTAAGAACTATCAACATGATTGTGTTACTATCACTATTGTAAGTGATCTTGATGATAATTGGACATGTTTAGTGACCATTACATATTCAATTGGAGTTTATAAACTATTTATATCAATTGATATCTTTCTACCTATCTCCTTCATAGTAATTTGACTCTTAAACAGATTTTTAGACCTCTATAGTATCAAAAATCCATACAACAACTATGTACTATCACTTTTTGAGTTATCATTATCCTAAATATTATCCAATGTCTTGGATATGATAAACATTCACTTGACCTTCCTTTTAAATCTCATAATCCACTTGGACTTGAATGATCTTGAAAGGCACTTGGTTACTTGAATGATACTTGACTATGTAAGAAGATGTCATATATACATGTAACATGTCCTTTAAGTTGACTTTGATTGTACTCTCTTAGTACCCAGAGTCTCATCTCATCCTCTCTAAATTTATTTTGTCACTTTATTACTCCTATTGACCCATTCAATTATGTAACATTATACTCTTACCCTTCTTCAATCTTGAAACATGACTTTATATGTGACTATAGGGGAATTTATATAAGGTGAATGGATGTGGCATGAGTATTTGGAAAATATATTTTATGATTTATACCTTATCAATCCTTTCTTATTTAGTTACTTTCTAGATCATGGACCTAAAGATGAGACCTTTTTTTATAAATCACTAACCCTCAACTTGTCTTCTAGATGTAGGAATAAAGTCTACTATGAAGTGGCTCTAGCTTGTATTTTTCATCGAAACCTAACTATGTTCATGTGTGTTGGTAGGCCCTTTTCACTTTAAATTTCATAAATTTATGTCATCCATAATCTCTTAAGAACCCTCATGATCAAGTAGTGATTAAATATGCATCACTATGTTTCTATTCACCTACCAACTTGAAAGTGTTACATTGACATAAGCATAGTTGTAGGTGAAATTTTTGACTATATACTTGATTTTAAGATAGTTCTTGGAGTCCCTCCATATTTCATGATTCTTTATCCTTCATTGAGAAAACTCTTTTGAAGCATCAACTCTCCTATCATCCACTATCCCTTCATTGGATCACAAGCATCTCTCTTACTTGATTGTACTTATGTTTATAGGTCCTTGTATGAAATAGGCTATGAAGTGATGATTCTATGACCATATAAGATATTTATTTGAGTTTATCCATTTCAAAATTACATCATAGGACTCACATCCTTTTTTACATCATGTACATTCTCTATAAAGTCTCCCTTTGTCAAATTCACCTTGGTTGGAGATGTTCATCTTAGGTTGTTGTAGGTTGCTTTCTGAGGTGAAAATGACCAAAAGAGCTTGGTCTTCCTCTATAATATCCATTAAATTATAATAATTATGAGTATATTCATAAAAAATACTCTCTAATATATTAACCATCACTCTATTCCAAGTGTACCTCGACACACATGTACTTGACTATATTCTATGATGATTTGTCCTTGTATGGAATATGGCAAGATGTAAACATGCCTAAACGGTTTTGAATAAATACATAACAAAATATCAATATTTATTCATTTTTATAAGATACTTATAGTCAAAATGACCTCCCTTAAGGTTTTTGAACCTTAAAAAACCTTTCCAACTCAGTTGTATATCTACTTGGTTGAAGGTTACTCCACAATTGGATGTAGGTCTCCTTTGAGCCTTTTGAGCCACATAATTCTTGACATTTATTGTAATTTGGATCAATTCATTATGATTTCCACCTTTTTCCTTGATTCATTCAAGGTATAATCTAGGTGACCTCCATAATCCTAAGAAAAGTGTTAATAATTATCAAGTTTAATGTCTAATGTAGGTGTGTTCTCAGTCCTCTTATAGGTCCTTATTTCCCCTTATTAATCCCTTTAAGGATTACTATTATCAACAAATATTTCACCCTATAAGAGGTTATTTAAGATTATTATAGATCTGGGTAACATGGGATAATTTTTAGGTATGTGGGTGTACCTATATCATAAATAAGCCTCTAGGTTTAAGGGATAGCTCCCTAAATATATCAGACAATGTTTGTCATTTAAGTTACTACTTATTCATAGGGAAAAGAGTTAAAAAATGCATAAATTGAACCTAATCTAAATAATGTGATGCATGAAGAATATCTTCCACATGACCACCATATTTTTTACCACAGTGAAACAAGGTATACAAGTTGGTATTTAAGTCTCAATGGGTTCTAACATTAGTATTTCAATATATAGGTGAGGTGCAAGGAGAAATACAAGGAAACTAATCTAGAGGGAAGATTTCACACTCCAATAACAAGTATACACTTAAAGATAATTTACATTATAGAGTACACTCTATATGACCTGCTAGCTTAAGAACTCTTTATTAGACATGAAATGATAAGGGAAGGAAGGATAGAGAGTTATCAATTATTATCACCATACATCACTTTTGGACTTATAAAATTGTTTTAAAACTTAAAAAAAAGCTTGTATTAATGTTTAAATGGAAAATATAACATTAGTCTAGTAGGGCTTTGCCTTACATGGTGTGTGATACCTTTTACAATATCTCAAGAGCTATAGTTATAAAAGAAAGGCTACAAGAGAAAGGGGCCCTTGATGCTCAAAAGGAGAATCAATCCATTTGAATGTTTCAATCATAGTTACAACTTCTTCCACAAATTATGCTCCTTCAAGCCATTTGATTGATCCCCATCATTTTTTAGTCACTACATAGTTATTTATTCCTTCTTTAATCCTCCTTAGTGGTTATAATGGTGGAATTGAGAATTCCTATTGGGTTTAGGAATCCATCTAGTTAGAACAACTAGATCAATCTATTAGGGATTTATCTTGATGTTAAACCACTCTAAATTGGTTTGTTGTGATGCATGCCCAAGAGGGGAGAAAGGTCACTCTCATGTAGATGAATTTAGCAATAACTATCAAAGTCTACATGTTTATCTTATAGGTTTAATGGCACCATTCAATCCCAAAAATAGACTTCTGGCTCAAATTGAAACATTTTTGAGCTTGGCTCTATCATGCTTTCTTACCTTAGTAAAAAAATTGACTCTTTGACCTCTACCTAAGTCACTTAGCTCTCCTTTGTTTTGATTGGTCATTGAGAACTAGCTCAGATTACTAGATCCTAGAATTATCTCACACCATTATATCTACCTATGCATGGATGCCCATGAGCCATCAATATTCTACTAGCTAAATGATTTTGTGCCACTTGTCATGCACCTATTCACCTTTGAGGTTCACTGGCCATTTTGACTCAACTCTCTCCATTATATTTTATAGGTCCAAATGAACATGATTCCTCAAATCAACCTTTGAATTTTCAACCTTGTCCTTACCTACACCATGTGTCAAACACGTGTTAATCCTTAGGATCCTACTATCAGTCTATAGCTTCATGCAATTGTGTCATGTGTTGACCCCTCAATCTCTATAACTGTTTGACTCATATCACACCATTGGACTGAGATGTAGGATTTATCAAGGATCATTGATTTTTTTGAGACCAAATATTTGAAACCTAATGGCTATTTCATGATCTTAAAATTGATGATCTATAGGATGTCACTTTACATTCACATGATCATCATTCATGGTCATATAACCATCAAATTTAATCTCAAAGGACTTAATTTGTTTGAGCTTAAACTTAACATTAGCATAAACATATATAGATTTTAAAATGCAAATGCCTAGTTAGAGTGGCTTGAATTTGACATCTATGGGGCTACCCAAGACCTTTTGGAATCAAATGGCTATTTCCTTTGAACCTTTTAATAGACAATTTTTTTAAGATTTATGTGGGACACTTTTTCTAAAGGAATTTGTTTGCCTTATCCTTGCCTTGAATAATTATTATGGATAAAATGCTCAAAATAATTCATGTCTTGGTCCCTTGCCCTCTGAAAATCTCTCTTCAAAACTTTGAAGTGGACAATTTCCTTGAGAAAAGTGCCCTTTGGGGAAACTATTTGGGGTACTTGCTTGAAAAATATATCCTTCAAGGAAATTATAAAGGATCAATTTCTCAAAGATAGATCCTTTGGGAAATGTTTTGAAGACTTCAAAGTACCCTTTAAAACTTTTGAAAAGGACTCTCTTTGAAACAATGACCCTTCGAGGAAATTATTTTTGATAAAATGTTCGAAACAATTCCTGACACTTGAATAAAAGTTTAAAACACAACTCCTGAAAGAAATCCAACACTTATCTAAATAAAGTGGGAAAAAACTCTCAAAAGGATAAATCCTTTTACATTTTTTTTAGGTTTCATGTGGAGCACTTCCTTTGAATGAAATATAAATGTTTTACTCACTTGGCCAATAGTTGAACAAAACTCCCAAGTGCAATTTTAGGATTTTTTAGACTTGCTCTTGTAACTGTTCAACACCATGAAAATTTTCTACTTGTATATATGATCAAAATGATTATTAAGACACCAAAATAAATAAATACTAGGCTATGCCATGACCCACTCAAAATGGCATATGAAATGACATCAAACAAAGCCACAACATATCCTATGATATTATGAAAAGCCTCTATACAAGATTTTTACGTTAGGGGGGTTGACCCATTTTGGATTGTGGGGGAAAATGGTCAACACTTACAAGTACCCTTCTCGAGAAATATTTGAATTTTATAAGTCCCCTATGTTAAATAATAATTTTTATGGTCAATTTATCCTCCAAGAATAAGTAGGTTTGTCTTCAAGTAACACAAGCCTACAGGGTGTCTTTAAGTGACTTATATTATAAGTATATGAGTATTCTTCATAAGATTTTATAACATGTAATGAGTATTAATATAATTAATAATCTTTCATGACTTCTAATATTCATCACACACTTATGTCATATCAAACCAAACCTTCACACTAGGACCATGCTCTTTCCTTCTCATATAATGACTATGTTTATTGAGACTTGTATAGACTGATCATAAGTTCAAATCTTGGTCTTTATCGAACAAGAATCCAAGGCCACTACCATACTCTCATTCATATTAAAATTTGTTATAAAGATCCAAATCTCTCTTCATATCCTTAAACTCTTCCTTGGCGCACACTTGATCCATTTCAGTCTATCAGGGATGTATTTGGGTGTTTATTATTGACCAAATTTGACTTTTAGGTCAAATTGGGGAACCCCTAGGTAAAAACATGGTTTTATAGATTTTTTTGGAGCTTAATATCTTTTAATGAGGTGTTTCATAGGTAGTTTAATGTTATTAAATGATATATTATCATTGGTCATAAATTTCATTAGCTAACATGTCTTTTTGAGTCATTTTAGGGGTTAAAAAGGTGCATTTAATTATTTATACAAGTTTTTTGGGAAATTTGAATGTTATAAAAGATTATTTCATGGTCCTTATGTCCCTATAAGTTTTAATTTATTGAAAAAAATAAAATATAGCTGGTTATACATAAGAAAAGGTAGTTTTCTAGTCGAAGGAGAAGAAAATGGCATTTGTATAGCTTCATTGGGAAGTGTGATACTTAGAAAATGTTGAAATTTGACTCTTCAGATTCCTCATGCTTATATACATGTTTTAAATGATCTATAATTGTCATTTTAATTCCCAAACCATTATACTCCTTTTCACCTTTTTTGGCAAGGTAAAGTGACCTATAGATTTGTACTTTACGATCAACACAAGGGGTTTTAAGATAAATGATTTTGGGAGATGATAGTATAATAATATACCTTAAATTTAATATAAATATTTAAAATATTTACTATATATGATTTATGAACCATTGCTAATAAGTTGACTATGATCTTTTACTAGTTGTTTCATGCACCCTATATGTTTTGCTTCATTTTGAGCAAACTTTTATAAACCAATTGTTGAGTTCGCATAAAAAGGGTGTTAAATTATTTATTATATGTTCTCCACTCTTATTTTAATCTTTCATGGTGTTTTAATGGGCATTCCAACTCACTTTGTAAGAGGGTATCACCATTGTAGTTTCAGTTGAAGTGTTTCTTGTTTATTAAGTGTGTTCTCTTTTAGGGGTCTCATATAGATGGGAAATGGTATTCCAAAATCACCTAGGTCATGTGACCACATCCTTCCTTGTTTTGGTTTCACTATGTCATCCCTTGGGTTATTTGAAAGCTTGTTTTCCTCTATTTCCAACTCTCTACCCAACTTCACTTGCCCTCACCTATATGATCTTATTCAACTTGTCCATGGAGTTATAATTAGGGTATTCTAATTTTCCAAGCCATCAAGATTTGTAGATATTTCATATATATGTTTTAAAAATGTGTAATTATAGTCATAAGATCATCTACCATGTTACCTTTGTCATTAGATATGCATGTCTACTTTATTAAATGTATATGAATGTGTTTTCCATGTTGGGAAATATATGTTAGAGTAAGTTAAAGGTGTTTATTTATTAATTAATGTATTTTAAGGTTGACTAATGAATTTTATTTGTTTTGGAAGATATTCACTAACATATTCTTTCCCAACTTTGTCCTGCCTATATAAGATATCCTAATGTAGACCTATAGGACCTTGTTGATGTCATCATGAGGTGTAAAAGGACAAAAGAGGTTTTCCAACCTATTATCATATTAAAAGGTTCATTGAGATTCCTAATATAATCATACAATACTCACATTCATATGAATTTTCATCTAGCTCATACCTAGATCACTATTGGTGTACTAAAGCATTCACCTATAGGTGGTTGAGTAGGGTGCTAAATTTATTTCATGAAAAGAAAGAAATAAAAAAACACCTACTCAAGGATTTGTCATGATAAATAAGTTTATATAGACCCATATAAAGTGTATAGAGAGAAAAAAAGGTGTATAACTATGTTGAAGAGCTTAACGACTATTTCAAACCTTTTGTCTGTAAAAGGGTAAAATAGAGGTCAAGAGGGGTTTGATGACTAACATATGACAAAGGAAAATGGTTTTAAGGTAGCCTAATATATATTTTTATATCCCATACATAGGTAAATTAACTTTAAAAATATTGGGTACATAACACTAATGGAGATTGGTTAGTAAGATGCCTAAAGTTGCCTAAAAAACTAATGAATCTAGGTATAGATATCTATAGGCCTAAACCCAAAAGTGACCTTATGCTCTAGATCAAAAATCTTAGGTGATACCAACTTTGGTATTTGTTTAAAATGTCTCAAAGGATACTCATTTCCTAAAATATTTTAAAATTAATAGATGGATTTTTATTTTACTTGTATGGACGTTCCCCAATCTATAGATTGTGAAGATGTTGACCTACAGTAAGGGTATCTCAATTACCAAGAAGGAACATTTGGAGAATAAAGGTTTAAATATTAAATGCATGTCAAGGTGAATAAACTACTTTTTTACTATAAAATTTCTCTCATTATTTTATGGAGTCCTTTTCTCATCATCTTCTAGGCCCAAAGGGTTAAATATCCACCTATAGGTAGGGTCAATATTGAGATTTCTCAATCAAGGAGAAAAGACTCAGCCTTTGAAGCTAGAATTAACTAAAGGAGATGAAAATGATAAGAGTTGAAACCAATGAAGTTTAAAGATACCTAGAGATCATGAAGACATTTTATATCCCTATGACTACCTAAATAACACATTTCAAGCCTTAAATGTACACCTACAGGTCAAACAATTGAGTTGATGCAAATAGTGGTATTGGCATGGGTTATAATGTTTTTGGGCCATCTAAGGTGAGTAAAAAGTGATTAATAATGGTTTATGATTTAAAGGTGAACTCAATAATGTTTTTTTCCTCACTAGACCCTTAAATAAAAATATGAAACCTACAATGGGCCTAAAATAGAAGGGGTCTTAGTCAAGGCAAAATAGGGTACCCAATTTAGACAAGAAGTGCATTTGAGGCCCAAAGGAGGAATTTGGATGATATCCCAGATAGGATATCACTTCTTTTAAGGTCATTAAAACTTTATAGGTTGAAAATATGGGATAAACAAGGAAAGTATAGGGTTCTAATCCCATGTTCACACCTACAATAGGGTTCAAGATGGCAATCCAAGTGAAGACATGAACTTGTGAATGAGAGAAAGGGAGGTTTCAACTAATGCAAGGTAATTAAAAATAGGTATAGAGTGTTAAAATAAGCCAAAAATTCTACCAAGTTTATCATACACCTTTTTTACTTGGTCAAAATCCATTAGTCTATACAGTTACTCTAAGAATCCATGTTATTCAATAGGCAAGTATGGAACATCCAAAGGAAAAAGTGTTTTTGGAAGAAATAAAATCTCCATGAGCATGAATATAAGATTAAAAAAATGTTTAATAGACATAAAATCTTGGTTTTATCTTGGAAGAGTGACTCTTAGGTGGATTTGAAGAAAAATGTAGGAAAATAGGAACTTTTAGGCCTTTTTAAGGCATTTAGAGATGGTTGGATACCTAAAACATGAAATAAAGAAAAAAAATTGGTAAAAATTATAAATAGGACTTTTAAAAACTCAAAAAATATTCAATTTTACATGGGGATGAGGGATATACCTCTCTATTTTATCTCAGAGGTCAGCCAGTCTAGGAAAATCAAACTTTGGTAAAGTGAGATAGTGAGGTCAAATTGAGAAAAATATTTGACATGGAGCTTTAGTAACCTAATGTAAACATATTATAAGGTTTATATAAAGGAAATTTATTTCATGGAATCACTATCTCAATCTCAGACTCTTCAGGATGACCAATAGCTCATGCACATAGTCCAAATAGGCAAGCTTTCACTAGGCCTAGTTGGCAAATGAGAAAAGAGGATGAAGTAGGGTGATTGGAGGAATATGTAGTGGATTTTAAAGCTAAAATGAGGTGTGAATATTCATAATATAGAAACATAAATACAAGATACCATTCCTAACAATAAAACCTAGTAGGGTGCCTATTAGACCTATCAGGTTTTAAGAAGGCCTAATGCCCAATGGTAGTACATCTTCAATCCTATCCTTTGGTGAATTATAAAAATGGTTAAGGTAGGATATATAAGTGTATATAAAAATTATGGAACTCATATAATTTAGATAAATAAATTGGAAATCCATTTCTAGCCTAAAAAGATCTCAAATATGAAGGAGTAGAATCAAGCTCGAAGAGGTGTGTTTAAATGCTTAGATCCTTTCCAAGGTTTTTCACGGGAGCCAAATGAATTAATAAAATTTATTATGGTCCCTTGGAATAAATTTTTCATAATTTTTAGGTAGTTTAATATTATATCTTTATGAACCAAGCTTAAGACTAGAAACTACTCAAAACCCTACTAAACCCTCAACCAGAACCTGATGGAGAAAATAAGCTTTAAGAGCTATCCAAATGAAATATTCTGGTAATTAAATATATTTTATCATGAATACGACTCTCTCAATATATCCCCCATCAAATTTATCTATATAGAATTGTAGGGATAACATGAAAACTAGGGTATTTTTAACTATTTTTTGTGTTTTATAGGTTTTAGAAGGTTTTAAAGGATGAGATAAAGTTTGGAGGAAATATATAGACTTTATATAACCCCTAATAGTAATTTAATTCCTAGGAGAATATTATAAGTTTTCAAAAAATTGTCTTCCTTTCAGCTAGTCAAAATTGGCATAGTGGACACAAGGGTGAAAAATCCAAGTGTGAGATTTTTTAAGGTGTACCTAAGTAGTCTAAGGTCATGGATAGCCTTAAATTTTTTAATTAACTCCATAAAATTTATTTACATGGAAAATTAAAGGCCTTTTTGAGGCTTACATGGAAAATTAAAGGCCTTTTTGAGGCTAAGTGTGAGGGGTGACTGAAAATGAAGTTCTTTTACTATAGATAGTGATGGCTACCTTCCAAGAGTTTCAAGATGAGTAAGAATGCAACAAATGCATGGAATTTCATGCTTGAAGGCCTTTACTCTTATTCCAATCATTATAAATATCCATATGTAGTGGTGATACATTAAAATAGGTCCAAATGATGAAGGTAATTTTTTGAGATAGAATGATGAGTTTCATGCCACTTTTCATGAAGTCTATGACTTGTATGGACATTTTTACCTCTTAAAATTACATGGTTCATCTCATATATATTTATAAAGAAATTTTAATCTCTTTTATTAGATTTAAAAGTGTCCAACTCACCTTTGAACTTTCATTGTCTTGCTCTTCTCTCAAAATCTATAAATATTGACTCTTTTGGCTCTTTTAACAGCCTTCATTAGTTAATGATGAAACCCTAGCCAATTTTGTACTTAAATGACTATTTAATAAATAAAAAATTTATTTCTACTATTCACATTCTATTCAATTGAGTGTTAATGCAATCTTGTTGGTCTTGTCTAGTATAAGATTATCTTTTCTAGCATGTTATCTTTGATTGTTCCCCAAATATGTAGAAGAGTGATTATTACAGGTCTTTGTTAGTGTTATTTTCAAAGTGTATAGGTTTATTATAAGTATTTAATGACTATATCCCATAAATTAATCCTTAATTACCCTCTTCAGAATCAAAACATCTTTTGGACCTAACTTATGAAACATATATGTGAGAATGGAACTTGGATTGTGAGTTTGTGTGAAAGAAGTCTTGTTTGACTCTAAGTGGTAAATTTTCAATCAACCAGAGGAAATAAAATATTGGTGAATAAATTTTATTTATATTTATTAGTTTTTTTTCTTAACCCTTTTCATCCAAAGTTGATGGGAAATAAATTTATTCAAAGAGTGCATCAAGGGAACTAGCCCTTCTAGAGATTCATCTCAACAAAATTATCACCCATAGCAAGAGAGATGTTTCCATTATTCCACTTGGATGAGGAGAGATAGGAATATCCTCAAGAGGTGAAAATCCAAGTGAAAAAATTTAACATGTTTCCTATATGGAAAGAATGGTGCTAGACCTTGGGAAGGTCTCAAATTATGAACATGAGTCTTCTTTCTTGCAGACTTGTTGAAAGAGGAGAGAATCAAAACCTTGCTTAAAAGATAACTTGGATAAAAACTTCCTTTACACTTTATTAAAATCCATTGTCTATAATTTTTCACTATAGGTCATCATTTTATGATAGGTTAGTAAGGTTTTCATAAGTCCTTACTATCCTTCATACATTAAGATGGTCTTTATATGGTCTTGACTCCTTGACAATGCTTTGATGGAATAGATATGAATGAATGGTGATATGATGGCAAAGGGTTATGGGAATAATGTATGAAAGGGAGAAATAAGATTGAAACATAGTGAAATGATAGTGTATAATAGTGATCATGGAGAAGGAACAAAATGGAGGTGGAAAGGAGATAAGGATCATGTCAAGACCAACCTTATGAGTCCAATGGAAGCATGTATCCATCCTATACATGATATAATAGTTTTGAGGCCATTGGAGGAGAATAATAATATTAAATCAAAATCTAGGATAGTGCTAAAAACCTTAAAATATTCTAAATTTCCTTAAATAATGCTAAACATGACCTTTTGAGATGCTTTGAGAACATGTGAATGATCTTCTTGGATATGAAACCTTATGAAACCTTGAGAATTTTGAGGAAGTAACATGATAACATGATGGATACCCTGAAAACAAACTATCATGATACCTTATGTTGCCTTCTCTTCCCCTAACCATACAATTCTCCTTTTGAAGCACAAAGACTAAAAATGTGTAGTACTCCTATCAAAGCTCCTTTGATTGCCCATAACACATGTAAAAATGACATGGAAAATGTCATGAAAAGGTATATTAGGTTCTTTATAATTTATAAAAACTATAATTTTCTTGAAATGATGCCCTAGTGAGGAGAAGCTAAAGAAAATTGCTTGACTTTATAGATGTAGAACTACAAAAATTAGCCTGACTTCAAATGGATGATAAATGAGGGATAATATACCAATTCCAAAATAAATTAATCCATAATGAATCCATCTGAGTCCACTTTTTTTCCCCAAAATTTTATACCTTTACCTTTTCTCTCCAATCAGTTCCAACATCAAACCTGCAAGCCTGTCTCTATGTGCAAAGTAGCCAATTATTGGAGATGACTAGTTTTGGTCTTGTACTACATAAAATTGCATTAAAAATAATCATGGACCTATATAATTTCCTCCTCCTCCTCATATATCAATATTTAACTATATGCAATTTCATATGGATCTGTACTATTATTTGAAATATGAAAGAAAATATCTTTTATTTGCCTTTTATTCTTGAGTTAGGACCTCCATCACCAAACTTGATGAATGAAATGGATACCATGGGTATTTAACATGAAAAATCAATAAATAAATTATTTCCATAATTTTTAAGAAAAATAATTGGCATGTGTAATCTAGAAAAGGGCTTTTTGGGGATTAAAACACATGAAATCACCTTTTCTTTGTATGAAATTTTAGACTTAGGCTAATATCATTAAAATGAATATGATAAAAAGTAATTTACCCATTTTATGATCTTTTAAAACTAATTTAATCATATAAATACCAAAAATATTTGATGACTAGGAATATCATGAAATTCCTAGTCATCCAAAAATATTTGAATCAACTCAATAGTTTTAGGAAAAGTTTTGAATTATAAGGGTTGGTATTTGGCCTTAACAAGCCAAATTACCAATATTAAGGATGGTGAGTTATGATATAAGGAGATAATTATGGATAAGTATTTGGATGACTAGGAATATCATGAATTTGACATGATTGATTAGGAGGATAAGAGGGTTGTCGAGGAGATGAATATGACTCATAAAGGGGATGAGGGTCAATATGATGTTGGTGATAAGCATAATAAGTCTATCATGGGTGATAGGGTTGTTAATAATGAAATTTATAATAAAATTTTGAGCCATATATATTAATAACTCATCATGGAACTTATGAATAACAAGGTGAACTAGTAATCAATAAGATCCTCTTACCATGAGATGATGACCCTTGTTATGAACTTCTAACCAGAAATATTGAATATGATTACTTGAAGATTCCTAATATGAAAAAGATAAATCTATTTAAATATTCAATGCTTGAATCTAGCCTCATTAGGTATGATAAAACTTTTAGCTCTCCAACCTTCACCCTAGAAGGAGGTTGTTAAAGTCTACCTTAAAGGTTAGGAAAACATGGTAATAGCCAAAGGTTGTGGGTGACCTATGACTAGGCTAGACCTATATATTATGGGGGCATATAACTTAAATCATTTTATTAGGCTCAAATCACTAAAACCTACTACTATTGGGGTTTAATTCCATAGAGAGTGTAGTAAAGAAACCTGATATAAGAGTGGCGATATATTAATATAGCTTATCCACTCTATTTTAACTCCTAACAACACTAATTAAGTAATCATGAACTAAATTAATATCTCCAAGGCTTATATGAAATAGTTTTTTACATGAAGGTCATGGTGAATGGATACAACTTGGAGGTGATGGGTGAGAGGCCTATCTTGAGACACTTCCAACCAAGTTACACTCCAAATATGATTACCAACCTTTGACACAATGTATAACCTACATAAAATAACTTATCAATATGTAGGTGTGGAAAGGACATGCCAAGGGAGAATTTATACCCCTTATGTACATGAAAATAAGCATATACACACTAGAGACTAATAATGAAGAAGCTAAAACAATAAAGTAACATTCTAAGAGGTTTACAAAGTATAAATCTAGGTTGAGTTTCTTCATACCCAAGTGAAGGATACAAATCAAGGCCTTAAGTCATGTATATAGAATGATCAAAAGAGAGAGAGAGGTAAAAATGTCATGGAGGTTTAGATAAGATGTCATAAATTACCATATCCCACTCATACTATAGTTATAAATAGTTAAAACAATCCTTAATATATCTCTCCATGCATTAGCATTCAATTTGATGATTTTGAATGAGCCCTTAGGCATTGAGGTGGAGTGATGGATGTTGGGTCAGACTTTGTTGACCCCCATTCATATCATTACCATGAAAAAAATGTCAATGAAGTTTCTCTTGGTAGTTATAAGGTGAGAATGAGATGTAATTATACCTCCATGAGGTGTTTAGTAGCTCATCACCTTTTGTGCATGTTGACTAGACTTGAAACTGCCTCATTCTCAATTATGAATATGAATTTTAGATTATATTATCAATTATGGTAGGTAAAATATGGTAGTTTGACCCTAAATTGACTTCTTATCAGCCTTTATACACCATCTTTCATCTCCTCTTGTTAACCAATTAGATCTACTAGGCATATTAGTCTAGTTACTTGACTATCTACTGATGAATGATCAAAGTCTTGAAGAAAAACCTTAGATAATATTAATATGTACATTTAAATTATTGTTAATATATTTATACCATGACCCATAAATTTACAAGTAACATACATCTATAATTTTACCATTATAGGTGACTAGGTCACCTTTTACTAGCTCTAGACTAGCTCTTTTACATAAACTAGTAGGAATGCTTATATGGATATTTATGAATATTTTAAGGTATAATAAGTTATAAGACATATCACAATACCACATAAATTTTTTTTAGATCCTAAACAAGATTTTAACCCTATTTTCTAATAAAAAACTTGAAAAAGTACCATTTTATGACAAGTCTATATAGTGTCCATACAAACCAGTACCATGATCAGGGTCTCCTCTAAGTGGGATAGGCGATATAAGTATTTATTAGGTAAATTAATATTGTTTTATTAAAAAAATCTCCACTTTTCACAAGTCAGGTCTATCTTATGGTTTAAGTAGGGTTTTAGAGGTCTACCATTTTAATGATGGTTCATAAAGATCAAACCTCCAATCCTAAAATTATGGTCATGTATATTTAGTCCATAGACCTAGTTAAAATTCTTGAAAATATTTTTGTTCCATGCACCTTGTTTTTGGAGATATGAATCTAAGTTGGTAAACCTTGACCTCTTTTCAAGCCTTATGGACATGTTTGTATTATTAATGTTTGTTCATAGAGGTGGGCCCCTTAACCCAAATCCTTCTATCATGGATCTTGAGTCCAGAGGGATTCCCAATAGCCCCTAATATAATTTTACTTGAGTCTATTTAATATGAAAGTTATGAATGCCTGAAGTGATGGCTTGAGTTGACTACTTAGGGTAACCTAGCTCAAGTTAGGTCTTGGGATTAATTGGCCCTTGTTTTGTAGTATCCTATCTAGAAAAACATTTTATGACTTGTAAAAACCTCCTACATCTTATAATAATTACAGTCCCACTTAGGAGGGTCTAGGTTGGTCACCAAGATTAAGGATAAAGTCTTGAGTAGCTAAAAATGGCTTTAGGCCTAATGGGTCTACAATAATTCTCAAAGGTCTAGGTGACCTACAGGTGATTTTGGGATTCATAATTATCATAAAACCCTATTTAATTAGTTCTCATACCCTATACTTGACTTTAGCTATTTGGGATATCATCTTAGCCTTATCCTCTCATGGGTTCACCTTCGTCTCACTATTCATTACTAAGCCTAAGAATGCTTTGACAATAACATTAGGACATGAATATTCCTTCCTCATTATACTAAAATTTTTATGGGGTTTTTTAATCTTATAATATGTTTACAAAACCCTTAGGGATAATTCCTTCATTAACTCTACCCTTATTATATACTCATATAATCAGTCTTAGGGTTTGTAGGAAGGCATACCTATGTAACCCTATGGGATTGATTGAATTAATTAATGAATAAAATAAGATCCTCTCATCATGATACTCTGATATTTTTATTTCAATCTTTCTTATATTCCTTTATACCTCCATCAAATTTCAAACCTACATTAATGCCAATTCTCACGGATAGGCCTGTATAGGCCTATTTAGGCCAAAGAGGCCTGTGTGGGCCATTAGGATCCTTCCATCTCAATGTAATTCCTCATCCTAATTTGAAATAATGATATAATTATATAAAATAATTTATAATATCCTCTTACATCTCTATATGGTCATTTCCATATAAGGTACAAAACTCACTTTCTTTCCTAAAAGACCTTCCTAGAGACAATAGTTAGGTCTACCTTAGACTATGAGCACATACCTTCTCCTTTAGTTTAACATCTGAGATTGTGAAGAATAGATTATAATTTGGTATGTAATAATTACATTATACATATATATTTTTATACCCTTCATCTTCATATTACCCTCCATATATGCAAAATGACTTTTAATAACAGTCATAAGCCTATATACTAGTTTTAGGCCTAGTAGGCCTAATAGGGCCCTTAGGCCTTCTCTTATTCTCAAATACTTAGCTAATTAAATTGAAACATAATGAACATTATTAAATCCTTTATTTAATCACTAAACATCTCCTTACCTATTTTCACTTTCTTTATCAATCATATTCCATCACATTTCACCCTCTAACCTATGACCTTGCCTTTTGACTGTGAGAGAAGTAAGAGGTGAATATTATTTTAAAATTAGTTATCCATATTAAGGATATTTCAGGTATCTCTTGAGATCAACCTACCCTCTATCTATATTCATCCCTGTAAGTGGTCTTATTGGGATTCCTAACTTGAGGGTGTCTCATTTGGGAGATGAACTAGTATTTCCTCCTGGGGTGGTTGAGAGTGTTGACCTTATCTAACCTTGTCCATGCCTATCCTTGTGTCCTCAATATTCCACATGGAATATTTCAAGGTATTCATTTTCTTTGTTTCTAACCATCCTATCTCCACCTTTACAATAACTAGATCACCTAGGGGATAGAGTTTAGGGCTTATCATTGAGTTAGTCTAGGCTTTTTGCATCTATCTTATTGTGATTCATTACCTTTAGAATGATCATTTGATTCATTAGTTTTATAATGAATAGTATTTATAAACACTTTTAGGTCTTCTTAACCCTCACCTCTACTTTATACAATCCCTTATGCATTTAAATAGGTCTCTAAAAGGCATTGAAGGCTTCTTGACTGTCTTGTATGGAATTTGAGGCCTAGTCATCCACATATGATCTTCATCATGACATTGTGTAGTTAATTAGTGTTAAATGGATGTTTTGAGATATATATTAGATTTTTTTCACCCTCTACATAATGTAAAATGGGTTTTTAGAGCCACTAACTTCCACCTATAGGTTTATAGACATGTAGGTGGACAAAAAAATTAAAACCTACCCACTAACATATAATAATTCTCATTATTTGAATATAAATTATAAATGAAATAAATAATTCCATGGATGCTAGGTAAATATATTCATCATCCTATATAGATATGGTAACTTTCAATATGACCATATATTCTTAAGCAAGACTCAGACCTCTGTATTCTTCTTATCTATTGTGTGCTTCATCAATATTATAGGTCAACATCATGATATGAAGGTTTTGAATCATGAATGTATTTATGAAATGTTATATAATCTCAAGAGGATGTTGGGAAGTTATGGGAGCTTCACCAATATACTTTAAATGATTAGGGCCCTCAAGGCATCGGAAAACCATAGATGTCACCCTTTAAACTACTTCTAATGAGTATTTATTATCTCTTTAGACTCATACATGTGATATGAGGTTGGAAAATGGTGTGAGAATGTGGTAGAGACTCCTGATAATCTCCCTAACCTTCCATTTCTATTTAACCATGCTCAATAAAGGAAAAAATATAGAAAATTGATATGCACCTGAATGGAGAAGACATTGTAAGTAGCCTACCTTATGTAGACACCTCAAATTGGCCATAACTAGCTTTTGATTAGACTTCATACTGATTCATACCATCCATTACAAATTAATCATAAGAATCACTTAACATCCCAAATTTGCTTGTGCATCATTCATCAAATCTAATAATCATGTTGAGACATCCCTAATTAGGGTATCCTACCATATGCAATAATAACATCTCATATATTCATCCCTAATCACCTTGCAACATCACAACTATCAATTTGGCCTACCAGCCTATTAATTGGGGCACTTGAACACTTAAATAAAATCTTTAAAGAGATAAAATGCTAATAAAAACAAATTAAAAAATTAAACAAGATTAAATGCCTAGTTGAATTATCCATTTGAAATTAATGAATATCTAAAAAATGGAAATTCCAAAAATAAAAATATCCTATCTATTCATCAGTACCTTTATGAGTTGTCAAGCTCTTTGAAAATATCATAAACTATCTAATATGAGACCCATGCCTAAAAATTTCAAATCATAATTACTTGATAGCTATTAACTCTATTAGATTTGATTTAACTCACCTAAGTTTAGTTTGAACCCATTCCAAGCCTAAAATGAACCTTAACTCATCTTGGGTGAGAGTCAATTATGTATACTATAAATACAAGGCCTTTCCTATTGGTTTTTAAGATATTTTTGGTGAAAACTTATTGTGCACAAATATATTTAATAATATCTCTTAAGCTAAAGTTATAATGCTAATTTGGAGAGAGACAAGATTTATAAATAAGGTTACCATGCCAAATTCTTAAGCCAATTAAATCACAAGCTAAAGGTGCCAAGGAGAGAAGGTTCCAAGAAACCTCCATTGTCAAAGACTTCTTGATGCACAAGCTGAGAAATCCATTCAATAAATCCATTTAGAGCTTCAAGGAAGGTACAAGAGCTATGTCTTTTATGTTTTTATTGTTCTTTAATTTAGTCTTTATTACCTAAGCTCTGCCTAGTATCTAGGCTAGAGGTGTTAGGAATTTAGTGTGTTCATTTCATTGGTTTTATTAGACTAATTCAAGACTAACCTCCAATTTATGTCAAATTCCTAGTTCACACTTTATTAGTTATTATTCTTAAAGGAGGGATAGTCAATCTAATATCAAATTCTTAAAAATGGAGGCTAGATAGTTTCCCCTCATCTACCCAAAATTTTAGACCTTCATCTTCTCTCTCATGTCTATACCATCCAAAAATTTGGAGGGCTCTACCAAGATGCCAAAGATTTTTATGGGGAAAGGAGGTTTGATTTTGACCTATTTGACCTTAAAACTCATGGATCTCTTCACTTGATGCCTACACTAATCCCTCTCTATAACTTCCAAACTTCCTCTATCCATATCTATATTTTATGTATTCATACAAGTCAAAAACTATTACATGATAACTTATTTTTATTCATTTTCTCATGGTTCAAATTATAAAATTCCATTATAGGATGGGAGGAGGGAAAATATGAGATAAATAAGATTTTAAAATTGGTGGTATGGTTAGGGGAATATGAAGGGTTATAATTTCCCATGTGTGGGACCCATTTGGTGGGTAGAAGGTTGGAAATGCTTAAAAAGGGAGACTTTTAAAACATGAACGATCATGTCATGACTATGGGATAAAAATTCAACACTTAATGAGAACTTTATAATAATGAGGCACTTAAAACATTACCTTTCTCAAAGTTTTATAGTGCAATGTAGACTTGTCTCCAAATCTTGTAACCTACAAGAGGGTGGTCAAGGCCTCTTCCAGATTTGGGCAAAATTGGGACATTTTTAGGCTTGTGGGTGTGCCTATAAGTGGAAATGAACCTCTAGGTTGAAAGGACTAGTTCCCTGTATTAGCTTCTTGTGCAATAAAACTACTAAACTAGTTTGTATGAGTGAAAAGAGTTAACAGTTTGCATAAATGAAAATCCTATTCTAAAATGGTGATACACCAAGAATTAGTATCCACATATTTGCCCTATACTTATGCACAATACATCAAAATATAGTCTATAACTTAATCTCTATAATATTCCAACATAAGTATTTCAAAGTAGAGATAAAATTAATGAGATCACACAAGGTAAATAACTAGAAAATTTAACTTTTATAGTCCAAAAAAGGGTTACACATGTGTAAAATATCACATAGCTTGAATGTACTCTACATGACTTATTAGATCAACTCTTTACTCAAAAGCATGAAGGATAGAGAACAAAATGATAAAACATCACTTGTTATCGCTCTATGTCTCTTGCATGCCTAAGAAAATCTCTATAACTTAGAAATAAAATAGACTTATGCTTCTTTGCTCAAAGGTAATAAAATGGAAAAACATTCTAACAAGGATTCATCATACTATTTGTGGATGATAAAACAAGATCCCAAGGGTCCTATTTATAGTAAAAGAGGGAAAGAAGAGAGAGCTCTTGGGTGCCAAAATAAAATCCTCCAAAATGGTTTATATTTACCATCCTAGTGAAACTAATTCCAGTTGTTCTCTCATTAAATTAGAGTTTGTTCTTCTCTTTGATTCACCCTATTTAAATGACCAAGATCACTACAAAATCAATGTTGAGATGACTCTCCATAAGAAATTTCTTAGATCACTACTATGAACCTTAGATTCCTCTTGAAATCTCTCACATTTTATATTTTTGACCCATACAATCCATATAAATGGCTTTACTTATAAATGTATAAGTGAAGCATGTTGCGAAACCCAATTTGAACTATAGACCCATTTGGGCCTTCTGAATGGCTTTACATATAAACCTATAAGTCAATCATGTTGGGAAACTTGATTTGTAATATTTTTTCCCTTTTGGGTTCTTTTATTAATTCTACTTATAAAATTCATAAGAAAAGATTGTTGGGAAACCCTTATTGCACTACAGAGTCATTCAGGTTTTCCAAATGACTTTACTTCTTACTTACTCCTTCGGGTTCTTTGATTGCATCTACTTATAAAATTCATAATAAAATCTTGTTGGGAAACCCAATTTACACTATAGAATCATTCAAGTTTTCCAAGTGACTTTACTTCTTACATACTCCTTAATGGCTAGTTGACCACCCTAAATTTGATGTCTTACAACACATCATGTCTTTGAATCCCAATGGCTAGTTGGCCACCCTGAATTTGATGTCATGTGACATGTAATGTTTACACCCCATTGGCTAGTTGGCCACCCTAAATTTGACATCCTATGGCATGTAATGGGGTTCCATTGGGTTAGGCCTATTATTTTAGGTAATTTTCCTAAATTAATTCCTTCAAATAATTTGTTTGAAGGAATTATTTCAAGGATTTTGCTCAAAAGGCAATGGCTAGTTCCTTTGGAAACTTTTTTCGAAGGATACTTGGGAAAGTGTCCTTAAAAAAAGTTCCAATGGACACTTGGGGAAGTCATAATGTCCCTTCAAACAAAATTTAAGGGCATTAACAAAGATAAAGTACCCTTTGGAAAAGTCTGAAGGGACACTTGGGATAAAAAGTGGCCTTCAGAACTTTTGTAAAGGAATATCATGAATTTGACATGATTGATTAGGAGGATAAGAGGGTTGTCGAGGAGATGAATATGACTCATAAAGGGGATGAGGGTCAATATGATGTTGGTGATAAGCATAATAAGTCTATCATGGGTGATAGGGTTGTTAATAATGAAATTTATAATAAAATTTTGAGCCATATATATTAATAACTCATCATGGAACTTATGAATAACAAGGTGAACTAGTAATCAATAAGATCCTCTTACCATGAGATGATGACCCTTGTTATGAACTTCTAACCAAAAATATTGAATATGATTACTTGAAGATTCCTAATATGAAAAAGATAAATCTATTTAAATATTCAATGCTTGAATCTAGCCTCATTAGGTATGATAAAACTTTTAGCTCTCCAACCTTCACCCTAGAAGGAGGTTGTTAAAGTCTACCTTAAAGGTTAGGAAAACATGGTAATAGCCAAAGGTTGTGGGTGACCTATGACTAGGCTAGACCTATATATTATGGGGGCATATAACTTAAATCATTTTATTAGGCTCAAATCACTAAAACCTACTACTATTGGGGTTTAATTCCATAGAGAGTGTAGTAAAGAAACCTGATATAAGAGTGGCGATATATTAATATAGCTTATCCACTCTATTTTAACTCCTAACAACACTAATTAAGTAATCATGAACTAAATTAATATCTCCAAGGCTTATATGAAATAGTTTTTTACATGAAGGTCATGGTGAATGGATACAACTTGGAGGTGATGGGTGAGAGGCCTATCTTGAGACACTTCCAACCAAGTTACACTCCAAATATGATTACCAACCTTTGACACAATGTATAACCTACATAAAATAACTTATCAATATGTAGGTGTGGAAAGGACATGCCAAGGGAGAATTTATACCCCTTATGTACATGAAAATAAGCATATACACACTAGAGACTAATAATGAAGAAGCTAAAACAATAAAGTAACATTCTAAGAGGTTTACAAAGTATAAATCTAGGTTGAGTTTCTTCATACCCAAGTGAAGGATACAAATCAAGGCCTTAAGTCATGTATATAGAATGATCAAAAGAGAGAGAGAGGTAAAAATGTCATGGAGGTTTAGATAAGATGTCATAAATTACCATATCCCACTCATACTATAGTTATAAATAGTTAAAACAATCCTTAATATATCTCTCCATGCATTAGCATTCAATTTGATGATTTTGAATGAGCCCTTAGGCATTGAGGTGGAGTGATGGATGTTGGGTCAGACTTTGTTGACCCCCATTCATATCATTACCATGAAAAAAATGTCAATGAAGTTTCTCTTGGTAGTTATAAGGTGAGAATGAGATGTAATTATACCTCCATGAGGTGTTTAGTAGCTCATCACCTTTTGTGCATGTTGACTAGACTTGAAACTGCCTCATTCTCAATTATGAATATGAATTTTAGATTATATTATCAATTATGGTAGGTAAAATATGGTAGTTTGACCCTAAATTGACTTCTTATCAGCCTTTATACACCATCTTTCATCTCCTCTTGTTAACCAATTAGATCTACTAGGCATATTAGTCTAGTTACTTGACTATCTACTGATGAATGATCAAAGTCTTGAAGAAAAACCTTAGATAATATTAATATGTACATTTAAATTATTGTTAATATATTTATACCATGACCCATAAATTTACAAGTAACATACATCTATAATTTTACCATTATAGGTGACTAGGTCACCTTTTACTAGCTCTAGACTAGCTCTTTTACATAAACTAGTAGGAATGCTTATATGGATATTTATGAATATTTTAAGGTATAATAAGTTATAAGACATATCACAATACCACATAAATTTTTTTTAGATCCTAAACAAGATTTTAACCCTATTTTCTAATAAAAAACTTGAAAAAGTACCATTTTATGACAAGTCTATATAGTGTCCATACAAACCAGTACCATGATCAGGGTCTCCTCTAAGTGGGATAGGCGATATAAGTATTTATTAGGTAAATTAATATTGTTTTATTAAAAAAATCTCCACTTTTCACAAGTCAGGTCTATCTTATGGTTTAAGTAGGGTTTTAGAGGTCTACCATTTTAATGATGGTTCATAAAGATCAAACCTCCAATCCTAAAATTATGGTCATGTATATTTAGTCCATAGACCTAGTTAAAATTCTTGAAAATATTTTTGTTCCATGCACCTTGTTTTTGGAGATATGAATCTAAGTTGGTAAACCTTGACCTCTTTTCAAGCCTTATGGACATGTTTGTATTATTAATGTTTGTTCATAGAGGTGGGCCCCTTAACCCAAATCCTTCTATCATGGATCTTGAGTCCAGAGGGATTCCCAATAGCCCCTAATATAATTTTACTTGAGTCTATTTAATATGAAAGTTATGAATGCCTGAAGTGATGGCTTGAGTTGACTACTTAGGGTAACCTAGCTCAAGTTAGGTCTTGGGATTAATTGGCCCTTGTTTTGTAGTATCCTATCTAGAAAAACATTTTATGACTTGTAAAAACCTCCTACATCTTATAATAATTACAGTCCCACTTAGGAGGGTCTAGGTTGGTCACCAAGATTAAGGATAAAGTCTTGAGTAGCTAAAAATGGCTTTAGGCCTAATGGGTCTACAATAATTCTCAAAGGTCTAGGTGACCTACAGGTGATTTTGGGATTCATAATTATCATAAAACCCTATTTAATTAGTTCTCATACCCTATACTTGACTTTAGCTATTTGGGATATCATCTTAGCCTTATCCTCTCATGGGTTCACCTTCGTCTCACTATTCATTACTAAGCCTAAGAATGCTTTGACAATAACATTAGGACATGAATATTCCTTCCTCATTATACTAAAATTTTTATGGGGTTTTCTAATCTTATAATATGTTTACAAAACCCTTAGGGATAATTCCTTCATTAACTCTACCCTTATTATATACTCATATAATCAGTCTTAGGGTTTGTAGGAAGGCATACCTATGTAACCCTATGGGATTGATTGAATTAATTAATGAATAAAATAAGATCCTCTCATCATGATACTCTGATATTTTTATTTCAATCTTTCTTATATTCCTTTATACCTCCATCAAATTTCAAACCTACATTAATGCCAATTCTCACGGATAGGCCTGTATAGGCCTATTTAGGCCAAAGAGGCCTGTGTGGGCCATTAGGATCCTTCCATCTCAATGTAATTCCTCATCCTAATTTGAAATAATGATATAATTATATAAAATAATTTATAATATCCTCTTACATCTCTATATGGTCATTTCCATATAAGGTACAAAACTCACTTTCTTTCCTAAAAGACCTTCCTAGAGACAATAGTTAGGTCTACCTTAGACTATGAGCACATACCTTCTCCTTTAGTTTAACATCTGAGATTGTGAAGAATAGATTATAATTTGGTATGTAATAATTACATTATACATATATATTTTTATACCCTTCATCTTCATATTACCCTCCATATATGCAAAATGACTTTTAATAACAGTCATAAGCCTATATACTAGTTTTAGGCCTAGTAGGCCTAATAGGGCCCTTAGGCCTTCTCTTATTCTCAAATACTTAGCTAATTAAATTGAAACATAATGAACATTATTAAATCCTTTATTTAATCACTAAACATCTCCTTACCTATTTTCACTTTCTTTATCAATCATATTCCATCACATTTCACCCTCTAACCTATGACCTTGCCTTTTGACTGTGAGAGAAGTAAGAGGTGAATATTATTTTAAAATTAGTTATCCATATTAAGGATATTTCAGGTATCTCTTGAGATCAACCTACCCTCTATCTATATTCATCCCTGTAAGTGGTCTTATTGGGATTCCTAACTTGAGGGTGTCTCATTTGGGAGATGAACTAGTATTTCCTCCTGGGGTGGTTGAGAGTGTTGACCTTATCTAACCTTGTCCATGCCTATCCTTGTGTCCTCAATATTCCACATGGAATATTTCAAGGTATTCATTTTCTTTGTTTCTAACCATCCTATCTCCACCTTTACAATAACTAGATCACCTAGGGGATAGAGTTTAGGGCTTATCATTGAGTTAGTCTAGGCTTTTTGCATCTATCTTATTGTGATTCATTACCTTTAGAATGATCATTTGATTCATTAGTTTTATAATGAATAGTATTTATAAACACTTTTAGGTCTTCTTAACCCTCACCTCTACTTTATACAATCCCTTATGCATTTAAATAGGTCTCTAAAAGGCATTGAAGGCTTCTTGACTGTCTTGTATGGAATTTGAGGCCTAGTCATCCACATATGATCTTCATCATGACATTGTGTAGTTAATTAGTGTTAAATGGATGTTTTGAGATATATATTAGATTTTTTTCACCCTCTACATAATGTAAAATGGGTTTTTAGAGCCACTAACTTCCACCTATAGGTTTATAGACATGTAGGTGGACAAAAAAATTAAAACCTACCCACTAACATATAATAATTCTCATTATTTGAATATAAATTATAAATGAAATAAATAATTCCATGGATGCTAGGTAAATATATTCATCATCCTATATAGATATGGTAACTTTCAATATGACCATATATTCTTAAGCAAGACTCAGACCTCTGTATTCTTCTTATCTATTGTGTGCTTCATCAATATTATAGGTCAACATCATGATATGAAGGTTTTGAATCATGAATGTATTTATGAAATGTTATATAATCTCAAGAGGATGTTGGGAAGTTATGGGAGCTTCACCAATATACTTTAAATGATTAGGGCCCTCAAGGCATTGGAAAACCATAGATGTCACCCTTTAAACTACTTCTAATGAGTATTTATTATCTCTTTAGACTCATACATGTGATATGAGGTTGGAAAATGGTGTGAGAATGTGGTAGAGACTCCTGATAATCTCCCTAACCTTCCATTTCTATTTAACCATGCTCAATAAAGGAAAAAATATAGAAAATTGATATGCACCTGAATGGAGAAGACATTGTAAGTAGCCTACCTTATGTAGACACCTCAAATTGGCCATAACTAGCTTTTGATTAGACTTCATACTGATTCATACCATCCATTACAAATTAGTCATAAGAATCACTTAACATCCCAAATTTGCTTGTGCATCATTCATCAAATCTAATAATCATGTTGAGACATCCCTAATTAGGGTATCCTACCATATGCAATAATAACATCTCATATATTCATCCCTAATCACCTTGCAACATCACAACTATCAATTTGGCCTACCAGCCTATTAATTGGGGCACTTGAACACTTAAATAAAATCTTTAAAGAGATAAAATGCTAATAAAAACAAATTAAAAAATTAAACAAGATTAAATGCCTAGTTGAATTATCCATTTGAAATTAATGAATATCTAAAAAATGGAAATTCCAAAAATAAAAATATCCTATCTATTCATCAGTACCTTTATGAGTTTTCAAGCTCTTTGAAAATATCATAAACTATCTAATATGAGACCCATGCCTAAAAATTTCAAATCATAATTACTTGATAGCTATTAACTCTATTAGATTTGATTTAACTCACCTAAGTTTAGTTTGAACCCATTCCAAGCCTAAAATGAACCTTAACTCATCTTGGGTGAGAGTCAATTATGTATACTATAAATACAAGGCCTTTCCTATTGGTTTTTAAGATATTTTTGGTGAAAACTTATTGTGCACAAATATATTTAATAATATCTCTTAAGCTAAAGTTATAATGCTAATTTGGAGAGAGACAAGATTTATAAATAAGGTTACCATGCCAAATTCTTAAGCCAATTAAATCACAAGCTAAAGGTGCCAAGGAGAGAAGGTTCCAAGAAACCTCCATTGTCAAAGACTTCTTGATGCACAAGCTGAGAAATCCATTCAATAAATCCATTTAGAGCTTCAAGGAAGGTACAAGAGCTATGTCTTTTATGTTTTTATTGTTCTTTAATTTAGTCTTTATTACCTAAGCTCTGCCTAGTATCTAGGCTAGAGGTGTTAGGAATTTAGTGTGTTCATTTCATTGGTTTTATTAGACTAATTCAAGACTAACCTCCAATTTATGTCAAATTCCTAGTTCACACTTTATTAGTTATTATTCTTAAAGGAGGGATAGTCAATCTAATATCAAATTCTTAAAAATGGAGGCTAGATAGTTTCCCCTCATCTACCCAAAATTTTAGACCTTCATCTTCTCTCTCATGTCTATACCATCCAAAAATTTGGAGGGCTCTACCAAGATGCCAAAGATTTTTATGGGGAAAGGAGGTTTGATTTTGACCTATTTGACCTTAAAACTCATGGATCTCTTCACTTGATGCCTACACTAATCCCTCTCTATAACTTCCAAACTTCCTCTATCCATATCTATATTTTATGTATTCATACAAGTCAAAAACTATTACATGATAACTTATTTTTATTCATTTTCTCATGGTTCAAATTATAAAATTCCATTATAGGATGGGAGGAGGGAAAATATGAGATAAATAAGATTTTAAAATTGGTGGTATGGTTAGGGGAATATGAAGGGTTATAATTTCCCATGTGTGGGACCCATTTGGTGGGTAGAAGGTTGGAAATGCTTAAAAAGGGAGACTTTTAAAACATGAACGATCATGTCATGACTATGGGATAAAAATTCAACACTTAATGAGAACTTTATAATAATGAGGCACTTAAAACATTACCTTTCTCAAAGTTTTATAGTGCAATGTAGACTTGTCTCCAAATCTTGTAACCTACAAGAGGGTGGTCAAGGCCTCTTCCAGATTTGGGCAAAATTGGGACATTTTTAGGCTTGTGGGTGTGCCTATAAGTGGAAATGAACCTCTAGGTTGAAAGGACTAGTTCCCTGTATTAGCTTCTTGTGCAATAAAACTACTAAACTAGTTTGTATGAGTGAAAAGAGTTAACAGTTTGCATAAATGAAAATCCTATTCTAAAATGGTGATACACCAAGAATTAGTATCCACATATTTGCCCTATACTTATGCACAATACATCAAAATATAGTCTATAACTTAATCTCTATAATATTCCAACATAAGTATTTCAAAGTAGAGATAAAATTAATGAGATCACACAAGGTAAATAACTAGAAAATTTAACTTTTATAGTCCAAAAAAGGGTTACACATGTGTAAAATATCACATAGCTTGAATGTACTCTACATGACTTATTAGATCAACTCTTTACTCAAAAGCATGAAGGATAGAGAACAAAATGATAAAACATCACTTGTTATCGCTCTATGTCTCTTGCATGCCTAAGAAAATCTCTATAACTTAGAAATAAAATAGACTTATGCTTCTTTGCTCAAAGGTAATAAAATGGAAAAACATTCTAACAAGGATTCATCATACTATTTGTGGATGATAAAACAAGATCCCAAGGGTCCTATTTATAGTAAAAGAGGGAAAGAAGAGAGAGCTCTTGGGTGCCAAAATAAAATCCTCCAAAATGGTTTATATTTACCATCCTAGTGAAACTAATTCCAGTTGTTCTCTCATTAAATTAGAGTTTGTTCTTCTCTTTGATTCACCCTATTTAAATGACCAAGATCACTACAAAATCAATGTTGAGATGACTCTCCATAAGAAATTTCTTAGATCACTACTATGAACCTTAGATTCCTCTTGAAATCTCTCACATTTTATATTTTTGACCCATACAATCCATATAAATGGCTTTACTTATAAATGTATAAGTGAAGCATGTTGCGAAACCCAATTTGAACTATAGACCCATTTGGGCCTTCTGAATGGCTTTACATATAAACCTATAAGTCAATCATGTTGGGAAACTTGATTTGTAATATTTTTTCCCTTTTGGGTTCTTTTATTAATTCTACTTATAAAATTCATAAGAAAAGATTGTTGGGAAACCCTTATTGCACTACAGAGTCATTCAGGTTTTCCAAATGACTTTACTTCTTACTTACTCCTTCGGGTTCTTTGATTGCATCTACTTATAAAAGTCATAATAAAATCTTGTTGGGAAACCCAATTTACACTATAGAATCATTCAAGTTTTCCAAGTGACTTTACTTCTTACATACTCCTTAATGGCTAGTTGACCACCCTAAATTTGATGTCTTACAACACATCATGTCTTTGAATCCCAATGGCTAGTTGGCCACCCTGAATTTGATGTCATGTGACATGTAATGTTTACACCCCATTGGCTAGTTGGCCACCCTAAATTTGACATCCTATGGCATGTAATGGGGTTCCATTGGGTTAGGCCTATTATTTTAGGTAATTTTCCTAAATTAATTCCTTCAAATAATTTGTTTGAAGGAATTATTTCAAGGATTTTGCTCAAAAGGCAATGGCTAGTTCCTTTGGAAACTTTTTTCGAAGGATACTTGGGAAAGTGTCCTTAAAAAAAGTTCCAATGGACACTTGGGGAAGTCATAATGTCCCTTCAAACAAAATTTAAGGGCATTAACAAAGATAAAGTACCCTTTGGAAAAGTCTGAAGGGACACTTGGGATAAAAAGTGGCCTTCAGAACTTTTGTAAAGGAATATCATGAATTTGACATGATTGATTAGGAGGATAAGAGGGTTGTCGAGGAGATGAATATGACTCATAAAGGGGATGAGGGTCAATATGATGTTGGTGATAAGCATAATAAGTCTATCATGGGTGATAGGGTTGTTAATAATGAAATTTATAATAAAATTTTGAGCCATATATATTAATAACTCATCATGGAACTTATGAATAACAAGGTGAACTAGTAATCAATAAGATCCTCTTACCATGAGATGATGACCCTTGTTATGAACTTCTAACCAGAAATATTGAATATGATTACTTGAAGATTCCTAATATGAAAAAGATAAATCTATTTAAATATTCAATGCTTGAATCTAGCCTCATTAGGTATGATAAAACTTTTAGCTCTCCAACCTTCACCCTAGAAGGAGGTTGTTAAAGTCTACCTTAAAGGTTAGGAAAACATGGTAATAGCCAAAGGTTGTGGGTGACCTATGACTAGGCTAGACCTATATATTATGGGGGCATATAACTTAAATCATTTTATTAGGCTCAAATCACTAAAACCTACTACTATTGGGGTTTAATTCCATAGAGAGTGTAGTAAAGAAACCTGATATAAGAGTGGCGATATATTAATATAGCTTATCCACTCTATTTTAACTCCTAACAACACTAATTAAGTAATCATGAACTAAATTAATATCTCCAAGGCTTATATGAAATAGTTTTTTACATGAAGGTCATGGTGAATGGATACAACTTGGAGGTGATGGGTGAGAGGCCTATCTTGAGACACTTCCAACCAAGTTACACTCCAAATATGATTACCAACCTTTGACACAATGTATAACCTACATAAAATAACTTATCAATATGTAGGTGTGGAAAGGACATGCCAAGGGAGAATTTATACCCCTTATGTACATGAAAATAAGCATATACACACTAGAGACTAATAATGAAGAAGCTAAAACAATAAAGTAACATTCTAAGAGGTTTACAAAGTATAAATCTAGGTTGAGTTTCTTCATACCCAAGTGAAGGATACAAATCAAGGCCTTAAGTCATGTATATAGAATGATCAAAAGAGAGAGAGAGGTAAAAATGTCATGGAGGTTTAGATAAGATGTCATAAATTACCATATCCCACTCATACTATAGTTATAAATAGTTAAAACAATCCTTAATATATCTCTCCATGCATTAGCATTCAATTTGATGATTTTGAATGAGCCCTTAGGCATTGAGGTGGAGTGATGGATGTTGGGTCAGACTTTGTTGACCCCCATTCATATCATTACCATGAAAAAAATGTCAATGAAGTTTCTCTTGGTAGTTATAAGGTGAGAATGAGATGTAATTATACCTCCATGAGGTGTTTAGTAGCTCATCACCTTTTGTGCATGTTGACTAGACTTGAAACTGCCTCATTCTCAATTATGAATATGAATTTTAGATTATATTATCAATTATGGTAGGTAAAATATGGTAGTTTGACCCTAAATTGACTTCTTATCAGCCTTTATACACCATCTTTCATCTCCTCTTGTTAACCAATTAGATCTACTAGGCATATTAGTCTAGTTACTTGACTATCTACTGATGAATGATCAAAGTCTTGAAGAAAAACCTTAGATAATATTAATATGTACATTTAAATTATTGTTAATATATTTATACCATGACCCATAAATTTACAAGTAACATACATCTATAATTTTACCATTATAGGTGACTAGGTCACCTTTTACTAGCTCTAGACTAGCTCTTTTACATAAACTAGTAGGAATGCTTATATGGATATTTATGAATATTTTAAGGTATAATAAGTTATAAGACATATCACAATACCACATAAATTTTTTTTAGATCCTAAACAAGATTTTAACCCTATTTTCTAATAAAAAACTTGAAAAAGTACCATTTTATGACAAGTCTATATAGTGTCCATACAAACCAGTACCATGATCAGGGTCTCCTCTAAGTGGGATAGGCGAGATAAGTATTTATTAGGTAAATTAATATTGTTTTATTAAAAAAATCTCCACTTTTCACAAGTCAGGTCTATCTTATGGTTTAAGTAGGGTTTTAGAGGTCTACCATTTTAATGATGGTTCATAAAGATCAAACCTCCAATCCTAAAATTATGGTCATGTATATTTAGTCCATAGACCTAGTTAAAATTCTTGAAAATATTTTTGTTCCATGCACCTTGTTTTTGGAGATATGAATCTAAGTTGGTAAACCTTGACCTCTTTTCAAGCCTTATGGACATGTTTGTATTATTAATGTTTGTTCATAGAGGTGGGCCCCTTAACCCAAATCCTTCTATCATGGATCTTGAGTCCAGAGGGATTCCCAATAGCCCCTAATATAATTTTACTTGAGTCTATTTAATATGAAAGTTATGAATGCCTGAAGTGATGGCTTGAGTTGACTACTTAGGGTAACCTAGCTCAAGTTAGGTCTTGGGATTAATTGGCCCTTGTTTTGTAGTATCCTATCTAGAAAAACATTTTATGACTTGTAAAAACCTCCTACATCTTATAATAATTACAGTCCCACTTAGGAGGGTCTAGGTTGGTCACCAAGATTAAGGATAAAGTCTTGAGTAGCTAAAAATGGCTTTAGGCCTAATGGGTCTACAATAATTCTCAAAGGTCTAGGTGACCTACAGGTGATTTTGGGATTCATAATTATCATAAAACCCTATTTAATTAGTTCTCATACCCTATACTTGACTTTAGCTATTTGGGATATCATCTTAGCCTTATCCTCTCATGGGTTCACCTTCGTCTCACTATTCATTACTAAGCCTAAGAATGCTTTGACAATAACATTAGGACATGAATATTCCTTCCTCATTATACTAAAATTTTTATGGGGTTTTCTAATCTTATAATATGTTTACAAAACCCTTAGGGATAATTCCTTCATTAACTCTACCCTTATTATATACTCATATAATCAGTCTTAGGGTTTGTAGGAAGGCATACCTATGTAACCCTATGGGATTGATTGAATTAATTAATGAATAAAATAAGATCCTCTCATCATGATACTCTGATATTTTTATTTCAATCTTTCTTATATTCCTTTATACCTCCATCAAATTTCAAACCTACATTAATGCCAATTCTCACGGATAGGCCTGTATAGGCCTATTTAGGCCAAAGAGGCCTGTGTGGGCCATTAGGATCCTTCCATCTCAATGTAATTCCTCATCCTAATTTGAAATAATGATATAATTATATAAAATAATTTATAATATCCTCTTACATCTCTATATGGTCATTTCCATATAAGGTACAAAACTCACTTTCTTTCCTAAAAGACCTTCCTAGAGACAATAGTTAGGTCTACCTTAGACTATGAGCACATACCTTCTCCTTTAGTTTAACATCTGAGATTGTGAAGAATAGATTATAATTTGGTATGTAATAATTACATTATACATATATATTTTTATACCCTTCATCTTCATATTACCCTCCATATATGCAAAATGACTTTTAATAACAGTCATAAGCCTATATACTAGTTTTAGGCCTAGTAGGCCTAATAGGGCCCTTAGGCCTTCTCTTATTCTCAAATACTTAGCTAATTAAATTGAAACATAATGAACATTATTAAATCCTTTATTTAATCACTAAACATCTCCTTACCTATTTTCACTTTCTTTATCAATCATATTCCATCACATTTCACCCTCTAACCTATGACCTTGCCTTTTGACTGTGAGAGAAGTAAGAGGTGAATATTATTTTAAAATTAGTTATCCATATTAAGGATATTTCAGGTATCTCTTGAGATCAACCTACCCTCTATCTATATTCATCCCTGTAAGTGGTCTTATTGGGATTCCTAACTTGAGGGTGTCTCATTTGGGAGATGAACTAGTATTTCCTCCTGGGGTGGTTGAGAGTGTTGACCTTATCTAACCTTGTCCATGCCTATCCTTGTGTCCTCAATATTCCACATGGAATATTTCAAGGTATTCATTTTCTTTGTTTCTAACCATCCTATCTCCACCTTTACAATAACTAGATCACCTAGGGGATAGAGTTTAGGGCTTATCATTGAGTTAGTCTAGGCTTTTTGCATCTATCTTATTGTGATTCATTACCTTTAGAATGATCATTTGATTCATTAGTTTTATAATGAATAGTATTTATAAACACTTTTAGGTCTTCTTAACCCTCACCTCTACTTTATACAATCCCTTATGCATTTAAATAGGTCTCTAAAAGGCATTGAAGGCTTCTTGACTGTCTTGTATGGAATTTGAGGCCTAGTCATCCACATATGATCTTCATCATGACATTGTGTAGTTAATTAGTGTTAAATGGATGTTTTGAGATATATATTAGATTTTTTTCACCCTCTACATAATGTAAAATGGGTTTTTAGAGCCACTAACTTCCACCTATAGGTTTATAGACATGTAGGTGGACAAAAAAATTAAAACCTACCCACTAACATATAATAATTCTCATTATTTGAATATAAATTATAAATGAAATAAATAATTCCATGGATGCTAGGTAAATATATTCATCATCCTATATAGATATGGTAACTTTCAATATGACCATATATTCTTAAGCAAGACTCAGACCTCTGTATTCTTCTTATCTATTGTGTGCTTCATCAATATTATAGGTCAACATCATGATATGAAGGTTTTGAATCATGAATGTATTTATGAAATGTTATATAATCTCAAGAGGATGTTGGGAAGTTATGGGAGCTTCACCAATATACTTTAAATGATTAGGGCCCTCAAGGCATCGGAAAACCATAGATGTCACCCTTTAAACTACTTCTAATGAGTATTTATTATCTCTTTAGACTCATACATGTGATATGAGGTTGGAAAATGGTGTGAGAATGTGGTAGAGACTCCTGATAATCTCCCTAACCTTCCATTTCTATTTAACCATGCTCAATAAAGGAAAAAATATAGAAAATTGATATGCACCTGAATGGAGAAGACATTGTAAGTAGCCTACCTTATGTAGACACCTCAAATTGGCCATAACTAGCTTTTGATTAGACTTCATACTGATTCATACCATCCATTACAAATTAATCATAAGAATCACTTAACATCCCAAATTTGCTTGTGCATCATTCATCAAATCTAATAATCATGTTGAGACATCCCTAATTAGGGTATCCTACCATATGCAATAATAACATCTCATATATTCATCCCTAATCACCTTGCAACATCACAACTATCAATTTGGCCTACCAGCCTATTAATTGGGGCACTTGAACACTTAAATAAAATCTTTAAAGAGATAAAATGCTAATAAAAACAAATTAAAAAATTAAACAAGATTAAATGCCTAGTTGAATTATCCATTTGAAATTAATGAATATCTAAAAAATGGAAATTCCAAAAATAAAAATATCCTATCTATTCATCAGTACCTTTATGAGTTGTCAAGCTCTTTGAAAATATCATAAACTATCTAATATGAGACCCATGCCTAAAAATTTCAAATCATAATTACTTGATAGCTATTAACTCTATTAGATTTGATTTAACTCACCTAAGTTTAGTTTGAACCCATTCCAAGCCTAAAATGAACCTTAACTCATCTTGGGTGAGAGTCAATTATGTATACTATAAATACAAGGCCTTTCCTATTGGTTTTTAAGATATTTTTGGTGAAAACTTATTGTGCACAAATATATTTAATAATATCTCTTAAGCTAAAGTTATAATGCTAATTTGGAGAGAGACAAGATTTATAAATAAGGTTACCATGCCAAATTCTTAAGCCAATTAAATCACAAGCTAAAGGTGCCAAGGAGAGAAGGTTCCAAGAAACCTCCATTGTCAAAGACTTCTTGATGCACAAGCTGAGAAATCCATTCAATAAATCCATTTAGAGCTTCAAGGAAGGTACAAGAGCTATGTCTTTTATGTTTTTATTGTTCTTTAATTTAGTCTTTATTACCTAAGCTCTGCCTAGTATCTAGGCTAGAGGTGTTAGGAATTTAGTGTGTTCATTTCATTGGTTTTATTAGACTAATTCAAGACTAACCTCCAATTTATGTCAAATTCCTAGTTCACACTTTATTAGTTATTATTCTTAAAGGAGGGATAGTCAATCTAATATCAAATTCTTAAAAATGGAGGCTAGATAGTTTCCCCTCATCTACCCAAAATTTTAGACCTTCATCTTCTCTCTCATGTCTATACCATCCAAAAATTTGGAGGGCTCTACCAAGATGCCAAAGATTTTTATGGGGAAAGGAGGTTTGATTTTGACCTATTTGACCTTAAAACTCATGGATCTCTTCACTTGATGCCTACACTAATCCCTCTCTATAACTTCCAAACTTCCTCTATCCATATCTATATTTTATGTATTCATACAAGTCAAAAACTATTACATGATAACTTATTTTTATTCATTTTCTCATGGTTCAAATTATAAAATTCCATTATAGGATGGGAGGAGGGAAAATATGAGATAAATAAGATTTTAAAATTGGTGGTATGGTTAGGGGAATATGAAGGGTTATAATTTCCCATGTGTGGGACCCATTTGGTGGGTAGAAGGTTGGAAATGCTTAAAAAGGGAGACTTTTAAAACATGAACGATCATGTCATGACTATGGGATAAAAATTCAACACTTAATGAGAACTTTATAATAATGAGGCACTTAAAACATTACCTTTCTCAAAGTTTTATAGTGCAATGTAGACTTGTCTCCAAATCTTGTAACCTACAAGAGGGTGGTCAAGGCCTCTTCCAGATTTGGGCAAAATTGGGACATTTTTAGGCTTGTGGGTGTGCCTATAAGTGGAAATGAACCTCTAGGTTGAAAGGACTAGTTCCCTGTATTAGCTTCTTGTGCAATAAAACTACTAAACTAGTTTGTATGAGTGAAAAGAGTTAACAGTTTGCATAAATGAAAATCCTATTCTAAAATGGTGATACACCAAGAATTAGTATCCACATATTTGCCCTATACTTATGCACAATACATCAAAATATAGTCTATAACTTAATCTCTATAATATTCCAACATAAGTATTTCAAAGTAGAGATAAAATTAATGAGATCACACAAGGTAAATAACTAGAAAATTTAACTTTTATAGTCCAAAAAAGGGTTACACATGTGTAAAATATCACATAGCTTGAATGTACTCTACATGACTTATTAGATCAACTCTTTACTCAAAAGCATGAAGGATAGAGAACAAAATGATAAAACATCACTTGTTATCGCTCTATGTCTCTTGCATGCCTAAGAAAATCTCTATAACTTAGAAATAAAATAGACTTATGCTTCTTTGCTCAAAGGTAATAAAATGGAAAAACATTCTAACAAGGATTCATCATACTATTTGTGGATGATAAAACAAGATCCCAAGGGTCCTATTTATAGTAAAAGAGGGAAAGAAGAGAGAGCTCTTGGGTGCCAAAATAAAATCCTCCAAAATGGTTTATATTTACCATCCTAGTGAAACTAATTCCAGTTGTTCTCTCATTAAATTAGAGTTTGTTCTTCTCTTTGATTCACCCTATTTAAATGACCAAGATCACTACAAAATCAATGTTGAGATGACTCTCCATAAGAAATTTCTTAGATCACTACTATGAACCTTAGATTCCTCTTGAAATCTCTCACATTTTATATTTTTGACCCATACAATCCATATAAATGGCTTTACTTATAAATGTATAAGTGAAGCATGTTGCGAAACCCAATTTGAACTATAGACCCATTTGGGCCTTCTGAATGGCTTTACATATAAACCTATAAGTCAATCATGTTGGGAAACTTGATTTGTAATATTTTTTCCCTTTTGGGTTCTTTTATTAATTCTACTTATAAAATTCATAAGAAAAGATTATTTGGAAACCCTTATTGCACTACAGAGTCATTCAGGTTTTCCAAATGACTTTACTTCTTACTTACTCCTTCGGGTTCTTTGATTGCATCTACTTATAAAAGTCATAATAAAATCTTGTTGGGAAACCCAATTTACACTATAGAATCATTCAAGTTTTCCAAGTGACTTTACTTCTTACTTACTCCTTAATGGCTAGTTGACCACCCTAAATTTGATGTCTTACAACACATCATGTCTTTGAATCCCAATGGCTAGTTGGCCACCCTGAATTTGATGTCATGTGACATGAAATGTTTACACCCCATTGGCTAGTTGGCCACCCTAAATTTGACATCCTATGGCATGTAATGGGGTTCCATTGGGTTAGGCCTATTATTTTAGGTAATTTTCCTAAATTAATTCCTTCAAATAATTTGTTTGAAGGAATTATTTCAAGGATTTTGCTCAAAAGGCAATGGCTAGTTCCTTTGGAAACTTTTTTCGAAGGATACTTGGGAAAGTGTCCTTAAAAAAAGTTCCAATGGACACTTGGGGAAGTCATAATGTCCCTTCAAACAAAATTTAAGGGCATTAACAAAGATAAAGTACCCTTTGGAAAAGTCTGAAGGGACACTTGGGATAAAAAGTGGCCTTCAGAACTTTTGTAAAGGGTCACTTGGACAAAAAAGTGCCCTTCAAAAAAGTTTGAAGGGAAACTTGGAAAGAAAATTTCCCTTCAAAATTTTTTTAAGGGACACTTGGGATTATAAGTTCCCTTTGAAACTTTTTTGAAGGGTCACTTAGAAGAAAAGTGCCCTTCAAAAAAGTTTGAAGGGACACTTAGGTAGAAAAGTGCCCTTTAGAACTTTTCTAGAGGGTTACTTGGAATAAAAGTTCCCTTTGGAAAAGTCTAAAGGGACATTTAGGAAGAAGGTGAGGAAAGAAATTACCTTTGAAAACCTTCTAAAGGGTACTTTTGGGGTAAAATAAAGCCCTACAAGCTAAGGTAAAGAAGGCAAAGGGAAAGAACAAAGAACAAGGGAGAAGAGCCCAAACTAGGAGAGGTCAAAGGGAAAATAAAAGTAACAAGGAAAGAGACCAAACACAAAAAATGATCAAGGGAGAAATGAAAAGAGGCAAAGGGAAAACATAAACTGGTCATGTAGAAAATGGTCAACATTTTGTTAATTTCTAGGGGAGACATGCCTACTATGTCATAAGACCAGTCACCTAAATCCTTCCATTGGGCATGGAGTCACGCAAGGAAAACAAGAGTTGAAATAGAAATACATGGCTGAACACACAAGCTAGAGAGACACATGCACAACCAACCAAAAGAAAGAAAACACTAGGAAGGGAAATAATTTGCTTTAAAGTAGTTATGGAGAATAAACACACAAAAAGGGAACACACCAACATAAGGTATATACAAGACATGTCCATCAAGGGTAAAATTCAAGGCTTCAAATAGATTCCATTCACTAAAATAGGTATCTCTTCTCTATCCATTTTGGATAGTTGAAAGGAGCTTATTTTCTTACACTTACTGATGATGTAAGGACCACTCCACAAAGTATCAAACTTTATATTTTTTCCTAGTTTTAATCTATCTTCATTCCATTTCAAGACAAAGTCACCTTCTTTGAACACTCTTTCCCTTGCCCTTTTTTCAAAGGATTTATTCATGAGAAATTGATGGTGTTCCAAATATTTATGTGCATCATCTCTTGCCTCTTACAACTATAGTAATTATATCAATCTAACCTCCATGGGAGTGTTTTCAAGTTACTCCAACTATTGTGCAAGTTCCAAGGTAGGGATATCTTATGATATAGACAACCTAGCTTCTCTCCCATATATAAGTACAAAGGGAGAATTACTAATTAACTTCTTGGAGAGATTATGTCTTCCCATAAGGCTATCTTCAACTTACAATGCCATGCTCTTTGATTGGTTTCTAATGCCCTCTTGATGAGTTTCTTATTGGTAGACTTATCCAATCAATTACCTTGAGGGGAGTAGTTAGATGAGGTACTCAAATAAACTCTACTCTTTTCTACCCAATCAAAAGTTTTATCACTTATGAAAGCAAGTATATTATCTAAGATGATGACATGAGGAGCTCCAAACCTTGTTATAATGATGTCATAGAATTCCAAGATGGCATTTTCATTTGTTTCCTTCAAAGCAACAACCTCTACCCATATTGTGAAGTAGTATGTAGTAGTCAATATCCATTTATTTCCAGCACTTGATGGAGGGTTGATCATGCCAATGAAGTCAAGGCCCCATTACATGAAAGGTTGGTCCACTTGGATAGGATTTGATAGAAGGGAAATAATCTTTTGTTTGCCAATAAATAAAGCACATTGAGGATAAACCTTACACCAATGATAATAGTCCTTAAAAAGCTAAGACAATAATAACCAACTCTCATTATTTTTGTAGTTGTTGTTCTAGGAGAGAAGTGACCACCATCTGCACCATTATGGAGCTTTTCTAGTAGCATATCAAATTTATCATTGTTAATGCATCATAGCAACACATTGTTCACATCCTTCATAAAAATAATGCCATCCACAAGATAATAAGGAATATCCTACAACCTAAAATACCTTCTTTGAGATTTATTCAAGCCATTGGGACACTCATCATTTTGAAGAAAACTAATGATGTCTTATGTCCAACTTTGATTCTGCATTTGATCAACTGGCTAGTCTTGAAATTGATTCACCAAGGCTTGTTTTTTTGGCTCTTGAAAGTTAGATGATAAGTGCTCACATAAATCTCTTCCTCTTACTAGCATAGTTACCTTGATGTCAATGTCATATTCCATTACCTTCGTGATCCATCCAACTCTCTTCTCATTAAGATCCCTACTTAGGAAAAACTACTTGGTGCTAAGATGGGAGACTATGACATGGATATTTTAGTTGGAAACAATATAACTAAACTTTTTCAAGACTATAGTGATGTTTAAATCATATGTCTCAACAAAATAATATCTCACTTCATAGTCTTCTAAGCCTTGGCTAAAGAAATAAATTGGTTGCTCAACATCCTCATCATTATTTTGCATAAGCATGAATGAGATTGTGTCAATGTTAGAAAAAGTATAAAGAATGAAATCCTTAGAAAATTTTGGATTTAAAAGTGTGGGAGATGCTGAAATTTCTTTCTTTATTTCCTCAAAGCTACCTTTATCTTCCTTTATCGAAGAAAAAACTTGGTTCTTTTTTAGCATGACTGTGATAGGCTTTACCACAGTTATAAAGTTTGGGATAAACCTCCTTACAAAGTTTATTTTTTCCAAGAAACTTTACATCCATTTCTTGTGTTTACACAAAGATAATCATATAATAGATTCAATCTTTTTGGGGTCAATAGATAAGCCTTCTTTTCAAACAACATGACCCAAAATCTTGCCTTCATAGACAACAAAGATGCACTTCTTTGTATTGAGGGATATGTTGTACTCTCTACACTTCTCAAACACTTTCCTTAGATGTCCCATATGACTAGAAACATATTTTTAAAAAATGGTTATATCATAAAGGTAAACAAGCAAAAACTTATTGATCAAACCTTTAGAATCCATGTCCATTGCCCTTTGAAATGTAGCTCTAGCATTGGATAAACAAAATAGCATCTTATTTTAGGAAAAGGTCCCCCACTTGGTGGTGAAGGCTATCTTGAATTGATCCCCTTGATTTACCAATATTTGATTATAACCTAAATAACCATCAAGAAGTGAGAAATGTTGAGAACCTAAAATAACTTGCAAAATTTGTTCCATGGAAGGGAGTGGGTAATGATCCTTGAGAGACACTCTATTTACATCACAAAAATCCACACAAATCTATTTCTCCATTCTTATTTTGAACTATCACAAGGTTGGCTACCCAAGTTGAGTTCTTGATAGGAAAGATAATCCTAGACTCAATCAATTTGGTCGGCTCTTTCTTCATGTGTTATTCTACCTTGGGGTTGATAGGCCTTTACTTTTGTCTTACCATTTTAGCTCCAAGATTTAACTCAATGGTGTGATGAGATAGATTTGGATTGAAGCCCTTCAAGTCCTTGTATTCCTAGGCAAATATGTCATGAAACTCTTTGCATAATGCAATAAAATCTTTCCTTTCCAACTGAGAATAAGCCTTGCCAATCGTCAAAAGTTTGTCCTTGAAAATTAGAACTCTCTCATAGTTATCTTCTTTTGTTGACATTCTCACTCTTTGGTTTTTATTTTGATCATCCTCGTTGAAGACAATCTCCAAGGTAATAATCCAATTGGGTATTTTATTTGTCTTTAGCTATATAATCTACTCTTCAGAATGATCTTGTAACTTCTTATGATTTCTTGAAGAGATGCCTAACTCATTTTCAAGAAGTGTACAATGTGTTCATCACTTTCAAAAACTTTCCATGACACTTCATTATCTAGAATGGAAGGTCTCATAATTATCTTGATATGGGATTGATTTTTCTCTTGTTCAACATCAATAGTTGAGTCAAAACATGCTCCAATTGTATATAATCTATTAGTGTGCTTATTTAAGTCTCTTAGTATGGGCTAGATGATGAAGGCATCAAAATCCTTAAGTAGATCCCATAGCCTATGCTTATAGGACTTAAAAAAGGGGTTCTTATCTATAGTTTGACTTCTCACTTGATGAATGACTATTTCACTATCTCCATAGACTTTCAAAATATTGATTCCTCTCTTCTTTGCCCATTGTAGACCATGAAATAAGCCTTCATATTCTACCACATTATAAGTGAAACTTATAAGAAGAGTAGTAATGATTAACTTTCCATGACACTTCATTATCTAGAATGGAAGGTCTCATAATTATCTTGATATGGGATTGATTTTTCTCTTGTTCAACATCAACAGTTGAGTCAAAACATGCTCCAATTGTATCTAATCTATTAGTGTGCTTATTTAAGTCTCTTAGTATGGGCTAGATGATGAAGGCATCAAAATCCTTAAGTAGATCCCATAGCCTATGCTTATAGGACTTAAAAAAGGGGTTATTATCTATAGTTTGACTTCTCACTTGATGAATGACTAGCTCACTATCTCCATAGACTTTCAAAATCTTGATTCCTCTCTTCTTTGCCCATTGTAGACCATGAAATAAGCCTTCATATTCTACCACATTATAAGTGAAACTTATAAGAAGAGTAGTAATGATTATTTTATGGGGAAACTAACATGATGCCTACTCCTACACCTAATTTTCTCCTTGAACCATCAAAGAACATTTCCCACATAACATCAAGCTCATGATCTTCATTGGTGAGTGAAGGAATTGGGACATTCTCCTCACGAATGCAATAAACTCCCAAATAAATTTCCTCAATGAAACTATAAGGCTCAAGGCCATGTGTTTAAATTTTGTACTTGTCAAGATATAAGTTAGAAATACCTTTAAGAGGAGAAGATGTTTCATTATTCAAGACTATTTCTTCCTTTTTGCTGATTAGATAATTTTTATTTTGTCATTGTCTCTAAGTATGGCTCAATGTGGAACCTTGCTAAGGTTTGAGTCCTTATGGTTAACTTGGTTCTATACCTTGTCTTGAAAGCTAGAAAGGACCAATCAACAAAAAAGTATCCTCTTATCTTAGCCATAAAGTCCCTAGACAAACATATAGCAAAGTGTGTTGGAAGGTCTACCACCACAATATCTTGCATGATGGGGAAGCTTGGACAACCATGTAAAAATAATTTTAGACCTTTGACCAATCCAACCATCTTAGTTAGAGTTCCATCCAACTAAAGCATGCCTTTACTATGTGGCTCATCATTCAAACCCAACTTATCAACCACTACTTTAGGCATAACAATAGTGATTTATCTGCTATCCAAGATACAAATGTGGACCAACCTATCTCCCATAATGAGTGTTAGGTAGTATGGTGGAGGATTTTCAGCTTTAGTGTAAGGCTCCAAAAGATGATTAGGAGAATTTATGAGAGCGACACTATGATGCTTTGAAGATTGAGGAGCCACCTGCATACTTACTAACTACTCTTGTAGAAGGTCATTTTGGCTATGTATATGTAGAACCTCCCAAATGGATATGCTTGTCTTAGTGCTCTTTAATGAGTCAATGATATTTAGAGATAGAGTATTAACCTTCTGCTACATTTTTTATGGTAATAAAGGAGTTGTATCTTACTATGTTACAATTTTGTTAGTTACATTTACATTCTAATTTTATTAAGGAACATGGCCTTTAGAAGGTATAACACTTTGATTGGTACTTTATGGCCTTGGAGAGGCATCACTTGGAAATATTCATGGATCTTGGCCCTCTCCCAGTGTTCTCTTTTTGGCCCTTGTATTGGTTGTAATTGACATGCCTTGAGTCAACACAAAATCATCCTTTTCTTGAAAATTCATCATTCCCACACTTGGGCTGTTGGCTTCTCCATGACTATCCCTTTAGTTGGGACATGCTTCTTCTACTATCATGTAAGGAGTAGCTTCCTCTTATATAGTCAAAGTGTAGCTAGTTCCTCCATCATAATTTGTAAAATAACCTTGAGCCTGCCCCCCCAATCGATTCACATGATCTTTTCCTTGCAGTAGATTTACATGAACTAGAACAACAACCTTTATGGGGGAGTAGAATTTGGATTATATGCATTGGGCTACCTACTATAACCTTGTTGATTTTTTTTCTCCCTTGATAATTGTATTGGGATGGATCTATATATCCTTGGTGAGGATAGTATTGTGCACTAAGAGGAGCACTTGCATGATATTGAGATTACTTGAGCTGAGCTCTCAATGATCTAATTTCTTCATCCTTGTCCACAATGTCATCCACCTTCTTGAAAAAGGCTCTTGGATTCACATTGGCATTGGGAACCTGAGACATGCTTGGAGTTTCAACTAAATTATGGGACAACGGCATGGAAACTCTTGGAGGGAGTCTTCCATCTAGAATCAAGCTATTCTCAGCCTCAATTGCTAGCTCATATGCACTTGGAATAGTGAATCCTCACATTGAATACAACATAATAAAAACATCAATACCAATACCTTTAAGGTATGTTGGGAACACAAATCTAAGAGGAGGTCGCATGATTGGTGGTAGCATATACCATGTTATTTGAAATCTCTCATTGAAATCTCCTATGGATTCATTTTAAACTCTTCTTATTAAATTTAAATAATGTACTAGGGAAGCATGATCACTCTTATTTTTTAATCGTGTCACCAATAAGTCTCCAAAACCATCCCAACTTGTAATGTATCCCCCCATAACGTTATATACTAGTCAAGTGCTTTATCTTTTAAGTACATATCAAGTAGCCTAATGGATATGTTTGCACTAGTAACATTATGGAAATTATAGAAAATATAGATATCTCTGATATATTCAAATGAGGTAATAGGACCCTCTCCATTGAAACTTAGAAGATTATCAGTAGTATTTGAAGGGATGGGGTCATATTTAGGAATCTCTATTAGGTTTTGGGTATTAAAATTAGGGAAGGCTTGATGTCTATATATCTCTCCCCTTTCCCCCATTTCTCTTCATCCTTTATGATCCTTTATTTCTTCTTATTCTTTAACTTCTTCCTATCTTTTAACTTCTTCAACCTCTTCTGCTTCTTCCCCAAAACATCCTTACCAAGGATTTAATAGGTCTAGGAGTGGTTTAGGGCATTTTTCTTCAAGAAAAGCTTCAACTAAAGTGTCTTAGTTAGAAAATCTTAAGGACCTTGTGAGGACCATGTAGGATAATGTATAAAACTTGGTATAGAACTAGGGATTCACACCATTTTGGAGTTACCATATACTAGGTTGGGGGTATTTATACTAATTTAGGCCTATTAAGACCAAAATTAACTTTGCATTAGCAATAATTCAAGTCCCACTAGGCATGCCCAAACTATTGTCTCCAAATCTTGCACCCTAGAAGAGGGATGTTCAAGCCTATTCCAAATTTGGGCAACATTGGGACATTTCTAGGCTTATGGGTGTGCCTATAAGTGTAAATGAACCTCTAGGTCGAAAGGTCTAGATCCCTATATTAGCTTCATGTGAAATAAAATTTCTAAACTTGTTTGTATGAGTGAAAAGAATTAGAAGTTTGCATAAATGAAAAGCCTAGTCTAAAATGGTGATACACCAAGAATCAATATCTACATGTATACCCTATACTTATGCAAAATAAAATAGAATATATTCCATAACTCAAGCTCTAGAATATTCCAACATAAGTATTTCAATATAGAGACAAAATAAATGAGATCACACAAGGTAAATAATTAGAAAAGACTTGTATAGTCTAGAAAAGGGTTACACATGCAAAATCTCACATAGATAGAATGCACTTTACATGACCTATTGGATCAAATCTTTACTAAAAATCATGAAGGATAGAGATTACAAGGATAAAAAATCACTTGATATCACTCTATCTCTCTTGCATGCCTAGGAAAATGTCTAGAACTTAGAAAGAAAACAAACTTATGCTTCTTTGCACAAAGGCAAAAAAATGGTAAAACATTATAATAAGGATTCATTGTACTATCTATGGATGATAAAACAAGAGCCCAAGGTTCATATTTATATCAAAAGAGGGAGAGAAGAGAGATATCTTGGATGCCAAAATATAAGCCTCCAAAATGGTTTACAGTCACCATCTTGATGAAACTAATTCCAGTTATTCTCTCATTTAGTTGGAGTTTGTCCTTCTCTTTGATTCACCCTCTTAAAATGACTAGGATAACTGAAAAAGCAATGGTGAGATGACCCTCCATAATAAATGGCTCATATCATTACTATGAACCTTATATTCCTCCTAAAATCTCTTATATTTTTCACTACATACCCATCCAGGCCTTGTAAATGGCTTTACTTATAAACCTATAAGTCAAGCATGTTAGTAAACTCAATTTTTACTATAGATCCATTCAAGCCTTCTAAAAGGATATACTTATAAACCTATAATTCAATCATGTTGGGAAACTTGATTTGCACTATGTTTGCCCTTTTGGGTTCTTCGATTGCTTCTACTTATAAAATTCATAAGCAAAGCTTGTTGGGAAACCTAATTTGCACTATAGAGTCATTTAGGTTTCCATTTAAATTTACTTATTACATTCTCCTTTAGGTTCTTTGATTTCTTATGCTTATAAAATTCATAATCAAAGCTTCTTGGGAAACCTGATTTGAACTACAAAGTTGTTTGGGTTTTCTAGATGACTTTACTTCTTACTTGCTCCTTAATGGATAGTTGGCCACCTTAAATTTGACATCATATGACATGTCAAGTCTTTGAATCCCAACAGCTAGTTGGCCACCCTAAATTTGACATCCTACAACACATCATGTTTGGACCCCAATGGTTAGTTAGCCACCCTAAATTTGACATTTTTCAGAACATCATGGGGATCTATTGTGTTGGGTTTATTGTTTCCAATAATTTTCTTGAAGTAAATTCTTCAAAAAATTTATTTGAAGGAATTATTTTAGGGATTTTGCATGAAAGGAAATGGATAGTTCCTTTAGGAATTTTTCCTGAAGGACACTTGGGAAGGCACAAGGTCCCTTTAGAAAATTGCAAAGGGCATTTCCAAAGAAAGTGGTCCTTTAGAACTTTTTTTAAGGGAATTTCCAAAGATAAATTACCCTTTAAAAAATTCTAAAGGGACACTTGGGGTAAAAAGTGTCTTTCAAAACTTTTTTGAATGGTCACTTGGACAACAAAAGTGCCCTTCAAAAAATTTTAAAGGGACACTTGGGAAGAAAATTACCCTTCAAAACTTTTCTAAGCGACACTTGGGCAGAAAATTACCCTTCAAAACTTTTCTGAAGGGTCACTTGGAAGAAAAATGGCCTTCAAGTATTTTTCAAAGGGTTGCTTAGAAGAAAAGTGCCCTTTAAAAAAGTCTGAAGGGACACTTGGGAAGAAGGTGAGGCAAGAAAGGCCCTTTGTAAACCTTTCAAAGGGAACTTTTGGGGAAAAACAAAGCCCAATAGGTGAAGGAAAATAAGGCAAAGGGAAAGAATAAATGATAAGGGAGAAGAGCCTGAACTAGGAGAGGCTAAAGGAAAAAGACAAGTAACAAGGCAAGAGACCAAACACAAAAAATGAGCAAGGGAGAAATTAAAAGAGCCAAAGGGAAAACACAAACTAGTCATGCATAAAATGGTAAAAAAGACTCATATGAGATATTTTAGGGTCATTTGATGACTTTTAAGGGTGAATTAAGGTTTGGATTAGCCTTGGATAAGTATATCATGAATATTGACCTTAAACACATCATTTTACCACATGTCATGACTTAAAAAAAGGTTTAGACACCCTTATATCATTTTGGCAAAGTTCTCCATTCTTGAAATGGCTTAGATAGGCCTAAAACCATAAGAATTAGAAACCTTAGACCTTCCAAACTACCTGAACTTATGCTAAAGATCCTAAATATTATCAAATAAGGTTAAAACCATTGTTTGGACTTCACAAGACATCTTAACACTCTCTTCCTTACTCAAGGACCATAATGAGGACCTAGTACATCACGTAAGGACCCAAAACATAGCTATGGCATATAATTATCTCTTTAATAGATTCTAACACAACATGAAACCTCAATCAATGTTAACAATGTTTAAAATGAGAATAAATAAGACATCACTATGTAAGAGATCACAATGTGCAAGCTTAAGGTTTGGATTAGCTTTAGATAAGTATATCATGAGTATTGACCTTAAAAACCTCATTACACCTCATTTCATAACTTTAAAAAGGTTTAGACACCCTTATATTATGTTGGAAAAGTTATCCCTTCTTGAAATGGCTTAGATAGGCCTAAAGCCATAAGAAATATAAACCTTAAACATTCCAAACTACCCAAACTTTTGCTAAAGATCCTAAATCTTATCAAACAAGGTTAATACCATTCTTTGGAATTCACAAGACATATTGACACTCTCTCCATCATTCAAGGATCATAATGATGGCCTAATACATCACCTAAAGACCCAAAACATAAGTATGACATATGATGATCTCTACAATATATTCTAACACAACATGAAACCTTATTCAGTGCTAACAATGTTTAAAATGAGACCAAATAAAACATCACCATGTAAGAAATCACCATGTTAAATCTTGGGTGGTTGTCATGGAATGTTTTTGGTTGTAGGAAATTGCCAACACAAGGTGTGAACTCAATTGAAGGTGCTAATCAGGCTATCTTATGTAGGACAAGTAAAATCCTCATGAAAAATAATCAGGCTCTTCCTACACAACATAAAGAAGTTTTTCTTGTGTAACATGGATAATTTCCTCTAATGGCTCAATATAAATTTCCAAATCAACAAGGAATGGGTCGAGAGTAGACATAATCAAAGGCCACATTTGTCAACTTTAGAGAAGGAGAAATCCCATTTAGACAATGTGTATTCAATTATTTTAGAGGTACAACTATGGTGGATAGTCTTATTATAGATAATACAAAGGTTAAAATAATGGAAATGAATGGTGACTCAAAGGTAAAGAGGGAAGCTCCTTCAACTTCTCAATCACCTCAGAAGACTAATGAGCAAGATGCAGCCACTAAAGCCTCACCAATATAAAAGGGTCAAAATGAGAATGGGTAGAATGACAAGGGTCTATTTATACCTCATTTCACTCAAGCTCTAATTAGTGTTGTTGATCTTAAATTATAGTCAAATATTAGTGGTCCTCACATCAACATTGTAGACTAGATGAAGAAGGATCATGTCACCATACCAATGTGAGACACATTGCTTATTCCAAGGTAAAAAGAACTTCTTCAAGAAGATTTGGCAAAGCTCAACATCTTAAACAAACAAGTATAAAAATAAAGTTTAGTCTTAACCAACACTATTAAACCTAATTAACCCCAACCAACCAAGGTAGATAAACCCCTCCCTTCTATATTTCTATCATAATAGGGGATAGCTTAGTACATAAATATATGATAGAGAGGGGGGAAAGTACTTTTGTCATGACAAATTTAATAATAGACAAGTTAGAGTTAAAATATGAACCTAATTCTAAGGGAGTCTTGAAAATATATGGGTCACATATTTCTAAGGGAGTCTTGAAAATATATGAACCTAATCCTAGTTTATTACACCAATTTTACCATGTCCCATGATGTTGTAGTGGTTGATCTACCTCTCTATTTTACCTTGTGTTTATCCAGAGACCTCACTAATAAAAAAGGAGGCTACCTATCATCTAAATAGTCTTATATGGTTTTTAAAACTAGGTATGGGACCAAATTCACCATTAGGTCTGAACCTATCCCTAGGTTTCATTTAGATCCCTACATTCCTAACCTATCAAATGTCAACTACACTATTATTGATGAAGATGACACCTTGATGATAAAGAGCTAGTTGAACCACTTGATGGCATATCAGACCTACTTCTTGATGAGTGGCTGATGGATAACCATGGATATTATCCTTACAAGATCATTTTTAAAGTAGGCCTAGGGATATATTGTATGCATGAGGAGGAGGCAGTCATACTAGCCCTTACCAGTCAAAACTAAGATAATGGAGTATTGTGACTATTTCTTGATGTCTCTATATGAAATAATGGAAGTAGATCAAGTGTTATGCTTATTTCTCCGTCTAATCAAAGGTAATTTTCTATTATAATGTTATAATTTAACTACACATGTAATACATAAGAGTATGAGACCCTCATTCATGGGATGCAATGGGCAAGGAGAAGAGGTATCAAGCTACTACAAACTATGGGAGATAGTGAGATGGTAGTCTAATAGGTGAAAGGGTATAATTTAGTCAAAAATACACTATTAAAGGCATATAATAATAGTTTTTGGGACCTCTTATAGGACATTGAGGCCTTTGACATCCGTCAAATCCCAAGAGAAGACAACCAACATATAGACTAGTTGATAGCTATAGGGGAACAATATGACATCCCAAGTGAAGTCAAGATCCCAAAGAATTAGTCATAAATTAAGGTAGTTTTTAGACCATCAATACCTGATAATGAAATCATTTGGTAGGTATTTTATAGTGATAGGTAGATAGCATGATTCTTGTAAAAAGAGGATAAATTATACTAAAGGAATCAAGGTAGACTTAAACAATAGAATGGTGACCAAATTGTTCAATTAAAGACAAAAAAACTTCCTCCCTAATTAGTGACTCTTGAAAACATCTTCACTCAATATGATTGGTTGAGAATAGATAAGGTTAGCATGTCAACCAAGGAATAACACTATGAGAATGTCAACATTTTTAAGGATAGGCTACTCAAACTAATTAAGGTGAACACTAGAGAAGAGAGGATTTATTTCATAGAGATGTGTAAAGATTTTATAGACATATTTTCTTGGGAATATAGTGACTTTAAGGGGTTTGAACCTTGTTTATCTTATCATACCTTATAATTGGAGATAAGTGCTAAACCTTTGAGGTAAAAGCAAATACTAGTCAACCCCAATATCAAGCTCCTCATGAAGAAAGAGTTGACTAAATTAATTGACTACAACATTAAATTACCCATCAAACACTCTTCATGGGTGGCTAACCTTGTTCCTATAAAGAAAAATAATGAGGAGATAAGGTTATGTGTAGACTTAAGAGATCTTAACTAGGTGTCATTGAGAGACCACTACCCCTTGCCATCCATGGATTAAATTCTTTAAAAGGTTTTAGGTTCATAATGTTTCTCTTTGTTTGATGGATACTCATGGTATAAGTAGGTGTTGGTGAAGGAAGAGGACCAACACAAGACTGATTTCAAAACTAAGTGAGGCACTTATGCTTATAATAAGATGCTCTTTTGGCTCTCTATGTAGGAACCACTTTCCAAAGGGAAATGGATGTAACCTTACAAATACTAATCAATGATATGGTGTTCATATACCTTAATGATATTACTATCTTATCAAAAGATGCTAAAGACCAATTGACACACCTAAGGCTAATATTTGATAGGTGCAAGAAATATGAGATCTTTTTAAACCCAAAAAAGTTCATTTTTACAGTATATAAGGGCATAATTTTAGGCCACATTATGTTTAATGAAGGCCTCTCCATATAACTTGAGAGGATAAGTACAATTGTATCCCTATCACTTCCCAAGTACAAAAAGGGAGTACATAGTTTTCTATGTAAGATTGATTTCATTAGAAGATTATTTCCCAAATTTGCTAAGATGGTTAGACCCATAACTTCTATTCTTAAGAAACATAAGGATTTTACTTGGAATAAAAAAGGAAAGGTAGTTTTTAATCAATTAAGCAATATATTGATCAATCACCCACTCTCCTTAACCCTAATTTCCCCAAAATCTTCTTTTTGTATGCCTTCTCAACTAATGAAAACATCCCTACCATGATAATGAGAACAAATAGTAAGGACCTTGAGTATCTAATAGCCTTATTTAGATAATCATTGGAGGCCTATGAATAAAGGTATAATTATGTAGAAAAACATGTGCTTCAAATCATGGAATGCCTTAAAAATTTAGGCACATGGTGTCCAAAAACAAGATCTATGTCATGGTGTTCCACCCTAGCATTAATGACTTCCTTCTTAACTTTGATTTAAGTGTGAAAAGGGTAGGTTGGGTGACTAGATACATAGAGTGTGACATTGAAGTGAAGGTAACATAGATAACAAGGGTTAGATTACTATGTGAGTACTTGGAAACATATGTTAAGGAGATAAAAGAGGTGGTTTTGGTAATGCATAGTGACCCCCAAACAACTATACTAACACCTTCTTCTAGTTAAACTCAATACATGGTAAGATTCATTCAAATAGATGAATGTCCTATAGGTTTATATAGGATAAGAATAAGGTATTATAGGCTGAAATAAATTCCTTATGTCTTAGTATATGTAGTCTTATTTTTAAAATATATTTATAATATGATCTTAATATGTGTGGATACTAACCAAATTGACAAGCTATTGGATCAGATTCATGATGGGCCTATATGAGGCCACTTTGCATCTAGGACTATAGTAGTAAAGATAATGAAATCAAGATATTTTTTATAGGCCTATTAAAATGCTCCCATGTTTGGGTTAAGATATTTCAAAAGAGTGTCATGTTCACTAGGAAGAAAAATCTAGATACCATTCCCTTCAAGCCCATCTAAGTGAAAGAAACATCATGTAGTGGGGCCTAGATTTATAGGCATGATATACCCTCTATATAGTACAAGCTATAAATTGGTCTTAACCACTATAAACTGCTTCACAAGTGGGCATAAGAAGTATCCCTTAAGGAGGAAAATGAAAACATGGTATTGGAGTTATATGATAGCCTAGTAACTAGGTTTTGGGTCCCCTCCACAATCATATCAGATAATTCATTATCTTTCAGTGGTGAAATAGTGATTGAATGGGCTCTAGATTATGGAATTTACCTTAGTACTTTCTTAGACTATTATCCTTAGGGTAATTAACTTGTAGATTCCACCAAAAAGAACTTAATCGAGATGATAAAGAGGACTATGGAAGATAATAAAAGGATGTGGCATACCAAACTAAGGATAGCCTTGTTGGCACCTAGATCACCCACAAGAGATATATTAGAAATTTTCCATACCTTATTATCTATGAAAAAGAGTCAAGGTTTCCCATATCACTTGAGTTACTATCTTTGGAACTCACACATCATCTTGAGATAATTAAGAGTGATGCCATGGAAGTGAGTATGAATGAGTTGAGAGAGATAGAAGAGATAAGAGATGATGTTATGGATGCCATATGGTCTCATCAAGATAAAGTTAAAAGGTAATTTGAAAGAGAGTTATCTCAAAGACTTTAAAATAAGGTGATATTATAATAAAGTGGGATGAGGACCAAGATAAAATAGGTGAACACTCAAAATTTTATAGTATATGAAGTGGACCCTATAAGATCACCAACTAAAAGGAACATAATGTATTCTAATTATCAAGATTAAATGGTTAAGAACTCCATATCTATAATATTGGGGTGTTATTTAAGTACTATTATTTAATAGCATATATTTTACTTATACATATTAGTTTAAGTTTCTATTTCCCTCTAAGTGTTGTTGCCCAACTACCTTGATTGGTTAGTTGCTTTGTGTTGATAAGTTTGACCTCAGAGGTCAAACTATCACCCCTATCATTTGAAAATTTGATTGTCATGTTGTTTTCCATATTAATTCATATGTTGGTCTTTTAATGTATTTGATAAATTCATCCAAATCCTTGATTATTAGAGTTTAATGTAGTTTTGATGAAACTAAGGTTTTGATCATCATGGTCTTTTGTTTGTCTATCCACATTTGTGACTAGTTTCAGGTTGTGTCAAGAGATAAAAAGAGTAAAAAGAATCCTAATAGGCCTCATGGCATGTGTCAGAGTCATCTCATATTTTGTAATTGATCAAACTAGTTGGTGATATGTTTGAATAATTTCATGATTCATTTACTTGCATTTTAGGTCATTTTATGGCTTTTAGAGCAAGTTTCGAATGTGAATGATAGTATAATGTTAGAATAAGAACATGTTGTAATGTTAAGGAATGAAAAATACAATTAATCCATTTTTACTAGTTTCATCAAATGTATCAAGTGATTTTGGTAGTTTTAGTTCTAAAAAGCCTATTTTTAGGCCATCCATATGTTGGAAGTTTGTCAATTATGTCTCCAAGGTGACCAAAGATATTGATGAGGTTTCATTTATGATATAATGATAATGAAAAAGTGTGATTCAATGTTTTTTAGTGTTCTTGCATAGTTATTTAATGTTTGACTTGGATAAGTAGATGGTGGATGCTATTGTTGGTATGGTCAAGTTGTAGAGATCATATGGGGTTTTATGATTACTTAGAGTGATTATGGAAGTAAAATAAATTCATCAAAGAAGTCATATGAGTGTCTAGGTCAAATTAGTCATCTTGGTAGACAAGACTGGGTAAGTAGTTTGTTGATGTTATATTTCACATGTGTGAAGGTTTTAAGAGAATTTTGATACATGGATGGATACCCCTATGAAGGGTGATTATGTGGTTAAAATTTTAGGTAATAATGTTAAGCATAATTTTTTTATTAAGGTGTAAAGTTATCCTTTTAAGTAGATTGTAGTGGTTTCTATACTTAGCCATAGTGGTTTCTAATGGTGAGCTTTCAAAATATCTAATAGTGAGTGTCTAATCTAACAAATGAATATCCAATAGTGAACATATGATAATGAATATAGAGATAAATGACACATGTGAATTCAATATGTCAAAGGGTAATTAGAAGGCATGTGGGGCTAAGAAGTGGTAGAAGTTCATTGGAGACTAACTATAGGGTACATAGATGACACATGGGGCTGCCAAGTGGTTTGATCTCAAAATCAAGGATCTAAGATGAATGGTAAGAAATTCAAGTTAAAAATTAGGGTAATCCTAAGTATATATATGGACAATGTTTGAGAAATTTATAATGAGATATGATATGAAGACATGTGTCTATAATGTTTGTATTACATAGTGACCATTGGTATTTGAATTAACAAAGGGAAAAACTAGTCTATAGTATTTTACCAATATCTTTTAATATAAGAGGAATTTGCTGATGAAGTAAAAATAAAATTTTAATATAAATTCAAGGTGAATCCATAATAGTTTATTATAAGGTTTTAATGTTTTTAAATTTATAGATTTTTATCTTTAAATTTGATTATTTGTTTGTTCATGGTGTTACTATATACAAGACTATTATTTGAGTAAATTATGCTTTAGTAGAAGAATGTTTTGGTGGATGTATTAATTTAAAGATGCCTTAGAGTTAATATAGATTGTACCCATGTATTTTAAAGAGATCTAGTGTTCTTTTTTTTTCTCGATGAAGTGATAAAGGGTTAATAGGTCTCCATGAGACTTATAAGAGCTACTAAGGCCTAATTGAAAGGTGTAGCTTCTTAAGTGTGAACCATGGATTATATGGATGACCTATGAAAATGAATTTAAGATATGTATTAGCATGATATAAGTCTTATAGGTTAAGTAAATCTCTATGGATGACCTATAAGTTGATATTCATGAAGACTCTATAAAGAGTGAAAGTTAAGGTAATGGTCTAATGACTAGATGCGGATGTATTGGGAGAGAAATAGATAGGGATGAAGGAGAAAGATTATTAGGGGTGTGCTTAGTGGATGGAATAAACTATAGATTATATTGATGATTATAAAATAATTCTAGAGTGATCCAAAAGGGGTGTTTAGATCCATTACTTGTATGATCAAGTTTGAGTGTGTGTGAAGAGTTGAAAAAGAGGTGTTATACATTGTTTCTCCAATCAAATTGAAATGCAATAGAAGTTCTAGAGTTTTTGATTTCATTAGGTATTGTGTGATTCATCGACATAATAACAAGTGGGTATTTATTCATACTTATGGGTGGGTGATCCTTATGAAGCAGGTGATTCACTAAAAGGTCTCATGTTTGTGCTCATCTTATAGGACAAGTAGTCCATGTATTTATAGGATTGAAAGTGGGTTTTATTACCCAAGATAGTTTCCCATGTATATTAATGCATATCTGTTTGATCTTGCATCATCTTTATTATTAATTATTATGAATATCTTATATTCTTTATGAATGTTTGTGGTCACTGATTAAGATTTTAAAAAGATTACAATTAAAGTTTAAAATATCTTGATTCACTGATTCACCCCCACTCTTAGTGATTGTACCTCTAACAATTGGTATCAGAGAAGGACCTTCATTGAAAGTTTAACAACTTAAAGGTGATCATATTTACAATGAAAGATTAAAAGGCTAAGATTTTTCTTCAAGGTAAACTAATATGTGATTTATCAGAGCTCAAATGTTCAAGGGAAGAAAATGAATGTCTAACAGAAAAGATTAAAAGATTGAATAACATGAAAGGAAGTAAAAATTTAGACCTAACTTTCTCTATATGTCATGAGATGATTTTAAGCATTGATAGTGTGATGACACAAATAGGAATAATAAAAGAAATAGTCAAAAAAATTTAGGTTATGGTTGATACAAATTTGAATCAAATAATGGATCAATTAGAAGGTAAAGTTATGACTTATATTGATGTACTTTTATCTAAAGACAAGTAAAAATATAGATCTACAAAAAAATATGTGCATGAGATGTCTTGGGGTATTGATGATTAAACAAAAGGGGTGATTAACATGAATAACTATAGTTATGTTTTCAATGGACACTGTTATACTTGTAATGAATATGATTATAGATATAAGGACTATACTTACTCTCTAATGAGAAGAAATGAGGTTATCTACTATAACTACAATCAATATGGAAATATAACCAAGTATTAAAAAATGGAATTTTGTAAAAATGACTTTCAAGTTATTGACACCATCAAATGGCTCAATAAATACAAAAATAAGACTCAAATAAAGGATCATGACTTAAAGGAATAATCCATGTTTGTAAAACCTACATTACATACTCAAGAAGATGAAAATAAGAAATGGTACATAGACAATGGATTCTCAAGTCATATGATAAGATATAAGAGTAAGTTTATTGATCTCAAAAAACATAATTTAGGTTCAATAAGGTTTGGTGATAACAACTCTACTAAGATAGCTGGGAAAGGCTCTATAAGTTTGGATAATGGTCAAACTAGAATTGAATATATTCTATATTTAAAAGGTTTGAAACATAATCTTGTAAGTGTTAGACAAATGTGTAAACAAATAAATGTTGTGACTTTTCATAACAAAGGGTATGAAGTGAGAAGTTCCAATTTTGGCAAATTAGTTGCAAACATTCACAAGGAAAATAATAACTTATATGTGTTCTATGAATCTAATAAATAAGAGTGATTCATGAATTATCTAGATAAAATATGGATTTTTCATATAAGGCTTGGACATTTGAACATTGATAATATAGTAATGACTAATTAAAAAGTACTAGTGGGGCATATGCCTAAGATCACTAAGATTCCTCATACTCTCTGCAAGGCATGCCTTCATGGAAAGCAAGTCAAAATAAGGTATAAATCTAAGGGACACTCTACCATAGTACCATTGGAGTTGATCCACATAGACCTTTGTGGACTTGTAAGAACTCAAGGCATTCAAGGTAATAGCTAATTTATGTTATTAATTGATGACTTAACTAGAATGACTTAGATATTTTTTCTTAAAGAGAAATCAAAAGCTTTTGGAAAATTTAAAGCATTCAAAGCTCTTGTTGAAAATGAAAAAGGATCAAGAATCAAGTGTGTAAGATCAGATAGAGGAGCTGAATTAAGTTCACAATGTTTTGAAGATGAGATGGTTCCATGAGAGTTCTTTGAAAATGTTCTAAACCATGATGGATTATAGAGGATAATGGGAAATTGTTTTAAGATCCATATGATATTTATTCATGTCTTCTTTAGTTTTTTAAGTTGAATTAATGAAGATATGAGAGCTATTGGTTGTTTAATAATGATATTAACAGAGTGTGGAGAGTGTTGAAGAATTATTCATTGACCTAGTTGAATTATGTATCTGTGTTAACCAAGTATATTGATGAGGTGTCATGTGCGTTAGAATGACAATGATAAAGTATGCTTCAATGTTCTTCACTATTCTTGCATAGTTCTTTAGTGTTTGACTTGGATAAGCAGATGGTAGATGTTATTATTTGTATGGTAAATTTTAAGAGACACTATTATTTCTTAGAGTGTTTATGGAAGTTAGAGGAATTCATTAGAGCAGTCATATGAGTGTCTAGGTTAAAATAGTCATGTTGGCAAATAAGAGTAGGTAAGTAATTTGATGATGTCATATTTCACACGTGTGAATATTTTAGGATAATTTTGATACATGGATGGATTATAATATGTAAGGTAATATTGTGGTTTAAATTTATTTTCATGAGGTTGAGCATTGATAATTTTATTAAGGTGCAAAGTTGGCCTTCTAGCTAGATTATAGTAGTTTCTATACTTTGCCAAATTTGCAAGAGGACATCTAATGGTGAGCTTTCAAAATATCTAATGGTGAGAATATAATATGAAAAAAATATATCTAAAAGTGAGCATATGTCATGCAAATAGAGATCAATGGCACACATGAATTCAATATGTCAAAGGATGCTCAAAAGGCATGTGGGGATAACAAGTGGTGGAAGTTCATTGAAGACTAACTATAGGGTACATATAGGGCACATGGGTCTACCAAGTAGATTAATCTCAAAAGCAAGGATATAAGATGAATGGTGAGTAATGCAAGGTAAAAACTAAGATAATCCTAAATATATATATGGAGTGTGTTTGAGCAAGTTGTCATGGGATACGAGATGAAGACATGTGTCTGCAATGTTTGTATTATATAGTGACCATTGGCATTTGAATTAGCAAAGGGAAAAACTAGTCTACAATATTTTACCAATATATTTTGATATAAGAGGGATTTTATGATGAATATAAAATAAAATTTTAATAATAATTCAAGGCACATCCATAAAAGATTATTATAAGGTATGAATGTTTGTAAAGTTGTATATTTTGATCTTCAAAGTTGACTATTTTTTCATTCATGATGTTACTATGTACAAGACTATTGTTTAAGTAAATTGTGCTTTAGCAGGAGAATGTTTTGGTGGATGTATTCATTTGAATATGTCTTATAGGTCATATGAAGTGGACCCATGTATTTTTAAATGATCTTGTGTTCTTTGTTTTCTTGATGAAGTCTTAAATGGGTAATAGGTCTCCATGAGACCTATAAGGGCTACTAAGGCCTAATTGAAAGGTGTAACTATTTAACTATGACCCATGGATGTTATGGCCAACCTATGATAGTGAATTTGAGATGCATTAGCATGATATAAGTATTAATGGCTAAGGAACGTATTATGGCTGACCTCTATGTTGATATTCATGAAGACTCTATAAAGAATGAAATCTAAGGTAATGGTTTAGTGACTAGATGTGGATGTGTTGAGAGAGTAGAAGATAGAGATGAAGGAAAGAGATCAGAGGGAGTGTGCTTAGTGGATGGTCTAAAATATAAAAAAATATTAAAGATGAGAAAATAAGTCTAGAGTGATCCAAAATAGGTGTTTGGATGCATTGCTTGTATGAGCAAGTTTGAGTGTGTTTGAAGAGTTGAAACAAAGGTATTATACATTATTTCTCTAATCAGATTAAAATGTAATCAGAGTTTTGGAGTTGTTGATTTCATTAGGTGTTGTGTGGGTGATAAATATATATATATAAAATGTGGGTGCTTATTCTTATTTGTGTGTGTATTTTCCTTTTGAAGTGGGTGTTTCACTAAAAACTCTCATGTTTATGATCATATTATATGACAAGTAGTCCATGTGTTTGCAAGCTTGATAATGGGTTTTATTCCCCAAAAGTGTTTTCCACATAAATTAATGTGTTGTGTGTTTGATCTTGCATCATATTTATTATTCATTATTATGGATATGTTATATTATTTATGAATTATTGTGGTCATTGATTAAGATTTTGAAAGGATTAGAATTGAATTTTTAAATATCATGCATCACAGATTCACCCCCCATGATTTTACCTCTAACACCATATAGTTATTAAAGTTAAAATAAATAATGAGGAACATAAAAGACCTTATTTTTCCATGTAAGGTTACAAAATTGATTTGGAAGAGGTTTTGGGTTTTAAAATGAAGAAAATTGATTTATCTCTCATAGTGACCTCCTTGGTAGCTCTAGAAGGGCCATCAAATTTTGCTCAATATAGGTAGGAGAGAGAGAGATTCTAGTAAAATTATATTGGAAAATTATATTGACCCTAATTAAATTTCAATTATTATAATCTTTTTTTATATTCATTCCCCCATCTCTATGAATAATCGCTAAGAGTGTGAGGGGGTTTCCATGAACTAGTCATCCAAATAGGGTCCATGTTTGTCTCTAATTATTCACTTCAGAGATTAATGGAGAAAAATGGCTTTAATTAGATGGTTTTACCGTTAAATATGAAATTTTTAATGTTTTAATCATCATCTAATTTTCCTTGATAAGGGGATTTTTGATAGGAAATTGGTTATCTATCTTGACTTGAGATTTGGTAGTTTTCAATTAATCTTATATATTAGTGGAATATAGTTGTTTTTAGGAGATTTTAAATCTCATGTTTTAGGTACATTAAATTTATTTAATCCAATAAAATTTTTATATAATTTCATCTTGAGAAGTTCTTTCTTGAGATAGCTTGGTTGGTCATTTGACCCTTCTACAAGGTATAGTTGTAGATATAATGAGACGCTCAATGTGTAAAGAGCATATTAGTGAGGTTTTCATGATATTGATGGGATTATAAATGATGATTTTTTTTGAAATTTACATTGGAGGATATTCTATATGATTTCAAAGGACCATGATATCTTAAGAGATCAAACTATCTCTTATAAGCCTAATGAGCAAGCGAGAAGGACATCATGGTAGGTAATGGAAGTTATGAGGACTCATGAAGATGAATAAATTCATTTTTAGGCACTGATATTGTTTGAGAGTGATCATATATTCTTCATGATTATTAGAGACACTCTTTGGAGAAATAAATTTAGTTTAGAGTTTTAAATGCCTAAAATGACACTAAAAGACTATGTGCTAATATGTTTCCAATTTAGGAGACATTATATAGGATTATGTGTTCCTCAAGAGTGTGTTGAGGGTGTTATATGGACACTAATAAATTACTTAGAAAAAATAGAGGTATGAGGATGATATTAATGTTGTGAAGATACAACAAAATCATGAAGAAAAATTCTTTAAAACTTAGTTTAGTAGAGTTTAAGGCAAGTTAACATTGTTTAAGGTAAGATGTTGTTTCTTGTTTCCATGTTATTCAGACCTCTTCATGGAAAATTAATTATTCTTCAAGATATTTTTTAATATTAAAGTTTAATAAATTTCTTGATATCATTTAAGTCTCTTGGAACCAACCTCCCACCTTGCCTTAGTTTGTACACAAGGAGTACAATGGTCACCTACATCAATTAAGGAAAATAAGGCTATCGTGAAGGAAGTATGAGTGTTATGAGAAGAGTTATTTAGATAATGTTTTAAATTAAGAGCTATAAAATGATGTTAAAGAACACTTGGTATTTTTAAATAATGAGTTAATTTTTGTGACGTTTTAGTCTATAGTCCACCAAATGGTCATCTATAGCTTAGCCATGAGATTTTGGTCTACAATTAATAATCTAGATGTAGTATGAGATTCTTGTTTGAAGGTCATAATAATTTAAAGAGTAATATGAGGTTCAAATAGAGTATAAATAAATTATATAGTTTTTTCTATTGAATATCAAAAGAGGATTGTACAAATTGAAGTGAAATACTAAAAACATCACCTACATCCATATATAAGTTGGTTGTTAGTCAAACTTCTAGGTAGGTGAACTTATATCACTAAGTAGATGCATTATGGACCTAATATTAATGATTAGTAGGTATAATAATTTTTTTATGGCCAAAAGAGGTTATGAAATGAAGATAAGGAAAATTCTAACCTATAATTTATACAATGGTATAATTGTACACCTACAACCATATAAGTGAAAGTATAGTCAAGTTTGCTATTTAAAATTAATTTATCTCTAATTAAAAAAATGTTTGTATGAATTGGTTACGATGATTTATTAGACTATAAAATATGTTATAATTTCCTCCATTCAATATCAAGAGGAGGTTAATAAAATCAAACTTTGTCAAAAGACACCTACAGTTAAGGAAGTAGCAAAACCTCTACCTATAGTCATATGTTTGTCATAATCACTATGACTTAAGAGAATTAAGGGTGACTTTATGCTTTTATTAATCTTTTAAATCTTATAGGAGTGATATGGAGGCATAATGGAGTTTAGCTTGTTGAAAGTATATAATTTTAGTCAAGAAGTGCCTTTGAGCCCTTAAAATAAGCAAATGAGAACCTATAGGCCTCAAGCGTGTAGGTCTTCATTTTCTTATTTTAAGGGCTCAAATCCACTTCTTTACTAACATTAAATAATATTAAAAATTTAAAATCCATGATGCCTCCTTGTCACTCCTCTGAGATTTCAAAGCTTAAGAAAAACATGGCTTTGAGCCCTTAAAATAAGCAAATGAGACCTACATGCCTCAAACATGTAGGTCCTCATTATGGACTAAATCAACATCTAGAGAAAAATTGAGACATAAATAACATAACCTATATGTAAATGAAGATATAATTCCAGTCATAAGAATAGATAGACCACATGAGTAGTTAATATAGTCCTAAAAATTGAGTTCATGGACAAATATTCAACTACAGGACTGCATAGAATGAATATATAAGAAGTGACTTGAAAATGTCAAAAGGAGTTAGAAAACCCTATGTATAGTGAGAGTGAATAATAATTATTTTGTATATCCTTAAATCACATGGAAAGATAAATAATTGAATTCAAAACCTTGAAATTCATGTATATGAGATGTATTCTATATATTTACAATCACTAAGGAGTTAGCACAATCAAGAATACTACATTGGAAGTGGTGTATGAGAGGACATGTGAGGTATAAAATGAATTTGAACATCCTAATATGTATTTAAAAAATAAAAAAGGTTCTTAATCCATGTTAATGACCTTCTCAAAGTCTTGTAGTAACTAATCTCCACCTACAACAAATAACATTAAAAGCCCACCTACAGTTATCTAATGACAACAATTAGTTAAAGGAAAGAGTGGAGATATGGACAACACTAAATATATAAATGGAAATGGGTGTTAGAAATGAATATATATTATATATTATAAAGGTTAAATATATGTAATACATTTCCATCTAAAGAGACTAAGGGAAGAATACAGTCAAAACATAGTCATCAAGTGACTTATGGCACAATCTATGAAATAAGTGTGAGAGAACATGTTGCTCAATATGAAATAAAGGTTATCAAATTAAAAAAAAGTATGTATATGAAATTTTTAATACCTCCATAAATTTTTCACCATGAAATTTAATAATAACACTCAGAACTAACCTTTAGCATCAACAATGTTTATTTGCATACAAACCCTCCATTATAAAGTATAATGTTCCAGACCTATTTAGTAGGTCAGTGTTGGCATAGGATTATTATAAGACATTTAATGAGCTAAATAAAATATATTTATGATATTGATATTAAATTTAAGTCACTTATGATGTTTTAAATCCAAGATGACCTTCCTCACCTTAACACAGTCACATACTACATCCACTCTTGAGGGAAATTGAAGTGTTGAGGCCTCTATAAGCATTATAATGTTTTTAAAATTGGTAAAGAGTGTGTAATGAGTGTAAAAATTCATAAATTTAAATTTTAAAGTCATAAAAATAGGGGAGATACCCATTTTTTTGTCTCAGACCTGGCCCACTCTTTGGCAAGGGGCAATCTTGAGACCAAAGGGTCTATTTAAGGTCTAAGCATAAAGTAAGCCTTTAAAATTTCATGAAGATACCTAAGGGAAGTAAAAAATAATATAAAATGTTTGTATACACTCTTAGGATGCATAAAATCTCATGTTTCAATCCAAGTGCCCTTGAGGGCTAATAAGAGAGATAAGCCCAAACTCCAAGACCCCTGACCAATATAACAAATGTATAAAATTGGGTAAAGATTACTAAAAATACATGTATAATCATGTATAGGATTTTATTTTAGGTGTATTAACCTCTCCCAGTATTGAGAATGAGTTTTGATACATAAAAATTACATTAGACCTCTCTCAAGTCTAATGAGAGCTAAACATGCCACCCAAGGAGCAACTTTGCATACTCTTACCATCTCTCACACTTTGCATGGAAACATGAACCATTTCAGATAGTTTTTGAGGTTAGTAAATAAAATTTAATAATTTTTATGAGGTTATTTTATGGTTTTTTCTTTATGAACAATCGCTAAGACCCCAAACTGGTCATAAACCCTTTTAAAACCCTGATTGTGACCACTCAAGGGAAATGGACCTAAAATTTACCTCCAATGCCACATTTTATTAATAAAACCTCTTATATGTTGTTTAGGACTCTAATTAGGTTATCCACATGTACCTAGTATATATTTTTAGTTGTACACATTGTCATAAATACCTTATTTTTCATGATTTTTGGTGTTTTTTAGGCATTTTAAGAAGGTAAGAACTTATAAATCATTGGATGATGTCATTTTAGATGTATAATATTTATTAAAGTCATAATTTTTTTATGTTAGATTATAGGGGTGGTTAAACAAGGCCCATTTTCTAAGGCAATACCAAACAAGCTCAAAATAAGATAAGGTACTAAGGTGATTTCTTGGTTTTCATACTTCCATAGGGTCTCAAGACCCCAAAATTGACACCGACATTGGTGGTATCCTAAGAAAATTTAATCACATGATTTTTTGTTATTTCACATGTGTGGGAGATTTTTATAGCAATATTTCTACTTTCGAGGAATAGGAGGGCTAATTATGCCTAATTTGGGAGAGAGAATGAGATGGAAAGTACACTTACACTCAAAATATGTTCATGAACTTTTGTATGGAGATATAAGGGGATAAAGGGTAATATTCATAGTTTTCCATAGTCATATCTAATTTCTTCCAAACAAGGAGCTTTACCTATTAGGAGGGATACACGGATTTGAGAATAAATTTAAGGTTTTAGTATAAAACCAATTATTTTCGAGTGATTGATGGCTTAAAATGTCTTATCTCAGGTTTGGTATGGTATTAACAGACAATATATTGAATAAAGTTTTAGTCAAAACACTAAATCAACGTGTTGAAAATGAGCTTTCCAAGGAGTCAAAACACTAAATAAGCATACAAAGCTTCTAACAAACTTTTTAACAGCTAATAAATATGATCTACACCACAAATAAGGAAATAAAAGGTTAAGGATAAGATTTGAAGAGTTGGAAAAGTTTTAAAGAGTCTCAAATCTCCAAAAAAATCCTTCTCTCCTTCTAATGCCTAGCTTGTTGAAGGAGTCAAAAAGTAGTTAAGAGATTATAATATCCCATGTATGGGAAGAGACTTCATGAATGTCCTAGAATAAGTTTTCAATGATAAATGAATGAGACTTAAAGTCCTATATTTAGGAGGGGAGGACTAATTATTCAATAAAGACATAAGAACCAATATATAGGGAGTTTAGCAAATATATAAACACTCTCCAAGTGGTCAAGGCTTGAAAAATAATTATGAAGATATTTTCAAAACTCCTTAACTCATTATTCTCTCTTTTATATGATACCCTAAGTACATGGTTGAATGGATAAGTTGGAAAAATTAATATGTAGCATTGAAGGAGGTCAAAGCCCACGTTTGAGACCCCTATTTTGGGATTGCTTTGTCTCTAAGCATTTAGATTTTCTATTTGTATATATTTTTATAGAATGTTGTAATCGATCTTTTGTTTTGGTTGTGCTAAAAAGATTACAAATTTTGTTCTCACCTTTTTGAGAGAAATAATAATCTATTTCCTCCATTTTCAAGTTTTTTGGTGAAGCGTATGTGTTTGCCATTGATAAAGCATTGTAAAGCATTTGTTTTTTGATGATATTGTCTAGTTTATTATACCTTAATATAAGATATTTGATGTTATATCGGTCATATTAAGTGTCAAGATAAACTATAATGTAAGCATTAGATGTGAATTTAGTTACTTTACATTCTTTCCTTGCAAAAACTAAGTTTGTAAAGTCCTTTTGAAACACTGTTGTAGAATTCATTCATGAAGTGTAGAAAATGTGTGCAAACTTCTCCCTTTCATAAGAGTGTCCATTACAAACATAAGTGGTCCTATAATATTGGTTCATCACATTCATTTATAGTTTTCATTTCAATTTCATTATAAATAGTGTCTTTTTCACCCTTTTCATTGCCATAATTAGTATTTAGTATTTTTTTAAAAAGTTTTAGTGAGTGCATCAATGGAACCATCACTCTCTAGATATTATCTCCCTTTTAAAGTCACCCACACTTGGGATATATTCCATGCTTCAGTAAGAGTGAGAAACATCACACTTTCCAACAAGGGTACACTCTTGATTGATAACACTTTGTTGTCTTATTATTTTATTAGGTGTTTAGTTGTTGGTGTTATTTTATTGTCCTTATTATGAGTGGTAAGGCTATTGCATTAGTTAATAGATCGTAAATGTGTTATGTTTTATTATCAGTCTAAATAAATATGTTTACTAGTTAAGTCATGACTTTCATGTATGAGACAAATGGTTCTCTTGACTAATAGGTAGGTCATCCCCTGGGAGTCACTAGTGATGTTGATATCTTTCTACCCTTGGACGTAGAAAGGAGTGAATTTTGATCAAAACACTTGAACTATGTCCTTTGTCATATTCAAAGGTATTTGGGATGTCATGAGAGTATAGGATAGGGTCACTTTTCTTTAGGTTAATAGGAAAGGTGTTCATGTATTGTGATTATGTCATAAGGTGTTGTGGTATCACCATTTCACCTTGTTTGAACTTGTGTCAAAGTTTCATCTTATGTGACTGATTTAACAATTTTGGGAATATTAGTGTATTATTTATAATTTAGTTAAAGGGTTTGAGTAGTAAAATTAGTAAATAAATATACAATGATTAAGCTACTAATTTCTGTATATTATATTTTAATTTTTACCTTTCTAAAAATAGTAATAAGAGGGAGAAAATAAGACAACTAAAAATTGACTAATATGATTGAGATAGGGTCTAAGATTCACTATGCAAGATTGTGACACTATCAAAAACTAGGATAAGAGCTTCATTTTATGACTGGGAAAGAGTGTAAAAAGTGGATATGAGTGGTACTAATGTTTTATTCCACTTCTAACACTATTGTCTAAGAGATTTGAGCTTTTTATGTTTTATTTTCTATGCTTGTGTGACCCTATCTATGAAGTTTTGGTAGCTAGAAGTCTTTAGAGCTCCATATAGAGTAAATTTTCTCTTCAAACCCTATAATCAATTATGATTTGAATAATTTTGAGAAAGGTGGGGGGGTTAGTATGTATAATATTCACTGAACATGTATCCATATCCCTTGTGTGGGCATGTTGCATATATACCAACACTTTAAAAAGGGATCAAGCCATTTTTAGTTCTCTCACTTGATGTGATTTATGAAATAGAGTGTATGAATATGGAAAATACTAAATTGGATGAGCTTGAGGTAGATAGAGACTGGTGTAAGGATTTGAATGAGCTTGTAAGTGTATTGGATGGTTGTATGTAGATAATAAGGAATATTACTTGAGTAGTCTTGCTTGTATTCTTACTTGCTTAGTGATATTTTCCAACCCTTTCTATATGATATTTGAATGGGATTTTATAGGGATCTATTGGTCATGGAAAGAATAGTCTAGTTGAGCTAAGATTAAGTCTGGAAGGCTAAATATGATTAAGAATTTGTGAAAATATGCCTATGAGGGTAATACAAGCAATAAATAGGGACCTATGGGTTGGGTGTCACAATCCACACTCAAGTTACCATGTTTTGCATTTTTATGACTATATTTACCTCCCCTTTATTCTAATGATGCAGCAAAGTGAAATAATAAGATAAAATAAAAATAGAAAGCATACCTAAACATACCTTCAAGGGTAAATCTCATGAAGCTATGTGATGATTGGTGTGCATAGAGAAAACAAGATGTGAAGTGTAAATCTACAAAAAAAAACAAAGAGTAGATTATGTCTTACTAGATATGCTATATCTAAAATAAGAATGTATAAAGATGGGTAAGAGAGAGAAGAAGAGAAAGGGATAAATACAACTCATTGGGTATATGAAATAATACAAAACCTATTATGGTTTTGAGTGATGTTGAGTAATGTAGATTAATTTTTGATGATGTTGAACCAAGAGTAATATTGTGATTGGAGCTGAGTGCTCAATTCCCTGAAAGTGGATCAAGAATGCAAAGGGTGTTCCTTTGACTCTATCATCACCAAATAAGTGAATCTATGTGATCATGTGTGTGTTAATCAATGTTTGGACTATGTTTCTAATCCTTCTAAATAGGTAGCTCAAGAATACAAAGGCTAGCTAGTCCTTTGTCTCCATCATTGCCCTGTGAAGTGAAGCTATGAACAAATACCAATATGAAATGTGTGTCATATGAGATGGATCATAAATCCCATGAATGTACTATGATTTTAAAATGTTCACATGGATAGCCAAACGTATGCTAGAAATTAGGCCACTCTTAGCCACTCTAAAAGGTGGAGATTATGATTATATGAAAACCACTCCAAAACTGGTACACTAGGCTTATATGAAAGTCACTTTGAAATATAAAAGTTATTATTTTATGAAATCTACTCAAAAATGATGCCAACCACCTAAAAATGGAATAAGGAATGCAACTACTACGATTCTTGGGTAATATTGAACTTGGAAAGAAAATAAAATAATGTGGCATGCACATTTCCCTTAATCACTAGTGTCGAAAACATGGATTCTAATATGGAAGCTATATCAACTACCATATCTAAAAATATAAGTGAGAGCCATCATGTCATTCATGATGCCCCCTATATCTAGATTCTCTTAACAAAAGTATACAAAAAACTATTAATTCTTAACTGGTTTAATTGTGAAAACTATAGTTGAACCTACTTTTTTGCATGATTCTAGAAAGTCTAGTTTTTCTATTATTTGGATAGGAGTGCCAAAAATATAAAGTAGTGGCACTAATGTTGTAGTGAAATCTTTGAAATATTGTCCTAGGTTAAATCTAGTGACTATTATGATATTTTAATTATCTACCTGGTTTGTTCTATTTGGTTTGATGTTTGGTTACTATTTTGGGTGTTCTGAGTGCTACTTTTTTATCATTAGGAGCTCTGATCTCTATGAGAAAAACCCTATTTGTTACCCCCTCTTTTGAGGGTATGAATGAAGACCCTACAATGATTTTTCTCAAAAGAAAGATCCATACAAGTGTGTTATGCTATAAATATAAATGATATAGAAATGATAATCAACAATATATCTCAAGTTATAGTTTTAATGTGAGATTGTTAGATCAATAGGGGTATGCCTAAATAGATATAATAATGTAATAACATGTACAATGTACTGAATTAAAACTAGAAATCTAGATAGTTGTTAATTGTTAGCTATCATGGAGGGATGGATCATGATGTCTATCATGGCATCCAAGAAAGAAAGATTAATGAATGATGTTTATCATGGTATTGAAAATAATCAAAAATCAATCAAGCAAAAAGCATACAAGGCAAGAAGCAATAATCATACAAGAGTGGCCAAAGGGACAAATAAACAAGGGACATGGGCACATGTCATTTAAACTAGAAATCAATCATACAAGGCATGTTCAAATTCCACATGCACATACAATTAGAACAAGAAAAGTTGGGGTGAAATCCATAATCACATAAAAGACTAAAAGAAAAGGAAATTGGTAAATATCCTAAGGCATATACAAGAGACAAAACTAGAACTAAGAAATACAAACAATCTAGCTATGTTAAGCAAGAAAGTAAAGCATGTAAAAATTAGAAATATAATAATATCTAACTAATCAAAGTAAGAATTTGAAATTATGCAAGATATGTAGTATAAGACTAAGTATATGTTAAGAAATACATAAGTGATATATAATAGTGTAATGTTGATAGAGTAATCTATGTAGTTGTAGTAAGTAATGTGCATCAACATAATAAATAGAGTGTGTGGTGTAAGAATGACATAACTTGGATGGTGTAGTCATGTATAAGTTGCCCCTAGTGGGTATGTATATAGATGTGTGTCTCAAATGTAGAAGTAAGATGCCCCCTCAATGGGTAGAGTGAAGTAATCAAGGATCTGAATGTCAGTACACACACTCAAAAAAGATCAAGTGAAGCATGGTAATGTAGATATATCAATAAATAATAGCATATAACATCAAATTTAAGTCTAGGATGATAGTAAAAATGTAAAGCATGGATGATGCATATAATTGAAATATTTTTGATGTTTTTTGAATTATTTACATGTTTTTTTCAATTTTGGAATATTTTTGTGTTTTTGATTATGCTAAGTATAATCAATCATGAAAATAATATATACAAAAATCAATAAGGAAGCTATGTACAATCAAGCTAAAATATTATATATAGGAAAACTAAGAAATTATGTATAAGTAATACTGAGAAGAAATGATACTAATCGATGAGTCGCATGGGAAACTCCCTATCATGGTATTCTATATCAAACAAAAGAATCATGCATGATTGTAAATCATGAGGGAATGGATAAAAATATGACTCTAAATATTCATATTCATTATCGATATCTTGAAAATCATAATAACTTGTACTATTCCACTTATCATTATCATCTTGATTTTGAACTAATGCAATGTTAGTTTTAACTTTTGTTGTATCTAGATTTTTTCCTTTGATAAATTATGTCTATGAATTATTTGCCTTAGGATGTTCAATAAATCCTAAACCTTAGTGAAAAACATTATCAGCTTCTAGAATAGTAGTGATGCCTTGAGCCTATTTGCCCAACCCTTGACCTTGATAATCAAACTATTATAGATATTTTTGACCAAACCCATCTACTTTGAAAGTTAAGTCTCATTTTGGAGAGGTAGATTTGCATCTTTTCCATGCTTTACCAGTGTTTATGTTACTATTTATTGCTTTGATTTTGTTTTTTAATCCTTTTGTCTGACTAAGTTATGATTTGGTAACCACTTTTGTAATATTTCTAAATTTGATCCTTTGTGAATTTGTTCCTATGTCATTATGGATTGCTTGACTGATTTACCTTATATAGGGTCCTCACTATTAATTATTTGTTATATATTTTTATTCAATGATAAACATGAATTTGTGTGATGCCTATGCATTTTATGATATGCACAATAATATCTAGATCATCTCACTGGATGTAGAGGAGGTAGTTTGATCAACTTAGATTTAATCATTTCCATTAGTACCTCACTTGAATTCTTATTTGATTTTTGAATCACTAGTTGGAGAGTTACTTTATTGTGATTTATTATTTTGATATATAACATTACTTCCAACAAATTGAATAGGTGAAGGTATATATACATGATTGACACTAGGGTACCTTTGAGGCTATTGTATTATAATCTAATATTCCAATGTTCTGATCTTTTCATGTAATAGTTAATTCTATGTTTGTAAATATGAAAGTAACTTGCTCATACTAGTGATTTGATCCCTTAGAGTTTCACAAGTGCAAACCCTAGTTAATTTTAATCAAACATGTAAGCACATATGTTGAAGAGGATTTAAAGAAGCTATAGGATGAATGTATGTATTAGGAACAATAGTATGGATTTCCTCACCTTTTGGAGGGGTGATAGCATGGACCTGGTTAAAAGGAAATTAACTATCACATTCTTAGGGGAGAGGAGGAGAAGGAAATTATTTCCTATGCATAGGATATGACATTGAAACTTGATAGGTGGTTTTTAGCATATTTAATGGATCCTCTAAGTATGCAAGGATTTTATTCTTAATTGAATTATATATAATAGAGAGATAGCATGTTAAAGAGTTATATGCATTAAGGTAGACACCTTGTATGTGGAATGCAATGCATGTAATTAGAGTTATGAGTTGTATAATAATATGTTTATAAAGAGAATTCCACATGAGAGATAGAAAGCAAGGGATATAAAGTAAGGGATCGAAAGCATAAATTTTTGCATGAATGCATAGGAAATAATGGCATGTGCTATGACATTTCTAATGTGTTTAACATGATAAACTTGAAATTTTTTCCATATGAGAGATAGAAATCAAAGGGTAGAGATCATGGAATTGTGAAATAATTCATAAAGAGCTTTGAATTGTAACATAATATTTCTAACATGTTTAGAAAAATAGAGTTGGAAATTATTACACATGAGAGAGAATGTAAAAGAAATATTGAAATCTTGTGCATTTTTAGAAATTAATGTTTTAATAGCCCTCACTATGAAAATTAAGCATGAAATGGAAATAATGAAGCTTTGAATTAACATATGGTAAACCTCATCATTCATGTACATGATAGGACCAATTATGGTCTCCTTATTATTTTCTAAAAATGCAAGAAATATTTGTAAATAAGTGAGATCCATTTTTGAAATCTGATTATATATGTAAGGTGATACCTCAAAGAAGTAGTGGGACCTAGTATATGCATCTAGGGTTTGAAATATGATTAATTTGAAAATTACTATGAAAATTTGAAATTTAAAGTGAATTTTTGAGTGCAATATACAAGTAAGAAATCAAGAATTTATTGGAAAATTGGTGATTTAAAGAGTCCTAGTAAATGCAACTAAGGTTTTGAAAAATAAATAATTGTAAAAATTGCTATTTAATTTTGAAATTTGACATGAATTTTTTATTATAATATGGTAGTAAAAAATAAAAAAATATTGGAAAATTATAGGGAAAATATCGGGACCTAGTATGGACAACTAGGGTTTGAAAGAAAATTATTTTAAAATCATAATGAAATTTTAAAATTTTAATGTTAATTTGTTATTTTATTATGTAGGTAAAAAATAATAAAAATATAGGAAAAATTAGTAAGAAATTTACCTTAGGGTTTCTAGGGTTTTTATGCACAAATGAAGTAAGTCAGATCCACCAAATGATTTAATAGTTTTGGGAATATTCATGTATTATTCCTAACTTATTAAAATGATCTAAGTAGTAAAATTATTAAATAAACATGCAATTATTAAGCTATTGATTTGTATAAATTAGATTTTAATTTTGACCTTTCTAAAAATAGTAATAAGAGGGAGAAAATAAGACTTAGCTAAAAACTGACTGATATGGTTTAGATAAGATCTAAGATATATTATACAAGATTGGGACACTATCAAAAACTAGGATCTAACCTTCATTTTATGATTAGATAGGAGCACTAAATGTGGATTAGAGTGGCACTAGTTATATAATCCACCTCTACCACTATTATCTAGGAGATTTGAGCATTCTAGGTTTTATTCACTATGCATGTGTGAACCTATCTATGAAGTTTTGGTAGCTAGAAGTCTGTAGAGCTCCCTGTAAAGTATATTTTCTCTTCAAACCCTATACTCCATTATGAATTTACCAATTTCAAGAAATATGGAGGAGGGGGTTAGTGTGTTTAAGATTCACTAAACATGTATCCACACCCCTTATGTGGGTATGCTACCTACATACCAATACTCTGAAGAGGGATCAGGCCATATGTAATTCCCCCACTTGATGTGCTTTATGAAATAGAGTTTATGAATATGAAAAATACTAAACTAGATTCTATTGAGGTGGTTAGGGACTGATGCAAGGATTTGAATGAGCTTGTAAGTGTAGTAGCTAGTTGTATGCAAAGAATAGGTAAGATTGTTTGAGTAGTCTTGCTTGTATTCTTGCTTGATTAGTGATATTTTCCAACCCTTCAAAAATTATCTTTGAATGGGATTTTTTAGGGATCTATTAATCATGGGTTGAGTGTGCTTGCATCAGTCTAACAAGGAGAAGGATGGAGAATTAAAAAAAATTGACTATTGGGGCCAAAAATGCAGCTGGACAAGAGCATTAAAAGTGGGTAGGAATAGCACTAGTGTTATAGTCTAAGTGTGGTGCTATTGTCCTAAGTTTATGGGGCCTCAGGGGATGGATTAGTCCTAGAAAATAATTTTGGTTGAGCTAGGATTAATTCTAGAAGGCTACAGATGACTAGGAATCAGTGAAAAGATGCCTATGAGCATTATGAGATCAAAAAGAGGGACCTATGTGTTGGGTGTCACATGCCACACTCAAGTTACCATTTTTTTTGCATTTTATATGACTACATTGACTATTTCTAAGGGTCTACAACAAATCTTAGTCTGGCTATATGATCCAAGATCACTCATAATAGGATGACCTATGATACTTCAGCCCATGGCTAGTTAGGTGTCCTTTTATGCATGACAAAAACTTATATAATGTGGAAAAATTAGAAGGATTGGGGATAGTATGAAGAGAGAGTGGTAACCAAGTTTGAAGACTTTAGCATATTTTAAGGTTTTTTTATTAAATGTTTATGTAATTGCTTCAATTATTATTACATGTGATATTATGTATGTATTTCCTTCAAAAGGGTGTTAAAACCATGTGAATAGTGTTATTATGGCTCATATAACACTATAGAGTCATAAACCATGTCTCTAAAGGGTTTCATAGCCATCATAATATCATTATGGGGTGGTTTTATATGTAAAAAAGGTCCTTTTTAAGAAGTCAAACACCCTTCATTCACCCAAAATGCCCCACACAATTGAAAAATGACCTCTAAGATTCCCTCCATCTATAACCCCTAATTTAAAAATGATTTTTGATCTCTTATTTCCATATTATTAGCATCCAATGGTTTCTCAAGATCTCAAACCTAAAAAAATGTAGAGAAAAGAGGTTTTATAGGTGTTTTCAAGATTGTATGATCAAGTCAAAATTAGAGAAGGTTAGCTATCTCATAAGGGGTTAATTGAATGCATAACAAAGAATAATCCATGTTTAATAAGATAGGATAAATGCATAAAATCTATTAGCATCTCCATTGAGCTCTTGCCAAGCTCACAAGGGCCAGTTTGATTTAAATGGTATGGTCCGTACAAGAATATTTAGTTCCCATTATCTTAACCAGAGGTAGATACCCTATTAGGATTTAAATTAGTGCTATTAGTTTATATATCAAATATCTTAAATTTATGAACAATCACTAAGACCCCTAGGTGGTCTAAAAACCTTTGTAAACCCCATAATCTCAATTATAGGGAAATTTATGAGAAATTCAATATCTTTGTCACAACTTGAGCACACGAGAAGATTTTGAAAGGTATGATTAGTGTCCTAAGATCCTATAAGGATGATATCATGGCACTTATAAGTTTATATCAACACCCAGTCTTATATGATTGGTAAGTTATATGTGTATGGGCTAGGAATTATGTGTTTCATGAAGAAACATATCACAAAGATGATTAGTGAAGTGTTTTTATGCCACCCCATGTTCCTCACATACCCCACATGGTCAAAATTTATTCATAACATATTTCATTAAATTTTTCTCAATGCTCACCATGTGAAAGAAGGAGAAAAGCTCCAAACATAACTTAATGTATTTTCATGATTACCAATCTCCAATTTAGAAGTCTATGGATGATTCCTTATTTAGGTTGGAGGGATGATTTAATAATGTGGATGAGTTCATATTTCAAAGGAAATAAACTTCCACATAGCCCTCAAGACCAATCCTTCAAATTAGTTCAAAATGAATACATTGGCTATTTAACATAGTTTAAAGTTTCATTGCATTGTTTAAGGTTTATGAGGATTCCTAAGTTTCATTTTCTCTATTAAGATGCCCGATTAACCCATTCAAATGAAATATAGTATTGAAAACCTAGGGTAGAGGATTTTTATGTCTCAATATGTGGTATTAATTAGAGAGGAGAAGCCCATATGAGGTCTCACAAAAACATCTAATCTAAAATAAATACATCAACCCTTTTTCACCTTATAATGATCCTTGGATCCCAAAGTCAGAACCACAAAAGACAACAACTTGGGTTTTTAATATGGTGTTAAATTTTGAAGGAAGATGGAAAATACAATTATTTTGGAGGAGTAATTTTTTATGAGTAATGAGAAATATAAGGAATTGAATAATATAATAATGTACTCACATAACAAATGACCACATACAGGTCCATCTTAGGCATGATGTGTCATATTGGTTTGTGTAAAAACTCCTGAAGAGGATTTATAGTTTGTGAATAAAATGAAGACATAAAGGTTTCATAGACCTAAAAGTGCAAACCCTTAATATGGTATAAGAAGATCATATATGATAAAATACCATAAGGTATACAATCAAGACCCCAAATGATCACCTATAGGTAGCTCAACTTATTCTCAAGCTTAAATAGAGAATACCATGCATAATAGTAAGTTTGGAACTTACATGGGTATAAAAAGTACTAAGGATAATTTAATGAAATATGGAAATAAAGGGAAAGGTCAAGAAAATATGATAAAAACTAACCCATTATGACCCTATAGATACAACCCATAGATACCTATAGGACTTCCTAGTGGCTGATTATGTTTATAGATTAGAAAGAGAAGGACCTGATTAATTTGAGAAAAAAGACATCATAGAGAATAAAATCACATGTAATTGATATTATAAGGATATATCATAAGACCAATGTAATCCTCTTAGTTAGTGAAAAAGGGTGTCAAGCTTGGAAGGCCTACTTAGTCATGTTAAGTCCAGAGCCCCTTACATAAACCTATGTGTGTATGGATATACAAAAGTGTTTATTGAAAGAAGGAGAAAAAATCTGAAGAAGGTGTTGATAGATACTATTGATAGATACTAGGTATAATACACAAAAGTTACAACACTTTAGCAATGATAAAAAGAGGAGATATAGACTACTTAGGTCATTAACATCAACTGGTTTTAAAACCTAGTATAAGCTAATGATGGTCATAATATGCCTAAAGAGGAGGGATGAAAAAGATAGAGGTTTATGAAACCATTATAATATATAAAAGGTTTAAATTGAATTTAAAATATTTTAATAAGTATTTAAGGTCACCACAAGCACCTATAAGTGGTCTAGTGCCTTGAGGATCAGTATAGGCCTATAATGCCTAAAACCCTACATAAGCCCTCAGACCTCCAACTCCACTCTTATGACAAGATGAGGTATTAAATAATATTTAAGGATATATTTGGTTGTTTAATTATGTTACATGTTCTTAAATAAGGTGTTTTAGGTAGTGAAAAATAGAAAAGGTGCCTTTTGGCTTAAAACTCCTTCAAGCTCTCTCATCACAATTTGCCAACTCGAGTTGCAAGTTTAAAAAATAAAATATTATAGGAGGAAATGCATGGATCCTGGTTATCTTATCTAAATTTGAGTAACCTTATTCACTTTCCATCCATGATGGATATATATGGATCCATGGGTAATCTTTATGAATAATCCTTAAGACTATAAGCATGCGTAGAGGAAATAAGAGGGGTACCAACCTTTGGTCAGATCTCATCAAACAAGATGCATGGGACAAATAGATATTATGGGTATTTTAGGGTGTATATTTAATCAATATTTATGGCTTTAAGTTTAAAATCTAGGTTATGTGCTTTATGAACCATTGTTAAGATGGTAGGCCACTCCAAACCCTTCATAACCCTAATGGAGAACCCAATGGAAAAAATATATTCCTAATGACCCAAATGGCCCTAAAATATAATGAAAACATTAAGAGTGAACCTAAAGGTCCTGTGTTCTCCTTTTTCATTAGGAATTTGGCATGTGTGAGGTAAAAGTTATAGGAAAGTGGCTTATAATGTCTAGTTTTGGGATTGTTTTCATGGTTCCTATGCATGTCTGAGATTTTAAGTGGATTGGGAGGAATATTGGACTTGTGAAAAGATGGAATGGTATTTAAATAAACATTAGTGAATTCCTATTGTAGCACAAGTAGGCCTAATGAGTAGATTTGGATTCAATTAAGAGAGGTAACCTCGTTTTCATTAAGAGAAAGATGTTATAGGTCTACTCACATGGTGAAGAGATTTTCTAGAGAAGAATCATAATTTTATCAACATTTCAAAGCCAATAACAAGATAAAAATATTCTTTAAAATGTTTAAGTATTAGGTTTCTCACTCATTAAGGTGATAAATGCATTAAATAAGTTGAGAATGACATGGAGGGTGGAAGCTAGATGAGTAGTGTCCATGTTCAAATAAGTAACTACCTTCCCATAAAAAATGCATGACTTATTACTTCATGTTAAGGAGTAAAGGATAAGTTTTAATGAGAATGATGTCTTTATGGAGTCAGCTATGACAAATATTAGGCCATCCACCACACTTCTACAACCAAAAGGCTCACTAAAGACCACTATGACACCAATGAAATGCATGAGGAGAGTTATGGGGCTATTTATACCCATCATTCATGTTTGTAACTGTTTATTAGATGAATGTTTGTCAATATGGCCTCTCCATTCCATTTATATGCCATGTTATCCCTCTCTCTATCTCATGTTATTCCATTATAATGATCCCTCTAATAGATATGAAAAATTTCTACCCATTTGTATCTTGCAACATTGAGATATTATACAGATTGATTTAGCCTTCTCCATACTATTCTTCTAGTGTGATCATGCTTGTCTAATTTGCATAAGTGGTTGATCTTTTCTCCCTTTGAAGGTCCTTGTCTCTCACCTACATACTAGTGGATTTTCTTATATAGGTTACATGATGTGTGAGGGTGATTATGCTTGTAATAATATTGGAGCATATTTCTAGTGTATTTTATTAGACCTTTCACTCACCATCCTCAAGTTATAGCTAGTTTTCTTGGCCTCCATGTGTAGGGGTCCTTTGGACAGAGTGTGTTAGTATTCAATCATTTTTTGCACATAAGTTTTATTAAAGGATCAACTAAAAGAGATATAATCTATTGGTACATCACCTCCTGTATTATACGATTTGATTTAACATCCTTTATATCCATTTTCATTGGTAAGATAAGTAGGTTTAGGTAGTAGTTGAGTTTAGATGATGCATTAGGGGAGATAGACCCAAAACTATAGATTCACCTCACCCATTAGGCTACCCACACCTAGAGGTAATTTTATTATATCAACTAGATGAGGAATATTTGAAATTCCTTTGCCTTAAGGGTGCAATTTGAAATGATAAACACTCCTTGAGATCACCAGATACTAAGAGTAAATACTCTAAGCTTCTTGAATTTTTATCCCATTAGGTGTGTTATAAATTATTATTAGTCTAGATTACACCCTTGAGGTAAGGGTTTCAAAACTACCTCATCCAACTGATATAATTGAATCACCTCTTGTGATCAAAGAATTTGACTCAAGAGAGGAGGTTATTATAGTGTTAGTTCTAAAAATAATGAAATCAACACACTAAACAAGATAATGTCTCTAGGCCTAGATCATGAGGGGAGCTTAGTCAAAAAACCAATTGAAAACACAACTAAAATGTAAATAAATGATAACTTTCCTTACCTTCCTTGACTTTTCCAAGGGATATCTATGTTGGATTGCTTAGATTGTGCTCAAAAGGTCTTCATTAATGGGGCTTGGCTATCTCCATCTCCTCTTAACACCATGATTATCTTTGACTTGATTGATGGCTTGGCTTGATTTTGACATTATAACACTATGAATTTTACTTCATGAAATCCAATCCAACATTATAACTCTATTATGTTATAACATCTCCAAATGAATAGATGGAGGTTTGATTTTATAGGCTTTGAAATGACAGAGAATGGGTTAAATCTTAACCTTGGTTGGGTTAGTTAACCCTAGTAGGGTTGAAAGGTGTCCAAAATCTCATGATTATCATGAATAGCTATGTTTTGAGATATTTTGCATTTGGACAACTCACAAAAGGTCACGATTATCTTCTTAAGATGATATTTATTGAATTTTCCTTTTTTATAGTTGATTTATTTTCTCATGGATGAATTTAATTAGGCTTAGGATTAATATTTGCAAGTTAATTAATCTTTGTTAGGCATTTAAAAATTTGTGCAAGATTTTGATTTTTTCAATGTGCATTTATTCAATTTAATTAATTTATGTGCCAACTTGATTTATTTTCATAGTTATGAAACCAAATTTTATACTCTAAGAGATTCTTAGGGTAGATTGATATAGGTTGGTAAGAATTGTTCTAATGTCAGGTATGAATCCATTGGTGGCCAATTTTAGATGTCTACAGTTTGCCCTTTTTTGGGAAGGTGTTGTAAGATGTAAGTATAATAACATATTTTCAAAGAATAAAATGGTCATATTATGCTTATGACTTCAATGGTGATGAATGACTGTAACTTCCCCCTTGAGGGAGTGATTGGTAAAATTGGTCAAAAAATAGTCCTTTGAAATAAGGAAAAAAGATGAGGGGACCAAACAAATGAAGTTGATGGGGTGAAAACACAATGATTTGGCCAAAATTAGTCAAAATCAATGAGAATATAGGTGGGATGGTGTTTAATGGTTTGCCCAAAGGTAGTTATAATCATTGAGAATATGGAGCTGCCCCAATTAGGATAGATAAAAAAGATAACAACATGCCCCAAGTAGGTATAAGAAAGAGTAAATGATTAGAATTGGTGACAACATAATGATTTGACAAAAGTTAGTCAAAATCATTGAGAATATAGGTGGGATAGTGTATAATGATTTGACCATAGGTGGTTATAATCATTAGACCCCAATTATGGAAAACATGATTGATTAATGATGATTGAAAACATGATGATGATAACTTAATACAGAGGATAACGATGAATTGGGATAACTTGCTAGTAGGGAGATGCTCATCTAAACTAATAAAATTTAAAATTATTTGATTGTTTAATTACTCTATTTTGGATATGATTGAAATTGGATCGAGATTGTTCCTGGTGCAAGTGATGAGAAGATGTTTATACTATCATTGTTGTGTAGACCTCTCAAAGTTGATTTTTGATATATTACTTAATGATAGGCATCATGATATAATAACATGAGGAATTGGCCAAAATATACATAATGACTAACTCTCAATCTAATACTCAAGGTAAAATAATGGACCAATGATAAAAACCATAATGTTAATCTAGATGTATGAATTGGATGGATTCAAGAATAAATGTGCAAGGAATAACCCAATGAATGCTCATAGGCTTGAATCATGGAAATACAACTTAAATCAAACAAACAAACACATAAAAACTAAATAAACAAAAATAAAGAAACAAATAAATAAAAAACTCTTAGTCCCAATGTTAGTACAAACAACCTAATGGATATTTCCCCTAGAAAATAGGTGACAAATTAACAAACAAACATGATGGGGAAATAGAAGAAAAGAAATGTGGTGGATGAGCTATCTTCAGATATACAAGGTAAGTGGATGCTACATATATAGTTTCATGGATGATATATCCAACAAAACTTTAGGTTGAATGTGGTTCTTTGAAGAAGTGGGAAGAAAATGATAACTGATGAAAAACAAACATGATGGATGTGATATAATAATATGAATAAACTCACAAAATAGTGAAAGCATGTGATAAAAGGCCAAAAAGGATGTGTAAACTAAGTGACAAGTGACTTCTTATGACTTAGTCAGGGTTCGTAGAATCCTCAAGGTAAATAAGTGGTTAACGCTTTTGGTTTTACTAAATCATTTTACAAATGTTTTTGTAATTTTTGAGTATCTCAACTCGATTGAGAATGATGTGATACTAAATGATCTATGCTCACAAAATAGTAAGAGTGTAGAAAAATTAAATGTATGCTCATAAAATAGTGGAAGCATGATGGAAATGGAGACCAAGATATCGTCAATCTGAATCAAACATGACACACATAGTCCCAAAATGGTCCTAGCTCATAGGAGTTCCACTTTTTAGTGGAAGAATATAACTAGTGTAGTAGTCAAATCAAACAAAATAGGTATAGTTAGTATAATGGTAAAGTTCAACATAGGAATGGATAGTTGGTATGTCAAGGCACAATAAATATATGTTTCCCATAGTTTTACCATAGGTGGTTATAAATAAGGAATAAATGATCAGATCAATGATAAGAATTTTCCCATAGGTGGTTATAATTAGTAAAAAGATCGTGACAACACTGATTTTCCCCTATAGGTAGATATAATTAGTCTCACATAAAAAAACATGATTACAAGGGAAGAAATGAAGGATGTAACTACCAAATAATATATTATACTTTTCCAAAATACCTCTATCTAGAATGATTTAAACAACTACTAAAACAGATCCAGTTTTTTATTCAAAAACATGAAACCAATGGATGAACCAAGGTTAAATGGGTTAGGATAGGATGGATCAAAACATGCTTTGGTTGATAAAATGGAATGGTAGAATGGATATGTGATAGACAGAGTGATAGGCTAGTAGGTTGATAGGATGGTAAGAAGGTAAGAACGTAGGAAGGTAGAATTTTATGGTATAAAGAAGAAAATTCATACTATGGTACAACTTGAAATAGTCCTCATAGATAATAGATCATATCACTCAAAATTTGGACTACTTGAGGTGTATAATGTTCATATGATCATCAAGTTCATTCCCATTTGGTGTGGAGAGCCTAAATGCTCCTATGCCATAGTCTACAAAAATGATGAAAGGACCAACCCCATTGGGTTTAAACTTTCCCTTATGCTTCTTTTCGGATGTGGTATTCTTTTGGTTTTATTTTAGGATAAGATCACCAAATTTAAATTGTCTATGTTGCACATGTTGATTATAGTGGCCATATAGTCAACTATGATATGACTATATATTGTTCACTACTTCTATGCATTTCTCATTAAAAAATTCCATCTCTTATAGGTGATCTACTCAATGGTATTCATCATCCAATATATGCTTTAGAGAGATGCATAATAAAGGTAACTCAACCTCAATAGGGAGAATGTATTTAGTACCATAAACAAGTGAGTATGGAGTGGATCCTATTGGTGTGTAGTGATTGGTATAATATGCCAAGAGGGAATGGAATATCCAAATGTGCCAACCATGATAAGCATCATTAACAATATTTTATAGGATATTGATAATGATTTTGTTTGATGCTTTATCCTGGCCATTACCTTGAGGGTAATATGCCATGGAAAAATGTTGTGTGATGTTGTATTCAATACATATCTATTTTAAATCCTTGTTATTTAATAATACTCCATTATCATATATAATGTTGGAAGGGATGCCATAGTGGTAGATGAGATGGTTGAATATGAATTTGAAAATTTATTTCTAGTCATGTAAGTGAGGGGTATAGCTTCAACCCAATTAGTGAAATATTATCTAGCAATGAAGATGTGTTTATGGCCATCTAATTAGGTGGGGTTCATCTTCCCAATGAGGTCAAGGCCCTATGTAGCAAATGGCCATGGTGTCAACATTGGTGTCAAATTTTTAGTTAGGGCATGAATCAAATTATCATGTTGTTGACATTTATCGCATCTATTCACATATGTAGCTATATCTACATCCATTGTTGGCCAATAATAACTAGTACAAAAGATATTTTTGGACAAGACTGCCCTATTGGTGTGGCCTCCACATAACCCTTCATGAACTTCCCATAATGATAGTAGATATTTTACTAAAGGTAAACAATGAAGTAGAGTTCCATCAAAGCTACAGTAGTATAGGGTTGATTCAAGTAAGGTATAACATTGGGCATTATGGATGAAGGATTTGGTTTTTTTAGGATAATTTAGGTGGTAAAACATGGTCATGTAAATAGGCTTATAGTTCTAAATACAAGGTAGTGTTGGGACCAATAATATCATAGATCATTACAAAAGTTGATGGTTCATGAGATAATCCTAGTAGATTTTCAACAATAAATTGGTATTACTTTACCATGTTTGTATGTCAAATGAGTGACCCATTGGTAGACATTGCATCTTCTATTTTTTAATTGGCTTTTGGTATATTTTCAAACTAAATATCTATAATCTATTGCTTGAGAGTGTCAACCATGGCCTTATATGGAACTAACTTGTCATGTTTGGTCTAAAAGTGGTCTATAACCTAAATGATGATTAATTATGAATCACCATAAAACTTTAAATGATCTATGTTCCATTGTACTACTTGTCAAAGACATGCGATGAGTGCTTAATATTCAGCCATGTTATTAATACAAATAAAGTTGATCCTAAATGACTTAGGGATTTTATCCCCCTATGGTATTATAAACAAAAGGCTTACCCCCGATCTATGTGCTATTAATGATCCATCAAAATACAACTTCTAGTGCTCCTCCTCAAGAGGTGTTTTGATGATGGTCATGATGGATTCATCAAGAAATTAGAATATGAGTGGATTTGTATCTATAAGTAGTGTTTCAATAAGCTAATCTACAAGAACTTACCCCTTGATGGATTTTTGGTTTACATATTCTATCTCAAACTCATTGAGAAGTATGATCTATTTGGCTATGCATCCTTGTAAATATATTTTATATAGTAGATGCTTAACCATATCTTCTTTTGAAATGACCATGGTCTTATTGTTCAATATGTAGTATCATAGTTTTTGAGCTCTGAAGACCTTAGCTAAATAGGATTTTTCTATGGGTGTATAATTGTGTTCATATGCAACCAGTGTATAACTTATATAGTACACTAGATGATCTTTTCCATTGTCATCATGTTGAGCTAGAAGTTCCCTTAGGTTTTTACCTATTATTAATAGATATAAAAGGAATGGTATTCCTTGAATGGGAGGCAATAAAACTAGTGTATTCATAAGATAATTCTTAAGGTGTTGAAAATATTTTTGACAATCATCATCCCAAAAAATGCTACACCCTTCTTTAGTAGGTGTGTAAATGTGTGACACTTGTCGACCAATTGAGATATGAAGCATATGATGGATTAGATTTTAACCTATAAAATATGGAGACAATTTAAATTGGTTGGTGGTGTCATCTTTGTTATGGCTTGTTCTTTGGCTAGATTGACTTACATGCCCCTACAAGACATAATGAAGCTAATAGATTTTATTAAGGTGTTTTCAAAAACACATTTCTTGGGGTTAAGTCTAACTTTGTAATCCTATATTCACTCAAATATCCTCCTCAATGCTATGGGATGATTAACCCTAGTCTTTGATTTACCTAGTATGTCATTGATGTAGTCTTTGAAAATACCATGCATCATATCATGAAATATGACTATCATAGCTCTTTGATAGGTGGCACCTAAATTCTTACAACCAGATGGAATAAATTAAAAATAGAATATTCCCCATGGAGTGGTGAATTCTATTTTGTGTTAGTCTTTTGGTGTAATTCCAATCTAATTATAGCTTGAGAAACTATCCATTAGTGAAAGCATCTCATAACCCACTATGGAGTTAACAATCATGTTAAGGTCTGGTAGTGGAAAGTTATCCTTACGGAAAGTTTTGTTAATGTCCCTAAATTTAGTGTAGATTTTGATTCCTTTTGGATTTTGACTGAGTCAATTGGCCTAATACATCTCACTTCCAAGAGATTTTCAAACTATTTATTTACCAATACATAAATGTGAGGATGCACTTTGCATAGCTTTTATTTCATAGTTTTGGCATTAGTATGTACCACAAGGTGGTAAACAACCAAGATAGGTATTCAGTCCCTTTTTATCTAAATATAGATATGCACCAACTTAGCAGATACTTAAATGTGAGATAATCATTCAAGATGATTTCTATTTGATATCTTTTATACCAACTAGATGAACTGATGCACACCTTGCACTAGCTAGTATGCAACTAATAACTTCTATGATATTTTAGGCATTTTAAAAGAGTATTTGCATGTGGTAATCATAATGTTAAGGGTACAAAGTAATGGAACTAGTGTAATGATCAACCAAAGATCCAACTCAACACCTAGTGTGTGCTCTCCACGCTAGTGAGAAGATGATCCTTAATTATATAAATCCAAGCTCAAACTAATATGTATGGGAAGTGACTTTGACATAGCCAAGCCATAAAAAATTGGTTCCTGGCATCATGAAGTGACCATCATTGAAATTAATATTATTATGGATTCCTTTTAGGCTTCACATTATAGTTCCCAATCTCACTTGTGAGCCTCTAGGCATTTAGTAGCTTTAGGTGAGCATTTACCCCATCTCATTTTTTATGTACTCTATTTATTTGAACTTTGTTTATGGAATATTAGCATTACATCCATTGGAGTTTGATATGGATATGTCTATCTTTAATGTCTTTGGCTTTGATAGTTGAATGTATGATGAATGTGATGACTATAGTGTTATAAACTCAATATGAATGATAAGAATGTTGGTTATAACATTTTAGTTCATAATGTTTATGGCATCCCTATAATTATGATGACATTATCATATTATGTGAAAATAATCCAAGTGTAGGAAATATCCTATGCCAAGCCATGATACCTATGCTAAAGTTCTAAGCCAACATGAACCATTGATCTATGATATTCCATTAAACTCCCAAGTACCTAAAAGATGCTAAGCATTATAAAACATAGGCTTGTGCCTATAAGACCAGAGAGCAACTTGATATAGACTTGTACTCATATGATCAAAAGTAGATTTATAAATAGGATTTGAACCTATAGACCTTTAGCCTAGCCTATAAATAACTTGCATCGATGAACTCATAAATACCATTATTAAAAAGACAAAGCCTCTTGAATAATGAATTATGCCATGACAAGACTAGCCCAATATGGGCCTTGGTTATTTTTTTATTGTAATTTAGGTTAGTGCATAAGGCTCATGCCTTATGTGAACTGATGTTGATATAGTTGAGTGACAAATGTTGAGTGCCATGGGTTTATACTATAATTGTGCCTAGTTGTAACTATTGACCAAATTTTTCCCACAGGTAAAATTTTTGGTCCCCTTCTTCCCTTGGTATTCAATGCCAGTCATTTTTAGGTTGGACAAGTTCATGTCCTAGTTCTTCAGCTTGGTTCAACACTTTGGTTCAGCCTCTTGGTTATCAGCACTTGGTTCATCCATCTTCAAGTTCAGACAGGTCACCAGTTCATCACTTGATTCATCGGCCTAGTTCATTGGCGTGCATGGTTAAACTACATGAACCATTGAACCTTTTTGGTTCAATGGCTTGGTTTGAGGGTATACCCAAGTCTAAAGGGTAGTCCAATGTTCAAAGGCCCTTGTAAAGGGTAAGAAATTCAAAGAAAAAAATTGGGTAAGTTCAAAATTTGTTTAAGTTCAAATTTGTTTAAGTCCTGAATTCCCTTAGAATTTTTGTTAGAAGGAATTCCTTCAGACAAAAAGTTTGAAGGAATTCAGGCCACACTTCAAAGCAAAGGAAAAGGCCTAGGAGAAATCATCCATGGATAAAATGTCAATGGGAAAACATCCACAGACAAAGTCTATAGGGTAATTGTCTACAGACAAAAGGTCCACAGGAACCCAGGAGGCATCCAAAGGCAAATAACGACCTGCCGAAGGCCCCTAAAGGGTAGGTGCCCTTACGGGGGACTCTTAGCCAAATACAAAGGATGATTTTGAGGGCCATAGGGTCACCTTCCCTTTGGGAAGGTGCCAGGAAGAGACAAAAGGCAAAGGAGTGCTAATAGAGAGGGCCAAGGAAAGCAAAGCCGCAAAAAAGCCAGTGAAGGACCCAATGACATTTTGACCAGGACAAGGACATCTCGGAGGCTATCAAAATTAACAAAGCAAGTTAGCCATTGGTTTTCAAACTAATGATAGCCATGTGAACATCAAAATTAGTGTAATGAAATAGCTGTTTGCTTTTAAAGTGAGAGAGCGCTAACCATGAGAGCCCAAAATGCAGTGACCTGCCAGAAGTTCACCTCGAGGGCTGAAGGAGCTAGAAGAGACAAAATAGGGAAAAGACAAAGTGACAAGCATGAAATGAGCAAGTAGATGGTTCAAGTGGTGAAGTGAAGTGTTGATTCAAGAAGTGACTCTAGCACGTGAAATAGTGCCAGTGAATTGACCATTAGAGGATGCAAATAGCTAGCAGTGTAACCAATTTTCTCCATTTCACATTAATTAGTAGACATACCATGTAATCACCTTGAAGAGGTAGCCTTATAAATAGACAAAGGGCATAGCTCATTAATGTTTTGACTAGCTTGCTCTTCCCAATGGGAGGATGTGAATGAGCCACTTGTAAAAAGGGGGTGCCAAAAGGCCTCCTTTTCTTCTCCTATATATTGAAGACTTGTCATTTTTAAGAGACATCTTCCACATTTGTAAGGCATAGCCCTGGAAAAATTTCACCTAAATCAATAAACACATTTTTTACCTCTATCTTGGATAGACATTTTTGTGTATGTTATGAGTTTTAATTTGTGTTCAGCCATTGTTTCTTGATGCTTTCACAGGTTCAACACCAACGTATCTATTGTCTACAAAGTGCCCTTTTCTGTAGTTGATAAGGAGAGTTCTATTTGGGGTGCAAAAATGAAAGGAATTACCTTATAGAGTGCCTCTCACAACACCTTTGGTGAACCTCTATTCTCTATATTTTCATTAAAACCTCCCTATCAAGTCTTTTACAGTCTGGTTCTTCTGCCAAGTGTGAAGCGTATGTATGTAGTTGTATTATTTTAAGAATGGATGTGAGAAGGTCATTCCATTTTGGTTCATCACCTCCTTAGAGTAGTTTGTTTTCCTACAATCTTTCTCCCTTTTCATCCCCCCAGTATATATCTGTATATATATATATATATATATATATATATATATATATATATATATATATGTATATATGTATATGTATGTATTAGCACTTGCTAGAACAAACATGATGCATCAGAGGGAGCTAGCCCTTACCTAGAGACTCTCCCCTCTAGCTTTGCCAGTCCCACAGGTGAGAGGGGAGTTTCCATAGTTATGAGGAGAAGGCAAGAGCTCGACCTCCTGCCAAGGGTGTAATCTTTGATGTCAATAGTTTTGGCACACCTGATAGGACATAGTTTGATAACTCAGTAAGGTTTCAAGATTGATGCTGGTCCTATTATAATAATATAAGATTTCTAGCATCTGGCAACTCCACTGGTAAGAGCTTCAGTTTTCCAATTAAGACCAGTTTCTTAACTTTTTATGCCTAAAGTCACCACAAGGTCTGCTTCTAAAGGGGTTCCTTTTTATTTCATTGAGTTGCCTTTGAACTCTACAAAAAGGCTAAGGTTTGAGAGGACCCATCCTTATTCAACAAGCCACCCTCCTAGACCTATTGTAATTGATGCATACATAGCAAAGCCATAATTACAGCCCATCCCAGCCATGGCATTGCCTTTTGTAGCTTTTTGTGGTTAGAGCCCCTTGAACCTCCCACATTATGATCCAATCCTAGGAACAACCCTAAAAAATGTGCCTTCTTTTGATGGAGAGAGGCCCATTACAGTCACCAAGCATATTAGGAATATTGCAAACCTCATAGTATTCACAATTTAATAGAGGAAAATATCACCATCAGATTGCTAGCATTGTCTCTCAAAGGCAAGGCTCTTGACTTGTATAAAACTTTGCCTATAAATTCAATGCATTCTTGGAATGAATTGGGTACTCAGTTGATAGATCATTTTGGGGAGAAGAGTGATGGCCTCTCGCTTACTAAGTAGCTGCTGACCATAAAGAGAGCTCCACATGAGTATATGCAAGATTTCAACATGCAATTCAAAAGATGTGGAATAGAATTCCCATCCTAGTAAGACCGACTCCCAGCTATGCTTTCCTATACTATTTAAGAGTATTAAACAGTGATATTGCTATGATGATATAATCCATGGGAGGGCATATACTGCCAACTACTTATGACATAGCCATAACAACTAAAAATTGCTTAGTACAGGCTGGGAAAATAGCCCCTAGGCTTCACATGCCACTTTTCCTAGAAATGCTACCTCCAATTCAGGCCATTGCTCCCACATTGGCTCCTCTGCCTAGCATTGAGAAACCAACAGTTGTTCTATCCAATGAACTTCATGAGGTTAAAAGTCTATTGCAAAACATGTCAAACAAACTTATAGTTCTTAAAAGGTAGCAAGCTCAAAGCAACAGATCGAATCAGGGATACCAGCATTATGGTCAAGTCCCTAGACCCCCTTTTCAAAACTATAATCAAGGACAAGGTCAACTTACTCAGACCAGGCCATTTCAAAACTACAACTCAGGCCCCCCTTCATCATCTAAAGTTATGGTATCGATTTAGAACAATCTAGTACAAGATCAACCAAGTTATTCGACCATGGGATATGATCAAGAATAGGCTATTTACACAAATGGGATGATGAGTTATATCTAGAATGTAAAAAATTAGGAAACCACCCATTCCTAGATTTTTGAGGCTCCAATTCAACCTAGCATGAGTAGCAATCAGGCCCAGCCAAATTCTACCCTCATGAATCATCTAGAAGGGGAATTTTATTTAGTGAATTATGTGGGCACTGCAGACAATCAGGCTGACTATGTTGTAGCCAACACAAGATTCAAGAGAAGAGCAATGGGAGAAGCCTAGGGTACCACTCAAGTGGCATCAACACCTTCTCCATCACACTCTAATCAAAATGCCCCAAACTTTAGATAGTTATTTGTACCTTTAGCCCCTCAGCCTGTAGCTCAAGTTGGAATCAACCCCAAAGAAAGCTTAAAGGGAGGTAGTCCCCAGGTAAATATAGTGGACCAAATGAAGAAGCTACATATGAACATCTCTTTATGGGATTCATTATCTCTTCTCGGACAGAAGGATGTATTGAAGAAGGAATTGCATGAGATAGATCGATAAGCTATCCCAACGAGCACTGATAATGTCTTGATGATGAATGGATAGCCTTCCACTTTAGGCCAGGGAAAGAAAGAAGAGAAAATTCCCCCTTTCTATGTATCCTTGGTCATATGGGATTTCTTGGTACACAATTGCATCATTGATAGTGGGGCTAGTACCTCAGTGATGCCCAAGTGCATAGCTGACAAGATGGGACTAAAATATGAAGAGATGAACAAAGGAGTTCTGTAGCTAGATGGGACACTTGCAAAAATAGTTGGGATTTTGAAGGGTTTAGGCTTGACATTGCATGCTTGCCCAACCTTCTCAATCCCCCATGATATAGTGGTAGTGGACGTTCCTCCTTATTTTGTAATTTGCTTGTCCAGGGACTTCACATCCAAGATAGGTGGCTATCCAACAACGAATTGGTTATATCTAGTTTTTAGAACCAAGTATGGGACCAAGGTAAAAATTGAATTCGAACCACTCTACAAGGACCATCTAGAACCATATTTTCCCAAGGTAGCAAATGTCAGTTAAACCATTATTGACCCAAAAGAGTCCCAGACAAACCAATCTCCATCCTCTACTCTTGAAGGAGTTACAAACCTACTCTTGGATGAGTGGGGAAATGATAACTTTGAACATGATCCTTATAATTTCATAGAGGAGGTATACCTTAGATTCTACTGCATGCACGAAGAGGGTGCCTTCATACCAAATATAATGAAGGCAAGCCAAGAGGACCTAGGTCTATGGCAGCTATACTTTGATGGTTCTAAAGTAGGCTGGGAGCTGGTGGTGGGGTGATGTTAGTCTCCCCTTCAAAGGATAGGTACTTTTCATCTTTCCATTTCCAATTCTCTTGCACAAGCAATGTTGTAGAATATGAGTCCCTTATCCATGGTCTAGAATGGGCAAGAAAAAGAGGGATCAAGGAGCTGCAAGTTTTAAGAGACAGTGAGTTGATTGTAAATTAGGTGAAAGGCCAGAATCTGACCAAGAATTACTTGCTAAAATCCTACAAGCACATGGTCTAGGATTTGGTGGAAGATTTCCTCACTTTCAATATCGCTTCCATTCCTAGAGAGTAGAACAAACAAGCGGATAGGCTATCAATAATTGGTGCTCAGTTTGATGTTTCAAGGGAAATAAGTTGAAATTATGGTTTGCACCACTTGAAGGTGGTAGTTTAACCCTCTATCCTTGACAACATTACAAATTGGTAGGTTTTCAAAAATGACCAACAAATAACTTTCTTCTTGAAGGAGGAAGCTGAGTTTGCAATGCATAACTAGGTGAAGTTGTAGCAACAATATGGCAACCAGATTGTTCAATTAAAGAACAATAAGCTCCCTAAAGGTTTGGTCACACTTGAGAGCATCTTCAATGGAGATGAACAATTGAGAAATGACAAGGCATGCATCACAACTAAAGAGGATAATTATGAAAGGGTTGAGATCTTGAAAGACAAGCTGCTTGCACTTGGAAAAGTTTGTATGTTTCAAGAAAGGTGGGCTTTCATTTTGTTGTGCCAAGAGTTTGCTGATTTTTTTGCATGGGATTATAGTGATTTGAAGTGTTTCAACCCAAGAATCACCTAGCGCACCATCAAATTAGAAGAAGGTGCCAAGCTAGTCACGCAAAAGTAGAGACCTATCAACCTGATGATTGAGCCCCTCATGCAGAGGGAACTAGCCAAATTAATTGAGTTTGAAATCATATTTCCAATTAAACACTCCTCCTAACTGGCCAATCTTGTCCATGTTAGAATGAAGAATGGGGAGATTAGGCTATGCGTCAACTTTAGAGACCTTAATAAGGTCTCTTTAAAAGACCATTATCCCCTCCCAAGCATGGAGTAGATCCTTTAAAAGGTAATAGGTAGTGAGTGTTTCTCCCCTCTTGGATGGTTATTCAAGGTATAATTAGATTTTAGTGCAAGGTTATGACCAGCACAAAATGGCCTTCACCACTAAATGGGGAATGTTTACCTACAATAAGATGCCATTAGGGATATCTAATGCTGGTGCTACCTTTCAGTGAGCCATGGACATGGCTTTTAGAGGCTTGATAAACAACAATGTGCTAGTATACCTTGATGATGTGATGGTATTCTACAAGAGAGCCAACACATAGAACACCTCAGGTAGATTTTTGAAAGGTGTAGGGAATTTGGCATCTCTCTTTATCCAAAGAAATGCATGTTTGTTGTTCATGAGAGGAAACTCCTTGGCCACATCGTGTCTAAGGAGGGCTTATCCATTAACCCTGAGAGAGTTTGTTCTATCCTAGAGATGTCCCTACCTAAGCACAAGAAAGGCCTGTAGAGCTTCTTTGGTAGGATAAACTTTATTTGGAGATTCATTCCAAATTTTGTAGAGATAGTCAAGCCACTGACCTCTATGCTAAGGAAGGGTGAGGAGTTTAAGTGGACAACACAAAGGAAAGATAGCTTTGAAGCCATCTAGTAGGCCATAACCTAGGCTCCTACTTTGATCAACCCCAACTTCAATAAATACTTCAACCTCTACACTTTTAGCAATGAAGAGGTGATCTCTACCATGCTTACCCAAGCAAATGGTGATGATCTCGAGCAACCACTTACTTTTTTTAGCTAAGGGTTAGAGAATTTTGAAGTCAGGTACATGTATGTAGAGAAGCAAGTCTTGGCAATAGTGTGGAGCCTAAAGAAATTTAGGCATATGCTATTAAACAATAAGATTTACCTCATGGTCCCACATCCTGGAGTTAAGGATTCCTTGACCAATTGAGACCTAAATGAGAAGAGACTGGGATGGATCACCAAAGTGATGGAGTATGACGTAGACATCAAGATCACCAAGCTGGTGAGGGGAAGAGGCCTGTGTGAACATCTTGCTATAGACTTCAAGTAAAAAATGAAAGATAGCTTACTAATTCATGATGTAGCCACTATAGAAGAACCAACTATCATAAAGGATTGGATGTTGGACCCGAGGCATTTCCTTCTCACTGGTGAGTGCCCACAAGGTCTTGATAAGACTAAAAGAAGGTACTTTAGGCTCTAGTCTCTCCCTTATGTTCTAGTTGATGGATTATTGGTTAGGAAGGATCTCTATAGGGTCCTTCTAAGATGCATTGACCTAAACAAAGCTAATAAGGTACTATCTGAGTTCCATGATGGGTTAGCAGGTAGTCATTTCACTCCTAGAGCTACTACAGCAAGGATAATGAGAGCTAGTTATTTATGGCCTACTCTTTTTAGGGACACCCATGCCTAGGTAAGAAAGTGCCATAATGTGCTCTATTTAATGGGAAACAATGGTTAGTTACCATGCCTCTATAGCTTATTCAGGTGGAGCAACCATTCATCCAGTGGGGCCTAGATTTCATAGGGATGATCAATCCTCCCTCTAGTGCTGGACACAAGTGGGTCTTGACTACCACAGACTATTTCACAAGGTGGGTGGAAGCTATTTCTCTAAAAGAGGCAAATGAAAGTGTAGTCCTAGAGTTTTATGAGGACTTGGTAACAAGATTTGGGGTCCCAACCACCATAATCTCAGATAATGCCTTGGTTTTTTTGGAAACCAAAATAAGTGAATGGGCACTAAGGTATGGTATATACCTCAGCACTTCATCCAATTATTACCCATAGGGGAATGGGCTGGCTGAGTCCACCAACAAAAATTTGATTATAATCATAAAGAGGACCATGGAGGAAAATCAGAGGACTTGGCATGCTAAGCTAAAGATAGCTCTATGGGCCAATCGAATCACTCTAAAGAGAGCAATCAAAAATTCTCCATATATGCTCATAAATGGAAGGGAAGGTAGGATTCCCATCTCACTTGAATTGCCAGGATTAGACCTCACTCACCAACTATAATTGGAAGAGGGAAGTAGCATGGAGGTCAAGCTGTGCAAGCTGATGGAGCTCTAAGAGACAAGGGACCGGGCTATGGCTTCTATGATTAGTCGCTAACAACAAGTGAAGAGACACTTCGACAAGAAATCTTCATCAAAATATTTCTCTGAAGGAGATATTGTCTTAAAATGGGATGAAGACTGAGCTAAGCCTGGAAAGCATGCAAAATTTGATGCCCTATGGAGTGGCCCATACATAATCACTCAGTGCAAGAAGCATAATGTATTCTAACTCTCCAGGTTGGATGGTGAGGAATTGTGTATCCCAATTAATGGGATACATCTAAAGCATTGCCATTGAGTCTCCTTTCATCTGTATAAATTTTCCCTTATTTTTATTTCCCTATTTTCCCTAAGTGTTGTTGCACAAGTAGTAGTTTTCTTAGTCTTGTGTGTGTTTTCACTTCTTTAGAGGTAAATTTGTGTGACTGGTTCTAGATTTATCAAAGCTATTGCTGGTTTTTCAAGTTACCATCTGACTCCATTCCCAATGGAATACATGGCAACTAGTCTCTAAGCATAGTGGGCATGTTTCCCATGGGAGTTGCCAATTTGTTGACCAAATTTTACCCATAGGCAAAATTTTTGGTCCCCTTCTTCCCTTTCTATTCAATGCCAATCATTTTCAAGTTACACAAGTTCATGTCCTAGTTCTTTAGCTTGGTTCAACACTTTGGTTCAGCCTCTTGGTTCATCAGCACTTGGTTCATCCATCTTTAAGTTCAGACAGGTCACCAGTTCATCACTTGATTCATCGGCGTAGTTCATTAGCGCGCATGGTTGAACTACTTGAATCATTGAACCTTTTTGGTTTAATGGCTTGGCTCAAGGGTATGCCCAAGTTTGAATGGTATTCCAATGTTCAAATGCCCTTGCAGAGGGTAGGCACTTCAAAGGAAAAAATTAAGTAAGTTCAAAATTTGTTTAAGTTCAAATTTGTTTAAGTCCCAAATTCCATCAGACTTTTTTTCTTAAGGAATTCCTTCAAAGAAAAAATCTAAAGGAATTCGGGATATGCTTCAAATCAAAGGCAAAGGCCTAGGTGAAATCATCTGTGGAAAAAATGTCCATGGGAAAACATCTGTGGACAAAATTCCATGGGGAAATTGTCTGCAGACAAAAGGTCTGCCGGAACCTGAGAGGAATCCAAAGGCAAAGAACGACCCATCGAAGGCCCCCAAACGGCAGGTGCCCTTATAAAGGACTCTCAACCAAATACAAAGGACACTTTTGAGGGCTGGAGGGTCACCTTCCCTTTGGGAAGGTTCCAAGAGGAGACAAAAAGCAAAGGAGTGCCCATAGAGAGGGCTGAGGAAAGCAAAGCCACAAAAAAGCCAGTGAAGGACCCGATGACATTTTGACTGGGATGAGAACATCCTAGAGGCCATAAAAATTAACAAAGAAAGTTAGCCATTGGTTTTCAAACCAATGATGGCTATGTGAATGTCAAAATTAGTGAAACAAAATAGTTGTTTGCTTTCAAAGTGAGAGAGCGCTAATCATGAGAGTCCAGAATACAGTGACCCACCAAAAGTTTGCCCTGAGGGCTAAAGGAGCCATAAGAGACAAAATAAGGAAAAGACAAAGTGACAAGCATGGAATGAGTAAGCAGATGGTCCAAGTGGTGAAGGGAAGTGTCAATTTAAGAAGTGACTCCAGCAGGTGAAATAGTGCCAGTGAATTGACCATTAGAGGATGCAAATAACTAGCAGTGCAACTAGTTTTCTCCATTTCACATTAATGAGTAGACAAACCATGTAATCACCTTGAAGAGGTGGCCTTATAAATAGACAAAGCACATAGCTCATTAATGTTTTGACCAGCCTACTCTTCCCAATGAGAGGACGTGAATGAGCCACTTATAAAAAAGGGACACCAAAAGGCCTCCTTTTCTTCTCCTATATATTGAAGACTTGTCATTTTTAAGAGACATCTTCCACATTTATAAGGAATATTCCTAGAAAAATTTCACCTAAATAAATAAATGCATTTTTTACCTCTATCTTGGATAGACATTTTTGTCTATGTTCTGAGTGTTAATTTGTGTTCAACCATTATTTCTTGATGCTTTCACAGGTTCAACACCAACGTATCTATTGTCTACAAAGTTCCCTTTTCTGTAGTTGGTAAGGAGAGTTCTATTTGGGGTGAAAAAATAGAAGGAATTACCTTGCAGAGTGCCTCTCATAGCACCTTTGGTGAACCTCTATTCTCTGTATTTTCATTAAAACCTCCCTATTAAGTTTTTTACAGTCTGGTTTTTCTGCCAAGTGTGAAGCGTATGTATGTATTTATCTAATTTTAAGAGTGGACATGAAAAGGTCATTTCATTTTGGTACATCACCTCCTTATAGTAGTTTTTTTTCCTATAATCTTTCTCCCTTTTCATCCCCCCAGTATATATATATATATACATATACATATACATATATATATACACATATATATACATATATATATATATATATATATATATATATATATATATGTATGTATTAGCACTTACTAGAATGATCATGATGCATCAGAGGGAGCTAGCCCTTACCTAGAGACTCTCCCCTCTAGCTTTGCCAGTCCCACAGGAAAGAGAGGAGTTTCCATAGTTGCGAGGAGAAGGCAGGAGCTCAGCCTCCTGCCAAGGGTGAAATCTTTGACATCAATAGTAACTAGCCTAGAACTGACTTAGATATCTAGATAAGAACTTGATGGAGTGAATAACCAACTTTTCTACAACATTTTTTTCTTTTGATAAGACCTATGTTGAATTTTGTTATTACAATGGTGTAAAAAAATAATGCTCTGACTCTCCCTCAATAACATTGAGTGCTAGTTGGAATAGGTGGAAGATAGCTTTATACTGAAGTATCCATCCTATAAAGAACATAATCTAAGGAAGTGGTTCTAAAATAGCCTACATGATGCTTTGTATGAGGTCTTATTTTGAAAATTACCTAAGCATGTGTACTGATGGTTGGCTACTTATGCTACCCACAAAAGACAAAAATATAGATAGTGGAGTGCTTAAAAAAGCTTGAGAACCTTGATGCCACTTGGACTAGAGTTGTAGACAAATGGTGGCAGGGAGAACTGAATAGCTATGTGCTTAAGTTCATAGTATCAATGTATTACTACCTTAAATAAGTAAAGTATCAATTCTTATGCAAGCCCAAAGGAAATTTTATAAAATAACTCAGCACTGAGCTTAAGAGACTAATGGTATAATGGAAGGCTAAAATCCTTCTACATATGAGAAAATCAATAAGAAAGAAGGGGATGTGTAGGTGAATTAAAATGGAAGGGGATGAGTAGATTGAAACTTGATAGCTTAAAAAATAGACTTATAATAAGATAAGGCATAGGTTGATAGAAGATATAAAACTTAGAAGTGCCAATAAAACCTATAAATAGTAGGAAGGGTATGGGGAAAGATATCTTGAATTGTAGTAGTGCTAAGAAGAGAGAAACACTGAAGCCATAAACTAAATTCATTAATTGATGGGTACAAAATTATCTATGTTCCTATCAAATTTGACCATTGAATATGCACCAGAAGCATGTAACCCATTTGAACCTATGGTGCAAGATCATATGCTAAATCCCCCTTAGGAAGAAAGAAGAGTGATAACTAACCTTGTTATCGATATTGACTTTGATTAGTTTACATAATTATATTACAATTTTGTGATTGAACAATTTATCCCTTATAATAAGCTAAGGGAAGGTACCTTTAGGTCTTTGGATGCTAGCTCAAAAACATAGAAAGTAAGTTTGAGCATTCCAATTTAGAAAATTTCAACAATATAGATTGGGCAATAGCCCATAGGGAGTGGCCCAAAACCATAAGTGATTAGCACAACATCATCAACGTCAATGGCCAAAATAACAACCATAAGATTGATGCCCAACCCATTGACTAGAGGTATTGGAGGACCACCACTAGGACAAGTTCTAAGGTACAAGCACCTTAGATGCCATCACCCCTCCCACATCAAATATACTACAAGATGGAAATTCACTTGCTAGAATATCATGGCATGAAAAATACCATAGAACATGTATTAAAATGTGAGCTTCAATGGTGTGCTCAGGGTATAACCCAGTTTGAGCATAAGGTAATTCAGTTCATGACAACTCTACTTGATTATGCTCATACCTATTATAGGAAAATTGATCCTAATTAGGCCATGATTGATTATGACATTTTGAAGGAGGCCTTCTTGAAGGAATTAAATATTCTTGAGTTTGAATAGTAGAACATTATTACACTCAAATAAATTAGCCAAGGGATCTCAGAAAGCATACACCTATATGATTATAGGTTTAAAACTATTATTTCTAGTATTCCTTATGATATTCACCCCTCCCAACATGCACAATGTTTCATTGGAGGATTATTGGTTCCCTTAAAAAAATAACTATCTATGAATACATTCATGGACCCTCATGAAGTGCTAGAAGCTGTGCTCTAGGCTGAGGTAGTTAGGATCATCAACATATGAATCAACCCTTTTATGGAGGTACAAATTACATCCATGGACTCTAACTACAAAATATGACCACTAGTTCATCACAAGATGCTCAAAATATATTATGGTGCACTAACTATGAGATAGAAAGACATAACAAAAATAATTTCCCTTGAAGGAAAATGTACACATTGCTTCTAAATTATGAAGTTTTCCATGAGGGACATGATGTTCACAATTACCCATTATTGTAATTCACTAGTTAGGTTAACACAAACCTCTATTGTAAGATGTCAAATGCTTACACTTATGCCACAATTGAATATCAATTAATTGATGAAATGCATGAAAATATGGAAAGAGGTGCACAATAGGAAACTACAATAATTGTAGGGTAGGTGAACCAAAGAAATGAGGCATATGTAACAAAATGCTAGATATGGGATACAACAAGGCACTATAGGGTGAAGAGGAGGATGCGGTGGAGGAAGATTCCCACTATGATCATGTTATAAGTATAGCTTAACCAAGCACTATCAGCATGATTTATCGATGCATCCAACATGTGGGTATTGTGGAAGACCACATCTAGTCAAAGAATGCCCTGATTTATAGAAAAATTTAACCCAAGGCTGGCTTGGCATAGACCAAGGTTCATGAATGATGTGGTACATTCCAAAATTAGAGAAATGAAATCTAAAGTCATAATTGACCCACAGAAAGCTAATCAAAGTGTAGGCAACTACTCATAGTGGATTCAACACTTAGCTACCAATTTTACTAGTACCATAATTATGCCTAGAATATGGGGAACTGAGTCACACTAATTTTATCACATAGTTATAACCCAAAGTTATGTCTTACCCTGACCCTACATGCTATAAATATGTCTTTAAATAGGCCATGACAATTATTCAAAACCTATAAGGAGAACTAAAACTAGCATGATATCTAGAGGCACAAGTTGGTACCTCTTGTAAGAAGCAAGATAACTAGGAGACTAAGGTAAAAGAGATAAAAAATATACTACACCTATTATAGATAGAAGGGATGCTACCCATATTAAATAATTTTCTTTTAGAACATGCCATACAAAATCTAGTTGAAATTTCCATGCCCCGCATAGTTGAAATTATTGTGTCATGCATATAAAGGGCATAAGTGGTTAGTAATACATAGAATGTAGAGTATGATCAAGATTTCCTAGTGAATGCCACCATTTATGGATGGTCTATATGGAAGCTCCTCATGGACATAGGTACCAAGGTCAATATATTGACAAGGAACACATGGAAGAAGATGGGTAGGCCTGCCTTGAGGCCTTCACCTCATGTGATTTTCATGGCCAATAAATATAGGATGTAACTAGTCAAAATTCAAAAAGGTGCCACTATAGATATTATAGGCATATATTTCTATGCTAACTTCAAATTGATCGAGTTGGCTAAGCAAGATAAGTATCTATCACTCCTAGGTAGGCCATGGTGCTACACAAATGCTAACATGTGCTTAAAGAATCACTATATGACCTTTGAAAATGGCAAGAAGAGGGTCATGATCCCCTTCTTAAGTGACCAAGGATCCCATTATGTATAATGTGTTTATCTTTAATTTGAGATCAACCATATCTACAACATCATGGTGCAAGGTGCCAAAACTATTAATCCTAATGAGCAAGGAGTGATTTATTTAGATGATGGATAGTCAAATTTAGACACTATCAACATAAATTATGACTAATAGGTCAAAGAATCTTATAAAATCATTAGTCAGAGGTACTATGTAGTGAGCATCAAGGTGCCAAAACCTATGAGGACTAGTTGGGCCTAGATCTATCATACTTCACAAAGAGGGGTCCCTTGTAATAGAAAGAATGGAAACATAGTGTTTCACCTGAGCAAAGGTAAATTTTTAGTGCTCCCACAATATGAGGGGAATAATATTATATAATAATATGTCCATGACCTAGATTCTTGCATCCTAAAGGAGTTACATAGGATGGGCACACTAGCGTATAACTTGAGAAGCACTACCCCTCATTAGTGGGCAGTATAGAGGCCTAGCTTGCCAACTTGGCAAGATGTAAAAGTATCCATCTACACTAGATTTAGAAAAACCAATGAGGACCTAGACAATTTGGCATACTCTAGTGATTTACATCCAATATTTCACATATGCTTGTGTGAAGAAACATTGATTGATTGTGACACAAATTCCCCAAAGAACCTATAAGTACATGCCTTCTATAAAACCCTAAAGACATGGGTGTGATATTGGTATGTGTTCAATGAAACACACCATGAGATAGCTAGTTGGGATGTCTTGAATGATAATTTTGTGCACACCTTCTCATTTTCCTCACATAACTTGAAATTGATCAAGCTATTATAAGTCATTCAAAGGGTAGTGCTTGAGGACACTAAAATATTATAAGATCACCTATAATATATGTTTGAGGAGAAAGGAATAGCACTCCTGATGTTATTCTAAGAGAAGGAACTCAAGAGTGATGAAGATATGAATGTCTAGAAAGCACAAAATTGGAAATCCTTGACAAGAAAAATAAACATCATACACCAAGTGGATGATAGTTCCCCTGATAAGGAAGACCCTACTCATCTCCACATCAAAACAACTAAGGAGAGTAGGAAAGTTGAGGACATACACCAAGAGAGAAATTAACCATACTATATGCCACTCAAGACCACCTAGGTTGATATCAATGTGAAAGGAGAACCAAAGGTGGATATTATGGGTGCATATTGGTATAACATAAAAATAGCATGAATTATGGATCTCCTAAAGGAGTTTCAAGTTTTGTTTCTATGTAATTATCATGACATGAAGGGCACCCACCCATCCCTTGTGAAAATGAACATAAATCTGGTGGATAGTGCATGACCTACCAAGAAGCACCCCTATAGAATGAACCCTAATCTCAATGTGAAGGTTAAAATGAGATTGATGGAAGAGTAATCTACCTAGTGCAAGAGTCAAAATGGGTGAGCCCAATGGTGATTATAATTAAAAAGGATGGGTTCATCTACATTTACATGGATTATTGATTTTTAAATGCCACCTATGTCATTGACCCCTTCTTGACTCCATTCATTGATGAAGTCTTGGATGGAGTCACATGCTGCAAAATCTATACTTTTACTAATGGTTTCTATGGATGCCATCAAAGACAAAATGAAGAAGAGGATAGACTTAAGACAACCTTTGCAATATAATTAGATTATTTTACTTATAACATTATGCCTCTTAGGCTCAAGAATGTGTTATCTATATTCTCTAAAGTGGTCATCACCACATTCAAGGATTTTATCCATAAGTTCCTTTAAGTGTACCTTGATGATTGGACTATGTATGGGATTATGAAAGACCACTATGATAACTTATGCATCATGTTTGAGAGGTCTTGATAGATACAAATATCCCTAAACCTTAAGAAGTGCATCTTCACGATAGCTTTTGGCACATTATTTGGGAATATCATCTAGAAAGATGCTCTACTTGTTGATCCCATGAAGATTTCCATTATCATTCAGCTCCATACTCCCTCCACATAGAGAGATGTTCACACCTTTATTTTCCATTATGATTACTATATAAAGTTTATAAGGAGATATGTAAGGATCGTAATGCCACTAGAGGAGTTTTTGTGTAAAGATGGCCCATTCTACTAGGGTGTAACACAAGAGGATGCCTTTGAAACTCTGAAGCTCAAATTAGCCAGCATGCCTATTCTTTAGTTTCTTGACTAGATGAATCCATTATATGTCCATGTTAGTGCATCCAAATCTGAAATTGGAATTATTTTGGTGTAGCCTGATGAAGGCAATATGGATCATCCTATTTCCTTTGCAAGTCAAAAATTGACATAAGTAGAGTAAAATTATGTAACTATCGAGTGAGATGTGCTAGCCATGGTCTACACCCTTCATAAATTTAGGTAGTACTTGTTGGTGAACCCATTCATCTTTTTCACCAATCATGAGGCATTTAAGTACCTTGTGAATAAGTCCATTCTGCATGGGTGCATTTGTAGATGGATAATTCTTTTTCAAGAATCCATGTTCTCAATTATGGTGAAACCTAGTAAGTAGAACTCAGGATAAGACCATTTATCTCGTATTGAATTTAGAAATATGGTATCACCCATTGAAGATGACATTCCAAACACATAACTCTATAGAGTATATCATGTTCCCAAAGACTTGGTAGAGATAACTATATTTCTAAAATTTCGGTCTGCACCCTATACAGTGACTACCAAAGAAAAGAAGTAGCTCATCATTCACATTACCCCCTTACAAATCATTAGTGAGGATATATATAAATTATGTCAAGATGAATTCCTATGCCAATGTGTTTTGAACACAAAAGAGAATCCATTCTATGTAAGGTGCATGAGGGGATTACAAGAGGCCATTACATTGGAGATGTAATGATGCACAAAGTGATGTAATTAGGTTTGTGGTGGCCAAGCCTATTCCAAGATTAAAAGTATTGTGCTAAGGCATATGACATATGCTAACACACAAGGAAGCCAAATTGATGGGATGAGATGCCTCTCATCCCCATTCTTTCCTAGGTGTCATTCAAGAAATGGGCCATTAATTTCATTAGGCCAATTATTCCTATAGTAAGGCATTCAAGAATAAGTTATATTTTGGTAGTGATTAAATATTTCAAAAAGTGGGCTAAGGTATCACCTACTAAAGATTGCACTACCACCACTACTACATGATTCATATGGGAAAACATCATAAGTCACTATGGGTGCCTACTCAATTTAACTAGTGATAGAAGAACACACTTCCTCAATGAAACTATGAAAATCTTGCTAGTTGAGTACATGGTGTCAAAAATAACACCCCATATCATCCCCAATAAAATGTCACAATTGAGGCATTCAAAAAATATTTGGAATGTGCCTCGTAAAAATATGCAACATTGGTCACAATGATTGGGATGATTGAGTTTCAATAATATTATGGGCATATCACATAACCTATAAGAACCTAAATAAAGATACACCATTCCATCTGATGTTTAGCACTAATGGAATTTTATCAATGGATTTATTGGTACCATAGTTACACATTACAAAAATTGGTTTCCTAGATGATTAAGCTTCATTAAGTATAAGGCTAGAGCACTTGGAGTGTCTAGATCAAGTGCATGCCTAAGAAAAATGAATCCAATAGATAGAGAAGGCATGCCAAAAGTTATAGCATGATAAGCATATTAAGTGCAATGTACTAAATAAAGGAGTCTTAGTCTTTCTCTAACTCCAAGTACCTAAGGCATCTAAGCAAGTTGCAAATAAGGTGAATGGGCTCATATGTCATCTACCACATATTGGAGATAGGTGCATGTAAGCTGTATATGTTGGCTAGTGAAATGCTCCTTGGGAATTTCAATGGAAGTGAATTGAAGCCATATCAATAATATAATGGCACTTGCACCATTAAACATTGATTTACAGATCACAAGTTAGTTGTGTTTTAGTGACTTGAATGACGTTTGGCATAAGCCAAACATTTTTTTTTAATTTTAGTCATTATTGTTCTTGTAGAATTAATAAGAAACACTTTCAGGCCTACAAGAAAAATATTTTGGTACTTCTATGCATAAATCCAGTTAGGTGAGTCAAGAATAGATGCTTTACAAAGTGATTGAGGCTAGACACCTAAGTTTTTGGGCACATAGAACTCACTAGACTTTGAACATATGAGCACCAAGGGAGAAAGAGAGGTATAAAGGGTGCTTGTGTACATAAGATTAAATAAAGGTTCACAAGATTTAAGTATATAAGAGGTAAAAACAATATGCACACTATGATCATATTTAAGAGATAAAAATTAGAGATTGAAATGATAGAGGGCCAACACAAGGGATTTGTATGGGGTAGGATAGGCCAAGGCAAATAGGTGAAAGCACATAGAAATTGACCAAGATAGGAAAACATTATTGAAATGAAATTACAATAGGAAAAAGAGATGGAACCATGGAGTCTAAATCATGTGTATATAAGGCGTTATGCCTATGTTTTGATAATAAAGGTGAAGGTCATGCCAAGTGAACAAAGCACAAGAGAAAGATCATTAGGACATGTTGACATCCACCCAGAGTGAGGTGGGAAGTGAATTTGAACTACACATCACATCACCAAAAATACCATCAAGAGTGTTTATTGAGTTGATGGAGGCACAAAATATTTTCATTAAATGCATAGGTGGAAATGGATTTTTGAAAATTTCATAGGATTTTGCACATTCCAAGAACTCTGGACACCACCACACCATTAATCACCTACAATAAAGAAGTTAGTTGAATTAAAGGTATAAAACAATAAAGGTCCAATTTATTTAGTTTACAAACCTTATGATAATTAAAATGTAGACCAAAAAACTAGATTCAAAGCAAACACTTGCTATCAGAGTGAGCCCTTAAGCACCCATGGATGCCAACAGTGAATGATTGAATAGAGAGAAGAATTATGTTCACTTTGAAATTAGCATAGAGAAGTGTGGGGAAAAAGTAATATAAGAAATATGTAGAATAAAATTGGAGTGATGTCAATACCACCATTAACAACAATTGAATCTTGAGATCTAAAGATAAAGTTATAGACCTCATGATTGTGAGAAGCACCAACAAAAATTTATGGCTTTAGCAAGCTCAAAAATCATGTTTCAACACCAGTTGGTTCAAAATGGGGAAAAAGTGAATGAATTCCATCCCATTGTACATATATAAGGATTCCAAGATGGAATGAATGATAGAAGAAGAGACTATAATAATCAATAAAGTACAACTGGTACATGGAGCTAGCATCATTGAGGTTGATCATGAGGTGCTTGCAAAAATTTCCTACTAGGAGATGCAATTCCCTAAGGAGTTCTTGGTAGGAGAGAGCTGGGTATACTTTGCACAAAATTGCTATCTCAAATAATACAACCACTATACCTCAAGTAGTGTGAAAAACCTAACATAAGACTAGATGGTGGATATAGAGGCCAAAATAGAATTAGGCATAGTGTTGTTTGATGTCTCCATCTAAGATGAACTTGTAGCCACTAGTGTAACTCAACTCTATGTGTTTCTATGTTTTGGGAAACTAAAGGAATTCATACATTTCCTCCTCTCATGCATCCATAAAGATCAAATCTATTTTTTAGTGAGGCACATGTAGATATCAATGTGATTAATAGGCAAAATTATTAAGTTTTTAGATTTCAATTTAGACATCCACCAGATGATGGTAAATGATGTTTACGCTGAAAGGGTTGGGATATTCTGGGGTACTACAAGGGAGTTTTTGAATTTTAAATCAAAGACATTAAGGACCCTATAATGATGGTATTTATATGCCTCATGAGTTTAAAACTTTACCCTGATGGTTGATTGGTAGACATCGCCATGGCCTACCTATGCATTACCTATCAACTAGTGTAGGGGTTAAATTTAATATAACAAAGTTCATAGTAGAGGAGATGGTGAATAATGTGCTTGAGTGTTATACATTTTGAGAGACCTTTTGGTGGGGGTCTATATTAATTATAATTTTTACGGAAGAGATTGATGTGCTTGATGGTGATAAAGATAATCTTTGGGTTTTCTTGGTGCACCAGGACTCCCTAAAACCAAAGGCATTGGAGGATTTCCTCTAATACAAATGCTAGGGGGCTAACACTTTAGACTCTAGCACCACCCCCTTAGCAAATATATTATGAAATGGAGATGTAGTTACCTAAGTATCATGGCATAGATAATTATGTATAGCATGTGATCAAGTGTGAACTTCAATGGGTTACTTGGGGTATCACCCAGTCAGAGAACAAGGTGACATAGTTCTCAACCACTTTACTAGATCATGCCCATACTTGGTATTAAAAATTCAATCTGAACTAGGATATGGTTGATTATGATATATTGAAGGAGGATTTCTTAAAAGAATTTAATATTCCTAAATTTGAGAAACAAAACATCATGGTTCTCAACAAATCATCCAAGGGCTATCCAAGAGTGTGCACCTATATGACACATTATTTAAGACCCTCCTTTATAAGATTCCATATGATATCCACCCATCCTACCATTTTCAATAGTTTATTAGGGGAATAATAGTAGATTTTAGGACAGCATTGTCTATGAATACCTTCAAAAACCCCAAAAAAGCATTTGAATCTACACTCTAGGCAAAGGTAGTAGGTATCACTAACATCAAGATCAACCCATTTATAGAGATATATATTGGATCAATGGCATTCCAACTATAAAATCTGACTACTGGTTTTGCACATGATGCTCATAGTGGATTGTGGTGTACTAATTATGAGATGGAGAGGAATAACAAGAATAATTTCCCATGAATAAATTCTCACACCTTACATCTTAGTTTTGAAGTTTATCATGGGCTACATGACTCTCAAAACTATCCCCTATTATAACATGTTAGTCAAGTAAACACTACTATCTATTGTAATATGTGTGATGCCTATATTCATTTAATAGTGGATTGTTGAGTAACTGATGAGATACACCAAAATATGGAGAGAGGCACATGATAGGTAATAACCATAATGATATGTTAGGTAGGCCAAGGAAAAAATGCTATAGCTAGCAAAATATTGGATATAGGAATCATCATGGTGCATGTGGTCAAAGTGGAGGATGTAGTGGAGGAATATTCCCACCATGATCATGTTATAAGTGTAGGTCAACTAAACATTACTAGAATGATTACCCCATGCATCCAACATGTGGGTATTATCAAGAATCACATGCTATCCAAGATTTCCTAGACTTGTACAAAAATCTAAATAAAGGTTACCTTGACATAGATAAAGATGTTGTCATGGTTAGACAAGAGAAAAAATAAGATAAATGGGCTCTCAAAACATAATATACTCATAAGGATCCACTTAAGTTGTAGACCATAAATCAGAGTGCATTCCCCACACATCTACCTCTTGTGCTGACATAAGAACTGCACTTGGAATATGGAAAGTCAAGTTGTGTTGAGTGCATAATTTGACCTGAGATAAAATCTACATCCTACCTTGACATAATACGTCATAAGGATGTCTTGAAATAAGCCATGAGTGTAATATAAAATTTTTAGGGAGAGATATAATTATCTAGAGAACTAGAAGCATGGGTAAGCATTATATGTATAAAACAAGATAGCTAGGAGGCTAAAGTACAAGAGTCGACCAATAAATTTTCCTCTTAAAATATAAAGGGATGCTAACCTTGCTAAAAAAATTGAATTTAGAGCATGTAGGGAAGAGACCAGAGGAAGATGCTACACCCTATATGATTTAACTTATTGTGTTACATATGGAGTAGGTGCATGAAGTAAGGCATACTTAGAACATAGAGTATGACCAAGAACAACTAATAATCACCACCATCGATGACTAGTTTATTCATTAGGTAATTTTAAACATAGGCATTGAGGTTAACATTTTGACCAATACCACTTAGGAAAATATGGAATGGCCACCCTTAAACCCATCCCCTAATATGTTATTTATGGCTAAAAAAACCCAAGTACAACCTATTAAGATCTTGAAGGGCACTATTTTAGATATTATGGGTGTTGAATTCTAAGCCAACTTTGAGGTAATCAAGTTGGCAGAATATGATAACTACCCAATCTTGTTAGTAAGGCCATGATTTTATGCCAATAATGTATACATGCACTTCAAGAAGCACTAAATGACTTGTGAGAATGGTCAAGAGAGGGTGGTAATCCCCCTATCAAGTGATAAAGGGCCTCCATATATGGAAAGTGTTGATCTCAAAGATGAGATCAACCACAGTTATAACATCATGATGTGGGGTGTTATTAATCTTAACCCAAGTGACCAAGGAGTTCTTGAATAGGAGGATGGATAATATAATTTTGATACAACTAATGTAGCCTACGATTGATGGGTTGAAGAGGCTTATAAAGTTACTAGGAAAAGGTGCCACCTAGTGTGGGAAACTGAGCCAAGGCTAGCTAGAATAAGACTGATCAAGGTTAATCACACTTAGACTAAATGGGTTCACCACACCAAAAAAATAGGAAAGAGGGTGTTCCAACTGAGTAAAGTAAAACTTGCAATGCTCCCAGAATATGGAGGGAGTTATCTTATATAGAATTATGTTCATGACATTTAAATGTGTGTTCATAAGGAATAGATAGAATGGGCATGTTAGTGCATACCCTAAATAGCACTATTTCTCTTTGGCAGTAGTACAAAGGCCTAGCTTACCAAGATGACAAGATGTGAAGGTAGAAATATGCACTAGGTTTGGAAAGAGTAATGAATAATTAGACATACCTAATTACTAAAGTTATTTTGACCCAATAATGCATGCAAATTTGTGTGAAGAAATCTAAACTATTTATGGCAAGAATGTGCCCAAAATCCATGGGTGTATGCCTTATATAAGACTTTAAAAACATAGGCATGATCATGGTATGCTATAAATCAAATGCACTAAGAGGTAGGATATTGGGAGGTACTTAAGGAGAGGTTTGTACACACATTCTCCTTATCTTCATAGAACTTAGATCCACTATATCCACTATAAGTCATTCATAGGGTAGTGTTTGAGGGCACTGCCATCCTAGAAGAGTGCCTTAGAGACATGTTCAGGGAGAAAAGACTAGTGATCCTAATTTTTTTTAATATAAAGGCACTCAATAGTGATTATAGTGAGGAAGATGATGAGACCTAAAAGGATAATAATTGGAAGGATCTAATAAGAAGATAAAAACTTATGTGCTTTATGGATGGTAGCACCATGAATGAAGAATATCAGATGCATCTTTGAATTAAAACAATAGAGGGGAAAAGGCAAGTTGAATATTATCTTTAAGAGAAGATTTAACCCTACCACATGCCACTCAAGACCAATAAAATATACATTAGTGTAAAAGGTAAGCCAAATATTGCCACTTTAGGCATTTACTAGTATAAGATAGATATGGTGTGAATCATAGACCTCTTGAAGGAATTTTAGGACTTATTCCCATGTACCTATCAGGACATGAAGGGCACCCACCCTTCCCTTGGAAAAATGAGCATTAAGATGGTGGATTTCATGAGGCCTATTAAGAATTATCCATATAGGATGAATCCCAATCTCCATGCCAAGGTAAAAATATAAATTGATGGAATGTTGGCTACCAACATCATCTACCTTGTATAAGAGATCAAATGGGTGAGCCTAATGGTCATAAGAATCAATAAGGATGGGTGTATATGGATCTATATTGACTATAGAATTTTGAACACCACCTACATCATTGACTTGTTCCTAACCCTTTTCACCAACAAGGTCTTAGATGACATTATAGGATGCAAAATCTATACCTTCATGGATGGTGTTTTAGGATACCATTAGGTGCAGATTGAGGAGGAGGATAAGCCTAATAAAACATTTGTAAATAAATGTGGTTGTTTTGATTATAATATGATGCCCTTTTGACTCAATAATGTGTCATCCATATTATCTAGAGTGGTGATCACTACTTTTAAGGACTTCATCCAGAGGTTGTTCCAAGTATATATCAATGACTGGACCATGTATGGCCTTTTATAGTACCACTATGACAATCTATACCTTATTTTTTAGAGGTGTAGGCATCTCTAGATATATTTAAACCTAAACAAGTGTGTAATCATAACCCCATTTGAAACATTTCTCAAGCACATCATCTCCAAGGATGGTTTACTTGTGGACCTTGCAAAGATAACCATCATAATTTAGCTTTAGACTCCTTCAATACTAAAAGACATTCATGCCTTTCTGATCCATTATGGATACTAAAATAAGTTTATAGAGAGCTATGCAAAGATTGTAGTGCCTTTAGAATATCTCTTTCACAAATATGGCCCATTTTATTATGGCAAGGTGTAAGAAGAGGCTTTTGAAAGATTGAAGCTAAAGTTGGCTAGTGTGCCAATTCTATAATTCCCAAACTAAACTACTCCTTTCCACATCCTTATCGATGCTTTAGGCTCCATAATTAACACCATATTAGTAAAACTAGGTGAGGGCAAGATGGACCACCCCATCTCCTTTACATGCAGTAGATTGATGAAAGAAGAATAGAATTACACCACCATTGAGTATGAGGCACTAGATATGGTCTATGCCTTATAAAACTTTAGGCAATATCTATTGGCAACCCCATTCATCTATTTCACTGATCATGAGGCACTCAAGTACCTTGTGACCAAACTTGTTTTACATTGGTGTATATGTAAATGGATATTTCTATTCCAACATTTCTATTTCTCCATTATGGTTAAAATTGGGAAGCAAAACTTGGGGCTAGACCATTTATCATACATAAATTCTCATGATGCAGCAACACATATTGAGGATGACATGATAGATACATAACTATATAGAGTCTAGTACATTTTTGAATACTTGGTAGAGATTGGTGCTTTCTTAACATTTGAGTTTACACCCCCAAGAATGTCAAATAAGGATAAGAAACCAATTATGATTTACACTTCTACCTTATAGCTTATTAAGGGGAGGTTTTACAAACTAAGTAAAGATGAAGTGAGATGTTTGTGTGTTATAGAAATTGAAATGGACTCCATCTTATAAGAAGCATATGAGGGAATCATAGGAGACCATTATCCTAGAAACACAATGGCACACAAGATATTGTAATCAGGGTTGTAGTGGCCAAGCCTATTTAAGGATGCAAAGGAGTGTGCCAAGGCATGTGACATATTCTATCACACCAATAAGCCCAACCACTAGGATGAGATGCCCCTCATCCGCATTCTTGCCTAGATGGAATTCAAGAAATAGGCTATTCATTTTATTAGACTAATAACTCTCATAACATGATATATAGGTGCAAGGTATATTTTGGTATCCACTGACTATTTCACTAAGTGGGCTAAAGAAACATTGATGAAAGACTTTATAGTCACAATAGTTGTGAACTTCATTTGAGAGAGCATAATAAGTTGATATGGATGCCCATCAAGTCTGACTAGAGACATGGGAGATCATTTCATCAATGAGATGGTGCACATCCTCTTAACTTAATACATGGTGGTGAAGATGCTCAATAAGTGAAGATGTTAAGAGGATTCCAACTAGGTGAAGAATCCTCTTAACTTAATACTATAGACCAAAGAAGAAGGTGAAGATGCTCAACACATTTGGGTATAAAAAAGAAGGTGAAGAATCTCAACATGGTTGGGTGCAAGGAAGAAAGTGAATATGCATAATTTGATAGTGCACAAGAGAACTAGGAGAGAAGATAAAGTGTTATAGGGCCAAAATAAGGGATTTATATTTGGTAGGATAGGCCAAGGCAACATGAAGAGAAAGCACCCAACCAAAGTAGATAAGTGTACTTGAAATGGAAGCATAGATAAAAGAAAAAGTGGAATCAAGGAGGCTAAATGATGTGCATGTGAGGAATTACACCAAGGTTACCACAAAGAAGGTGAATGCCATACCAAGTAGATAAGTGGAAGAAAATAATCATCTAAGATAACTGGCGTCCACCTAGGTTTAAGTGGGAAGTGACCATTTTAACTAATTGTCACTTCACTAAATTACCATTAGAGAGAATTCAATGAAATGGTGGTAGAGGCACAAATATATGAAATTAATGCATTAATGACAAAGCATTTTCATGGATTTAAAAAAAATCATTTTCTAAGAAATCAAGGTACCACCACACCATAAATCACCTACATTAATGATGATATATAAGGAAAGGGTATAAATTAGCAAGTAGTAGACTTGCTTAGGTTATAAATTTTATATTAACTTAAGACTAAGAGCAAACCTAAGAAAAAACTAGAGAGTCAAGGTGTAAAAACCCTATACTAGTGAGAATTTGAGTACTTTTTGGTATTAAGAGTGAACAATTACATACTAATAAGGATTGTATTTAAAATATGAGTGATTTAGAGAAGTGTGGATAAAGGATTATACAAAAGGTAGATAGTTTGAAAAGTGTATTAATCCCTTGGCCACCATTAAAGGTCAACAAATTTTGAGATCCAAAGGAATAGTCATAGATCCCACAACTATAGAAGTACCACCACCGTTTGAGTCTTTAGGAAACTCCACCTACCACATTTCAGCACTAGTAGGTTCAAGATGGTAAAGCAATGAATGAGCTCAAGCTCTGAGTCAACATAACAAGACCTAAAATAGGTGCATCTAGTGCCCAAAGTGGCTACTACAAAAATAATGACATAGATAGTAAAAGTAATGAGCATGGCATAGGTAGACACTAAGGCACTAACCAAAATTTCCTACCAATTAATAAAGTTCCCTCCAATGGTCATAATAATGGAGGATTGACACTCTTTTGTGCATGTATTCTAGTTAAAGGAGTATAATCACCACACATCCAATCATTTTCAATGTCTCACACAAGATTGGATGGTGAACATAGGGTCAAAGATGGTACAAGGTGATGCCATATTTAACATCTTGATTTGAGAGAAATTGATAGCATATGATGTGACTCAACTTTATGAGTTGACATGCTTCAAGAATCTAGAGGAACTGATTGAATTCCTACTCTCACATGTCCATGAAGACTATATTTACTATATAAGAAGGTGCACAAGGATTTTGACATAGTTGATAAATAGAATAACCAAGTTTCCAGACACTGATGAGGACATCTATTAGATGATGGATGATAATGAAGAGGTGGAGTGTGTAGCCTAGCTCCTAAAGTATTTAAAGGGGGGTTTCACTTTCCCCATCATAGAGTGAAAGTGTTATGGCATGAGGGTGTAAATTCACTTTATAATATCTAAAATATACCCAAGTGATTGATGGAATGATGTGACTAAGACATACCTTTGTATTTCCTATCATATGGTATAGGGTGTGTAGTTCAATATTGTCAAATTCATCATCGATGAATTTTTGAAGAATTCATAGGAGTGCTATAGGGTAAAGGGGAAATTTAGATGGGGATCCATCCTTATTATCATTATCATGGAGGAGATTGAGATTCTAGATGGGGATGAGGACAACCTCTCAATCCATCTAGAGTATAATTAATCCCTAATGCAAAATTACAAATACTTCATAAGCCCGCCCTCTTTCAACTCTAAATATAAAACTCACTTCATGGGGTGGTACAATAAGTATATAGAGGCCTTTAGGCTAGAATTATGTATCCCTCATGAGCTCCATTAGAGCATGTTCATAATGACAACATTTTCCATAATTTAGAACTATTATGTAGTACACTTGTTTCTAGTTGATGTAAATATGTCAGGGTGGCTAAATCTCCCCTATGAATTCTCAACAAGATAATTTAGGGATGCACTATACTAGATCCTTAGTACATAATAGTTAGACATTCTAGTCAAGGAACTAGATTTGGACAGGTGCAACATGAGGTGCCAATTCACTCATACAAATGAGAAGGCCATCAAGGATAAAGAGGATAAATTGGATTGACCATATATCCACCCCCATTAGGATTTAACCATACATAGCCACATCTATATATTATAATATGATATGATGTCATAAAATAAGGCCCTCAGTACTGAGAAGAATGAAGACCCTCTAATTTAAATTGCTAACAAAAGAACCTCAATGCCAGTAGAGAAGAAGTCTCCCAAGAAGAAGAGGGGGAGACTTTGGAAGAAATAAAAGAGTTAATAAGGCTCAAAATTACCTCATAATAAGAAGCCTCTCCTTCATCTTCCTTAAAGTATCATGTGTGATTCATGTTAAAGGATTCCCCTAGCACAAGGAAAAAGAAGAAGGGGAAGGTTCCTCTTATGGTACCCAAGATAATCTTATCTAACATAGAGGAGGAAGATTAGGAAGAGGAGATGGAAGAAGAAATAAATAGGAGGTATGTATACATCATGCCTGAGGAAGATGATTCCTCATCAAGTGAATGGACCCCCTCTCCATCTTGTTCAACTAAATTGAAGAAGAATATGTGAAGATAAAGGAAACTAAACCTTAGTGATTTTAATATATAGAAGGTGCTAGAGATGGAGGAATGAAGAGAATAAATGACAAAGGATGGAATTTCAAAACAATCCATTAAGATGGTTGAGGCTAAAGATTAAAATAAGTAAGTGGATAAGCACAAGGCACAAGAGATAAAAAGAAATAAGGAAGGATAAACATGTGAAAATATCAACAAGGTGGTAGCACATGGAAAAGCAATACCCTTAGGTACACTAATTTAAGAATATTTAAAACAAAAATATGAGGACATGGGCCTAGACCAAGAACACATCGATGTGACATTGGTGTTACACCATAAATGAGAGGCCATGAGGGACTAAGGCATGACCCAAGCTAAGATGGATCAAATGGAGGCCAAAGAGATAAAAGTAAAATAGAATAAATTTAAATAACATGCCAAGAGAAGGAAATCTAAGAATAAAAATGCTAAAGAAGAAAAGTCCAAAAGGAAGGAAATTAAAGAGAAGGCAACCCAAGTAGAAAGGGCTAGAATGAAGAAAGAGAGAGGAAAATGTTGTTGCTATTGTAAAACCTAAAAAGGAGAAGGTAACTAAAGAGGTGCCTAGTGCTCACCCCAGCTTGGAAGAGGAAGTTACACAATAAGCATGCCCTATTTCTAAAATGGCACCTAAAGATAAAGAAGGTGATGTTCTCACCTCAAAAGAACAAAAGGAGAAGGTAGTAGAATCCTAGTTGGGGTGAAAGGAGTGAAAGGCTAGCATCGAGGAGGTTCATACAAAAGAAATAGAATGAGAAGAAGTGGACAAAGGGGAAAATTTAAAGGAAGAAACCCTCCAAAAATAAGATGGAAAAACTAGCACTAAGGAAAGAGAGGAGACAGACCAAGGGGGAAGTCCAATAAAGACCCCCTAATAGAAGAAGAAAAAGAAGAAAGCACCAACACTAGCAGTGAAGAGAAGGATCTGGCTAAGGAAGAGGAGTATGAGCTGAGATATATGAAGAAATAATATAGGGATTTATTTGAATAAGATGACTTTTACATGTAGTACATGTACCTTAAAACTACCATGAACCTAATGTGCCATCATGTTTCTTAGGCTCTCAATTGCTACATAGATGAACATTAGTTTAAGGTATCAAATAAGGTAATCTGAAGTGCCAAAAAACTAAAAGAGGGGAATGAATACCAAATTATAAATCCTAAGGATATGAACCCCATAAGGTTAGTGAATTCACTCCTCAGGATGGCCTCATCATTAGTGCACAAGAACATTAATGATGTTCACACCAATAGATGGAAATAGATCATGTAAGAGGTAGAGGAAGAATTAAAGGAAATGAATATTAAACTCCAGTAGTTAGTAAATCATGTTGAAGAGGTGGAGCCATCCCTTTTTTATGGTTTTTATACCTCAAAAAATAAGGAAGTTTAATGTTTGCACTCTAGTAGAATAAATGTTCCCTCTGATGAAGCCAACACTATAAGAATAAGAATACCCTTGTGAAACCATTAGAAGAGAGATAAAAAAAGCTTGATATATTGGAGAACATTTTCACCAAATTAGAAGGGGGTGTATATTAATTATACACTATGTTTTACAGCTTCACCACTCAAGCATCATCATCGATGTGCACCTTAAAAATGTGAAAGAAGAAAAGGATGCTCTGATGAAGCATGATTTCATTATGGGTAGGACCAAGTGCATGAAAGTGTTGGTTTAGGTTAACACCTTGAGCAAAAATTTGAATACCTAAGAGTAATACTTAGAAGCACTCTTCTATGCCTTTTAAAAAAGGCAAGTGAGCAAGGGGACATTTTAGACGATGGGGTGAGAAGAGCTAAGGAAGGATTAGAATCCTTCAAAAAAGAAATAGAGAGCATAGATGTGTTCTTACTTAAGGTTGCTTTGATAAAATTAGATAGCACCACCGAAGAGATAAATATCTCCATTCAAGGCTTTTATAACTTCAAGGCAAAGCTACAATAGATTGCACCTAATTTTTATGTAGAAAAGGCACTAAAAGACTAGTTCAAGGGTACACTAGTAATTTTGTATGGGGTAATGTTGGGTCCCTTTTTGTAATACCTAGTGGACCGTGCCAACATAGCACATCTCATAATGTGGTAGTAATTGAAAATGATTGATATTTTGAAATCATTAGTTTATAGTAGAAGAATCTTTAAAGATCTTGTGTCAATTGGTAAGTACTTTCTTTGCACTTAGGTTTGAAGGAGAATCTCATTGAGTGCTTGCACATGGTTGTTGGAGAGCCCAAGTGTTAAAGTAGTGAATTTGGTGTCATAACAATCCCCAATGATAGGAAAACACCTAACATGTACCAATCCAACTTGGTAAGAAGATGCTCATTTGCTTATGAAAATGAGCTTGAACCTAAAGAATGGGGAGGAATCATTAATGCAATGAAGCTATATAGGATCAGTTCTAGGATTGTACATGAATTTAGGCTTAAAAACCAATATGAATACTTTGAATAATCACCATGTATTTCCCAAACTGACCTATGAGCCATTGGGCTTGTAGTAGAACCTATATGAGTGCGTGCTCTATTTTACACAAACTATACTTTGCGTTGACAAATTTTGAGTTAATAGAAGTGGTGTTACATATCTTCCTAATTTTTGATTATTTTCATGTAGTTTACCTCTATTGTATATTTGTGACCTAATTTTTATGTGAATAATTCTATAGTTTAATTTGTTTAATATATTATGATGAAATATCTATTCCAATTAGCTAATGGCATCGTTGGTCCATATAGAGACTTTAATATACTTGTAAAACCCACTAAGTGTTAAAACCAACATGCACTAAGGCCCTAACAACTATGCCTAAAGCATTAACTTGAAGATTGAGCACTTGAGTATAATCCATTCCATTGACTTGGATAAACACTTATATGACAGTTAGTTTGTTATCCCCTCATCTTAGACCATTAAGAGCTATACCTAGCTAGATATGAAATCATGCCAAAAGACTTTTTCCCTTGAGTAGGATTGTACCTCTTGATATTATCCAATATGAAACATTTTTATAGGCCTCTTAAGATTGATTTGTTAATGACTAAGTCCCATTGAGACTAAGGTTGTTCCATGTTTTACTAGCCTAATTTGGGACTTTATACTTTCATTACCATACTTCAGGTGAATGCACAAGGCTTATGCCTTATGTGAAATTGATGCTAGTGTAATAGTGCATTTAAATATTATATGAAATAGACTTTTAATATGGTTACACCTAGCTATATTAAGTACATAATTGACTGGGGTTGATTACTAAGCACATGAGTAAGCACATGAGCTAAACAAGGAGACTTTTTGTAACACCAAACCACTCTCATACTAGTCCAAGATATGCCTTATATCTATAATACTAAATCAATTGCTAAAACTTGATTTCAATCCACTCATAGAAGGATCCCTAAGAACCAAAGTCAAAAGGGTACACTAGGGAGGTAAAAACAACTTTAGTCGATAGTGAAGGCATGGTAGAATGATAAGGTGAGGAAAAGGGCAAGGCAAGGTGATGTTATGAAAATTAGCTGTAATGGTAATAGGGTTACCCGCAGGTGATAAGGTAAGGTAAATGGTAGGGTATGAAATAATGACAAGGATAATTTCAAATTGAAAAGGAAAGGTAAATGGTAAGGTAAATCACATGATTTTATTATTCTTACTGATGTGGAGATGCACATCATGACTAACATATGATACAAATAGAATAGTTAATTACATTTAAATTAATAGCCCTCACCTCTTTTAAATAGTTTCTACTATAGATTTGGACTCCAATAATGTTACTTTGATGTTCATTGCTTGTTGATTTTATTTCTTCCATACCTAGAGACAAGATGTCTTCGTAGCCTTTGTAAAGTAAAGTGTGACCAAGTATGGTAAATATGAATAAACATTGGTTGATAGGTCTAATTTGGTAATGTAAGGTATAGTATGAATAAATGTATTATAATGTAATGTATAATGGTTGGGAAAAAAATAAAGATTGGGATTTTTAGACACACACAATGTTGTTGATTCTGAATTTGACATAATTTTGGTTTTGGATGGGACAAATATTTTTGAATATGCTTATAATAAGACCATTAGATTTTTCTATTATTTGAGCTTGAGAGTATCTAAAATTTGGTTATGTTGTAGATTAGAATTTGTACTCATGTTATCTTTAATATTTTCTTTATCAAATAATGTATAATTATTGTGTTTAATGATTAACACCTCAAAGAGGTTTTCACAAATAAAGATATCATGGTTATCCTATAGTGCCTTTGATAAGGTTTCACTAAGGAATGTTGACTTTTGACTTTGATTACCTTCTAGCACCTCAAATAAGGTTTCATTATAAGATGTTGAGTGTGGAATTTAATTTCCCCCTAACACCTTCTAAAAGGTTTTGCTAGGATATTATTCATCTTATGCATGAATTTGGCCTTGGTCCCCTTGATATTCTATAACTAATATGTCACCATGGATGTAGTTCAACAAGGTGTGATTTTGTCAGTCCCATTCGACACTTTTGGGAGGTGGAATGACAATACAATGGATATGTTAGGTGCTAGTAATGGTACATGGAATAGTAATGGAATGGGAAGAGGCAGGACAATCCTCATAAAAGTTACTATGATTACATGTGTTGATGTTGAAGTAATCATCCTCAAAAACCATTGAAGGATCATAAATTTATTAAAATTAATTTGGAAGGCATGTGTAACCAATGTTTAAATAGACATAAATGTATTTTAATTTTGAAGTTGAGTCTAGCTTATGAGAATATGAATTTGATGTTAAGACTAATGTTGATTCTACTTCTTATGATAAATCTAATACCAATTCTGAAATAGAACCTGACTCTAATTTTGATTCTTCTTTGATTATGGATGTTGTTTAATGTTTGGTATGAATAAGTAATGTCATATGATGTCATAATTATCTATTCAAAAATATATTCATATAAGAATTCTTTAACATAGATTGGCTCATATAGGTGAATCCTCTTAAAGAGAGGGAATATCTCAAGGGGTGACTCCATAGAGACTGGTTTGTCAAAGTGAGACTCTTCAATGAGGGGTAAAAGGTCAAGAGACAACTCCATAGAGAATTCCTTATCAAATGGGGGCTATTTAAGAATAGGAAAATGGTTGAGATAATGATTTTCCTAAAGGAAATTATAATCATTAAGATGTGACTTAACAAAGATTGGCTTGTTAGAGTGAGACCCCTCAATAATAGGGAAAGGATCAAAAGGATATTCACCATAGGTTTACTCATCACAACTAGGTGTTTAAATAAATATGTCATGGATTGGTTGGTTCTCTTGGGCTTGGTTTACAATTGGTTGTAAACTATTAGTATTTACCACATCTTGGTCTTCAAATGATGGTTAGTGGAGAGGTACTAAATAGTTCTATTATGGCTCAAAGATTGGCATGGGTTTTCTAAAGTTGGGGAATGTTATAAATGGATTAAGAATAATTGGTGGTTAAATAATGACCTCTTTGTGAGTAATCATATTTAAGATGGGCTCAATAAAGATTTACTACCAGTATAGGATGGTAACTATGACTCATTCATTTGCACTTATGTAACCTTGTTTGGATAATGAGCTATTGGTATTGATAAGATTGGTTTCTAATGTAATCCAAAGGATGAGGGCCTAGAATGGTAATGGATGGACGTTGTGAAACTTGTTAACTAATGCAATCTAAAGGACCAAGGCCTAGAATGGTAATAGAAGGGCATTTCAAATCTTGGTTGCTAACATAGGCCAAAGGATGAGGTCTTAGAATGGTAATGGAAGGGCATTGAAAATCTTGGTTATTGGTAAAATCCAAAGGATGAGGTCCTATTATGGTAATCCTCGAATGTTGTAGAGCTTGGTTACACATGTAGATCAAAGGAGGATTCATGGTATATGTAGGGGATTAGGTACCATTATCATTGAAAGGGATAAATTTGTATGTTACTTGGCCTAAAAAAGGGTGACATGGCTAGGTTTTGGAAATTATCCCTAAATGGGGTGGTTTTAGTCTATGAAAATGGTTTGGATCTAGGTCTAGGTTTAAAAGTGACATTGATCTAGGAATAAGTCTAGGAATTGAGTTGTTATCCAAATTGATCAATTATAAACTTGGTATAAAAAGGTATAACATCAAATGTCTCACAAAAATATCCAAATGAATGGGTGAATCCTAATTCTGATCATAGTAAAAGTGTTTCAAACAATTCTAATCTAGGTCTAAAAATGGAAAAGGTTGATAGGTCTTGAGGAAAAAGGCACAAAGATAGGCTCAAAAACATCACTAGGTCTAAAACAAAAGCTAATTTCTAGGTCCTTTGGGAACATTACATAAAAGGTATACTTAGCACAACACTAGTTCTAAATAAAAGGGAATTGCTAGGTCTTTTGGAAAAATGACACAAAAGCTAGACTTGTTATAAACTAGGTCTAAAAGGTGAGATAAAAAATCTAACAATTTTGAAACACTTACAATCAAAGTTAGTATTTAGATTCAAACACATACTTGAACCTTGGACTTTAGGAAAATGGAGGATAGACCACTTCCTAAATCTAGGCACAAAAAGAGTCTTCAAAGCAAGCAATGAATTGGTCCAAGTTACTCAAACCAAAAATGAGAGGTAAATGTTTAAGCCAATATTATACGAGGTATAGGCATAAAAAAATCAATGTTTGAATATGAAATTATCAAGAACAATTTTGAACTTGATTTAGAATGGTTGGTTCTTAAATGGACAACAAACTAGACCAAATGGATGGTATAATAGTACTAGGAATAAACCAAGAAGGAACATGTGGTTTTGAAATTGTGATTTGATATAAGGAAATGAGTTTTCAAAATAATGTGGGCAATGTAACAATTCTATCTTTCTCTAAATGTATGAAAAATTGCTTGTTTCAAAAACTCTAAGGCACAAGAATTGGAATGCAATGAGCAATGTAACATCCCCTCCTATCAAATAAGTGACACACACATACAAATTTTTATAAATGACTAAGGTAAAGTGTGGTGTCAAATGGATGACATAACACCTTTTTAAACAAAATACTAATGTTCAAACATGAATTATTTTGGACACATTTTAAACTAACAAAGATTTTTGACATAAGATAAAGTAAGTAAAATAGGATAAATAAAAAAAACACCTAAGTACATCATATTAATCCTAAAAACTAACAATTTGGATTCATAGTGTCAAGTTTCATTCATATACTTGTTATTAAGAGGCAAATTATGTTTTTAATCTAAAAATTAAAATGTACATAAAAAGTAGTGTTTTTTAGGCCCCTCTTCTCTCAAGAGTTCATAAGGTGACATGGAACTTTGGGATACTTTCCCTACATTGATAGTTTATTTGTGGCAAGTGGGGTTGTCTAAAAACTATCAATTTGTGAACATCATAAATGGTCCTATATGTGTGGTTAATACTATGACACAACACATCATTTATATTTGTCAACTAGCTTGTTATGAAAAGGTCTTGTACTTTTTACAACCACTAAATCCTTCAATTTCTTAGTATAGTGTGATGTATGATTTAAACATATGTTCCAAAGTAGTCTCTTACTTATGGATCTTGATTAACCACTCAAACAAGTCCGAATAATTCAACCTCAATTTATATACCCCTACAATGGAGTGAGGTTGAAGTGATGTTGGGAGATGAATTATTGGGTCAAAACTTCCCTAGATAACACATGAGGATGTGATCAAATCTCACCCACAATCTAAGATGCATATATTAGAGAATGTGGAAGGACATTAGGGTAATTTTGAGGTCACACAAATCACTCAAATTTTAGATAGGGCTTTAATGAATTTACTTAAATGCTTTTGGAAAAAAGTGACAAACGCAATAAGTGAAGCATTTTTATCACCCAAGTTCCCTAAATGGGATGGAGGTAAAGCATACACACTAAACTTGTCTTACAAAACAAACACAAAACAACAATCATAAAAATGGAAACTCTTATGAGTATTTAAATAGAGTGTGAGTTCATTTTTATAGCACCAAATGAAATATGTCTTGAAGTTTATCCCCTTGTCATTGGTTGAAAAATTTAAACAAAATGAAAAATAACTCAAGTCAAATATTTTAAAATATGAAGTTTAAATGTGGGTTTGAAAACTTAGGGTGTTTAATAATGTCTTTTCCTATCCTTTGGGTCCTACAAAATATGTTAGATGGTCCTTGTGCTTAGAATCCAAATGTTAGTGGGAAAATGACTTTTGAAATTAGCTCTTGGGTTTAAAATTTTTTACACACAATGCAAAACTACAAAAGCATAAAGCAATACTACAAATTTTCCTACAAAATTATAACTATTAGCATAAAAACATAATTGTCTGTAAAATAGAGTGTCAACACAAAATTGTAACTCTTAAATCAATATCACATAAAATAAGACAATACCACTAATCTTAAGGAAAACCCACAACTTATCTTATAACATCAAACAATTAGTGAAAAACTGCAATGGTTAAGGGAAAATCATGATAGTTAATCCAAAATTGCTAATTACCATGCAAAATCACTAGTTATCATGTAAATTTTCTACTTATCATGTAATATCATAATTTATCATGCAACATTGTAATTCTTCCTAAAACACAAAATTGTTAGTGGTAAAACAATGATGGTTAAGTCAATATTGTGACTATTAATGCAATATCAAAATAGTTAAGGTAATATTGTGACTACAAAGTCATGATATTATGCAATATCGAGATTGCTCAGTGCAATACAGTGATCATTGAAATAAAAATTGTAACTACACAAAATGAGAATGTAATTTTTTGTATCATGTCTATGATCCTCCAATTTTCACTTTATGGTCAACAAGTTTGGATTTTGACATGAAAATTGTTAGGAGGATGTCCTAAAATGCCTTGGGAATAAATTTTTGTGGTGCAAGTCCCACTAGGCATGCCATTATATGAACAAGGAATATGTAGAGGGGAGGTTAGTGTAGTGTTAGTCAAATAAAACAAAATCATAATAACACACTAAACACTTATCGCATCTATCTTAGCCACTAGGGGAGAATAAGTAATAATAAAACAAATAAAAATAAAACTAAAAATAATTAAACCATCCTTTTACCTTCCTTATAGATCTAAATTGACTTGTTGAAGTGGTTTGATTGATTGTGTGCATCAAGAAGTCTTTATTAATGAAGCTCCATTTTTTCCTCCTCTCTTTCGCACCTTGGCTTGGTTGATTGGCTTATGAACTTGGAAAGGTTTATTTTGATCCAAATGAGCATTATAAATTTGGCTTATGATATCTTAAATATCAATAAATATGGCCTTGTATTTATATCCTCCAAAATTAACTCTCACCCAAGGTGAGTTAAGGTTGAGTTTAAACATGTAATGAGTTCAAAATAACCTTAGGTGTGTTGAGGCTAACTCTAGTTCTGTTAAAATTTTGCATTTAATTATGATTTTCAATTACTAGGCATGGATTTCAAATTAGATATTATGATATATTTTGGGAGATGTTGACAACTCATAAAGGCAATGATGAAAAGGCTTGATATCTTTAATTTTTGAAATTCCATTTTTAGATATTCATTAATTTCAAATGGATTATTTAAATAAGCATTTAATATGTTTTAACTAGATGACTCATTTTGATTAGCATTTCATCTCTTTTAATATTTGTTCAAGTGTTCCACTAAATGGGTTCATAGGCCAAAATACCAATTATTAGGTCGCAAGGTGATTGGGGATAAATCCATGTGAGGTTGTTGTTGTGTATAGGCTAGTACCCCAATTAAGGATGCCTCAACATAATTTTAAGCATTGATGAATGATGTACAACTGATATTGGGATGTTTAGTGATTCTTAAGCTTAATTTTTATTATTTGGTAGAATTTAGTCTAAATTTTGATCAAAATCTAGTTGTGTTCTTAATGGGGTGTCTACAATTCCTACTTCAATTTGCTAAAACCTGGGTTTGACTCCAAACCCATCAAATAGAATGGTTTCATAATTGGATAAGATCATGGTCCCTATAATAAGAGAGTTAAATGATGTAAAGTGTTAGGTAGCATCTAAACCATGAGTATAAATTATAATTAACATATTGGTAGTGAATATTATTTAAGGATATAGACTCCTCATCAACAAAGAATGGTCTAATACATTAAATGGGTATGTATAAAAAACTTTTATCACAATTGGTTACCATGGAGATGTATTTCAAAAAAGATTTTAATTGATCAAGATCCAATAATGAATAATATTATTGCTAAATACAATACAAATAATGAATAATTAAGTTATAAATATCCTAACCTTAGGGTCTATACCTCCATTACAAAGCATGAAGTGCAATAACTAGAAGTCTGGGGACCTTCCAAGTTTTGGACCCTCCACTTCGATGGTGCAATATCCAAGAAAATATTAGGAATTAGAGTTAAATTAGTGGACCCACAAGGTAACAAATACTTGGTCACATATAGACTATAGCTCCTTTACACTAATAAAGGAGCATAATATGAGGCACTAATCTTAGGATTGAATTTTAATCTCAAAAATAATGTTAAACAACTATTAATTTATAGAGATTTAGAATTGGTATTCAATCATGTCAAAAACAAGTACTGGTGCAAGCTATCATATCTAAAAAGGTACAAACATAGAGCCTATGATTTTATTAAGTCTTTTTAAGCCTTAAACATAATAGCTATACCTAGAGAATAGAATCAAGATGTCGATTCATTCATTACTTCAGCTACCAACTTGGCACCACTAAATGAATCCAAGGTATAAATATTATCCATTGAGATAGTACCCTATCCATCAATTTTAGACAATGTCAAAAAAATCCAAGTCTTTGATGATGACCATAAAATTCTTTAGTTCTTGACTAAATCAAGACAATTTGAGTCTCAAATCATTGATGACAAGGAAATTAGTTACATATGCCAAGAGGAAGTAGGGAGAGAATAAAATTATTTAGCTAAATAAAAACTACCCCCCTCTAGGAATGGTTTCTTTGGAAAGGACATTTTATTTGGATCCTAAAGCTCATTAGCAAAGGTAGCTAAAAGTAAATTAGTATAAACTCAAAATGGAGAATCTAGGAGATGATTATGACCCATGTTATGTCAACATTGGTCTTAGTTTTACTTTAGAGGAAAGGTAAAGAATGAAGAGTTTACTTACTCAATAAAAAGGATGTGATTGCATGGATACATGAAGACCTAAAGATTTTCAACCCAAGGGTCATTACCCATATAATTCTTTGAAATTGGACCTAAAACCATTAAAGCAAAGAGAAAGGCTAATATTTCATATCCTATAACCTGTTACTGAAAAAGAAGTGGAGAATTATTTGAGTGCAAAAATAGTTTTTCCTATTATACATTCTATTTGGGTGGCTAATTTAGTTCTAGTCATCAAGAAGAGCGAAGAGATTAGTACTATGTTAATTTCATGAACTTGAACAAACATTATAAGAAAGACAGTTATCCATTACCTTAACTAGATGAAGTCATCCAAATAGTGAGTGGTTTAGGAATGATTTCTTTCTTACATGGATTTTTAGGATATAATTAGGTGTTGGTAAAACAACAAATAGAATTAAGATAACATTCACCATGAAGTGGGGTACCTATGCATATAAGAGGATGCCATTTGGCATAATTAATGTAGGTGCTATGTTTCAATGAGTTATGGACCATGCCTTCTAGGGGATAATATGTAAATGTATAACTATTTACATGGATGATCTCATAATTTTGTCAAACGTAAGGACTAATCATGTAGGTCACCTATAATTAATATTTGAAAGATGTAGAAAGTTTGGCATTTTTTTAAACCCTAAAAAGAGAATATTTGGTGTCACAAAAGGAAAGCTCTTGTGTCATATCATCACCAAAGATAGAATTACAATTGACCCAAATAGAATTCAAGGAATATATAAAATTGCCTTCCCAAATAGTATGTAGGATCTCAAATCATTCTTTTGGAAGATAAATTACCATAATTATCTACAAAATAGAGTGTCAAAATAAAATCGTAACTCTTAAATTAATACCACATAAAATAAGACAATACCACTACTCTTAAGGCAAAAATTCAAATGATCCTATAACACCATAAGGTTAATGTAAAATTGTGATGGTTAAGGGAAAATCATGATAGTTAGGGCAAAGTCACAAATTATCATGCAAAATAGCTACTTATTATTGAAAATTATCTATTTATCATGTACTATCAAAACTTATCATGCAACATCACAATTCTTCTTCCAACATAAAATGGTTAGTGAGAAAATGATGATGGTTAAGTCAATATGATGACTGTTAATGCAATATCAAAATAGTTAATATAATACTATGACTACAAAGTTGTTATATTATGAAATATCAAGATTGCTTAGTGAAATATCATGATCATACAAAGAAAAATTGTAACTATAGAAAATGAGAATGAATTTTTTTGTATCATGTCTATGATCCTCTAATTTCCACTTTTTGGTCAAAAATTTTGGATTTTGAAATGAAAATTATTACGCAGATGTCCTAAAATTCCTTGGGAAGAATTTTTTTGGGTATGGGTCCCACCAAACATGCCATTATGTGAACAAGGAATATGTACAAGGGAGGTTTGTATAGTGTTAGTCTAATAAAACAAAATAAAAAATAACACACTAAACACTTAACACCTCTATCCTAAACACTAGGAGAACATAGGTAACAAGCATAAAAATATAAACACAACAATAAAATAAAATAATTCATCCTTTTACCTTCATTTTAGCTCCAAAATGGATTGTTGAAGTGGCTTGATCAGTTTTGTGCATCAATAAGTCTTTATCAATGAATCTCCATTTTCTCCTCCTCTCCTTGGCACCTTGGCTTGGCTAGTTGGCTTATGAATTTGGCATGGTAACATTACTTGAAATATTTCTTTGCATCCAAATTAACATTATAACTTTGGATTATGAGACATTAGATATCAATAGATATGGTCTTATATTTATATCCTTCAAAATTAATACTCACCCAAGGTGAGTTATGGTTGAGTTTAAACATGCAATGAGTTAAAACTAACCCTAGGTGTGTTGAGGATAACTCTAGTTGAATTAAAATTTATCATGTAATTATGATTTAAAATTACTAAGCATGGCTCTCAAATTAGATATTATGATGTATTTTTGGAGAGCTTGATAACTCATAATGGCAATGATGAAAAGGCTTGATATTTTTTATTTTTAAATTTCCATTTTTAGACATTCATTAATTACAAATGGATTATTTAGATATGCATTTAATTTAGTTTAATTAGATGATTCATTTTGATTTTAATTTTATCTCTTTTAATATTTTTTCAATTACCCCACTTAATGGGTCCATAGGCCAAACTACCAGTTATTAGGTCACAAGATGATTAGGGATGAATCCATGTGAGTTTATTGTTCTGTACAGGCTACTACTCCAAATAGGGATGCCTCAACACAATTATAAGTATTAATGAATGATGTGCAGTTGATATTGGGATTTTCAATGATTCCTAGGCTTAATTTTCAATGTTTGGTAGAAATTAGTTTGAATTCCAATTATAAACTATTTGTGGTTTGAATGGGGTGTCTACAATGCCTACTTCAATTTTCTAAAACCTAGTTTTGACTTTAATCCCATAAAATAGAATGGTGTAATTATTGGATAAGATCAAGGTCCTTATAATAAGAGATTTTAATGATGTACAAATAAAATTAGGATTTGAACCATGATTACAAATTATAATTGACATATTGGTCATGAATATTATTTAAGGATATAAAATCCTTAATAAAGACTAGTCCAATACATTGAGTGTGTATGTATCAACAAACTTCTCTCACATTCTATTACCATGGAGATGTATTTCAAACTAGATTTTAATTGATCAAGATCTAAGAATGAAGTACATGGTTACTAAATACAATACAAATAATAAAGAAGTAAGTTATAAATATCCTAACCTTAGACATATACCTTCACTACAAAACATGAGGTGAAATAACTAGAAGTCTGGGGACCTTCCAAATTGTGGAACCTCCACTTCGACAATGGAATATCCAAGCAGATATTGGGAAATAACATTAAATTAGTGGACCCACAAGGTAAGAAATACTTGGATGCATATAAACTACAACTCCCTCGCACTAATAATAGAGCATAAAATAAGGCACTAATCTTAAGATTGTATTTTTATCTTAAAAATAATGTTAAACAAATACTAATTTATGGATATTTATAATTGGTAGTCAAACAGGTCAAGAATAAGTACCAGTGCAAGCTATCATATCTAAAAAAGGTACAAACATAGAGCCTAGGATTTGATTAATTACTATGAAGCCTTAAACATAATGGATATACCTAGATATTAGAATGAATATTTTGACTCATTCACTACTTTAGCTACAAAATTGAAACCCCTAAAAAATTCTAAGGTACAAAGGTTATCCATTGATCTAGTACCCTATCCATTAGTTCTAGACAATGTGGAAAAAATCCAAGTCTTTGATGATGACTATCAGATTGTTTATTTATTTACTAACTCAACACAATTTGAGTCTCAAATCATTATTGAGAAGAAAATTAGTTACCTATGCCAAGAGGAATTAGGTGGATAATAAAACTATTTAGCTAAATAAAAATTACCTCCCTTCAGGAAAGATTTCCTTAGAAAGGATATTTGATTTAGATCCTCATTCTCATTAGCAAAGTAAATCAAAAGTAAATGAATATAAATTCAAAATGGAGAATCTAGGATATGATTATGACCCACGTTATGTCAACATTGGTCTTAGTTTTACTCCAGAGGAAAGGTAAATAATGAAGAGTTTACTCACTCAATAAAAGGATGTCATTGCATGGACTCATGAAGACCTAAAGTTTTTCAACCCAAGGGTCATTACCCATATAATTACAAATAAGTTGGACAACAAACCAATATAGCAAAGGAAAAGGATAATAATTCCTATCCTATAACCTCTTATTCAAAAGGAAGTGGATAAGTTATTGAGTGCGAAAATAGTTTTTCTTATCAGACATTCTCTTTGGGTGGCTAATTTAGTTCTAGTCAGGAAGAAGAGCAGACAGATTAGGATATATGTTAATTTCATGAACATAAAAAATATTATAAGAAATAAAATTATCCATTACCTTCCCTAGATGAAGTCATGCAAATAGTGAGTGGTTTAGGAATGATCTCTTTCTTAGATGGATTTTTAGGATATAACTAGGTGTTGGTAGAATCAAAAGATAGAATTAAGACAACATTCACCACAAAGTGGGGTACCTATACATATAAGAGAATTCCATTTGGCCTAATTAATGTAGGTTCCATGTTTCAATGAGCTATGGACCATGCCTTCTAGGGGATAATAGGTAAATGTATAATTATTTATATGGATGACCTCATAGTTTTCTCAAAATTGAAGATTGATCATGTAGGCCACCTATAATCAATATTTGAAAGATGCAAAAAGTTTTTCATTTTTATATGCCCCCAAAAGGGCATATTTGGTGTCATGAAAGGAAAACTCTTATGTCATATCATCACCAAAGATATAATTATAATTGACCCAAATAGAATTCAAGGATATCTAAAATTTCTTTCCCAAATAGTAAGAAGGAACTCAAATCTTTGTTTTGGAAGATAAATTATTGTAATTATCTACAAAAAGAGTGTCAACATAAAATTGTAACTCTTAAATCAATATCACATAAAATAAGACAATACCACTACTCTTAAGGCAAAACCACAAACTATCCTATAACACAAGAGGTTTAGTGGAAAAATATGATGGTTAAGGTAAAATCATGATAGTTAAGGTAAAATCACTAACTATCACGTAAAATCACTACTTATAATGCAAATTCTCTACTTATCACATTATATCACAACTTATCATGCAACATCATAATTCTTCTTGCAACACAAAATGGTTTGTGGGAAAACCATGATAGTTAAGTTAGCATCATGACTTTTAATGTAATATATAAATAGTTAAGGCAATATTGTGACTAAAAAGTCATATATTATGTAATATCAAGATTACTCAGTACAATACTATGATCACAAAAATAGAAATTCTAACTACACAAAATGAGAATGTAATTTCTTGTAGCATGTTTATGAGCCTTCAATTTCAACTTTTTTGGTCAAGAAGTTTAGATTTTGACATGAGAATTATTATGAAAATGTCCTAAAATGCCTTGGGAAGAAATTTTTGGGGTGCAAGTCCCACTAGGGATGCCATTATGTGAACAAGAAATATGTAGAGGGGATGTTGGTATAGTTTTATTCGAATAAAACAAAATCAAAATTACACACTAAACACTTAACACCTATACCCTAGACATTAGGTGAGTATAGGTAACAAGCATACAAATAAAAACACAACTAGAAAGCAAAATAAATCATCTTTTAACCTTCCTTTTAACTCCAAAATGGATTGTTGAAAAGGCTTGATCAGTTTTGTGCATCAAAAACTATATATTAATGAAGCTCCATTTGCTCCTCCTCTCCTTAGCACCTTGGCTTAGCTGGTTGGCTTATGAATTTGGCATGGTAACATTACTTGAAAGGTTTCTTTGCATCCAAATGAGAATTATAACATTGGCTTATGAGAGCTTAGATATCAATAGATATGTCCTTGTATTTATATCTTCCAAAATTAACTCTCACCCAAGGTGAGTTAAGGTTGAGTTCAAACATGAAATGAGTTAAAACTAACCCTAGGTGAGTTGAGGTTAACTCTAGTTGAGTTAAAATTTATCATGTAATTATGATTTTTAATTACTAGGCATGGCTCTCAAATTATATATTTTGGGAGAGCTTGACCACTCATAAAGGTAATGATGAAAAGGCTTGATACTTTGAATTTTGGAATTTTCATTTTTAGAAATTCATTAATTACAAATGGATTATTTAGATAATCATTTAATCTAGTTTAATTAGATGATTCATTTTTATTATCATTTTATCTCTTTTAAGATTTGTTTAAGTGCCCCACTTATTGTGCCCATAGGCCAAACTACCAATTATTAGGTCACAATGTGATTGGGGATGAATCTGTGTGAGGTTATTATTGTGTACATGCTAGTACCCCAAATAGGGATGCCTCAACACAATTTTGAGCATTCATGATTGATGTTTGGCTCATATTGGGATGTTTAGTGATTCTTAGGCTTAATTTTTAGTGTTTGGTAAGAATCAATTTGAATTTTAATCAAAATCCATTTGTGGTTAGAATGGGGTGTCTAAAATACTTACTTTAATTTGCTAAAACCTAGGTTTGACTCCAATCCCATCAAGTAGAATGGTGTCATAATTGGATAAGATTGTGGTCCTTGTAATAAGAGAGTTGAATGATTTACAAATATAAGTATCATTTGAACCATGAGTGTAAATTATAATTGACATACTAGAAGTGAATATTATTTAAGGATATAGACTCTTTCTCAATAAATACTAGTCTAGGACATTGAATGGGTATGTAACAACAAACTTCTCTCACATTTAGTTACCATAGAGATTTATTTCAAAATATGTTTTAATTTATTAAGAGCTAAGAATGAATTAGATGATTACTAAATATAATACGAAAAATAAATAAATTATAAATTTCCTAATCTTTGGATATATACCTTCACTATAAAGCATGAATTTAAATAAGTAGGAGTCTAGGGACCTTATAATTTATGGACCCTCCACTTCGATAATGGAATATCCAAACAAAGATCAAGAATTAGCATTAAATTGGTGGACCCACAATGTAAGAAATACTTGGTTGCATATAGATTATAATTCCCTTGTACCAATAATAGATCATAATATGAGGCACTAATCTTGGGATTGCATTTTTATCTCAAAAATAATGGTAAACAATTTCTAATTTATGGAGATATAAAATTGGTAGTCAATCAGGTCAAAAATAAGTACCATTACAAGCTATCATATCTAAAGAGGTACAAAAATAGAGCTTGGAATTTGATTAATTATTTATAAGCCTTAAACATAATGGCTATAACTAGAGAATAAAATCAAGATGTTGATTCATTCATTGCTTTAGCTAACAACTTGTTACCCCTAAAGGAATCTAAGGTACAAAGATTATCCATTAAGCTAGTACCTTGTCCATCAGTTTTAGACAATGTGGAAAAAAACCATGTCTTTAGTGATGACTATCAAATTATCTAGTTCTTGACTAACTTAGGAAAATTTTATTCTCAAATCATTGATGACAAGGAAATTAGTTACTTGTGCCAAGAGGAATTAGGGGGAGAATAAAATTATTTAGCTAAAGAAAAACTACTTCCCTCTAGGAATGTTTTCCTTGGAAAGGACATTTGATTTGGATCCTAAAGCTCATTATCAAAGGTAACCAAAAGTAATTGAATATAAATTCAAAAGGGAGAATCTAGTAGATAATATGACCCATGTTATGTCAACATTGGTCTTAGTTTTACTCTAGAGAAAAGGTAAGGAATGGAGAATTTACTCACTCAATAAAAGGATGTGATTGCATGGATGTATGAAGACCTGAATGTTTTCAACCCAAGGTTAATTACCCATATAATTCCAATGAAGTTGTACCACAAATCATTCAAGTAAAGGCAAAGGCTAATAATTCATATCTTAGAACCTCTTATTCAAAAGGACGTGGAAAAGTTGTTGAGTGCAAAAATAGTTTTTCCTATCAGACATTCTACTTGGGTGGTTAATTTAGTTATAATTAGGAAGAAGAGTGAAGAGATTAGGCTCTATTTTAATTTCATGAACTTAAAAAAATATTATAATGAAGATAATTATCCACTGCCTTCCCTAGATGAAGTCATCTAGATAGTGAGTGGTTTAGAAATGATGTCTTTATTAATTGGATTTTAAAGATATAACTAGGTGCTGGTAGAATCAAAAGATATAATGAAGACAATATTTACCATGAATTTGGGTACCTATGCATATTATAGGATGACATTTGGCATAATTAATGCAGGTGCCATGTTTCAATGAGTTATGGATCATGCATTCCAAGGGATAATAGGTAAATGTATAATTATTTACATGGATGACCTCATAGTTTTCTCAAAAGTGAGGACTAATAATGTAGATCACCTATAATTAATATTTCAAATATACAAAATGTTTGGCATTTTCTAAACCCCAACAAAGAGAATATTTTATGTCAGGGAACGTAAGCTCCTATGTCATATCATCACCAAAGATAGAATTACAATTGACTGAGATAAAATTCAAGGAATATATAAAATTTATTTCCCAAATAGTAAGAATGAACTAAAATCTTTATTTTGAAAGATAAATTACCATAATTGTCTATAAAACAAAGTGTCAGTGCAAAATTTCAAATCTTAAATCAATGTCACATAAAATAAGACAATACCACTACTATTAAGGCAAAACCACAACTTGTCCTATAACACTAGAGGGTTAGTGAAAAAATATGATGGTTAATAGAAAATCATGATATTTAAGTCATAATTTATAATTATCATGCAAAATCATTACTTATCATGAAATTCTCTACTTAACATGTAATATCACAACTTATCATCCAACATTGAATTTCTTCTAGCAACACAAAATGGTTAGTGGAAAAACTATGATGGTTTAGTCAATATCATGATTATTAATGCAATATAGAAATAGTTAAGGTAATGATGTGATTACAAAGTCATGATATTATGTGATATAAAGATTACTCAGTGTAATATCGTGATATATAAAGCAAAATTATAACTACAAAAAATGAGAATGCAATTTTTTTTAGCATGTCTATGAGCCTTTAATTTCCACTTTTTTGGTCAACAAATTTGGATTCTAACATGAAAATTGTTAATACAATGTCCTAAAATACCTTGGAAATAAATTTTTAGAGTGTGTGTCCCACTAATCATTCCATTATGTGAATAAGGAATATGTAGAGGGGAGGTTAGTACCAATAAAAAAGTTAAAATAACAGACTAAACACTTAACACCTATAGCCTAGACACTAGGGGAGTATAGGTAACACACATACAAATAAAAACACAACTAGGAAATAAAATAAATCATCTTTTTACCTTCTTTGTAGCTCTAAAAAGGCTTGTTGAAGTGGTTTGATCAATTTTGTGCATCAAGAAGTTTTTATCAATGAATTTCCATTTTTTCCTCTTCTCTATGGCAACTTTGGCATGGGAACATTACATGAAATCTTTCTTTGCATCCAAATGAGAATTATAAAAATGGTTTATGAGAGATTAGATATCAATATATATGGCTTTGTATTTATATCCTCCAAAACTAAATATCACCTAAGGTGAGTTAAGGTTAATTTTAAACATGGAATGAGTTCAAACTAACCCTGGGAGAGTTGAGGCTAAATCTAGTTGAGTTAAAAGTTGTCATGTAATTATGATTTTAAATTGCTAATCATGGATCTCAAATTAGATATTTTGAGATATTTTAGAAGAGATTGACAACTCATAAAGGCAATGATGAACAGGCTTGATATTTTTAATTTTGGAATTTTCATTTTTAGATATTCATTAATTGAAAATGGATTATTTAGATAAGAATTTAATCAGGTTTAATTAGATGATTCATTTTTATTAGAATTTTAGCTATTTTAAGATTTGTTAAAGTGCCTCACTTAATAGGTCTATAAGCCAAACTATCATTTATTAGGTCATAAGGTGATTGGGGATGAATCCATGTGAGGTTATTACTGTGTTGAGGCTAGTACCCAAAATAGGGATGCCTTAACACAATTTCAAGCATTGATGAATGATGGGAAGATGATATTGGGATGTTTAGTGATTTCTAGACTTAGTTTTCAATATTTGGTATGAATCAATTTGAATTTTGATTGGAATCTAATTATGGTTAGAATGGGGTGGTCTACAATGCCTAATTCAATTTGCTATAACCTAAGTTTGACTACAAGCCTATCAAATAGAATGGTTTCATTATTAGATAAGATCATGGTCCCTATAATAATTGATTTTAATGATGTATATATCTAAGTAGCATATGAACCATGAATAAAAATTATAATTGACATACTAGTGGTGAATATTATTTAAGGATATATACTCCTCAACAAATATTGGTCCAAGACATTGAATGGGTATTTAGCAATGAACTTCTCTCACATTAAATTACCATGGAGATATATTTAAAAATAGATTTTAATTGATCAAGAGCTAAGAATGATGTCAATGATTACTAAATAGAATAAAAATAATGAAGAATTAAGCTATAAATATCCTAACCTTGGTATATATACCTTGACTACAAAGCATGAATTGAAAGAACTAGAAGTTTAAGGACCTTCCAAGTTGTGGACCCTCCATGTTGATGGTGTAATATCCAAGCAAATATAAAGAATTAACATTAAATTGGTGGACCCACAAGGTAAAAAATACTTGGTCTCTTATGGACTATAGTTCCTTTGTACCAATAACAAAGAATAATTTCAGGCACTAGTCTTGGGATTGCATTTTGCTCTAAAAAAATGGTAAACAACTATTAATTTATGGAGATTTAGAATTATTAGTCAATTAGGTCAAGAATAAGTACCAGTACAAGCTATCATATCTAATAAGGTATAAACATAGATCTTAGGATTTGATTAAGTCTTTTGAAGCCTTAAACATAATGGATATACCTAGAAAATAGAATGAAGTTGCTGATTCATTTGTTGCTTTAGAGACCAACTTGGCATCCCTAAAGGAATCTAAGGTACAAAGATTATCTATTAAACTAGTGCCCTATCCATAAATTCTAGATAATGTGGAAAAAATCTAAGTCTTTGATGATGGATATGAGATTATCTAGTTCTTAAATAACTTGGGACAATTTTAGTCTTGAATCATTGATGGCAAGGAAATTAGTTACCTATGCCAAGAGGAATTAGGGGGAGAATAAAATAATTTAGCTAATGAAAAACTACCTCCTTATTGGAATGGTTTCCTTGAAAATGATATTTGATTTGGATTATCAAGCTCATTAGTAAAGGCAACTAAAATTAAATGAATATAAATTCAAAAGGGAGAATCTAGGAGATGAGTATGACCCACTTTATGTCAACATTGGTCTTAGTTGTACTCTAGAGGAATGGTAAAGAATGAAGAGTTTACTCACTCAATCAAAGGATGTGATTGCATGGATACATGAATACCTAAAGGTTTTTAACCCAAGGGCATTACCCATATAATTATATTTAATATGGACTACAAACCATTCAATCAAAGGCAAAAGCTAATAATTCCTATCTTGTAACCTCTTATTCAAAAGGAAGTGGAGACATTATTGAGTGAAAAAATAGTTTTTCTATCATACATTCTATTTGGGTGGCTAATTTAGTTCTAGTCAAGAAGAAGAGCAAGAAATTAGGCTCTATGTTAATTTCATAAACTTAAACAAAGATTATAAGAAAGGTAATTATCCATTACCTTCCCTAGATGAAGTCATCCAGATAGTGAGTAGTTTAGGAATGATGTCTTTCTTAGATGGATTTTCAAGATATAACTAGGTGCTTGTAAAATTAAAATATAGAATGAAGATAACATTCACCATGAATTAGGGTACCTATGCATAGAAGAGGATTCCATTTGGCCTAATAAGTGTAGGTGTCATGTTTTAATGAGCTATGGAGCAGACCATCTATGAGATAATAGGTAAATGTATAATTATTTACATAGAACAACTCATAATTTTCTCAAAAATGAGGACTAATCATGTAGGTCACCTACAACTAATATTTGAAAGATACAAAAAGTTTGGAATTTTTATAAACCCTAAAAATAGCATATTTGGTGTCATAAAAGGTAGGATCTTGTGTCATATCATCACAAAAGATAGAATTACAATTGACCCAGATAAAATTCAAGGAATATCTAAAATTACTTTCCCAAATAGCAAGAAGGAACTCAAATCTCTCTTTTGGAAGATAATTTATGTAAGAAAGTTTATATGAGGTTTTGAAGAAAGCATTAGAACTTTGAATGTAATACTAAAGCAAGATTCTAAAGTAAAATGGATAATAGAGGCTAGAAAGTGTTTTCAAGATATTAAAGATGTGATATCTTAAGCCCTTGTATTGATAAGTCTAGGCTTCACCAAAGACTTCATGTATTCATTCCCCTTGAAACATATTATTCATGCCATGCTCACCTACAAAAAAGAGGAAAGCAAACGTCATATCATGTTCACAAGCACAAAATTGAAATAATCTAAACTTAGGTATTCCATGATAGATAAGAAAATATTTTCCCTTGTTAAAGTGGTAAATAAAATTTAACATTACATCTTGAGGAACAAGACAATTTACATTGTACCCGATCCTATTGTTAAGCTCACTTTAACACAAAATTAATTAAGAGAACATAAAGGAAAATGGATGGAAATTTTGTAGGAGTTTGAAATAAAAATAAATCCCACCAAGATCATTAGAGGTCAAGGCATCATTTAGCTCATAACTAAACCTGACCCACATATCATTGTTGAGGAGGCTTATTAAAACTAAGTATCTAAAGGAGACTGGTATACTGACATTATTCAATAATTTCTCACAGGGACCTACTCCCCAGATCTCAAAAGAGGAAAAAGGAGAGCTTTGAGACTAAAAATGGCTCATTACATGATCAAATAAGGGATATTATATAGAAATAATTATAAAGGCATATAAATGAGATGTGTATCATGAGAGGAAACTCAAAAAATTCTAGAAAATTTACATAAGAAGATAGGTAGTGGTCATCCCTCAAAAACACCATGACCCATACAATCCTTAGAATGGGCTATTACTGGTCAATAGTCTTCAAGGATGCACATGTTCATGTCTTAACATGCCATGAATGTCACGTCCTAACCAAAAGATAAGCACACATAGTAATGCCTCTATATCTAGTGATTGATGGAAGACCATTTGTCCAATGGTGCTTGGACTTCATTGGCGTCATTAATCCTAATTCTTTAGTTGGCCATAAAATTTTGCTCACTAATAAAACCTATTGTACATGATGGACTAAAATTTAAGATATAAATCATTTAAGAGCACAAGATGTGATCATATTTATAGAAGAAAATATCAAAAATGGATTTGGTACTCCCATCTCTCTATTTTGTGACAATGGGTCAACATTCCAATCAGCTAAATTTATTGAATTGGCCTATGACATTCAAATCACCATCATGTCATAATCCAACCATTACCCAAAAGAAAATAGGTTGGTTGAATCAAAAAATAAAAACCTGATTGATGCCATTATAAAGTTCATAGTGGACAAACATAAAGATTTGCACAATATACTAAAGTATGCATTATGGGTTGATCAAAGAAGATACAAGCAGGCACTCAAAGCCTCACCTTATATAATTTTCTATGGGATAAAACCTCTTTTACAAATAATGCTTATTTACAACATATAAGTTTATGCTAGAGAACATGGAATGAAATAAAAATTTGTAGTCTTGATTGCTGGACATAATAGATATGGAAGACTCAAGGATCGAAGACTTACATGATTTTAGTAAATGTTAGGATATAGTGCAAATATGATTTGACAAAAGAGAAAATTTCAAAGAAATAATAATATATAACATGGTGATTTTATGGGACAAAGCCCATGAAAATAAGGGAAACTATGAAAAGTTTACCCCATTATGGATTGGACCTTATCAGATTTTAAAGATCCTTAGTAATAATGTTTTTTGTTTGAGGGACCTCTAAGGTAATGAGATGGCATACCTAGTCAGTGGAAAATATTTAAATCATTACTTCATGGTTGTACCATCTAGGGATGTCCCTAAGTAATAATAGAGGTGATGGTAAAATTAATATTAGGGTAGATTTACTATCTTATTAGAATAGTTTTGGATTTCATAGAATAGTTACCTTATTTCCTAGGATAACATTCCTAGTTTATAATAGTTTATTTTATAGATTAGCTTCTTAATTTCTAGACTATACTTTTTATTTGTCCTATGACAATCTAATTGAATTT